>CAXKWD010000006.1:1294529-2544529 GCA_964059195.1 Ectobius pallidus
ATTATTATTATTATTATTATTATTATTATTATTATTATTATTATTATTATTATTATTATTATTATTATTATTATTATTATTATTATTATTATTATTATTATTATTATTATTATTATTATTATTATTATTATTATTATTATTATTATTATTATTATTATTATTATTATTATTATTATTATTATTATTATTATTATTATTATTATTATTATTATTATTATTATTATTATTATTATTATTATTATTATTATTATTATTATTATTATTATTATTATTATTATTATTATTATTATTATTATTATATTATTATTATTATTATTATTATTATTATTATTATTATTATTATTATTATTATTATTATTATTATTATTATTATTATTATTATTATTATTATTATTATTATTATTATTATTATTATTATTATTATTATTATTATTATTATTATTATTATTATTATTATTATTATTATTATTATTATTATTATTATTATTATTATTATTATTATTATTATTATTATTATTATTATTATTATTATTATTATTATTATTATTATTATTATTATTATTATTATTATTATTATTATTATTATTATTATTATTATTATTATTATTATTATTATTATTATTATTATTATTATTATTATTATTATTATTATTATTATTATTATTATTATTATTATTATTATTATTATTATTATTATTATTATTATTATTATATTATTATTATTATTATTATTATTATTATTATTATTATTATTATTATTATTATTATATTATTATTATTATTATTATTATTATTATTATTATTATTATTATTATTATTATTATTATTATTATTATTATTATTATTATTATTATTATTATTATTATTATTATTATTATTATTATTATTATTATTATTATTATTATTATTATTATTATTATTATTATTATTATTATTATTATTATTATTATTACTATTACTACTACCAAGCAATTTACACAAGCCGCCATTTTCCTCTCCGGATAGTCCTGGTTCACACACAGCACACTCTAGTGAGAGACTTTATTCACTTTAATTATTGATCGCACCGCCGCGCCGTCTCGAGAATATTAATACAGTTTAGAAGGCAGTGATTGATCGTCTCGAAGATGGCGTATTTTCACTGCCAATCGGATAATAATTATTAGCACCTATCACAGATATATAGAGATAGATCGGCAATGGTGTATGCTTTACTATTGGCGGCAGTGAAGCCACGTTGATGCACGGACCGCCATATTACTACACTGTAGCAGCTGATCGAGCACAAGCCACAAGAGCGTTACAGCGATGTGAATTTTAGCATTTTAGCTAATAATGTAATTGGACTGAGAAGTATAAATACTTTTTCTAAAATGGTGAATACCCGTGTGGTATTCGGGTGTAATTTTTCTTACTACGTCAAAAAGAAACAAGGAAAGGAACACGTTTCAATACATTCGTAAGTAGGCCTTTCATTATTATTGTTAGCCCAGGGGTGCCCACAGGGGGGGGGGGTTAAAACGCATTGAAATTTCTGGGGGGGGGGCAAAATATTATCATTTATGAATTTTCTGGGAGGGGGTTGAAAATTGTTGCAAAATTATAGTTTTATATGTTAAAAATAAACACAGTCAAGTTCTATAACTTCAGAAGGTCTCTTCTAATTCTTTATAAAGATAAAGTTGAAGAATTTCGACAGCCACGGGCGCCCATACCCGGGGGCGGGGGGGCGCAAGGAAAAAATGTATATTAATAATTATTATAGTCAGGTGTTTTTCTTTTAAGACAATTATTTGAATTGCAGAAGTTTTACCAAATCAACAACATGGAAGCAGAATCCACAGTGGATTAGGAAAGGGGGGTTCAGGGGGTTTGGACCCCCAAAAGTCAAAACCTAAATTTCTATATTTGTATTTTAAAAAAATTATTTAATTAAACAAGATTTGTTGGTGTGTCAAATATGATATAGCAGTTATTTTCTTTTCATAACATAATGAGTAGGCCTATTATGTTCACTGTTCCATGTGTTATTCAACTTTTCTTATAAAGAGTAATAAGTATTATAACTTAGGTAACAATTTATTGTTTAAGTTGCCATGTCTTAGAGTATAGTAAACAAATTTGCTAACTAGTTTTTCAGTGTTAAAATAGCGTAAAATGTGATTTTCATTAGTTCAACATTTAAAAATTTCCCGGGGGGTGGACACCCGACTTAGGTAATATTTTCTTGTTTACATTGGCATGTCTTAGAGTATGGTAAACAAATTTCCTAACTAGTTTTTGATTTTCATTAGTTCAGTACTTAAAAATTTTCCGGGGGTGGACCCCCACTTAGGTAATGATTTCTTATTTACATTGGCATGTCTTCGAGTATGGTAAACAAATTTCCTAACTAGTTTTTCTGTGCTAAAATAGCGTAAAATGAGATTTTCATTAGTTCAATATTTAAAAATTTTCTGGGGATGGACCCCCGACCCCCTTTTTGGGGGTATTCCAAACCCCCCGGCACTTCCGACCCTCCCCGCAATTATTTTATGGCTACGTCATTGTTGCACTAATTATATTATTAATATAACGTTACAAAGTGGCCCAAGAAGTTAAAGCGACAAAAAATTAATTAATTTAAAAAATTGCCCCACCTAGAAAATATCATATGGGCGCCCTTGTCGACATCCAATTGGGTTGAAGGTGAGCAATGAAGTTTGGGGGTGAGCAGTGAAGTTTGGGGGTGAGTCATGACGTTTGGGGGTGGACACCCCTGGTTAGCCATTTCATGCATTATACATGCTTTAGTTTCTAGGAATGTATTATATGGTTGTAAATAACCATAACCTAATATTGTTAACTATTTCATACACTGTAAATAGTCATATATTACTTTAGCATTTAGAAATTGCAAATAAACTTAACCTCAATTTATGCGTATTTTTTGCATTGTAAATAATATTATGCTTTAGTTACGAGTAATGTTTTATATTTTTATAAATAACTGTAAGCATACATTGATAGCTATTTGTTGTGTTCCTTAAGAGTTTTTTTAAATTTTGGATTTTTTATTTTGTATCTCTAAATTTTTTATGTTTTGGATTCTTTAAATTTTGGATTTTAGGATTTTTTATTTTTTAAATTTAATTTTTTAATTTTTTAAATTTTGGATATTTGGATTTTTTACTTTGGATTATTTTTTAAAATTTGGATTTTCTAAATGTTGTATCTTTGAATTTTTTAATTTTTTAATTTTATATTTTTAATTTATTTTTATTTTTTAATTTCGGATTTTTAGACTTAAAATTTTGGATTTTCGATTTTTTAATTTGAATTCTTTTATTTTTTAAATTTTGGAATTTTCGGTTTTATTAAATTTTTGATAAGCCTAATTATTGAGTTGATTGTTTTCTGTGCAGTCCGTTCCGTCACACCAAACGAATTTCGTGACGATTTTGTCCGTAACGCAAAGCTCTGGATTTAATCCTACCGCGGCTAAAGAAGTTTCACATCAAAAACCTAATTTTTAGCAAGTAATAGGAACCAATACTTGAGAAAAATAGCAAGAGGACGTACTTTTTCAATGTGGTTTCAGTGTGTTCACTAGTAGATACAAAATTTCAATAGAAAATTGTGAAAATAGACTTTAATCTAAGTTCTCGTGATAGTTTCCCATTGAATTACGTGTAGTTCAATGGGTGTCTTCAGGTGAGGCAAGATGGCGGCATAGCGCAAGGCTAGGCTTCACCGCCGTGACCCAGATTGCCGGGCTGTGGCACCTATACTGCCATGTAGACCACAGATATTATGTAGACTCATGGGGGTTGGAAGAAAAGAAAATAGTTTAACTTCGGTTCAGTAAACCAAACCAACACCGTGTAGATTGTATAGACAATAGACAATAGACAAATTTATTCGTCGTTAAGCATATCACAAGAAATGCAATAGACTTCGTCAGGTAACAGTAATTGGTAGGCTACCAGCCTACTTATACAATATATACAATAATTCTTAAAACTAACTTATTATTTAAAACTTGCTATTTAAAGCTGGTTATTTTAAAAAGCAGATTTATGTGTAAACAATTCTAAAGACAAGCCTATTTTTTAAAAATTGTCATTCAATAGTCTTAATACTATATAATAGAGTTATTTACACACAATTTTAAAATGTAGTTTACTATTTAAAAACTGTACGTTTAAAAAGTCATTAATACTATAAAAAGGATTAGTTTTGCACCAGACAAGCAAATTCTTTGAAAAAACTTCAACAGGCAAACTGCGGAAATCCACTGGAAAATTGTTAAATATCTTCAAGCCTAAATGAGTGTGGTACTCCTGTGTTCTTGTTAACCTAACTCTATTTACATCTAAGTTTCTGCAATTTCTTGTGGGGTAGTTGTGTATATTTTCTCTTTTCAAATGACTGTCAGAATTTAATTTTACTAAAACACAGACTTCATAAATATATAGACTAATTACAGACAAGATCCCTGATTTGACAAACAATGGTTTACAATGTTCCAATTTTCTTGCTCCAGTTACTATTCTTACTGCTTTCTTCTGTATCTTTAAGACATTATTAATTCCCACTCCGTTACCCCAAATTGCAATACCAAATCTAATTATGCTCTCAAAAAAGGCAAAATAAGCTAACCTTAAATAATTTTCTGTAACTTGTTTCTTTAAACTGCTTAAAAGATAGATTACTCTTGATAATCTTACACAGAGGGTTTCAATATGTTTCTGCCAAGATAGCCTACTATCAATATTTATACCTAAAAGTTTTACAGAACTGTATGAAATGTCATGGGTTGAAATTATTAAGTTGTGTGTTTTTTCCGTGTTCAATAGTAAACCATTTGCAGAGAACCACTCTGTGGCTTCATTTAGGGTATGTTCCTTTAAACAAGACAACTGAAACATGTCACTATGGCTATTAAACAATGTGGTGTCGTCAGCATATACAGTTAAACTACATGAAACATTACATGGTAGATCATTCATTAAAACCAAGAACAAAACAGGTCCCATTACCGAACCCTGAGGGACACCGAATTTGACACTAGTGACTTGAGAGCTGTTTCCATTAACCTCTACAACCTGCTTACGATCTTTTAAGTAGGACACCAGCAGATCTAAATCGCAGCCTTGAAAACCATAATGAGCCAACTTATTTACAAGAATTTCATGTTGTACACAATCAAAAGCCTTGCTTAGATCGCACAAAGTGATCTGAGCAAGGCACCTTTCCTCTAAGGCTGTATTTCTTTAACTACACTATCTACTGCTAAAGTTGTAGAGAGACCTTTCCTATATGCAAATTGACTCTTACTAAACAAGTTACAAGATTCAAAGTAGGAACATACCTGGTTCTTGATTATCTTTTCAAAAATCTTGGCTAAAGTAGGAATACAAGAAATAGGTCGATAGCTGCTAGACGAATTTATGTCACCTTTTTTAAAAATAGGAACGACCCTTGACAGTTTCATAAAGGCTGGGAATACACCCTCGTTTAGACAACGATTTACACAATATGTAAATGGACTTAAAATTAAATGAAATACTAATTTTATGAAATTACTTGTTAAGCCGTAGACATCTCTTGTGTCTGAATTTTTCAACGACAGAACAACTTTCATAACTTCACTTTCTGACACATTAGAAAGTTTAAAATTTACTTCGGGCTGAGCACTATTTTTCACAAATTGATTGTCTTTACTCTTGGAAGCTTCAACTCTTTCACAGATATCTTCCACCACAGCAGAGAAATAGGTACTGTAGTCGTCCGGAGATATTGTTGCCGCGTTTCTTTGCATTGATTTTCCTGCAGCTGAGTTGATCACCGACCAAGCTGTTTTGCATTTGTTACTGGACATCTCAATGCATTCTTCATTCTTCTTTTTCTTCGCCTCTCGAATAGCTTTGCGGTATCTACCCCTCAGTGTCTTTAGTAGATTTCGAATATTTTCGTCTTTGGTTCTTGTTAATAGATCATGATAAAAAACAATTAATTTCCTCATGTTTTTCAGCTCAGGTGTATACCAGTTAATTTTCTTCTTCTTTTTTTTATCACTCCACATCTTTCTTTTTCCAGGGGAAAACAATCGTTAAAATTGGATAAAAAGCAGTCCCAGAAAAAATTGAAACTTTCTTCAGCAGAAATATCTGACCTAAAAATAAAATCCCAACTAACATTACTAAGGTTATTAAAAATGTTATCAGTTATGGCAGGTGTTATTCTTCTTACTAACGAAACCTTGTCTTCGGGCCGGAATCTATAGGGTTCACCTTGACGAATTAAAAAAATTATGGCATCATGGTCTCCTAATACAGGCTTAACAACCTTAATATTATAGTCAGATGAGGATAGGTTGGTTGGTATGATTCAGAATGGAGCCTATACTCAAATCGGAATATACCAAGATTGAAATTAAGGAAGAGAATTCTGTGGCAGAGAGAAAGAATGAAGGTGTAGATATACAACAAGAGAAAATAGACTCCAGAGGTTCTGCGTCATGGAGCATCATTGAACCTGTATTTATTACGTGTGACATGGAGATCAAACGTGAGAATTCAGACTACGGAGATTCTACAGCATGCAGCACCAATCACAGCTTAGAGGAGATTTCAGAAGCTTCTCCATTAAACAATGAGGAGGAACAGCTAATGCAATCACCTACCGTGTGTTCAAGCACATCCTCTGGAGTTAAAAGTAAACAGCTTACACGTACTCCAGACAAACATTTCTCGTGTGATGTATGTAACAATAAATTTTCTCGAAGAGGGAATCTCAAAACACATCTTCTCACTCACACTGGACATAAGCCATTTACGTGTGATATATGTACGAAGAGATTCTCTCAGAGAGGGGATTTCAAAAGACATCTGCTTACGCACACTGGACATAAGCCATTTACATGTGATTTATGTACGAAGAAATTTTCCGAAAGAGGGAGTCTCAAAAGACATCAGCTGATTCACACTGAACATAAGCCATTTACATGTGATATATGTACCAAGAAATTTTCCGTAAGAGAGAATCTCAAAACACACATGGTCACTCACACTGGACACAAGCCATTTACGTGTGAAATATGTGCCAATAAATTTTCCCTAAAACGACATCTCAAAACACATCAACTCACTCATACTGGACATAAGCCATTTTCGTGTGATATATGTAGCAAAAAATTTTCCCTAAAAGGCCATTACAAAATACATCTACTACTCACACTGACCATAAACCATTTAAGTGTGATATATGTACAAAGAAATTTTCCCAGAGAGAGCACCTCAAAACACACATGGTCACTCACACCCTAGATAAGCCATTTACATGTGATATATGTACCAAGAAGTTTTCACAAAAAAGGCGTCTCAAATGACATCTGTTCACACATGAGAAGGGCAGACATTCCTAATGTAATATGTGCACTGAGCCTTTGTTTTGCCAAAAGAACTTGCGCTAAAGAATGTTAAAATATCATTATAAACAAGTACAATGAGTGAACACTAGGCGTCAACAACATCGAGCCTTAAACTACAAACTGGAAAGAATATATATATATATCTAATATATAAAATCGACAGTGTGTATGTATGTATGTTTGTTCCTTATACAAATCTACATTTCTTTATCAATTTACACGAAATTGTGCACACATACCCTGTTAAGCTCGGGAAGTAACGCAGTCAACATTAAAATTCAAACAAATCACTCCTTCCCTTGAAAATTTATATAATTTGTGAGAATATTATACTGAAAAATGAAATCCAATTCAGTTAAGACAACAGTGTATTGTTTACACAGTTCACATAGGGCTTTGATCACTACATAATATTGGACTTTAACGAATTCTGATGCTAACAATGTAATACATCTGTAAAAATAATTCTTGAAGAATAAAATCCACGAAAATAAAGCACATTGTAATGCAGTCACATAACTTTCTCTACCCTCGACATAAGAAATATTTTCTCACTTCACATTTTGATGAAGAATAAGAGGTCATTTTACAGGGACAACTAAGTGTGTGAGTATGCTATATCAGAAGTAGGTAAATAATCCTTTCCGCTGATACGTTATCCATAGCTGTAGGCTTTGTATTAGTTGACAAATAGGGATGTTTATCATAGGTCCAAAGCATGGGATGGAACATTTTGAGTCCTATGCTCGCAGTATATTATGTCCCAGGTTTTAGGGGAGGAAAGTATGAAAGTGATACTGCATTTCTCTTTTATATCAGCCCCGAAACGGTTGTATGGTAACATGAGAATGAGAAATAAAATTTTCCGTCGAGTCAATACAATCTTATGTAATTTATGTTTCTTCTTATTTCAACCCCTCCCAGGGATGATGTGTAGAAGCAACGGAGTGCAGCATTTGACATCCTCTATGAGCCATAAAAAGCTGTATCTAGCGTTTTCTGATGGAACAGTTTGAGTGTGATAAATCTGTTTCTTCATTTCAAGTTTTACATACATATTATATGAGGACCTAGAGTTTCAAAATCGAAAGTCCTCCATAAGTTAATTTCAAATTACAAAATACAAAGCCCGGGCGATGCCGGGCCTTTGCGTGTATGTATGTATATATACATATATATATATAACTAGAAACCAAAACGAAAAAGAAAACCTAGTGGTGTAATCTATGAATTGCAGCTATTTTACAATAACTTATAAATATGTTGAATGTACATTTTAGTTTAACTTAACATGCAAAAGAGTTAAGCACAATGTTTCCTTTTTTATAAATTTCGGTTTTCAATCACATCTTATGTGCTGTTTTACGAGCCCCTTTGACCCATGGTCACTACACACAGAGCTTTGATGACTATAATTTCGGGATTGGTTACGCCCGACGTTCTTCGAAAGATTCACAATGACTCCTATTGGGTGTGTCGGTAGCACGCCTGCTTTCCACTCCGGCAACCCGTGTTCGATTCCCGGCCGGGTCGGGTTCAGGACTGGGTGTTTGTCAGTAGGTTAAGATAATGCACATTGTGCGCGATTCCTTAATTATTAGAATGACTCCTATCTGCATCTACGCCACGAGCGTTGGGAAATATATCTTCAATCATCTAATTCTAATCTCTGTTGCAGGGTTTGATCCACCTAATTTTCTCGCTCAGACGACAGTGCTCTTACTTTTTATCAAATTTTCTATTTGTGCATAATGCATAGGCTCAAATATTGAAATATCCTGCCACTAAAAAATAAAGAAAATTGTTGTGCATGGAGTTATGTGCCAACAGGCGTCATACTACATTGAACTACATTGAATGCACAACGCCTTTGGGACTACTTAAACATCTATAGAATTTACAAAAATTTGAAGTCTCCACACATAAATAAAAAGTTTTATGAATAGTGTTTTAATTAGTGCATAATATAATTTTAGCACATACACAACCAACTTTATATACAACTGCTACTTAGTGACTTCCTGTAGTATAATGATTGTGAACTGATGTTGCAACTGCTGTAGGGTGGTTTTTATATATCACGAATGTGACCTCCTGTACATAATATTGTGAACTGATGTTGTAATAACTGTATGGTGATTTTATACGCAGTACTTCTGAATTTTTAGCAACAAAATATTGCTGACCTCCTAACGACCATCAATAGATGTGAATAATGTTTTACATATAATTCTTACTGGCATGAAAACTACACAAATATGCCTATTTTATTATTGAATTTCAAATAACCCCAAGTGGTTTTTGCATTTCATTTTAAATGAATATACTTAGTAACTGAACAATTTATCATCTTCAAATTATATTGCTACGCCACTGATGCAGCTTGTAACTGTATGGAAGTGACTTCGTGTTGTGTACATGAACGGAATGTGGGTGATACGTTACGACGATTCTCCCTCGTCGTGAGCTCCCGGCCCCCGATCTACACTTATCTGTTTCATTTGAATCGGTAATATTTTATTCATAATTCTTATTATTTATTTATTTATTTGTTTTACACCATTAAGCATGTATATGCAATAGGAGTAGTCAGCATGTTAAAAAAGAAGTAGCCTAATTACATAAAATCAGCCGCTAGATATTCTCCAACAGTGTAAAAGTTTTTTTGCAAAAGCAAAGTCTTAACTCTATGCTTGAAAATTCTAAAATTCCTGATATTTCTAATTTCTAGTGGCAATTTGTTGTAAAACTTAATTCCTAAAACATTATGACTGTTAAGGGATTTTTGCAGTCTTTGCGACGGACTTATTTTACTTTATAGTTTGTTTTATTTAACAATCTACTTTCTTACTAGGCCTTCCAATAGTATTTCTTTACGCGATCTGCTCTGACGTCTAGTAACTATCGTAACAGTGACCTAGTTACTCAGTGAAGCAAATACACCTGTCACCACATTCCAAAGTACGGCACGCGTACTTAGACATTCCACTGCTACTATCAATACACCACATCTACAGGGTGTTCTCAAACTTCTTCATTATAATTTGAGTATTATAAGAACTCTCTTTCATTGGTAGAAAATTTTATATAGGGCGCCATCTACCAATTCTTTAACTATTTCCAAAGTTAATTTATCAACTTCGTAAATTTCTCTCTTATTTCTAAAATTTTTCTGTTTAAGTCCAGTCACAAAAATTTGTATGTATATACAAGGTTATATATACAAGTACCTCGGCTTAGCCTTTAAACAGTGGAGACGGGGGTAGGATTCTTTCTATTTAAAGGAGCTAACATGGGCGTCAAAAATTATGCGATAGCAAGTTTAACCAAATTTTCTTTCAACAAATAACAATGATATTTTATTCAACAATATTCAGATTGTTTCTATTAACTTTACAAATTCAATCTTTAATTTCACTAGTTTTAATCTTTATATCTTCATCTCAAGGATCAACTCATCAACAATATGTTTACTACAATTATAAGTATTTATGTAACATTAATATCCAAAATCAACATTTACAGGATCAAGCACTTTAATAAACTTTTGTTCAAAAAAGGTTAGTGTTCTGAATTAATTTCAATGTTATACTGGTTTATTACCTTCCAATCAAGTAATTTCTAAATTTTTATGTTACAGGTTGAGTTCCAAACTCTACATCAACTATTTCTTTCAACAACCCATTGGAGTGCCAATAATTAAATTTCACAACCACGAAACCTTATAAAATCCTACACTGTAAATACTTCTTTTAATAAATATTCATTTTCAATTATAACATATTTTGTTTTCCTTTCTCACTGTACTAGAAGGTCTTTGTCTGTCTCGTCAAAGAAGAAGAAGAAGTTTTTTTTTTTTTTAAAGATAGATAGTAAAATCCACTTAATTTATAACAACTATAAAAGAATTATCAGGTTCTCTATATTAACCTTACTTCCTTTTTTTTCTTTACATTCCCCTCAAGGGATTTTTTAATGCTACTCACTCTTAAACTTTAAACTTTACTTCCACCCTAAAGTTCTTCAACCCGCAAGACTTATTTCTGGTTGCCAATCCTTCAAATTCCTACCTTATTTCAATATCACTAACTCTATAACCTTTACACTCTCTTGTTACTTATTCTTGGTTTTGGGTGTACATTTATGTTTCTGAATTTCTCTATGAATTCCGATACGAAACCAATTAACCCCACCTAAGTAACTTATCCTTTCTCCCCTTTTTTTTTTTTTCTTCTCTAGGTTTTTCTTCTAACCTGACTCTAAATTTGAACTGCACAACCTCTAGTCTTTACTCTCATTCTCAAGCGGTTCCCATCATCTCAACTTCTATTCTTTCATTCCTATCCGTCTCTACTTTTGCACTTATTCTATTCTATTCCAAACCGACTCTTCGTAAATCTCTTTAATAAACAACTAAATATATCACAGGCCAGCATGCCATCCAACATGTAGATATCCATCTGTTACCTGAACTAAAACCAAGTGGGAGAAGCCCAAATAAGGATTACTTTCATGCCCCTTATAATTTCTTCCTTACTCTTCTCGCGACCTGTCTTAAAAATATAAAGCATTTATAAGCATCTCCAGCTGAACCTAGCTTACGATCTCGTGAGTGATTCAACCACTTAAAAACACCCAAAGTATAGAGATTTACAATTACTATTCCTTTATTTCTTCTCGACTACTTCTATCCCAACCTTTCCAACAGGAAGTGAAAACTTTGGATTACTATATCTCTCTTAAATATTCTATCTTTCTACAAATCTTGTTTTATCAACTTTTCTCTAACTGAAACTTCCTTGTCCCTTTTTTAGCAATCTATTAGCCAAACATTCCGTAGAAACTTACAGAAACATATTTATCAATTATTTTTTTCATAACAAAAAAAAGAGACTGAAGAAGTGTTTGATATTTAAAGTTTTTGTTATACTCAACAAGAAGTAGATTAGTGCTGGTCTTCATTCTTCTGTCCGATATCCATTTCCTGTGGGATTCCCTTCGTCATCTAAGCCTCCTTCAGACTCGACCCATTTCTTCTCTTTGCAGCAGTTGTTCGCTGTCGGCAGCCACAACATAAGCCAGCTACGTTCAGGCTCATTCCATCCACAGCTATCTCCACATAGCCCTCAATTGTTAGTTCTCAGTCGGTCTCGTCCGCCAACTCCCCACAACCTTCTGCTTCAGCCGTCCACCTTTGACTCCTCTCGCTGACTTTCTGTCTCTCACTCTAGACTCCTCACTTCTCCCTCCTTCCGCCAGTAACGGTTCTTTGTTTTAAAATTCCTGCGCGCGCATGCGCACATTCCTCTTCCTGCAATTTAAACAAAACTGACACAGTATCGATAGTTTGTATGGTTTCCTTTGTTCATGAACAATTCCCTTGCGGTCTAGAGCACCTTATTTTTATACGTAACGTATACACAACGTTACATCTTCACTGTGGAGCAACCAAATTATATCTCCCTCTAGTGTTATAGTTATGTACATCATTAAAACACACAGGATTAAAATCATTTCCATGATCGAATAAAATAGTTGAAAGAACATATAGTGAGGCCACGGTTAAAATACTTAATTCAATAAAAATAGGTTTGCAATGCTCATATGGGTCACAGCCTTTCAAAATTGTCACAGCTTTTTTTTTGCACTTTAAAAACATCTTGTGCCCCTGTACTGTTGCCCCATAGTAAAATGCCATAATTCAAGTGTGAATGGAAGAGACAGTAATACGAATTTAAAAGCGCTGTTGCTGGAACAAGCTTCTCAATAAAAACAATACTTTAGACAACTTTTTACACAATTCTTGTGTATGAAATTTCCAGTTAAGGTTACTGTCTAGCCAAAAGCCTAGCAATTTCACAGCTAATTCTGCATCCACATTATTTCTAAGACTAAAAGTTAAAGTCTGAGTCTTATTTATTTAAACATAACCCATTGGCTTGAAACCATTTTTCCATCATCTCCAGAGTGTTACTCAAATCAATGTTATCTTGAGCAGCTTTTAAAACCGTGGTGTCATCTGCATATGTAATAATTTTTTCTTCAATCACAGCTGGTAAGTCATTTACTGCAACAATAAAAAGAAACGGACCTAAAATTGAGCCCTGAGGCACTCCAGTATTAATGACATTTGAGGTTGATACAGTTCCTGAAAATTCTACGATCTGTTGTCTATTTGAGAGGTAGGATTGAATTAAAGAAATCTCGTTTTCTCTCACACCATAAAATCTAAGTTTCTTGAGCAGTACATCGGAGGTAGGCAGTCAAATGCTTTGCTAAGATCACACATGCACATTCTGTTCTGATTCAAATACATCCAGCACCCATGACACAACTCGTTCAACAGCTAGGGTAGTTGATCTGTTACATCTAAATCCAAACTGTTCGTCATGAAGTAGTCCATTTTGTTCAAAATATGTAACTAATTGTTTAAGCATAATGTTCTCCATCACTTTAGATAAAATGGGTACTAGTGATATAGGCCTATAGTTTGATATCAACTTCCTATTGCCTTTTTTGTGCATAGGTATGACCTTTGAAACTTTTAAAACATCTGAAAACTTGCCTTGTTCTAAACACTGATTAATAACTGACAACCAAGGTTCCAAAATAATAAGAATTAATCCTTTCAATAAATGATTTGAAAAGCCATAATAATCTTGACTTTTGGAGTTGCGTAATTTCATTACCGCTTCATACAGTTCTTCGTGTGTTGCCTTTTTCCATTTGAAGGTGCATTCGATGTTGTTCAATTCGTTTAAAAATGAATCTGCGGATAATTCAGAGTTAGATAAGTTGGTTTGAATTTCCTTAACAGAGTTTAAAAAATAGTCATTAAATTCATTAGTAGTAATTTCAACATTAGGTACACCTTGGACGCTTTGTTTTCTGGCTTCTGCATTTATAATATTCCAAGCCTTTTTACCTTTGTTTGTTGCGGTGTTCATTAGAAACTTATTATAAGAGATTCTTGCTTCATTTAATTTGTGTTTATACTCATTTTTTCTGTTAAGATATATGTTACGACTTTGCTCGGTGCCATTTAAGTTATTCACATTGTTCAAAATTAAAACCTGACGACGAAGTTCTCTCAGCTCAGGAGTATACCAGGGCTTAAGTGCTTTCCTATTCTTAGTTTCCTTAAAACTAAGAATTTTAAAACATTCTTTAAATGCACTCAGTAAGATTTCGAACATTGCATTAAAATTTAATTCAGCGTCAGTATAAGTTAAAACTGAAGACCAGTCAACATCATTTAGAATATTGTAAAAATGAAATAATCTGTCCTGTGTAATTAACCTCACAGTTTTGGGTACTTGAGATTCGGCAGCAGACATATATACTTTTACATCAAACCACAAGGCTTTGTGATCAGCTATAGCAGGGTCAATGACGCCATGAGTATATTCATCACTATTATAATTCGTGATAATATTATCAAGGCACGAGTCCAGTCGAGTTGGTGTACTGTTTACATAATGTATACCATACTGCTTTAGTATGTAACAAAAGGATTTTGTTGCAGCATTATTTATGTTAACATCAATGTTAAAATCAGCACAGAAAGTTACTTTAGTTTTAGGATAAGTAGTAATTATGTTTAACACTTTTTCCATCTTGTCAATAAATAAATGCACATCACCACTGGGAGGTCTGTAAGCGGACACAACTATAATGTTTGTATCTACCAACTTGACAGCAGCAAACTCAGCTTGCATTTCTAGGGAAAGATCATTGACTTTGTTCAAAGAAAAACTTTTAATATCTTTCGACAAGAAAATACAAGCACCACCTCTAATATGTTCTTTGCGAGAAAAACTACTTGCCAGATAATAATCCGTGATTTTATAAAACTGGATTTCTTCTTCGTGCAACCAATGTTCACAAAACGTTAAAACTGAGAAATTATTGCTTTCTAAAAAGGCTTCCAAAATATTAATTTTATTCCTAAGACACTGTACATTAATGTGAAACAGGCTTATCTTCTTGGATGAGGTTGTCAAACTTTGTCCACTGTGGCTTTTGGTCGAGGGTATAAAAAATGTCGAACACATGTGTTTTTAGGCCACTTACTAGCATCCTTGGCTGCTTCAAGATTATCTTGATGAATTTCTACCTTGAATGAAGAATAGCTTTCCGGGTATCTAGAATCAAGTTTTTCGCATTTCACTTCTGGAAAGTCTGGCTTCAAAAAATTGATGACCTGGTCCATGATGGTATTTGGGCATAATCTGTAAACATGTAAAGCAACCATTTTAGGAACTCCTTTGAGGTTAGTATTCCCCGTGTCCTGTTTACTACTGTTGCCAACGACGGTAACACGTCTTTTCTTTCTACCAACAACTTGACTCCATGTAACATCTTTAGTCCGGGAACTGTTTGAAGTTTCTAGGTTAACAGGCGCATTTTTTGCATCCAAGTTCTGTTCTGTGATTGAAGACTACACGTTAGTTTGTTCATGCTTTGTGCTCAAGTTCTGTTCACTGCGTGAAAAGGTTAGGTTAGAACGTTCATATTTCTCGTCCTGCTGTTGTTCACACAATGCTACTATCCATACGGTTATAGAGATTTGTAATGGTAATTTATTCTTGTATCATTCATTATTACCTCCTGGGTGTTTCAAAAGTTTATCACCAAGAGAAGTACTATATACAGATAGATTACATATCATATATTGCAAGCCTGAAGGTTTAAATAATTTTTCTAAATCGTATGTCCTGTTTAGTTGCAATAAAAATAGATTATGTATTTAATAGTAGTATCTCCTTCCATCGTCGCTGACTACAGATCCGTCGGTCCGGGTTCCATCCCCGGTACCTCCTCGGATTTTTATGAGGTAGGGAGGTCTGAAACGGGGTGCACTCAGCCTCGTGATTCAAATTGAGGAGCTACTTGAGAGAGTGGTAGCGGCTCCGATCATGGGAACCACCATTAACGGCCGCGGGTGTCGGGTGCTTCCAATCCTGCCATCTGCCTATGGTAGATGACGCAGCGGTCGGGTGGTAGGTCTTGGCCCTTCAGGGATGTAGCGCCACGGAGTTTAGTTTTTTATCTCCTTCCATATGCTATTCTTCTAATTTCTTGATTGCTTTTTCCCATATCAACTGACTATAAGCCTATATAAAATGTTGCCGTACCCATTTCCTTTAATGTTTTTGTATTTTTTCGAGGATGATGACTTCTTATAAGATATTTCTATATTTTTATCTGAGAACTTTTGTTCAGGAATTTCTGTTTTAATCTTTCTAGTTTCTGTGTAATTCAACATTATGTGCTCTGCTTCTTCCCTCTCTAAGCATTGAGCGTCCCATCTCGAAGTTTTTTCTTGACCCCACCTTAATTTCCGTACACCTAGACGCCACCAAGCAATGCCAATTCTTTGATTCTTGTATCATCCTGTTATGTACTTTTCCGGGCCCCACATATCTTTCCATATAGACAATTTAAGTATGCTTCTGAAGGTTCATTTCATTGTGTGGACTGCACAAACAATATTTGTTGAACATTTTATTAAAGTATAAAATGTGAGCAAAAAGAAAAACAATTTTGTTCCTCTCTGCGTCTACTGTCAAAGAAGACTGAAGAGAAAGTTTTGAATCAGAACGATGCATTAAGATCTACAAAGTTGGATGGCACATCTGACGTGTTGTCATGAAGTGAAGAAGCCGGAGTTAATCGTGGCGTCTCTTATGGCGAACCAATAAAATGTCATGTTGATTTTACTTCCAGTCTCCTATTGCACGTTTAAGGCTTTTTTACAAGCATGTATGATTTGTAAGCATTATTGTGGATTTCACTAGACTACCTTTCGCTTATTTCTCAATAAAATGTAGAAAAAAACAGAACAACGTCCTTCTCTTTTCCATTTCACTCATTGGAATGATTTGGACTCCATTTCTTCATACAGTGTTAATAATTAGATATATTTGAGCATCCTTTCTGACGCGTACTTCAGACCGCACTGCGATTTACGCACGATACGTTAGGAATGTAGTTTACAATAGAAGCAAAATATAACGATATTTTAAACAACTGAGCCAGGAGTAGCGTTGCCACCTGTCCCGAATTATGCCTAAGAGGGACGCATTATATATATTTGTATTATTTTGCTAGCCTTTTCTTTTCTAATGTTAGTGTTACTATTACTTAGCCTATTCAGTTTTGGCTTTGTAATGAATATATACCATCTTTCTCTTATTAATAAATTGTTTTATGTACAAATTTAGGTATTAAGATCGGCGATATGCATATATTCGATAAGGTAGTGTCCCTCCTTAGCCTTAACAAAAGGTGGCAACCCTAGCCAGGAGGGAACTTCAATCGAAGAATAGCCGAAAAGTGATAGAAAAGAATGGTAAATACAGCTTCTAAATTCCAGTGTCAGTTGTGTTGAACGCTCTTAAAGGATATCTTAAAACCTGTAGTATTTCTCTTATTAAATCCAATTTGGATATGCTGTGGTAGCTTATTCATAACTCGTGGAGTTGCCATTCTACGGAGCCGGGCTCGATAACCGATATAATAGTCCAGGCAACGAATGCAAAATAGACAAAAAAAATCGTGTAGTTTTGAAATTTTGCAGAGTTGTCGGAGGGAGTGTCCTGAACAATATACTAAAAGTCCCCGAAGGTGGGGGGTAAGCAGGGGGTAGGGGGACCCGCAGAAGGTCCCATTTTCAGGTTTTTCGCTTATATCTTCACTATGGTGCATCGTAGAGGGAACATTGCTATATACAAAATTAAAGATGATAAAATTTCCTGCAAGTTTGATTCTACACATTTCATCCTATTTCCAATAGTTTTCGAGATATCCGCCAACGAAAATAACAAATCTTCGAAACAAGCTCTTTCGCCTCGCGCTTTTCGACACACTTTGTCTTCTAGCGCTTCATCCTTAGGTATACAGCAATGTTCTCATGAAAGAAGTTGTAGGGAAATAAATTAACTTTACAGTGTTATTTTGTCTTCAAATGTTCAAAAGTTATAACAATTTAAGTTTCGAGCAAATTTCGAGATTTCGAAAGAAAACCGTACATCGCACTTTCTCTATATTTAGGGGTTATTATCTTTGTATATAAACTGTATATTGTGTATTTACATCATGAATCAAGTGGAGAAATATCACACAACCATTAAAGTTGAATTTATTAAAATCCGATCACGGTACAAGCACAGGACATGTATTGGAAAATACATTTTATTCCAGGCAAGAAAGGAAAAATAGGGACAACAAATATCATGTAGTTTTGAAATTTGGCAGAGATGTGGGGGGAAGTGTCCTAAACAACATAGTAAAAGTAGCCATGGATAGAGAGTGAGCGGGGGGTGGGGGCACATTTGAATGTCATTTCTTGCAGTTTTCCCTAAACACACAAAAGCTATGGGTTTTAGCAAAAAACAGTTTATGCACAAAATTAAACTACATAAAAGTTCTTATAAAATTGATCTGAATGATATTTTTGTGTATTTAATAGTTCATTAAATAGAAGGATATGAAGTAGGACATAGTTTTGGAAATTCTGTTTTACATACACCTATATATAATTTTTTTAACCTATATTTTATTAAATACACTAAAATATCATTCAGATCAATTTTATAAGAACTTTTATGTAGTTCAATTTTGTGCATATAGGCCTACTGTTTTTTGCTAGAACCCATAGCTTTTGTGTGTTTAGGGAAAACTGCGAAAATGACATTCAAAAGTGCCCCCCACCCCCCGCTCACCCCCTATCCATGGGGACTTTTACTATGTTGTTTAGGACACTTCCCCCATATCTCTGCCAAATTTCAAAACTGCATGATGAAATCAGATGATAATTAAATTATTATGATGCCAAGCAAGCAAACTAGTTCTTAGAAAAATACACTTACTAATGGTGACGTTACACATAATACTCATTATCGTTATTATTATTATCATTATTATTATTCTTGTTGTAAATCTTAGCCGTTTTATGTTTCATTAAAAAAATTACCAGTATTTTGAAAGATGGTAAGGGATTAGATATATTTATTAGATATTGTAAGAATAGTAATTACTTTAAATAAATGTTTACTTGTCTATGTGGCTTCTGAGAATATTTGCACATCATATTTTGTCACTGTGCAACTCGGTTTGGTGGAAGATATGGATGCAGAAAAGCTGGTATTGAATGCTCATCCGTTTGTGGAACCTGTCATGGTACGTGCACCAACAAGTATACCATTAGAAGGAGAAGAAAAGTTTAAAATTGATGACGTCCAAACAAAATAAGTTGTACAGGCACTCTTTAATTAATGTTGTATATGTGTATAAATACTGAATGTTCGGTAGATAGAACAATATAACCCTAACTTATCATACGATGTACAAGGATTCCAGTATTGGAGACTGAAAAAATAGACAACTAAACATTTATTTAAAGTACTATGTAGGCCTACTAGATCTTATAATTACTCAATATATCTAACTCTTCACAATTTTTCCAAATGATATTTTATAAGAAAAATATAACGGATAATAGGCCTGGTTTATGTTTCTTATAACGTACAGTACACTCCTACCATGAGATTTTTGTAAGCTTTAAAATAATAATTATAAAAATAATGAGTTTTATTTTTGATGTTTACCTTTAGTACGAATATTATTCTAAGAACTAGTTTAGCCTACTTGCATGGCATCATGCTAATTTATTTTATCATCTGCTTTCATTTTCGTTAAAAAAATATAATATATAGGTGTATGTAAAACAGAATTTCCAGAACTATGTCATACTTCATATCCATCTATTTCCTGAACTATTAAATACACAAAAAATCATTCAGATCAATTTTATAAGAACTTTTATGTAGTTTAATTTTGTGCATAAACTGTTTTTTGCTAGAACCCATAGCTTTTGTGTGTTTAGGGAAAACTGCGAGAAATGACATTCAAAAGTGACCCCACCCTCCGCTCACTCCCTATCATTGGGGACTTTTACTATGTTGTTTAGGACACTTCCCCCCACATCTCTGCCAAATTTCAAAACTACAAGATTTTTTTTCCTTATTTTTCCTTTCTTGCCTGGAATATAATGTATTTTCCATTACATGTCCTGTGTTTGTAACCTGATCGGATTTTTAATAAATTCAACTTCAATGGTTGTGTCATATTTCTCCACTTGATTCAAGATGTAAATACACAATATACAGTTTATATACAAAGATATAACCCCTAAATATAGAGAAAGTGCGACGTACGGTTTTCTTTCGAAATCTCGAAATTTGACCGAAACTTAAATTGTTATAAATTTTGAACATTTGAAGACAAAATAACAAATGACTACTCACTTTAAAGCGAATTTATTTCCCTACAACTTCTTTCATGAGAACATTGCTATATACCTAAGGGATGAAGCGCTAGAAGACAAAGTGTGTCGAAAAGCGCGAGGCGAAAGAGCTTTTTTCGAAAATTTGTTATTTCCTTGGCGTATATCTCGAAAACTATTGGAAATAGGAAGAAACGTGTGGGATCAAACTTGTAGGAAATTTTATCAGTTTTAATTTTGTATATACCAATTTTTCCTCTACGATGCACCATTGTTTAGATATAAGCGAAAAACCTAAAAATGGTACCTTCTGCGGGCCCCCCTGCCCCCCGCTCACCCCCCACCTTCGGGGACTTTTAGTATGTTATTCAGGAGACTCCCTCTGACATCTCTGCAAAATTTCAAAACTACACGATTTTTTTTTTCTATTCGGTGTTTTTCGACGTTTATTGACTGGACTATAATGCGAAATCTTTATTATGTTTTTTGCGTTTCAAATATTAATTTTCGAACCGTTTTCTTTTCATTTGTGTTACTTTTCGACACTATAGTGAGAGTTTTTTTTATGTATTAAGTATCAGTTACAGAATTGCAGTATGAAGAAAATTGACACAGTAATATTGCTGTTTGTTTAGTCTTTCTTTTACGAAATGACTGCTATAGTTTACTTCAGTGGCGGATCGTGGGTGTAGGAACAGGGTGTTGCACTATTGTACGGTAATTATAATTCCTTTATTGCAACCAATGGCCATAGTATGATGAATAGAGCTCTGATGGAATATGTGGCAGGGGAAACAGAAGTACCCCGAGAAAACCTGCCCCGACCCCATTTTGTCTACCACAAATTCCACATGGATCCACCAAGATTCGATCCCGGGTCCCAGCGGTGGAAGGCGAGCAATCTAACCACTCAGTCATGGGGGAGGGGGTGGTTTTACAGGAATTAAATACATAACCTGATAATATATAAATAGTCACTTTGCTCGTTCGGGGCTAAACCTTCAAACTCCCAATAGGGGCTCTGCCTCTCTGTGTGGTTCTAAGAAAAAGTTTTTTTTTTTTTTTTTTTTTTTTTTAACTGACACTTTATAGAAGAGATACATAAATTGCATTTAGACTGCCGTAGCCCATAATAACTACTTAGCCATACTAAACCTTAAAAAAATTCTATGGAACGACTTTAATATTTTTCTGGGGTAAACATTTAAAATTTAGAACATTCTGGAATTTTCTCGTCGGTTACACGCTAAAAGCTATAAGTCTGTCAAATTTCAGATTTCTAGCTCATGGGTAAGTGGTTAAACATTAGGTTGGGTTCGTTCCCCGGTACTTAATCGAATTTTTCTGAAGTAGGGAGGTCTGGAATGGGGTGTACTCAGCCTCCAGATACAAATTGAGGAGATACTTGGTTGAGAAGTAGGATGTCGGATAGTAGGCCTAGTCCCTCTAGGGATGTAGAGCCAAGGAGTTTAGTTTAGTGTCTAATAGATAGATGAAATTAGCAATATAGGTTTCGCCACAAAGTGACTGCATTGGCAATTAGCATCTGTGAGGGACTTCATAGTTCATAGCTCGCGCCCTAACTTGCTTGCAGACAGCAGCCGACACGACGTACTCTAGCGGTTGTTCGCAGAGTGAAAGCGACAACCAAAACCTTTAAACCCCGGGCGGGTTACCACCAAGTCAAGCCTCTCGCACCCGTTACTAGCCGGCAAGAAGAGGCAGCAAGTCGTGGCTTTTCTAATGCAACAACCCCGCGCATTTAAATGTTTAAATGATTTAAACTTGTTAAATATCGCGTGAAGCGTGTTTATAGATAATAAAAACCTACCACAAGGACGATTTCGAAGTAGTTTAATAGTAGGCATATGCAGTACTATAATAAAAAAAATCAAAATATTCTTTACATTAAAAACTGGTCGTTGTGCAACACTGCAACATGATCAGAGGCCGCCACTGGTTTACTTTATTTTCCTATGCTCACATTGAGGAATTTTTTGCAATAATATGTCTCCGGGCACATCTATCTATGTGCCACAAGTCGCAAACCTATTGAACATATTCCTAGTCTCCAGGCACAAACAGTTGAACAAAATGTAGCAGAAACAAGGTTAAAATTACAAATCCTGCATTAGTGTTAAACTTTATACCATAGTTGCATAATTGGCAGTGGCGTCTCCTGCATAGGATCACATGAGCACGTGAACCCCCTAATAATTCTTATCTTAGCTAATTTTGTCAGTATTATTGAATAAATAATAATTCTTGTATGGTTTGCCGTCTCGCTGTATAGAAAGATGTGTATTTAGTTCCCTTTTGCGGGCTTCCTCGAGGTGGTTCACTAGCTAAGGCCGGTATTCCACTATCCAAGTTATTTGATCAAATCGTCTAGAAAAAAGAAAATGGCCGCCCGTTGCTTCAAGGAAACCGTATTGGACGAGCATTTGAAGACTTTCTGCATGTCGTTACATTGGATCAAAGATTTCCCGGCGTTCATAGCGTAGGCGGATAAACGTCAACTGTTTTGAGAAATAAACGGCGCCAAAACAGTTGGATTCACAGTTAGAAGAAATGGCGGAAAAGGTGCAGTGGACTGTGGCTGCAGTGAAAATGCTTATAGAAATGTACGAGGGAAATGAGTGTCTTTACAATTCTAAACATATACATTATAAAAACCGAGACTTGCGCCTTAAGAAACTTGGAGAGTTTCAAGAAAAGCTAAAATCGCACTTACCGGGAGTTTCTGTGGAAGATGTAAAGAAGAAAATAAATGGTCTGAGGACACAGTACATGGCAGAGAAAATGAAGGTAATTATTAAGCTTTTTACTTTTTATTATGATATGCCAATGAATTCCATTTTTCTGCAATAATTCAAGTACATAAATAAATTGAATTCCATGCAGGATGTTAGCCGTTCGGGAAAAAATAGTTTTATGCTGCACCCTAGGCTCCTGTCTAATGAGGACCGCCTGGGAAGGTGGGGGTTTCGTAACAAAAGATATTCAATGTGAGACATAAACCTCGTGCTATTCAGTATATTGCTCCTAAACTAACATAAACATTCCTAACCTAACCAAACGGCAGAGCTTGGCTGGGGTGCAGCATAAATCTATCTTTTGCCGCTGTGGTTTTAAAACAAAAAATACAACCCCAAATTCAACATTGATGTTATTGTTAAAGCTCTATCCACAATGTGATGTTGGTGGTTGCAATCTTCTGCTTGGCTGCAGGGCGCAGCACTTAGCTGCACACAGTATGCAGCAGATATTGAGGTTAGGGAGCATTATGAATGAATAAAGAAGTTCGCACAAATGTACATATAGTGTTGTTGTTGTTGTTCGTGTTTCTTTATAGACGCTCCTGCCACTTTCCGCTAAGAAAGATCGGCTCCCGCGTCTCGTTGATGTCCATTGATGCGGGGTGACCAAAGCTCTGGCAGCCCCAGCCGGGTGTAGTGGTGTGACGAAACAGAAATATGACCGGGACCTTAAGTTATATTTTCATTTTTGTTTTAGTAATGTATCGAAACAATGCTTTATTAATGGGAATGGAAGTTCGTAGTAAGAGTGAATCCATCTGAATTGAACCTGGCGGATGATGGAGATAAATGTCACGAAAGAGTTTGGAGACACTTCTATGATGAAGAGGACATCCAAAAAACATATGATCTATAGTTCCCAGCTGTCCACAGTCACAAAAAGGAGATGTAGTTCTGTCCAATCGGTGAAGATACGTTGGCACCTGTGCAGTCCGAAATTTGAGCCGGTAATAATAGACAATGGTGCGAGGAGGGGATGTGTTGGAACGGACAAGGAAATTAATGAGAGTTTTTTTGTTTGCTATGGTCCACTGGGGAGAGACCGAAAGCTTCGATGGACTCATGTGACTGGTGCGAAAGAAAATAATGAACTATATCCCGTGGCGGGGTGAGAAAATGAGTATCTATATGTAATTTATCCGAGGAAGCCTTGGCAAGGCGATCGGCGATTTCGTTGCCTGGGACCCCGACATGTGCCGGCACCCATAGAAGTGTGATCTGTGCGCCATGTGCAGTGATGGTATTTAATTGCGATCGAATAAAAATGTCATATATGTTATCACTGGATGAATAAGGGTTTATTTGATTGTAAAGAATGGATTGATTATCCGTAGCAATAATGACATTTTCATACCGTTGGGCATACGCATCTTTTAACGCCGTATAGAGCGCAATGCTTTCGGAGGTGTAGCTCGAAGTATGAGGGTAGAGTTTCCACATACGCCCGTACGTCGCTGTCAGATTGAAAAAGGCAGCTCCAGTATTATTTTGTGACTTTGAACCATCCGTAAAATAGGTGTAATAATTCTTCCCCACCGGGAGGGAGGCAACATATTCCTGCCATTGGAGAGCCGGTGTCAATGAAGACTGCTGGAAAGTGTTAAGATCAATGGTCAGACGACAAGGTGGAGGCCTTCTATCAATTAGATACTCAGGATGTACAGGGGTCTGATATAAATTCGGATACTGGCGAAAACTATGTGCAAACTGTGCCAATTCCACCATAGGAAGAGGAGGACGACCGATTTGAGAAACATGGCGCTGATATAAAAGTTGGAGTTTCGGGAGCAACGGATTACGGGTGTGCAAGTATAATTTTCCAAGAAAGCGGACAGTCTTGACCCGTCGCCGATTTGTAATATCAAAAAACGGGAAATCAGTCATTAAATTATGCAATGCCGGTTTACCATTTATACGAAAAATGATCTTATAAAGATTGTAAAGAAGGGAATGATATTGAGTCACAACCTTATGGGACGGCGAGGTAAAAGCAATGGAACCGTAGTCTAAACGTGAGAGAATGAGCGGCGTAATGAGACGAAATAAAGTAAGGGAATCTGCCCTCCCCCCCAATATTTCCCTGTAAGGGCTTGAAAGAGGCGTAGGAAAATTTTTACCTGCCTTAGTTTGTGTAATAAGTGTGGAGTAAAAGTGAGCCTATGATCAAATAAGCATCCGAGGAATCTAACCTCCCTCTCTTCCCGCAACTCCCATGCGCCCATATTTAAGGTCTGAATAGTCCTGGAAACACCAGGACGAAATAGTTGAAATTTAGTTTTGTCCATATTTATCGACAATCCCAGGTGTGAGAGTGCTGAGATACAAGTCTGGGCCGTCTGCTGGAAATCTCGAAGATCCTGAGATAAGTGTTTTGGAGTAATCGGTCGGTAGAGGCAGCTATCATCTGCATATTGTAGAATACGAGAGCAAGTAGTCCGTGGCAGAGAAATATCTTGAATGTATAAAGCATATAGTAAAGGACTCAGAGAAGAACCCTGAGGGAGGCCCTGCGTTGTCGTGCGACTTTCCGGATTATTATATTTTCGGTGAAGAGAAAGATGCCTGGTATGGAATAAGTTGTATATGGTAGCTAACAGGGCTAATGGTAATTCATATATAGTAAGTCTGTCCAATAGAAGAGGAATCTGAACAGAATCGTATGCATGTGAAGCATCCAAATATAAAGCTGCTAAATACTGCTGTCTACTAAAGGCAAGGGAATTATCTGTGGAGAGTAAGTATATGTTAAATTCCGAATTATAGTGTCTACGAAAACCATATTGTGACCTGGGCCAAAGCGAGTTCCGTTCATGTAGAAAGAGAGTCTATTCGCAACGAGTTTCTCAAAGGTTTTTCTAAGAGTGGAGAATAACATGATGGGGCGATAATGGTGCGAAAACTTTCCCGTGGTGTTGGGTTTCTGAATAGGGCAGACCGAAGCTGAAAGCCAAGAACGTGGAATTTGACCAGTAAGAAGAATATGAGTAAAAGTCCGCGCAAGAAGACGTGTAAATTCGTCTGGAAGCATTCGCAGTAATGAAAAAGTAATATCATCAGGGCCTGGACTGGAATGTTTGTTCTTTGTGGACCAAAATGATGTTATTTCTTGTGGGGTGATGGTGTGAAGTAGAGGATGTGTGTCCTGAGGCGACGGCACTGTAAAATGGAGTGGGGCCTGTGGAACCATCGGCGGAGTGACCATCATAAGAAAATCGTGTTGCAGATTGATATTCCCGGCCAGAGGCGTCAGTGTCGAGGGGGTATTGTATCTTTTAAACCAAGCAATCTTCTTCCAAATTTGAGCAGGAGGGTGTTGTTGGGTTAGTTGCGTACAATATTTTTTCCACGCCGTTCTCTTTCGTTTATTAAGGATTCGTTTGGTCTTGGCTTCTTGTTCCTTATGGAGCTGAAAATTGGACAAAGTTGAAGCTAATCGATATTGTTTGAGAGTATTTCGGCGGAGAGTGACTGCTGCCGCACACTGACGGTCCCACCAGGGGGGATGCTTAGGAGTACAAGAAGACGTGATTGAGTATGAATGGGAGTGATCTAGATAGGAGATAAGAATATTTTCCAGCTGGTCGTATGAAATGTCATCATGCGCCAAAGATTGTAACTCCTTGGTCATATATGTACCCAACGCATGGGGATCCAGTTTACCTATGCGGTGTTTGGTAAATAAAGTATTCCAGATGTGTAGGGGGTGAGTGTATGTAATATGTAGGGGGAAATGATCGCTATGACATGTGTCTTCAATTCGTTGGCATTGAAGAAATGTCTGTAACGACCCTGACGCTATAATTAGGTCCGGCGTGGTGTTTTGTTGATGAGGCGCACCTAATCTGGTAGGGATATCAGCATTTATAATCTGCCACTGCCTCTGCGTGCATAACGAGATTAAAGGGTGGGGGTTACTAGACCACGGCTCAAAAGTATGAAAATTGGGAATATTAAAGTCCCCACAGATCAGCGTGTGGTAACCAGGAATGTCAGGGAAGATGGAATCCCATTGTTGGAAGTCAAGAGGAGTATGATCAGAATTGTAGATGGCATATAAGGAAATATTATGAAATAGGAGGTGGATGATTTCAAAGTGAGGAAGGTATTGCATATCTGTATCAGAATGTGTTAAAATGATGTTTGGAAGAAGAAAAATGGCTACTCCTCCCCCATGTCTATTTCGGTCTCGTCTTATCTGCCTGTAACCATGTAAAGTGAAAGTATTGGTCTCGTCCAGGTGAGTTTCAGTAATAATGATGAGGTGATATCTGGTGATCCTCAGCAATTGGAGCAGTTCAGTTTTTTTGTTAACAATACTACGCGCATTCCAATACAAAACATGGAGGTCCCGGAACATATATCTGTAGTTTAAGTAATTAAAGTTTTGATTTGATGTTTAATCCTTTCCACATCACCTCGCAGATGATCCGGAGCTTCACTCAACAATTTATTGACTGCCGTCAATAAGGTAAACTTGGGTGTCTGAGGTTTCCCAGCCGATACCGGAGGTTTCCCAGCCGATACTGGACGTTTCTGTGACGGAATCGATCGACCGACCGATGGCTTCAAGGTGGAGTCACCAACCTGCGATGTGAACTCCCTCGCCGTGGAGGAAGGAACGGCTGCTGGCAGACGGCCTGATGGATTAATCAGTAATTTTTTGTACTGTTGTAAGTCAACCAGAGACTGGCCCATAGAAACCTTACGTTTCGGAGAGTGCAACTGATCTGGTATGGCAGAAGAGGACTGATGATGCGTAGTTGTCGGACTAGATCGAGATGCTATGGCACCCTGGACACTATGCTCTAGGGGAGGAAACTGAGCAACGGCGGAGAAAGCTGAAGCAGTCTTTGTCTGTAACATATTGGTATAGGAGGTGCGGCCCAGAGCCAGTTGCTTAGCCTCGTATCGAGAAACCGGAAGCGAGGTCAATTTATCTTGAATTTGCTTTTCCAATTTGTATAGAGGACAAAGCGTAGTATCTGTAGTATGATGAGGACCAGTACAATTGATACACATTAGGGTGCCATTGGGACAGTCCCCCGAATGTGGGTCTGAACCACACTTCAAACATTTCGGAGCCGACGACAAAACTTAGCACGGTGATTCAATTTACCACACTCCCGACATATATTAGTGCGTTCCTGGTAAGGGTCTAAGGGACACCGTTGATGATAAAGGGTAACTACCCTCGGAAGTCTTTGTGAGCGAAAAGTAAGTTTTACCGTTTGCGTCGGTACATAAGAGACCTTGCCCTGAAGATCGACCTCACGTCTGTTGAATCTATAAACATTAACTAGTTTACAGCCCTGCGGCACAATTGTATCTTTGATTATTTCCTCTGACGTGACACTTACGTCAACGCCCCTTATTACTCCTGCAGTAAATAAATTATATCTTGGAATAAAAGATTCCGTTTGGTGTAAAGAGTCGAACTCGGAGTCCAAAAAATTATTGGCTGCTTGTGGGGTACGAAAATGCACATCAAGTTGCGCCGTGGAAGCCTTATTAATATAATGAATGTCATAGTTCGCTTTAAACAACCATTTGCCCAACTTCATTGGGTGCATAAGGCGAATATCTTTGTCTTTTTGTTTAACAGAAACAAAATAGGGGCCCTCATCGTTATCGGAGTATTTGTGAACAACTCGTTCCTGAGCAGGCATAGAGTCCGGACGGCAGTTTGATTCTGAGTCTTGAGGCAAAATAGAAATGTCTTCAGTTACAACTGAAACATTAGCACACGATAGGGTAGCGGCATCACATTCCTGATCCATGGGAATGACTATCTGGGGTTTGTCTGAAGTATCCCCTGTTAACTCGTTGAGAGGATCCATAATGATAGAAATACTGAAGTCGATGGATGATGAGTATAATACCTCCCCTCCCGGGGGGGTTAAAAATCACTTAAACCACGACACTAATAAATAAATCAAATGTACGTACAGTTTGTGAAAAGAAAAACACAAGATAAACTCGAGAGGCGATTATAAGCCTATCCCACAACACACACGAAAAGACACCGGTAGAAAAAACAACCACTCTCTATGAATGCAATGAAATAACTGACATATAGTGTTGTGTCAGGATAAACTTTGGTTTAGGTCCCACGAAAATTTTCTAAGTCCAAAAGTTCACGTTGATATGCTATGAACTGCGAAGATTCCCGAAGTGCCGAGACTAGGAATGGAGGCAACATCTGAAGTCACTGCTGCCAATATATGCACCAAAACCCCAGACATGTGTTCTGCAGATGGGTTCAAGTCCCAAAATGTGGAACATGTTTCGGAAAACCATTGTTTATAGAATGCTGGGTTTTGACCTGAAAATGAATTTCCAAAATTAGTAGGCCTACAATACCTCAAACACTAGTACAATATTTACAATAATTTATTTACAAGTAAAGGCGCTAAACCTACTTAACTTTAAACTCTAGTCTACAGGATAAACAGTCCTGCTATCTTCTATCATTTCTTGAAATGGATCTACTAGTCGGTGCTTACAGTCCAGATGCCACAAGTATTCTACCAAATGGGTATCTACCTGTTCGTGTCTGATACCGCCCCTTGCTAGGCGTGCACGGAGAGATCGCCAACGTGACTCTATATTTTTCGTATGAACACCAGTCACCGGATTTACGAAATGCTGGCTATGGTTTACAGTGAGATGGGCTGCGAACCCTCCACCCAGTAAGCCATTTGTTGTTATTATTATTATTATTATTATTATTGTAAATATTGTACTAGTGTTTGAGGTATTGTAGGCCTACTAATTTTAGAATTGCATACATTCATTTCCATCACAAATAGATTAAACAAACAAACATTTCGGTACATTTAATTTAATTGGAAGTGCTAGCTGCAGCTTCACCCGAATATTGACAGCAAAATGGAACATTACGTCTCACCCGAGTCCCCCACTCCTACTCTCAATTCCTTCCCTAGCGGTGGCATTTGAACAACTACCAGTGATGGTAGCACCATCTACCAGTAATTTGGTGAAACTGAAAAAATTTAATTTTTCTCCTTTATTCTCATCCTTTTCCGTCTCCTTCCTCTCACCTCCTCTTCACCCTACCTACCGATTTGAGACCTATTACTAATAGTAAATTTTATGCACTGACCGGTACTCGAACACTACACCATGAGTGATTGCCGAGCAGTCAAGGGAAAATTAATGTAGCTTATTTTAAGCTTAGTGGGGATTAATACATTAGCAGTCTTACTAATAATCCAGTTGTAACATTTATACCAGAAATATACACAGCTGAGAAAAATATACAAATAATCCTTGCATAAGGCTAAATGTGTGCAGCGCTTTACACAGCCTGACCCCCTTGTATAAGCTTGACATAAATAATAAAGATGCCCGATATTCGTAACAGCCGGTCGTTTCATTGTTGTCCGAGATTGAATTTGAGGTTATGTGTCAAGTCTTAAGGTAATTTGTTAGAAAACATTCGGATCTGCTTCTGTGGAATTAAAAACATTGTTCCTTGTTTGAGGGACATATTAACATAATTTTACCTATGATTACAGCTTTCTGAAAACAATATAATGAAATAATGAAACTATGGGTGCATTCGGAGAGCTCGCTTTCGTGCTATGAGTACGAAACGCTCAGGCTGCATTCGGGGAGCTCGCTTTCTGTGCTAAAAGCAAGCTTTGGCTGTTCTGGGAGACGCTTCGTAGTGCTGTGCGCGTATGTGACGTCACGGTTTGAAAGCAGCTGACGTCACCGCTCGTGCTAACAACGCTTTTTCTGGAGAGGTGAGGCACGAGATGCTACGGACGCTATTAGCAATTTCATTGGTCCCCGAACGTATATAGCCTATAGCATATAGCCTATACTTTTTATATATATATAATTGTGAAATATTATTACTGGCATTGAGCAACGGCCGGTGGGTGGCTAGGAGAAGATAGGGGTAGCGGATGGCTAGGAGAAGATAGGGTTAGCGGCCGGCCAGGCGGATGGAGAGTGGAAGGGGGGACTGTGCAGCATAATATACCGATTCACCTCTCTGTCTGTAGATCGTCCCAACCTTAAAAAACAGTACGACTTGGAACGGTACGCTAACCAATTAGAAAAAAATGGGTCTTAATTTCAACAAATACGTACCCACCACGAAGCAATCTCATAAAAGAAGTCTTTACACCGTTAAGATTAAAAAGGATTATAACCCTACGCAATGTGAAAGGTGCTATACTCGGAGTCTTATCTTCGATATGTTATCACCTATAAGTAAAAAGTATCTCAAGTCTCTAGGACACAAAGTGTGTTAATATGGATATCCTTCTCTGAAATCAGGGGACTGAATTGAAATTTCTGCAGCAAACAATATACCAGCAAACACAAAGGCTTATTGCTTAATTCTACACGATCGAAGTGTAGAGTATACTGCACAACAATGTCGTGTAACAACATGGTTATAATCGACTGTCAGGAATATCAGTCAAAGTGTAAACAATTTATAGCAGTGTCTTCGGTGTATGACAGAATTGTACATTTTGTTCTCCGACCACCTAAAAACATTTACCCAGATACAAAGTCGCTGCGGTACTTCGAATCCAACATCCATGGAAATCCGCTGATACTTACCCTACGAAGTTCTTGAATGTGTGGATGTTCTTCATTGTAAACTGATGCAGAGACCTGTTATAAACATGGACGATCTTGGTGTTCCAAAGCTTTACAAATTATGAGACTGTGAAACCAAATGACTTTTTCATAATGACTCTAATATGAAATGCACATTGTAAAATGTTATTGTGCTTACGCTGCGGATGAAATCCCAGTAAGATTGTAATAAAGTGAATAAAATTCTAAAAAAAACCTGATATATATTTTTATTTCACAGCCCCTTATCCTAGGAATTAGGAATAGGAGATGTTAGGGAAAACTGGACTTTGTCAAACATGAGAAAATCCAGCTATGAAATAACTTACAAAAGAATACATTTTTTATCACTTTGGGTTTATTGAATATTTACAAGTTGAATTTCACTTGAAAGTCTCCTATTTCTAAAATGAATTTCACTCATGATCTTGAGAGTCTCCAACTTCTGAAACACAGAAAAATAAAAACAAATAAGAATTTAGCTTATGATGTATAAGAATGGGAAATGGTTCATGTTAATAATGCATACCTTTCTAGAGAAGTCGATGGACTTAGGGTGTTGGTTGTTGTGTTGTATAATCACTTTTAGTCTGTCACATACACTTCACACTGAGTCTAAAATCTCAAGACGTTTCCCATATTACACAAAGTTGAGAACGTGGTAGTAGTAACCAGCTGACTTCGGCTCCTTACCGTAGTACACCAATGAAAGCTTCTCCTCGTTCATCTGTTGAAGCTGATCTTCACTCAACTTCCCGAACCTTGGCGGCAGAAAAACGCTGCATCCAATCATTAAGTCTATAACGATTTTCCTTCCATACCTTGTATACACGGAACGAGCTTCCTTTACCGGATAAGCAAGTCCAATTTGCAGCTCGCTCAATGGCTTGGTACAATTCACATCGGGGACGTACACGGTTGAAAAACGCTCAAGAGTGGATACTATAGGCGTCTTCTTATTCTTGTTTTCCTCCGATTGAAACTCTGTATTTGGTAAATCCGCTTGTGATGGTTGTATGGTAGAGGACTGCAGCGCATCCCACAAGTCTTGCGTTGTAATATCCATTATATCAGCAGCAGCAGCTGTAGTAGATTTAGGTGCACTTTTACGACCACGTTTCAATGTTGACATCTCGGAGGTTTGACGATCACTAAACTATGTATACATGTAACTAGGGTATTATATACTGTTCACCTTTCCCTCACTCTTGCTGTACACAATCATGCTCGTCAGGAACATTCGTCATTTCACCTGTGCCACAAACATCTCGTCCCATGTCGATGAGGACCTCACCTTTAGTTTTACTTATAAACCTGCAGAAGGGGGCCCATCTTTTATGTTCATTTGCTGGATCGTCCGTTTTTTCCCATTGTCCTATCTGCGTATGACAGTACGCGCACTCGACTACATCCTTGTATCCAATATAGTAGAATCCAGCTTCGCTCATTTTGTCCAAGTCCATAAACGTCAATGGCCAATCTTTAAAAGTTTTACGTCGATCAGATTGTTTATCCATATCAAGCATCGTTCCATAATACAGAGCCATCCTGCGCGTTATGCTTCTCACTTACGACTAACCTTGAAACAAGTATGAACCTGTCCTGCACGTGCCGTGTAAGACCTTGAAACAAGTTTGAACAAGTCCATAGTGATGACGTCATACATAAAGAATTCATGATTCAGTTGTAATGTAAGATGTACTTCCGGCCAGGTGTTGTTCTGGCGTACGTGATGAAACGTGGGAACGTAGAGGAATACTTCATGCAAAAAAGACATAATGTTAAAATCTGACGTGACGTCATAAATCATTCCACCTGTCACATGATCTAATCCGCTCAATCCGCCTGTGACGTAAGCCATGACGTCATAAAAGACTCCACTGTTGAGATAGGTCATAGCATTCCTCCCAATCCGCAATCCGCCTTTGACGTAAGAAGTGACGTCATAAAACAATCCACCTGTCATATGATCTAATCCGCTCAATCCGCCTTTGACGTAAGAAGTGACGTCATAAGACACTCCACTGTTGAGATAGGTTATAGCAATCCACTTGTGACGTACACAATGCCGCCATCTTGTAAAACAATCCACCTGTCATCTACCAATATATAAACTTTAAATTTCCCACCATCCGCCATTTGCAATTGTAATATCCAATTTCCACCTTTTTGCAATTTTAAAATCACCCGCCATCTAGTATTAAATTTCCCACCTTACGCCATTTGAAATAGGAACCGGAAACGTAGCCATTCTCATTATAAATTTCCAAATTTTGAATTTCGCGCCGGAAACGTGACCATTTTAATTATGAATTTCTAAATTTTGAATTTCGCGCTTTGTCTGCCATTTGAAATAGGAACCGGAACGGACGCCATTTATATTATTAATTTCCAAATTTTGAATTTCGCGCTTCGTCCGCCATTTGAAATAGGAACCGGAACCACCGCCATTTGCAATAGGAACGGGAACCGACGCCATTTTGAATCACGTGGTTATAGCCACGCCCACTTGTGACGTCATATAATCCGCCACTGACGTCATGGTCACGCCCACTTGTGACGTCATAGGCCACGCCCACTTGTGACGTCAGGATCAGCTGACCGGAAGTGACGTCATTAATCCGCACAATCCGCCTCTGACGTCATGAACAAAATCATACTACTTAGTGCCTTGGAATTCTTACTTATTCTTGGGTATATTTAGTTCGCTGATGCCAAAATGTGCTATTAGTTTTTCCCCATAAGCTTTAGTTTTGTTAGATATGGTATTACCATTATGCATATTATCCCATTTTACGTTTGATATAAATAAAAAAAACAGTGTATATTTTTAGCTTCTAAATCGTGTGAAGAAAAAAGCACCACACTAACATTACATTAACTTTACAATAATAATATAACATGGGGTCTTTCAAAAAATTGATATTATCACATATTGTATGGTCGTTTACGACTTATGAGCTGTCAATTTGAGGTTGAAAATATAATCCAGCTTTTAGTTTTTCTGTATTTCGTACAGTTTTCGGCCTACGTGTCCAAAGCATGGTCAAGAACCTTCACTAGCTATATTATGAAGCAAGATTTTGTTTCCCTAGATTAAGAGTTCACGAATAAAATCCATACGAAAGTAGAGCTGGTAAAGAAAAAAACTGTTGGGATGTGTTATTATTAACAACAGCATTTATTATCTATATGAGCTATTTATTTTTAGATTCAAGTTTTTGCTACTACCGGTAATAGTAATAACGGAGTTATGGCCTTATTAATTGAATGAAATGAAATCCCAGTTATTAAAAGTAAATGACTATAGAATTCCCTCTTCTTTAGAAACTATGGACTTGTGGGAAATCGAAGGTGTTGATCTGGATGTTACGATTGTATTTTTGAATAATCATTTAGAAACCATAAAGATGCTTTAATTCAGTGGCACGAATTCACATAGGCTACAAAAAACTACTGAACGAAAAAGCAATAAAAATAAGGCGATAAACCGCAGTGACATATTCAAATGTTACATATCCTTACACGGGAATAGTCACTGATTCGTGAGCTATGCATAATTAGACACAATAAAACTCACATGAGTGAATTCTATTTTAAAACATAAATTAATAGAATTATGTGGAGACGAATCTTTGTGGTTTTGTTGGATGTTTGCGACAGCGTCAGAAAGCCGCTATACCAAAGGCAAAGTTGTAGTTCGTCTTATGTTCATCGTACTTGACTACACCTAAGGATAATTTTCATTATAAGACAAGTACAACAAATGTTGAAATGCTTGTTACTAGCTTGAGTGAATATATACCCTAAGGCGGGTTCTCATCTAAAATTTCACTTTCTCAAGGACAGTCTTGTCTCATTAAACATGAAATAATTTCAAAGAGATGCCTACTCAACACTTACCCATTTGCATACAAAGATAATTACGATATCTGTGGAATTACAGAGTATTGTCGGCATTAAAATATATAGCAGGCAGTGTTTTTAGATATTCTCACTTCCCTATTCCATTGCGTAAGCTTTGACACTGGAAATTACATAATTATCCTGATAACGTGTCAATAATCGATCAATAAATTAAAAGTTTTCAGTCCTCTCGCAATAGGAACTGTGCAATTGCTCGCAACTGTGTAACGGAAATATTTGGATGACTTCGTAGCTTGAACAAAACGATGAAATCTAGTTTAATAACGGGAGGTTTTCTCGGTGTTTCCCAAATCGCGATTCCTGATCACCTTATCGTAATTTAATAAAAATCTACATAGGCTACAACAACTCCAATTGCTTGCGGGATCAGTCAGATGGAAAAAAGTATTCAACCGGATTTCATGCGGGGATTTTCAAACGCACCCTTGAATTGCATGGTCTTGAATGTCTTCTTAACAGTCCAATAGAAACCAGGCTACGAATGACGTGGATGTTAGTAGTGTATTTTTTTAAGTATTTCAACAGAATATGGAGAGTGACACAATCTTACTGTAACTAGTATAATACACACCAATAACCATACGATTTTATTACATTGAGTGTAATTATAATTTATTTTTACGATAGTTCAAGTGTAAAATTAAATTCAAAGTAACCATTACCTGTAATAGCCTTAATTAAAGCCCACTCCAGATATTTATTTATATTTATATAAATTCTATACATCTTTTTTTTTAAATTAAAAATTCCAAGTAGATAACTATTCTGCTATGAAAAGAATAAAAGTTGACACTTCACCTGGCCCAGACAATGTTCTTATTAGGGCATTAAAAGAGCTGCATACAAACAAAATGTTGTGTTTAATAGCCAATGCAATGCTACGCCTGAAGAAATGCCCAGAGATATTTAAAAGGGCTAGGACGATTCTAATATTTAAAGGCGGTGATGCTGAGCAATTATCCAATTGGAGACCGATCTCAATTTTTTCGGTGATACGACGTGTAATTGAAAAAGCAATTGACTTGAGATTACGATCATATTTAGAATTTTCAGCACATCAAAGAGGATTTATCTCCCTTCCTGGTACTCACTTAAATACATCTATCATTAATGGTTGCCTTAAGGATGCCAAAATAAATAAGAAAGATTGTAGTGTAATATTCCTTGATATTACAAAGGCCTATGACAATGTGGGACACGATCATATTAAAAGGTGTTTAATGCATATTAGCATGCCAAATAACCTAAGAGAGTTAATTGCTGATCTAATTCAAGGAAATCACATTCAAATAGAATGTAATAAAAACAAAACGACGTGCATTGAACTAAGAAAAGGAGTTGCACAAGGATCGCCTATTTCTCCCGCATTATTTAACTTAGCCATAGATGGTACCATTAAAAATTTAACAGATCATGAAATTGAGCAAAGCCACGGCTTCAAGATAAATCACTCTGCTAAAAATATATCAGCATTGGCATTTGCAGATGATATAGTTCTAGTTGCTAAGAATGAAACATCTGCCCAGTCACTACTGAATCTAGCAACAAGCCATTTGACTGAAATTGGATTCAGTCTTAATTCAACTAAATGTAAAATGATTAATATTAAAAATGGTAAACTTAGTCAAGATTCAACTGTTAAATTGGGAACTGCCAACCTAAATTGTTTAAAAAGTGATGAAACCGTAAAGTACCTAGGAGTTACATTTTATGATGAAATTGTTTTTGATCAGAATAAAATAATTAAAGATTTGGAAGATAATTTATCATATCTGTCAAATTCAAATCTTCTCAATCCAGACCAAAAAGCGAACATAATCAATCAGTATATTTGGCCATGTATTGTATACCCTATCCAAAGTACTCCATTAAATAAAATTCCAACCAAGTTCTTAGAAGATGTTGACAAACTCTTACGATCAACCATAAAAGAGATTATTAGCTTGCCAAATGATTGTCCAAATGACATGATTTATTCTCCGAGGAAATTCAGGGGATTGGGACTCGTTAATGCCGAATGGGAAGCTCACATTCAACAATTCAACATCGCTCAATGCCTTAGTAAAATATATGATGAACACCTTCCCTTTTGTAGAGATTTAGATAAAGAAAAGGAGGACATACTGTCACATTTCAGCATTAGGTGTGACGAAACAACACTAACCAAGACAGTTAAGAAATGAAATGAGAAAAAGATCTTTTGAAAAATGGTGTGGACTCCCTCACAAAGGTAAAGGCGTTTCAGTCTATAGTGAAAATCCCAATACCAACACATGGATATCCAATAGAAAAGGTCTCTCTTGTTCACAGTGGACTAATGCAATCAAGATGTGTTGTAATATCTCTGCGGTGAGGTCTGTACCTGGAAGGAGTCAAACTACATCACTCTGCCGGCATACAGGTTGCAATAATCCAGAAACCTTGGGCCATGTATTGGGTAGTTGTAAAAAGGGTGAATTATTGAGAAATTCTCGCCACCACCGTGTCCGTTCAGCGATTGCCACAGCCCTTCGACGACAAAAAGACTGGGAAGTGTATGAAGAGGTGCATTGCATCGCGGAAGATGGCAGTAATCGAAGAGCCGACATAATAGCCATCAATAGAACTGTAAAACGAGGGTTAATTTTGGATCCTACAGTTCGCTTAGAAGAGGATAGAGAACAAGCTAAGCGTGTGAGTGCGGAAAAGGAGGCCATATACCAACCATGCATCCCTCACCTTAGTGAGAGCTATAACTTACCTGTCAATGCATGGGAGGTGAAGGGTCTGCTTTTCGGAGCACGCGGTGCAAGTTTCACCTTTGTTAATTCATTTCTTCAGTCTCTCAATATTTCTAAAGACACTGTTGTTAAAATATGTATTAGGGTTTTAGAAGATTCGCTATTTTTATTGCACAATCATTTATATGGTACTTAGAATTCTTATGTTCCGTTTCAATTCAGTTCATGTTACTATGTAATGTATGATTCTTTTTCTTTGTTTATTCTGGATCTGTATGGTCACCTGGATTGCCAGGCAGATGACTTGTATAAAGTATTTCTCTCTATCATTACACTTCGTAATCTTAGTTAAGTATTGAAACAAGTTTTCAACATTAATAAATTTCATCTTGTAATTTGGGGGTAATTTTTAGAAGTATAATTGTATGAAAATTTTAAGCCTAAACCCTCAATAAAAGCTATCAACTAAGAAGCGGGAGACCAAAAATTCCTGTAAGATACAAGGCTGGTGTGAATATGGTATAAATTCAAATTTTTATGAAATTAAGTAATAATTCGCATTTTATTGTACTGTCAAAACTGGTTAGGATAGTTAGGTTAGAAGACCATAAGTATGTAAAATTCAAGTACAACAATTTATATTTTTATTTATGTATATCGTCAGGTTATGAGTAAGAGATATTAATAAAATAAGATCCAAAAAAACTGTTGGTATAATACCTTGTTTAGAAACACATCTCATTTAGATAAAACAGACAGTCTAAGTCAGTAATAAAAATATTAATAATAATTAGTTTATTCTAAGAATAATAGTCACATTAATGAATCCACTAAAATTTAAAAGGATTGCTGAATAACTTACAATATATTTTGCAAATTTTATATCTAAAAAAGCTTAGTTAAATGCTAGAAACAATGTTAAATATAAGACTTATTTAAAATTACTTACAAACGTACAATCTTAAGGTTTCACATTATAAGTCTCATATTATGTTTATCACGTGTTATACGTGGTATAATTATATAAAAGTAGGGCATAATCCCAATTACGGGGACCAATTCACGCAATATTCACATTTCCACGGACTGTGTGATGTTTTTTGTTTATGAGCGATACACGGTTACCAACTGTTAGGTTAGGAACGTTTATGTTAGTTAAGGAGCAATATACTGAATAGCACAACCACCATTCCTTACGAGCAGCTAGTGGCTTGTACCTTTGTAGGTTTGTCACACTGTTCATCCACAATCATATCTTGTTTAGAGATATGACGTCACACCTCCAACGTCCAATCAGGACGACGAGGACAGAAAAATGGTGGCGAAGAAGGGAGTTTTCGCTAGATCGTGATATAAAAGAAAGTGTATCAATTAGGGCGGGTGGGCGGGTTGGACCAAATCATTCGCCAAGAAAACATCTCCTCTCCACACATCTATCTATAACAAAATTTGTGTGATATAAGTGTTTTATGAAGAGAATCTCGGTTCTAAAAAATGGTCCCCGTAGATGGGATTTTACCAAAAGTAGTGTGGTACACATTCACATAGAAGTCTTATTACATACTTAAAAGCTAAACGTTTTTTATTTGAGATGTTTCACACATAAGTCTCATATTATATATTAGTTTATCACGTTTCATACGTGGTACAATGTATAAAAATTAGTGAAGAATACACTCAGAGTTCTTTTTATATTACTAAGAGCTAAATAGCTAATACAGTATGTATTATTTTATAGGTACTAAATATTACTTATATCATGTATAAAAAAGATAAGTGTCCAATTATTTATACTTGATAGGAGTTAGTGCAAATTTAGATCGGTATAACTCATTGAATGTGTAGATACTGCACTATTTTTATTATTTGGTTTATAAATATTTCTTCTTTGTGGCAATAATGTCAATAATTATTATGTGGTTTCCGTAGACAACACTAATAACTGTAGATTATCAGGAATTAGTCAGTCGCTTCTAGTCGTAAAGTTGATTATCCGGATATGTAAATTTCGGTACAAAGTTGTACCATCTTCAGTTCATAAATCTTTAAGTAAAAGGAAATAATGAGAAATTAGTTAAACTACGCTTAACAAGTTGAATACAAATCTTGGGATGTATTAAGTTAATGATTTGAATATAAGTCTTAGAATGTATTAAGTTAATGATTTGAAGAGATTAACCTTGTATTCAGTTGTAGTTCCATTTAGATGTGGTCATGCTGAGTGCTTTGTAGCTACTAATAAGTACAATAAAGTGCGAATTAATACTTAATTTCATAAAAATTTGAATTTATACCATATTCACACCAGCCTTGTATCTTATAGGAATTTTTGGTCTCTCGCTTCTTAGTTGATATCTGTTATTGAGGGTTTAGGCTTAAAATTTTCATACAATTATACTTCTAAGTTTTCAACAGTTTATGAAAATAAGATTTAGTTTGATTTATAGTAAATAAGGATACAAGTCGTGTTTATGTGACTCCAAGTGACTACTGAATCATGGTACCAACTGTAACTATTATGATCGGTGAGAAAAGAAGGAAAGTGCTCGTCATCGATACTCAAATTTAATTGTCAAAAGGCACTAAATATTAATAATAATAATAATAATAATAATAATAATAATAACGGAAAAGTGGGCGTGTTACAAGATTTCTTTTTAAAGATTAGGTTAAAATTCATGAACAGTAGGCTACATGTAAGAGTAGTTAGCCCATAGAAGCCGGCGCGGTGGCTCATGCTGTAGCGCGTGAGCCTGGCATGCTTGCGGTCCTGAGTTCAAATCTCGGGGCCGGCGGGTGTGTCATTCGTGGTGGACGAAGCCGTGCTTTAGGGGGTTTTTCTCGGGGTTCTCCCGTTTCCCCCTTTCATTCCACCAACACTCTCCACTTCATCTCACCATTCCCCCTTTTCATCCTCATCCCGTTTCCACTTCTGGCATCGGGTCTGCTTCGGCAGTCGGAGCCCTTTGGGGGCCTCTCCCGTTCTCCCCGCTGCTTGTGGTCAAGAGGTTGTTGGTGGTGTGTGTCACGAACCTGTCGGGGCTCCCGGTTGGAGGTACCGCAGGGGGTGGCGCACACGTGGTATGGTACTAGGCTTTGTTGGATGTAGGGGAGTTCCGTGGGGGCTCACGGGGGGCTTTGAGGTCCGGAGCGGCCTGTGGGCACGCAACTCATCCCATCCCGGAGGTAGGTACAATAAGTCGGCAACGGCTGCGGTGCTTAGGGGCGTTCCCACCCCGCCTCCCCGCCTTAAGGGGCACAAAATAGAAATAGAAATAGAAATAGCCCATAGAATATTCTAAAAATGGGAAGAGAAATTGAACATGTCCTTGGCACGCAACTTATATTCTTAATAGAAAGCATTGGCACACAACTCGAATAGTAAATAAATTTCGTTCGCACGCAAATAGGAAATTTTCTCCTTTTCTGCACGCAATTCGTAACTGCTGGGTTAGGAAGAGGTCCAGCATCGTGTTGGTCACACAACAGGGGTTTCCTTCTATTTATTGTCTAGATAATATGATAATCAGATTTAGCTTCTCCTGAAGGGTATTGCTTCCAAGTGTCGCAGAAGGGGAATTTGAACAGCTAAATAAGAGTAAAGAACTCATTCAAAGGAAGCAATGAGATAACTTACACAATCATAAAGAAACATTGCACATTTTACATATAGTATTAACAAAATCTTGTCAAAAAGTTATTCCACATAAAGCAAACTTGACTACCAGACAAATTGTTTTCGTAGTTCATCAGCACTCCTGAGTTTTATCTCACCGTGAATATTTACAAGATTTAGGACACATGAGAAAATCCTCCCTATACTTTATACCGTATGTCTACTATATAGAAAATAACCTCGGCACTTGTGACTGTAGTGGGAGGGGCAAGCGACACCAGGCAAACAGTCCGCAAGGCCGGGTTACACTAGTCCGCTTCCCTTTCTATTAGTGAATCCAACTCAGCGGTAAGAGATCCGTCTGAACTCGAATTATCTCATGTGATTATTAGGAGGAAATTCACACAGTGAGTTCCGAAGAACTACTGACCCCCACATCAGCACCGAGCGCAGAAAATACTGCGTGGTTCCGAGCAGGTTTTCTTTCCCTAGCTTCTAGATCTTTAATTTCTCCTAACCTTTGCTAAGGTTTATATATTGGGCATCACACGACGTAAACGTATTGAATAATTCGGTATAGGGCTGGGCTAAACTTAGACAGTGTGAACACCTTAAGGTGCGCCAAGACAGCTCAGAGGAAATGTTTCTCTGTTCTGAAAAATATCCCTGGTTGGATTCCCGTTCAGAGTCAGAATGCAGTACAGAGTAGATGTAATCACATCGATGGATTAAAGATATCCAAGTTCAATCATGACGACGAATAAATTTATTATTTTTTGTAGGGAATAATATGCTTGCTGAACACCCGAATTGTTCCCTTTTTTTTTTTTATTAGGATCTGAACTAAATGGTGCGCTGATAAATCGCACGGTGTATGTGATTTATGAATTGGATGCGATTAGTTCGGAGATGATCATGGTCCATTTCAGCGGACTCCTCCGGTGACAAGGGATTGATTTGTTATGTTGAACCAAGCTCTAAGTAGCTCCGGGGTGTTTGTTGTGATTGGATGATGCGGACTGCAGAACCGCTGTGCGGGAGGGATGCGCAACTAATGTTACATCTATGCATAATTTTAAAAAAACCGTGGCTAGTATTTTTAATTTTGCAGGAAAAGTAATATGGAAGATTTTGTTGATTTTATTTCACATCCTTGCCTTTAAGATATATCTTCCTACCTGTACCGTATCACTCGAGATAGCTGAAACTGTTTCTGAGTTATGGTGTGTAACGCAAATCAGAACTCGCTCAAGAGTATATTTCGGTACATCGGTTATACCTTTAAAAAGGAAACAAATACTTCTTTAGTAGAGGATTATATTTTTATTCTATTATCATTCCCTATACGACGAGAGACATTCATGTAGCCGAGTGGTTTATAATCAAATTCACGAATAAAATTAGCTGGTGTGAAAAAGCTGGTACATTAACTTAGGACCTATTAACACTTAATTTTTCTATAGTTATCGGCTTTTAAAGCGTAATAAAGAGGACATATTTTCTCACGGTTTATTTTTAAGAGTAAGATTCAAGAACTTTAATCGCACTATTGACTAACAAGTCAGTATTGCCTGCTAATGCTTTGGCTACTCAGATTTCATTATACGAACCACTCATGTTGCAAAAAGTTAACATATAGGCCTACTTCACTGTAAAACAAGTAATCAGTTACTCAAATCAAGCTAAAGCTTGAAAATTCTTTATCACGGAGGTTATGGTTCGATCTCGGGCCAGGTCGATGACGTTTTTTGTGTAAATGATGGAAAATATTTTTCTACATAATTTATAGAAAAATATTTATGTGAGTTAACTGAACGTTCCAGTTGAGATTTTTGTCGAATAAAACTCGTAGGCTTTTAACAGATGGGATGAACTTAATATTAATATTACTAGAGGTGGTAGATTATTTGATCCTACACTTAACAGTCATCTCTGTATTCCCAGAATGATTTCCTGCAATTATTTAGCATTCAAGCTCAATATAAATTTCGTACACAAAGAAGATATTGCCTGTAAGTCATGATTTATTTTATTGAGGCTATCGATCAATGCTTCAGGTCGAGAATGTATGGATTACGGGTAGATAACTGCTTACTGCTTATAGACGTTATTCCAAGCCTAAGATCGCACTCAGCTCAGAACGAAATCTCAAATTGAGGATGTCCCGAGAACCACATATTAATCACTTGAATAAGCCTACGAGGGCAGTAACTCTGGACAATATTATTTTCATGCGTCCCAAATATTGTGTAGACCAGTGTTTTTCAACCTTTTTCATGACACGACCCCCCTAGTATCAAAAAATATTTCGCGACCCCCCAACCCCTTTTTCCATGTATGTTAAAAATATGTAATACTTACAACAATTTTAGGCGTTTGCGTTATTTGCGCCATCTGTTGGTAACACTAGGAACTAGTGCAGGTTCCGCATGTTAGCAACAGATGGCGCTGGTAGTCCACGAAAGATCCACAAGTTTCGAGACGTTTCTTTACGCTTCGAGATAATTCTCGCTAGAATGCGCTGGCCTATAAATACGGCGGTCAACCGCGGCCATGGCAGTTTGATGCAAGACAGCGAAGGAAGTCGAATCAGAAGCAATCCCGATAAGTGAAAACGATTCAGAAGTGTAAATTCGGTGTTATGTGGACTGTAAGGTGCCTTGGAGTTGGAGTAATTATAGACTGATTTGTGAGCGTAAGTCACGCGTGGTCATGTCTGCTGTTTAGTTGTTTGAAGAGCGCGAACCACTTGTTTTACGGTACGTATTTATTTGAGTTGTTATAATTGAAAATGGATAAATTCCTGAAAAGATCATCAGAACCATCAACGTCTAGCGGGAGTAGTGGAATAAAGAAAAAACGTCTTTATGACGACAATTATTTAAAATTTGGGTTTACTGTGACAATTATTTAAAATTTGGGTTTACTGTGATTGACAGTAAACCGCAGTGCGTAATTTGCTTTGAAATTTTGTCAAGAGAAAGCATGAAGCCATCGAAGTTGGTACGCCACCTAAACACAAAACATCCTAATGAAAAAAATTAACCCGTGGAATTTTTTGAGCGAAAATTAAAAGCTCTTGAACATCAAAAAACAGGACAAATGTCCAACCTAAATGAGAAAGCGTTGCTCGCTAGTTATCGAGTGGCTTTTCGTGTGGCTAAAGCAGGGAAATCTCACAGTATTGCCGAAAATTTGATTTTACCAGCGGCTTTAGATATAGCAGAGATTATGTTTGGCAAGCAAGAGGTCGAAAAGCTCAAAAGTATACCTCTCTCTGACAATACCATTCAACGCAGGATAAGCAATATGGCGTCTGATGTTCGTGATCAAGTCATAGAAAAAATAAAGAAAAGTTCTTTTGTATCCTTGCAATTTGATGAATCAACGGATATTGCGGGTTGTAGCTTTTGTGCGTTTTGAATCCAATGAAATAATAATGGAAGAAATACTACTGTATTTTGCAAGGCACTTCCCAAAAATACTACAGGTCAATGCTTGCATGACATGTTCCTTGAAGCTACGCAAGATATGAATATCGATTGGGCACAAAAATGCATTGCTATTTGTAGTGACGGAGCAAAAGCCATGACTGGTGCGAAGAGTGGATTTATTGCTAGACTGAAAGAACAGATGCCAAACGCTTGTTGGATGCATTGCTTTCTCCATCGCCAAGCTCTTGCAGCCAAATCCTTACCGCAAGAATACAGTCAAGTTCTTAATATTATTATTAACATTGTAAATTCTATTAAAGGAAAAGCGTTGCAGATTCGATTGTTTCGAATCATTTGTGAAGATATGGGGACACTACACCGCAATTTGCTTTACCATACAGAGGTTAGGTGGTTATCAAAAGGCAAAGTACCGGTACTGACCAGAGTTATTGAACTTCGCGCTGAACTATTGGTATATTTACAGCAAGCCAAGTCACATTACTCTGAATTCATTTCTGACCCGGAATTCCTTTTAAAATTGGCTTTTCTTTCTGACTTATTTGAACATTTAAATAACTTGAATAAAAGTCTTCAAGGGCGTGTTGAAAATGTCATTACAGCAAAAGACAAACTCCATGGCTTTATAAAAAAAATTGAATTGTGGTCATCATCTATAAATCAAAACAACTTTGATTCATTTTCGTCCACACAGTCTTTCATTGAAGAAGTCGGAAGCGAGATCAACATCAACTCATATATATCTGGTATGAAAATGGTGTTACATAATTTGAAGAAAGAATTGTGTCATTACTTCTCACTGCAAGAGATATCGGATAACACTGGGCAAAGATGGATCTTAAATCCGTTTTTAAATGCAGCTATAAACGAGGCAAATTTAGCAACTAAGCTCAAAGAGAATCTGCTGGAACTATCTGCCGATGGGATGTTACACTTGGAATTCAAGTCTGAAAATTTGGATACGTTTTGGTTCAAAAGAAGAACAGAATACCCGGAATTAACAACCGAGGCTTTGAAGTGTTTGATTCCATTTTCTACCTCGTACTTGTGCGAGTTGGCATTTTCCTCAATGGCGCGAATAAAATGTAAATTAAGAAATCGCTTAAATTTGGAAAACGATTTAATACTTAATGTGGCAAAAACGGATCCACGATGGGAGAAATTAATTGAACAAACTCAAGCGCAACCTTCACATTAAAATGAACGATTACTCGAAGGTTTTATTTCTTGTTAATGAGTTTGTGTAAATAACATAAAGAGTATCATTTTGCGTTAACAATACATACTGCTATTTAAGATAATCAAGCACAGATGTAATCATTTTCTATTTAAACACATTTTTAATATATTTTTTTTTGTAATAACATGTTTTAAACTAGCATTTTTCTGACTTGTATGATTGATTATATGGAAATTTTGTTAAATATAATAATTTTAACTCTTATCGACTTTTTATTTAAGTCTCACAAATTATATGTTGTATAAAAAAAAAACTGAAGTTTTCTCGACCTCTCGCGACCCCCCTACAGAGGCTCCGCGACCCCCCAGGGGTGTAGACCAATCACTACGTACCTAGAATATTTTTGAGTAGTACTTCCGCCGAAATGTACTGAGCAAGTAGTAGAATAAAATTCTAAAACTACTCAGTGTCAGCGTAATATTTTCTACCAATAAAGTAAACTAAGGAGGCAAGGTCAATTCATAAAGATGTATCTATAAAATTAATAAATTTAAAAAATAAGAAATAAACAAATTTCAGTTGATTATTCTATGCCAAAGTAAACCTTGATAACCTATGTATAATTGTACCCTGTACAGTTTCTTAAGTAAGTTACATTACTTTTACTGATATTTTAAAAATATTGAAACATTACAGTCCTGGATATAATATTATGCCACCCAAAAATGAGTTGTAACATTCTCATAAACAACTAGTCAAGACTTAGGAAGAAGGTTTAGTATTTAGATCCCACAGAAACAGTCAATATTTACTATTATTGCTGTGCTAACATAAAAAATTGTATATATATATATATATATATATATATATATATATATATAAATACAGTATATATATACATATATAAATACAGTATATATATACAGTATATAAGTTATATATATATATATATATATATGTGTGTAGGCTAGTGTGCCTAACAGGGTTGCAATAGGATTTTCGGAGGACCACTGGATTATAATCCAGAAAATATTTAAGTTTAGAATTGCAGAAATGTTTGAAGGAAGCAGGAAGAATGGAGAGAGAATTGCTTCTTTATTCTTCTTATTCTTAGCTGTAGTTGTCAATAATTATGATCAGTTATCTTTGCTAAGTAGATTTCAGGATAATTTCAAGGTTGATTTATTATTATAACATAATATGGTTTGTTTCCACAACAACAATTCCAATAACTTTATTTTTGTTTCAACAGTTACAATATAATAATTGAGCTGTATTGGATCAGAATACTACTGCAGTATACTTTATCTGCAAGTAGGAAAAGAGAAGCTGCAAATATTTGCCAAAACTTCTTAACTTTATGAAAGCGGAATTACTTCTGTAAAAACCACTAATATGCTAGACCAATCCTTGGTCTTTGTGTAATATTAAAGTTTATTCAAACTACTACGGCAGCATATTGGGCTTGCACGTAGAGAAAAAGAGGAGCTGCAAAGATGCCAAAACTCCCTAGCATTATACAATCAGTTTTACATTATAATGACACAAAGATGCTAAGCCTACTTGGCTTTTGTGTAATATAACATGGTTAGGTTTGTGTTACTTAACTTGGTTTGCGACTATCTGATGAGAATGTGACTGCATTTAGCCGGACTGAAGTTAAGGGATGTACAGTTATTGTAGATGAAGTTCTGCGTTGCTGTGGATCATCCTGAACGGTGGCCAATAGCGAGTACTTCCAATGGCTGCAAGCTACGCTCCACGCAGTTCTAGTGATGTTTCAAATATCCACCTCCTGGTAGATTAAGTCGTGGTTATCATTGCTGGTTCCATGCTGAGTAGTGTAGAACTGTACTATTATATATTCAGACTTGTGGTCTGTTGCTAAATTGGGGCTGTGCCCTTACGAAGCGACGATCGGTGAGAGAATGAGAGAAAGTCTAACGGCCAAAATGCGTTCACATAATCATCTTACAAAGAGTCGAGTTCTAGAATCCCATGGAAGGCTCTTCTAGAAGTGTCTAGTAGCTTCCATCCAGAACTAGGGTACATTTACAGAGAATGACATGCTGTAATTATTCTGTAACATAAAAAATTAACATGTGAGCATTTACATTATAATTGCAATGTATAATTACAGAGAAATTTAATAATTTCAATGCGGTGAATAATCGATTTATTCATAAAGCTGCATCTAATCGATGGCACTAATCGATAGGACGGCTTTGAGTAAGCTAATGTATTCTGTCTGTAGCGCCAAGTGAATGTTAATGAGCTGGCACTCGACTTATCGATATCAGTTCGATGTCGGCAATGCAGCTTTCTGTTGCTAATTGACATTAATTAGTAATTCTGCTGATAATAGCTAATATTAACAAGAATAGATGTGCAAAATTATTCTTTAGTTCATTATAGTACAGAATATAACATATGTTTTCTTTTTCTAAGCATATATAAATAGGTACAAGTGTGCCAAGAATTCTGGCTACTGATAATTGGCATCAGTGCCATCTAGTGATTTGTATTAATACTTCATTACTAGTAATTGCTATAAAGGTATAAAAAATAGGCTCTAAGCTGTACGAGCTTACATACTGGGGGGGGGGGGGCCCCAAGAAAATAGAAAAATTTACTGAGCAGGCAGTGGACACAGCTTAGATATAGGCCTTTTTAGTATAGAATTGGCCGTTTTGACTGTTGCTACTCTAACTTTACCATCTGGACCAGGATGCACTTCTATAATCCTAGCCAGTGGCCAGTTCATAGGAGGAACATTGTCCACCATTAATATGACTAATTGATTAGTTTTTAGATTTTGAGTTTCTGTGTTCCACTTCTGTCTCTGTTGCAAAGTATTTAAATACTCTTTGACCCATCTGGCCCAAATGCATTGTGACTGTTGCTCTAACAATTGATAGCGTGACAGCCTGGACAGGTTTATAGACTGTATGTCTGGGTGGGGGATAGAATTTAAAGGAGCACCAATGAGGAAGTGACCAGGGGTTAATGCCATGTAGTCTTGAGAGTCGCTGCTCATCGGTGTCAGTGGTCTACTGTTGATGCTGGCTTCTATTCTGCATAGAAGTGTGCTGGCTTCTTCATAGCTGTAGATAGTGTCTTTCATCACCTTGTATAGAATAGTTTTCATGCTGCGGTTAGATCTTTCTACAAGTCCTGCCATGTGGCTTGCCCTTGGTGGCAGAAAATGGAATTGTATATTTAGATTTGCTGTAAAGTTCATTATATCTGTGTTAGCTTGCTCCGTCTGGAATTGTTCATAGAGTTCACTCAGCTCTCGTGAGGCTCCTATGAAGTTTCTGCCATTATCCAGGTATAGGTGGGAAGGTAGTCCCCTTCTAGAAACGAATCTTTGCAAGGATGCAATGAATGCTGCTGAAGTGGCTGCTGTTACCAATTCAATGTGCACTGCTTTGGTACATAAACATATGTGCATACAGATGTAAGCTTTATATACTGTTTTGCCTCTCCCATGATCCTTCAAAGAGATAGGACCTACAAAATCTATGGCTGTGGTGTCGAAAGCTCGGTTGGGAGTAACTCTGGCTTGGGGTAAAGTTCCCATGATTTGCTGTGCTTTGACAGGGCTATGTCTAAAGCATGTGAGACATCCTTTTAAGGCTGATTTTACAGTTTGAACTCCATGGATGGGCCAGTACTGTTGTCTTAATGTGTACAGTATGCCTTGAGGGCCTTCATGTAAGTTTTTCAGATGTGTGTCTCTGACAATGATGTCTGTTATGTGGTGCTTGGCAGGTAATATAATTGGATGTTTAGCATTGTAGTCTAAATCAGTATGGTGCAGTCTTCCACCTACACGAAGTATGCTATCTTTATCCAAATATGGATGCAGTGGCAATAGTGAACTGCTTCTAGAAACACAATTATTCTTTCTAATATGAGCCATGTCTTCTGAGAAGGCTTCTTTCTGAGTAGCATGTATGATAGCATTGTGAGCTTTATGTAGTTCTTGCAGGCTGATAGGACCAACAAATCTATCAGACTTGTGCAGACAGTTGTGTTTGAATCTCAGAATATAAGCTGTATTCCTGAGTAGCTTTCTGAAAGAGGAATATCTATGCAAGTATTCATTGTGTGTACTTATAGTCATAAAGGCTTTTGCTGTTTTCTTGGTTTCTGGTATTTCTTCTGTCTGAAATACATTGTCAGTGGTAGGCCAAAAACATTCATCTTGTGTTAGGAATTTTGGACCATTCCACCATAGAGTTTGGTTATGAAGCTTGTTAGGTGAGACAGGTTTAGTGATGAGATCTGCAGGATTCTGCTGTGTTGGCACATGTCTCCATTGACAGTTTTCTGTAGCAGCTTGAATTTTGGTTACTCTGTGTGCTACAAAAGTGTTCCATTTGTGTGGAGGCTGTGTGATCCACTGTAAGGTTATGAGACTGTCAGTCCAGAAATATACTGCTGATATCATAATCTGCAAAGATAAGCTTACTTTTTGGTATAAGCATGCTGCCAACTGAGCTGCACAGAGCTCCAGTCTGGGCAAAGTAATCTGCTTAAGTGGGGCCACTCTAGATTTACTTGTCAATAGTTGAACTTGTGTTTTGTGGCTTTCATCTTCAGATTTTATGTAGCATGCTGCTCCATATGCCTGTGGGCTGGCATCACTGAAAAAGTGCAGTTCTACATGACTGAAATTGAGTATTAGAGTGTTCCTTGGGATTCTGTATAATTCTACATAGTGAAGTTGTGAATATAGTTCATTCCAGGCCTTCTGTATGTCAACAGGAGCTTGCTGGTCCCAACCTATGTCATTCAGCCAAATCTGTTGCATAATACATTTAGCTGCAGAGATGATGGGGGCAATTAGTCCCTGAGGGTCATATAGAGTACAGATGGCAGATAGAATCTGTCTCTTAGTGGTAGCTGCTGGTAATGACTTCACTGTGTACTGTAGCAAGTCTTGTAATGGATTCCAGTGTAATCCTAGTGTTTTGACTGTATCCTGCTCTTCTAACTGAGTAAGTGTAGCTTTAGAGAGCTTTTCTTGTGGCAGTGTTCTCAAAACTTCTTGTGAGTTAGAGCAAAACTGTGTTAGGTTAAATCCACCTGTCTGTAATAGTTGTGACACTTCTGTGGCTGCTAGTATAGCTTCCTGCTCTGTAGAAAATGATGCAAGGAGATTATCAACATAAAAGCAAGTAGATAGCAATTTGGATGCTGTGGGAAATCTGTTTCTCTCATCCTCTGCCAACTGGTTGAGTACTCTGGTTGCTTCAAAAGCTGAACAGGCTTGTCCATATGTGATAGTGTTGAGCTGATATATCTTCACTGGAGTGGATTTAGAATGTCTCCAGAAGATTCTTTGGAAGTCTCTTTGCTGTGGCTGTACCATTACCATCCTGTACATTTTCTCTATGTCAGCACTCACAACATATGGGTGGCATCTGAACTTCAAGAGTATGGTGTAGAGATCAGGTTGCACACAGGGTCCTGTGTATAGGATATCATTGAGTGATGTACCTGTTGAGGTTTTGAATGAAGCGTTGAAGACTACTCTGAGTTTTGTGGTTTCTGAGTCTTCCTTTAAGACAAATTGGTGTGGAATATAATATGCTTCTGGGCCATCCTGGTAGAAACTTTCGTCCACTTGGGTCATATGACCTAGGGCTTCATATTGCTGCATGAAGTCTGAGTACTGTTGGAGTATAGTAGGCTGTTTATGGAGTCTGGTTTCATTAGAGAAGAAACGTTTCAAAGCTCCAGTTCTAGAGGCACCAAGATTACCTGTGGGCTTCTTGAATGGTAAGGTTATTGTGTAGCGTCCATCTTTATCTCTCTGTATTGTTTCTTGAAAATGTTGCTCGCATATGGAGTCTTCTTCAGATCTTACTGGTTGGATAATTTCTTCCATTTCCCAGAATTTCTGCATGTTCTTGTGGATTTGTTCTGTTATGCTTAAGTGGCAACGTGGTTCTTGTCTTCTACCCTGAGTGCAGTGTATTTGCCCTGAGAGAATCCAACCTAGTCTGGTCTCTCTGATGAATGCTTTGTGTTTGTTGGTTTTGTTGATGGGTATAGTGTGTCTCATTAACAAGTTCCAAAATACATCTGCCCCTAGCAATATGTCAATGGTACCGGGTATGTGAAATCTGTTGTCTGCTAGCACAATGTCATTAGGAATTCTTTAGCTGGTGACATCTATAGGTGCACTGGGAATGTCTTTGGCAATCTGGTTAATGATGAGGCACTGTAGCTCTCTTTTGTAGCCATTGCCATGTGCGTCACTTATTTGTATGTGTCCAATTTCCAAGACATTGGAGGTGTGTAGGTTTACACCGGTCACAGCTATGGTGGTAGGCTTGGTTTGTAACTGTAGCCTATCAGCCAAATCTTGAGTTATAAATGTGTGCGTGGCACCTGAATCCAATAATGCTCTGGCTTTTATGAGTCTGCCATTCTGAGCTTTCACTAGTATTTCTGCTGTGGCAAGAAATGTATGAGTTTTGGGCGTGATTTGAGCATTGTTAGCAAATGCTGTGCCTGTAGCATTGCTGCTGGTAGTAGCTGGAGATTGTCTAGTACCACTGTGGCTTTGGTTTCCGTTTTGTCTGTTAGGCAATCTACTATTGTATTGTGTAGTTGTATGTTGCCTATATTCATTGCTGCGAACCTTGTCTTGGTGTAGCAGTGTGTGATGGCGTTGTTGGCATTTATAACAAGATGTAGATGTGCAGTTTCTGACGTGATGTCCTGCTCTGAGACAATTACTGCATAGTCTATTAGTGTTTACAAAGTTCCATCTCTGTGTGTTATTGAGGTTATGGAAGTCTTCGCATTTGTGTAGCTGGTGATCTTGCCTGCACAGTATACAATTGTTGGCTGCATGGGCAACAAAGGTACGTGGGCTCAGTTGTCTGTGGCAAATAGGCTTGTTCTGTGTATTGTGTACAGTTTTAGGCCTGCTGGAGCTGTCTGGTGTCTCCAGAGCTTGTCCCCTTCTCTGTAGGAAGTTACAGAGTTCTTTGAATGTGTTTAGCTGATCTACTGTGCCCTCTAGGCTCCATGCTTTGAGCGTAGTAGGGTCAAGTTTAGACGTGAGAAGATGAGTGAGCATGTAGTCCCATCTAAGGTTCTCTGGTGTGATAGATTCTATTGACCTAACCTGTCTGGTAAAGTGGTCAAGTAAGTCCATTAATTGACTGGGTGATTCCTTAGGGATCTTGCTATAGTCAATCAAAGACTGTAATAACTGTTGCAGTATAATTTTGTTGTTCTGAAACCTTTCATTGAGTAAGTTCCAAGCGGTTTCATAACCTTTAGCAGTTAATGGTAGTGTGTCAATGAGTTTGTTGGCTGGGCCTTGCAATGCTATTCTCAAATAGTGAAACTTCTGAACTGGATCAAGCGAATTGTTGCTGTGAACAAGTGAGATAAACAGTTCTCTAAATGGTAGCCAATCTGAATGCCTGCCGTTGAAGTGTGGCAAATTTATCATTGGTAGCTGAACTCTAGGAGTGCAATTAGCTTGAGTGTTAGGTTGAGTTGTATCTTGAGGCTGAACTTGTGTCATGTTAGCCTGTGAGTACTGTGTTTCATAATCCCTAATTTTTCTGCGAGCCATGCCTACAGTTGTGTAGTATGTCTCTTCGAAAGCTTGTCTTTCTCCTTCCCAGTCAGGGTCTGAGTCACATGTTTCTATCTTGTCCTGTATTTCCTCAAAGTCCCTTAATAGTGTGTTCTCTTTAGATAATCTGTAGACTATCTCTTCAATATTGTCTTGGTCTACTTGAACTGACAAAACATATTGGTAGAATCTAGTTAACTTTCCTTTGATGACTGCCCTCTTCTGCTTGTAGTTCTTAAGTCTGGAGGCATCTGTGGCAAGTACTTGTGAGTCTGGCATTGTGAGGGGTGGTGTATGACAGTGTGTTATAAGGAAGGCTGTCACTTACCTTAATATCCAGTAAGACTGTTGTCCCTTGCACGGCTCTACCAGAATTCTTGCACCTTTTCTTACCACTAGGCCTGCTATGACTGCTCCTAGTATATGATGCAGTTAACATAGGCTGAAAATACAATAGAGTATTAGAATTGTACAAATACAAGATGTGTTTTACAAACAATATACACTGTTGGTATGAGGAGTGGACAAAGTGATTATCCAAGGTGTGGATAGAATCCAGGCTCGTTGAGGACCAAAAAATGTAGGTTTTTGGTCCGAAGAGTAGACGAAGTATATTTCCACGGCGTGGGTAGAATCCAGGCCCGGCAAGGACCAAAAAATGTAGGCTAGTGTGCCTAACAGGGTTGCAATAGGATTTTCGGAGGACCACTGGATTATAATCCAGAAAATATTTAAGTTTAGAATTGCAGAAATGTTTGAAGGAAGCAGGAAGAATGGAGAGAGAATTGCTTCTTTATTCTTCTTATTCTTAGCTGTAGTTGTCAATAATTATGATCAGTTATCTTTGCTAAGTAGATTTCAGGATAATTTCAAGGTTGATTTATTATTATAACATAATATGGTTTGTTTCCACAACAACAATTCCAATAACTTTATTTTTGTTTCAACAGTTACAATATAATAATTGAGCTGTATTGGATCAGAATACTACTGCAGTATACTTTATCTGCAAGTAGGAAAAGAGAAGCTGCAAATATTTGCCAAAACTTCTTAACTTTATGAAAGCGGAATTACTTCTGTAAAAACCACTAATATGCTAGACCAATCCTTGGTCTTTGTGTAATATTAAAGTTTATTCAAACTACTACGGCAGCATATTGGGCTTGCACGTAGAGAAAAAGAGGAGCTGCAAAGATGCCAAAACTCCCTAGCATTATACAATCAGTTTTACATTATAATGACACAAAGATGCTAAGCCTACTTGGCTTTTGTGTAATATAACATGGTTAGGTTTGTGTTACTTAACTTGGTTTGCGACTATCTGATGAGAATGTGACTGCATTTAGCCGGACTGAAGTTAAGGGATGTACAGTTATTGTAGATGAAGTTCTGCGTTGCTGTGGATCATCCTGAACGGTGGCCAATAGCGAGTACTTCCAATGGCTGCAAGCTACGCTCCACGCAGTTCTAGTGATGTTTCAAATATCCACCTCCTGGTAGATTAAGTCGTGGTTATCATTGCTGGTTCCATGCTGAGTAGTGTAGAACTGTACTATTATATATTCAGACTTGTGGTCTGTTGCTAAATTGGGGCTGTGCCCTTACGAAGCTACGATCGGTGAGAGAATGAGAGAAAGTCTAACGGCCAAAATGCGTTCACATAATCATCTTACAAAGAGTCGAGTTCTAGAATCCCATGGAAGGCTCTTCTAGAAGTGTCTAGTAGCTTCCATCCAGAACTAGGGTACATTTACAGAGAATGACATGCTGTAATTATTCTGTAACATAAAAAATTAATATGTGAGCATTTACATTATAATTGCAATGTATAATTACAGAGAAATTTAATAATTTCAATGCGGTGAATAATCGATTTATTCATAAAGCTGCATCTAATCGATGGCACTAATCGATAGGACGGCTTTGAGTAAGCTAATGTATTCTGTCTGTAGCGCCAAGTGAATGTTAATGAGCTGGCACTCGACTTATCGATATCAGTTCGATGTCGGCAATGCAGCTTTCTGTTGCTAATTGACATTAATTAGTAATTCTGCTGATAATAGCTAATATTAACAAGAATAGATGTGCAAAATTATTCTTTAGTTCATTATAGTACAGAATATAACATATGTTTTCTTTTTCTAAGCATATATAAATAGGTACAAGTGTGCCAAGAATTCTGGCTACTGATAATTGGCATCAGTGCCATCTAGTGATTTGTATTAATACTTCATTACTAGTAATTGCTATAAAGGTATAAAAAATAGGCTCTAAGCTGTACGAGCTTACAATGTGTGTGTGTGTGAATAAAGCCGGTATCGCGCATATCTTCCACCCCGGCGGTCCCGGTTCGATTCTGTGCCAGACTGGGGATTTTTCCGCCATCTCCGGTTCAGGACAGGGTGTATGTTCGTCCTTAGGTTTAAGGGTTAGGTAGGGGACTGACGCACCCCGGAAACAAATCCGCTGAGAACATCCCCTGGCCTGTTAGGCCTTACATTACATACATACAGAGCGAGGTAGAATTGGGGTGAGGTTCAAGAACACAGAACATAAACAGTTAGTGGATTGGGAAACCCGTCTCCACAACCAGAAAGCCGCTTATTTACGTCGTCTCTAAAGCGCAGGATGTCAACATCTCCACAGTTATATCCCTTTCACCAAATACTATCTACTCTTATACAATTCAACGGCCCTAAATAGCGTGCTTGCTCGCCCGCTTCGTGAGACATCGGGTATACTCGGCGATGTTCGTCTCTCGCAGTCTAAACTTTCATGACGACTACAAAATTAGGAAGGAAAACCGTTTCTTTATTATATAAGGCCTAAGTGAAATGAACACAATGAACAAATATTCTAATTTTATTTTTACTTACAATTTTCATAGCTCTAAACCACAAACATTTTTAATAATCTACCAGTGTAATTTTCTTAAAAATCCTGGAGTCAATGAATAATGGCGGGCGAAGGCGGGGGCAACAGCTGTAAAATATTGATGGTTTTATCTCTTGAAATATCGCTGATAATAATAATACAAACAAACCATTCCTTCCCTTGAAACATTATATAATTTCTGAAAATTACACTGAATTGATAAAATAAAATTCACATCTTATTCATGTCAATAAACAGCTGAGAAACCATACGTATTATGTGTTCACAGGTTCTTTGGAACTGCATAATCGATTCTGATATAGTTTTCCCAGGGGGCGCTTTCATGTCGTGGAATGTACTCTAAAGCAGGGATTTTAGCTGTTTCATTAATTATTTATGGCTTAGTTTATGAATGATTCGCGTGCAAGTGTTAATAAATATAATGCTTTAATAATTATTATACTCTTAATTTTTAATTTTTAAAAGAATTATCGTGGCGAAGCCACGGGCACCTCCTAGTAGAGGACAATACAGGACACTTTGCGATATATCGAGGGACAATATCTTGAGCACCATCTAGCGGCCCAACCTGCTACTACTGAATAAAGATGCAGTAACTAGATACAAAGATATCAATCAATTTCTAACAAAGGAGCCGAAGTAGCCAACCTCGGCATGTTATGTATAAGGGATGTGATTTTTCTATCTATCTATAGTTCATAAATAAATGCAGGTTTGGAAATAAATGACCTAAAAAATTAAAACAAAAAAGCAGCATTGAAAAAAAAAAGATAAAGTTGTTGTTAGCAACCGTTAAGTTGAAATATTTGTGTTTTCATTGATATTTTGATAACTATTTCGGAAGTTCTGTGTTTTGTTTGCTCATTATTATTCTTATAATTACTTAAACAGTGTTTTGGTCCTTAGTGTTTGGTGAAATTGCAGTTTATATGTGTTTTGAATATTTTAATTTGCCCCCAAGTTTGCAGGTTGTGCCACCAGGAGTGCTGCAAAATCTGTCCCCCATTTTTCCATTGTCAAAGCAGTAAGTGTCCGGTATTATCCTATATAGTATTTGCTTTCACTCTGTACACATACGTACAGTTCTTGTTCCTTTGACCTATTTTTAAAACGTGAATGCGCGATTTTAATACAGGTAGCCAAAAAAGAAGAGTTATGAAAGTTTGGGAACACTATCTTAAAAAATATGATATGAAATTCACATAACTTCCTCTGCGCAAGTAAAAGTTAGCCACTTAGTACAACATAATTATGTATGACATTCTCTTTATGTAAATTTGTTGTAAAAATGAAGAGAATGTCGTTACCACATCGCATCGTATCACCGAAGGATACATAACCCAAATAAAATCTGATTAATGTACTCTCCTAACATTCATTACGTTAAGCATGGCCAATATATTTTTCTCACTTCACATTCTGATATAGAACAAGAGGCCATATTGCAAAACGCACGTATTCAGAGTGGGTGGCTTATAACTACCGTTCAGATTATTATTCGAAAAAAGTTTCAAATAAAAGTTTTAGCTCTTTGTTTAAGCACCCCATGTGTAAAATGTAATCAAAATCGTAAGAGCTGTTTTCGAGAAGATAGCGACAAACGAAATTGTCTTCTTGTAAAGTCCCATTAAAAATAAGATAAAGTCGTCGCCAATCTTCGTGTCATATCCCCTAAAGGCACCTAACCCAAATAAAAAAGTTGTTTTCTTACGATTTTCCGTTACAAGAAACCGTATTGCAAAAATGTTTCAAAGAAAAGTTTTAGCTTTTAATGTAAGCAGCCCATGTGCAAAGTTTAAAGAAAATCGCGAAAAACTAAAATTTCGTCATTTAAAGTCCTCTTAAAAGTAAGAGAAACTTGTCGCCAATCTTAATGTCACATCATCAGAAGGTACCTTACCCAAATACAAAATTTTGTTTTCATATGATTTTCCACACAGGAGCTAGGCTGTTCAAACAGATCCACACACACACACAGACATGTTTCCGAAAATAATATTTTTGGATTCAGGGACCTTCAAAACGTGTATTTATGTTAAAAACTCAACTTCGAATTTGCGGTTGAAAACAATAATTCCTCTACCTCTACCTATATGGTACGGGGAGAGGAAGTAAAAAATATATAGCATATAGCTAAGAGGAAGTCGTGAGGGTGTTTATTTTAAAATATAAATACAGCGTCACAATAAATGAAATATGGCAGTGATATAAGCCTAACAATAAAATCAATTTGAACACTGTTGTTTCATGTCCATTGATGGACAACAGACTATCGCAAACAAAACCATTCTGGCATTATTCATGTAACTTCATATACACGAGAAGCTTTGTTCTTGAATTTGTATTTAACTCTTTCTGCGTAACTGTGTTCAATATTCCGCCTACCTTCTTCGAATAAAATAATAACACGCAATTTCACAATGACATAGCAGTAACTCTTTTCAAAATTACAAAGGACAATTGTAAACGATTTTGATTTTACTCCACTGTGTATTATTATCATGTATAGCATTATCATTTTATAGCGGTGCAGTCACAGTAGGAAAAAAAAAAACAATATACAATAGAATTTATTCGTCATTAAGCATTTGCAAAAATACATGGACTTCGTCAAATAACATATACAAGGCAGCGGTGGTATAGAATTGTGGAGGTTGCATGCCCACACGATCCAAAGGTCCTGGTTAAAACCCAGAAAAGTCCTGGGAACGGAGTTCTCCGGGATGGACTTTAAACTGGAAACTGTCCCGTGTTGTAGTTTACATTTACGTCTTGTTAAATAACTTGAAGCCTAAATTCGAGCTTCTGGAGAAAATTCCTCGACCCTTTCATGTCCAGTTCAAATAATAATACCTTAGTTTCCTTTCGAGAGTTGTTGAAATTGTTACGTCTTCGCTGCCCTCACTCTGAAAATAAGCGTAACTAAATTCGTCCTATGTCATTGGGCGTCTGTCCTCTGTTAATGTATAAAAAACATAGAAGAGCATGGAAAAAATACTTGTAAAATTCGGATTTTTTCAAAAGAAAAGCACTCACTTCGGACAAAGATAGTAGTGTCGTTTTTTGCTTGTTTCTACGGAAATAATTGTTTTGCTTGTTTCTGCCGAAGGAACGAACTATTAAAATCTTAAAAATTATATTTATACCACTCTTTATATTATTAGTAAAGAAAGTGTTTAAAGCCTACATTAAAAATTGACGTCCCCATACGGGAGACGCTATAGAAAGACAGAAATATTACAAATTATTTTATTGATAACGATGCATTGGGTAAGTACCATTCACAATTTTAGTACCAAATGATAGAGAGAATAACTGTTTAAAATGTCTACTTTTACGATTTTGGAGCTAGTTAAAAGTGTATATGGCCCCTTAAGTTTGCAGTAGTAATATAGCGTTAAAATGCATCTTCCGGATGGACTTCTGTTTCTTTTTACAAGCAAAACCGTTAAATCACTATCAGGTAATTGTATTAGAAAAGATTCAATATGAATAATTCAACACTATGTTCAAACGTCAAGACAAACACCAAGACTGATTCTGAGGAATATTTAAGTTGCAAACTAGCTTCTCAACAGTTATACATTCGGTGGATAATTACTCCCCTTTCTAGCAAGTGATCTCACCACCTGACAACAAAAATATTTGTTCATATATTCTTAATTATATAATATGTACTCACCGTATAGTCTCCGGCCGACTCAGCTTGTCGTAAGGGATTGACTGGATTTCGCTGAAGTCACTGAAATAAAACAACGTTTAATGCAGAAAAAGCAAACAAAAATACTGCATAGGGTTGCATAAAGATTGTTTATAGTCCTCTATTAATTCAGTTGGGTTAAACATATTCGTACAAGAAATAAATACGAGTATTAAAATAATAATTTGTATTATTTAATTAACATTTACTTGGCATCAATTATTATAAAGGGGTAAATAATGTTGATGAGATGAACATGATCAGAATGTATGAAAGACTCGAAGCAACAATGTAAAAATACCTGGTATGTGCTCTATCATTTCTGAAAATTTGTATGTTCCGAGTAGATTCTAAAATAAATTATTTACTTTTCAGGTGTTGATTTTCTTGCTTCTGCTTTCTGAAGCTAATGATCGCAGCAGCACTACCCTAACCTACAGCTTCCTCGATATTATAAACTATATTACAGTGGACAGAAGGGAAAATAAACATAGATTTAAGCACTGACAAAATCAGGCCACTGCAAAAGAAAAATTCTCCAGACTAATATCATAACAAAATTAACTTAGATAAGATCGAAAGATTTTTTCGGCGAATATTACTAATAATTAAATCTGCTTTTACCTGGGTCAATGACCATCCAACTTTTCGGCAACCTACTCTGAGTTGTCACATCTAAAATATCCCCCAGAACAGGCTGATTATATGTTTTCCTATTCTCACAAACGATTGATCCCCCGGAAAAGACTCATATTTATGCTTTCATCCAAATGAAATGGACTTTTAATCTATCCCAGTGATCTTAGGCCAGAGATGAATTTCTTTCTGCTGTCTGCAAGGAAATCAGTCGACTGAAGTCTTCTACTTTGTATTACTATATACATAGGTAATTTTATTGTTACTATAATTCTATTAGAGAGGCGATGGGTTTACCACCTGTTCCTCTTCCCTCTCTCGGAAAATAAGCGTAACCCACTTGGAGGCCCTTCGCCCTAACAAAGGGGAAATAGGAAAACATATACAGATAATTTTATTAAAATTCACTTCGTCAACAGTTATTTTTCTGCCCCTCGTTTAGCTCTCAACAGTTGAGTTAAATTAGTCTATAAATTACAAAGCCACAATCAGGGAAAACTATAGCCAGGTAAGATAGGGTTACGTCTATTGGTGACATTTCATCATTCCCATTCATTTATCATGAAGGGTCTAACCCACGATATTTTGGCCCAAAATACATTAAGTTTAAAATAGTGTAAATTTTCGTACGACATTGATTATTACAAGTCATTAATTGGAGGTACAGTAACCAAATATACTAGAATGCTCATCCTAACAGGTTAACGCTTAGCATGCATGCAGACTCTGAATTTGGAAACATACATGTATGTTACTTCAAAATTTTCAGCAACTGACTGGAAGGTTCTTGCAATAGTTTTCTTACGACCGAAAATGAGTTATTAAGTGCCAGTATGGTACTTTATGAGATTGTGTGTGGGGGACGAAAAATGTCTGTCCGTCTGTCCGTCCGTCTGTCTGTCTGTCCGTGTGTCTGTACGCGCCATAACTCAAATACGCTTTATCGGATTTTCATGAAACTTGGTATACGCATTTATAATGTCCATGGAAAGAACCCTGTTGTTATTGAACCAAATCGGTTGACCGGTACCGGCGTCAAACCCAATTTAGTGTTTTTACTTAAAAGCGCCATAACTCAAATACGCTTTATCGCATTTTCAGGAAACTTGGTATACACATTTATAATATCCATGGGAAAACGTCTGTTGATCTTGCACCAAATCGGTTGGCCGGTACCGGAATAATGCCCAATTTAGTGCATTTTTATGGTATTATATAACAAAAGGCCCCATAACTCAAATATGCTTTATCGGATTTTCATGAAACTTGGTATACGCATTTATAACGTCCATGGCAAGAAGCCTATTAATTTTGGACCTAATCGGTTGACCGGTACCAGAGTAACGACTAATTAAAGGTCACATGTTTTTTAATTTTTGTCTACCGGTATAATTTGACAATTAACACTAATCCTTTACTTATGCTTATCAAACGGCACCGTAAAACTGACTGAGTTGGCCAAATGGTAACGCCTTGGACTCGTATTCTGGAGGTCCCCGGATCAAGTCCCAGAGCCGGCCGATTTGAAATGGATTTTTTATATTTTATTTTTTTATTTTTATGTGAGTGCGCGAGTCCACCGCTGTGGCTCAGGGGATGCGTCCAATCCTCTCACGCAGCGGGCCCGGGTTTGATTCCTGGTCGGGACAAGTTACCTAGGTGAGGTTTTTTCCGGGGTTTTCCCTCACCTATGAGACAAAAGTCAGGTAACTTTAGGCCCTTGTGGTCCCCGGATATCATCTGGCCGTCATTATCATCTTCATCCTCATCCTCGCCTTGTTCTGAGTGAGTGTGTGTGTGAATGGTGTGTATCGTCCTATGTGTTCGTGTTGTCTCGGAGGTGGCCCCGGCATTGGGCTGATCACTCATCCGGGGAGGCCCTCCATGTCCTTGTCTGGTCAAAAAAGTATGTATGTGATCCAAAGGTAATCCCTCTCCCGACAGGTCGCGGCCCTGTAAGGCCCGGGCGGCTTGGGTCGCTTAAATCCTAAAAGGGAAGAGGTAAAACTACGAAAAAGAAAGAAAGAAAGGAAGAAAGAAAGTGAGTGCGCGATTGTCAAGGTATCACAAATCTGTAGTTCTGCTGACGTTGGTCGATTTTAATCTGATTAGAAAAACTTATTTTCTGCATATCATAATTGCAATTATAATTGATTCATCAAAAACATACTGGCACTTTGTTATATCAGTTTACCTGATTTTATTTTATCATGACGAAGTAGGTTAGGTGGGTTCGAAAAGGAAATCTATTTTATAACAGTCACAAAACGGACACAATAAGAGAAATATTTTATAACGGTCTTGAATCGAAAATGTATGAAGAATGTTGGTATTCCACAAATTTGTTTCCGATAGATCAGCAATGGAAAAAGTGGAATATTCTCAGAAGTAAGATTAGATCGTTACAGCGTAAATTCCCCTGGGTTGCTTCAGAAAAATCAACAGCTCATGGAATAAAAGAATTTGGATTTATATCAGAGAGATATATTAGCAACGTCGGAGTTATTACTAGTTACATGCCATTTTGTACCGGAGGTGTGGGTTGTCCAGTTACCATGGCTGCAACGCTTCTGGTATTCTCTTTGGAATGCAATTTCTTTCGCTAAGGAATTTCCTGTCCTGTGGTTTGGCTGAGAATGTATCAGTTTTAGTAGAATTCTTCATTAATCTTCTTTCCTTAGTAAAGGGAAATTCTATACTACAATCTTTATATGAAGTGCTTCACTATCACCTCCCTTAGTCAAGGAAATGTCTACAACATCGAACTTTACCTCCATACTAACGTTCGTTAGGGTTTTAGACTTAGCATATTGGTTTACTCATTACAATATAAAGCGGAATGTCCATAGGTCGATCACCGATGAGAACTGGGATGTTGTATTCACTTTATGCTATGACTATGGGGTCATAAGCAGCGATTCTCCCTTCATTTTATTCTGACGGCTACTCTTATTTTGTCGTTATGGTTGTTAAAGCCAACCAAAATGTTTAAAAAAATCGAGGATAATGATTGTATTCCAAATTAAATAGATAATCGAAGGATGGAGTTGGAAATGCGATAATCACAATTAATTCAAAAGAATCAACTTAACACAACCGATCCAAACTCAAAGAAAGTAACTAAACTTTTAAAAATATAATATGGAATCTACAGTCGGCGCGCAAATGTTTTAGACAGAGGGATGGGTGGGTGATGTCCGGTCTAGAACCGGCCCTAAATAAGCAAGTATGTCTGTCTAACTCTTAAGCAGATTCAAGTAATGCGCTAAAGTGAAACAGGCATACATTTTTACTTCAGTGCCGGGTTTAGTGCGGACAGTATCTACCGGTCCCACTGCCTAAAACATTTGCGCGCCGACTATACGTTCACATTAAGGTGATGACAGGCCGCCCCCACGGCTGAGTGGTTAGACCTCCCCCCTTCCACCGTTGGGTCCCGAGACCGAATTTCGGTGGGTCCATGTGGAATTTGTGGTGGACAAAATGGGGTCGGGACAGGTTTTCTCGGGATGCTCCTGTTTCCCCTGCCATTAATCATTCAACCGTTACTCCATTCTTCATAGTATGACTATCTGGTTGCAATAAAGAATTATTATTATTATTAAGGTAATGATCAGGGCCCGGATTCTAATGACATGTCATCTTTTTATTGATGCTGCATAGACATTGCCAACTTGTAGATAAATCCTAATCATGGCCTCTAGATTATAGAAATAAATTTTTATTAGGTCATTTTTTGTCATTTTATGCAATTTTATATTTTTGGGGCATTCATTTCGATTTTACGTCATTATTTTTTTCATTTTCGTGTCATTTGCTTCCTTATTTTGTCATTTTCATGTATTTACTTTAAATAAATGACTAGGTTACTATAATGCAAACTTTTTTTGTAGAATCTACTTTAAAAACATTTTTCTTATTTTCTTCTCAAATTTTCCAATCAAGAACAAAGTTTTCAGACCTACAACATCCTTCCTACATGTACAGTTTTTACAATTATGTACAAATTATTCTATATCTTTGTGTGCACAGTAATGATTTTTATAAATAAAATATCAGTTTTTTGGTCATTCTTTGTAATTATTAATCATTTTCTTTAAGATTTAGGGTCATTTTATAGGTCATTTTTCAAACAATTTTAGGTCATCAGAATCCGGGCCCTGGTGATGATCAAAGTAACATATTGTATACAAACAGACCACCTCGATTCCCCAATTCCTTTTAATACGGATCTCAAGGTCGTATGTTGACCACAAGGCTTCAAATCCTGCTATATGACACCAATGAAGTCCAAAGCAGGTCATGGACCCTGTCACCCGCGGGATGTTGATTGCCACGGAACACAAAACACACGTTTTAGATTTAACCGGAATCAAACGAGAAACATCCAGAAAGTAAATTCCGATCGATGATAAAGAAAACAAAAACATTAATAAGTAAGAACTATTTATTGCAATATTTACAAAGATTTATTGGCTACTTCTCTACATAGTCTGCACCGTTATCGAAGCATTTATCTTAACGGTGTACCAACAATTGTATACTAATGTCATAGGACTCTGCCTACAGCGGTGCGCAAAGGTGATGAGTTTCTCGACAATTTTGTCACTGGGGATGAAACATGTCGCATGCCACACCAGAAACAAAACAACAATCCATGTATTGGCGGCATGGTGGTTCACCTGTGGAGATCAGATTCAAGCAGACAATCTCTGTCAGAAAAATCTGGGACCAACGTGGTGTCCTCCTGTGCGAGTTTTTACCGCGAGGGGAGACCGTAAATGCTGATGGGTATTGTCAAACATCGAAAAATCTGAGGAGGGCGATCCAAAACAAAAGACGTGGAATGCTGAATGCAATGATTTCATTGTTCCAGAAGTTGTCGGTAGTCCTATGATCCGGGCATATAAATGTTGGTGCAGCGGTATGATAAATGCCTCAATAACGGTGGCGACTATGTAGAGAAGTAGTCAGTGAATCTCTGTAAATATTCCAATAAATATTTTTGCATATTGATGTTTTTGTTTTCTTTATCGGCAATCGGAATTTACTTTCTGGATGACCCTCGTATATTTCGAATACGTTTCATTATAAATAACCTACTGTGTATATACTTGAGTTATTGTCTAGGGCTTCTTGAAAGCAGTCATATCTATTTTTCATATTTATGTAGTACAAATTTCGTTGAATCCTGGTTCGGACAAATTATCTAGGTGAGGTTTTTTCAGGGGGTTTCCCTCACCTGTGAGACAAATGCCAGGTAACTTTAGGCCCTTGTGGTCCCCGGATATCATCTGGCCGTAATTATCATCTTCATCCTAATCCTCGCCTTGTTCTGAGTGTGTGTGTGTGTGTGAATGGTGTGTATCGTCCTGTGTGTTCGTGTTGTCTCGGAGGTGGCCCCGGCATTGGGCTGATCACAAATCTGGGGAGGCCCTCCATGTCCTTGTCTGGCCAAAAAAGTATATATGTGATCCAAAGACAATCCCTCTCCCGGCAGGTTGCGGCCCTGTAAGGCCCGGGTGGCTTGGGTCGCTTAAATCCTAAAAGGGAGAGGTAAAACTACGACAAAGAAAGAAAGAAATAAAGAAATTTCGTTGAATGTGGCTGATTGTGAGTAAAAATAATTAATTCACCAGAATGTCCCCTTAAGGTTGCCATTCATTCCTGGATCACATATCAAGTTTCTACTCCTCACTGTATTAACTTCGAATTACAGTGAAACAATTTACTCTTGAGTTGAGTCGGCCTATAACCACAAAAACTGTGTTAATTTTCCATCGCCTCGCTCTACAAGAAAGGGGGCAATTTGTGAAAGCTCAATCACGCCAATGCTTGCTAGCTCTGACGTATTGTTCTTCCTCAACTTAGTACTATGAATACTGACTTCCGAGCGCGTATCACATCTCTTCCCCGACATTTCAATTCCATCAAACAATAGCAACAGTACAATGCATGCCACACGTGCTGGTAATTGAAATGTGCCTACCTTACTCCTGTTACAACTTAATATATACATCTCAGTTGATAAGGTATTAACAAAATCCTGCTATTGGCAATTTTCCATGTCACTTGGAAACATGAATTTTGCCCCACATATAGTGGCTTAAACAACTATAGAGCTAAACAAAATAAACATAAACATAAAGTGACTAACTAACTCCGTGGCGCGACATCCCCGAAAGAACAAGGATACCACCCGACCGTTGCGTCATCTACCTATAGGCAAATGGCAGGATTGGGGGCATGTGGTCAGCATGCCGACACCCACGGCCGTTAATGGTGGTTTCCATGACCGGAGCCGCTACTTCACTATCAAGTAGCTCCTCAATTGGAATCACGAGGCTGAGTGCACCCCTACCAGACCTCCCTACCTCAGAAAAATCCGAGGAGGTACCGGGGATCGAACCCGGATGCGTAGTCAGCGACGCTAATCACAAGACCAGGCCGGCGGTCAACAAAAACATAAAACAAAACAAAAACATAAAACAAAACAAAAACATAAAACAAACATAAACATAAAACAAAAATAAACAAAATATAAACAAATATACAGCTTAAACATCTTAAATATAATTATAGGTATTGAATTCGGGGGAGGTCCGGACCCCTGGACACCCCTTCCCTATGCCACTGGGTGCAACAGGATTCAGTTACAAAGATGAAATTTCAACGGGTTTTTCCTAAATACAACAGAGCAAACCGACACGACCAAGCATGATCATACTCATGCTAAGTATCCCGATTGGTCCCGCAAATCGCAGTGAAGCTAGCAACTGTTAATCAGTACTGCCGTCCCATTTTTTGCGGATTGTCTTTGGAGGATAAAAAATAATTACAAATTTAAAAACTAAAATACGGGACAACACTGCGTCTCGAAGACTTCTTTCGGGACAACGGGACGCATTAGCGAAAAAAGGGACGTTCCTGTATTTTTCTGGACGTCTGGGAACCCTAAATTTATGTTAGGACTCCCCATCATTTTAAATTGTGGTGTGCATTATGTCCAAAAAAGGACAGAAGAGAACTATAATATAATACACTTATTGCATGTGATGTAACACTATTTTAATGATTTACGTTAAAGTATTTTGCGTTAATATTTTCATTAAAGTATTTGTGTTGTTATTCCAATTATCGATTATTATCGAACCCGGAACCATCTTCAAGCTTTCAAAGAAGCAATTCAATTGCTCAATTATTTGTATTTAAAATAAAATCAATTCTACTCATGTTAATATAAATACTGTATTAAATTGTATTCATTTCATGTGTTTTAATGTGCGTGGCTTTGAGATTATGACGTCCAAGCGAAGCTTCCTGCTCTCAGCAGATTGCCGGATTGCCGGATGCTATCTATCACAAAGTCGAGTACAACTAACGGCGGGTAATCGAGATTGGAAGTATTCGAAAAAACTCAAATCTTAGACATGATTATTAATTAGAATAAAACAATCATATGTAAGAAGCCTATAATGGCAAATTAAGACGCTTGAATGAAAATTATGAAACTTGCTTAGTATTGCAGTTCCCTCATCTAGAAATGTCACCCCTGCTGTTCTAAGTATAGGATCTGAAACAGGCCCAAGGCCAGAGGGGACACATAATTAAATTAAATTAAAGTGATCCCTATACAGGCTGTGGAGGCCCTTGGGGTTCCAGGAGGTTGAGGCTCACAGTTTTTTTAGACATTCGGCACATGAAGGTGTTAAGGTTGTCAACTCTTTTAAATTTTCTTACGCGAGGCGGAGTCGACTTACCTTTTCAACTACCAAATCTAACGATTTTTGCGACCACTGTGAGAAATCTAACAATTAAAAAGGAATGAATTTTAACATTTTCCGTTCTTATCAAATATAGTCTAATTAATAATCATACACAACATTTCTTAACTAATCAAGTATTTTCCATGTGATTGAAACCAAGTTGGTTAACATTTTTAAACACTAATGCGATAATGTGCAACTTTTACTACACGTGTTAGAATTTCTATTTTTATATCAGACTGTCTAGAAACCTATTCCACTGTTGCGCTTTAATAAACCTTGTGACGCTACATTCTTTGTTTGAAAGGGCCTTCCATCGACCACTGCATCATCTACCTTGGCCAGGTGGCAGGATGGGGAAGCCGTTATGAAAGCTTTGTGATCTCATCTGCAACTTCTTTATCAAGTGGCGCTTTAATTGTTAACACGAGGCTGAGTGCACCCCGTTCCTGAACCCTCTATCTCAGGAAAATTCGTGGAGGTACCAGAGATCAGACCCAAACCTGGGATTCTGTATTCATTGACGCTAACCTGTAGACCATGCAGATATTCCTTACCGTTTTATGGCTCCATATATATACACTGTATATTTAAAATCCTTACTCCCATGAATAAATTATAGTAACTTACTGACTTCTAATTTCTTGCTGAAAGGCCTAAGTGTTTATTATTGCATGTTACTTTTTATATATGATTTTTTAAAATATGCATTTCACTTAATTGTCATGGTTTATAAAGAGTTGCATTAAATGTCAAAAGAAAAGTATAGCCTACAAATCATTTTTAAAAGTTCGATCTACCCTTAAATTATAGTTTATCGTATATTTATTTATTTTTATTACCAGGATGCTAAAGTGTAAAGGATTTTAGAACCTAATTAATTCGCCCCCATGCAAGTAATTTCATACCCGTTATGATAATGAGGTATTCGGGCTACAGGCCTAGCCTGATAAATTAATCTTAGAAAGTAAGTAATTTCGGCGTGTTTTGTGTTTAAGACAAGATTAGGCGTGGTCAATCACTGAAGCTGCGAGAAAGGTGGACAAACCTAAGGAAAAATTTTGGAGCCCCCATGACAGTTGAGATTAGAGAAGGAGAGCCCCAGAGAAAAAAAACACTTTTTGGTGCGCAAGTCCGGTGGATGTAGTTGCGCGGAGGACCGATGGAGAGCATTGCAGTCGCGGCTGCTCAGTTCTCCGCGGAAACCCGCCTCCGTCGAAACAGTGAGCGTGAGGTAGAGGTAGCGATGATGTGCCAATCGAGTAGTGTCTAACTGGCAGGCCTAACACAGTTGTTTCGTCTGTTAGTGTCGTGCCGTGCAGTGCAGTGAGCTAACTCAAAAAAGTGCTAAGTGCTATGAATTTAACTTTTTGAAACCATATACCCCGAAGTCATGAGACATCATCGTCAGTTATTATTTTCTGTGTAATTGGCATGAAAATTCACACAACACCATGTCTATAGGCCTCGAAGCCTTCCTTTTCATATTGGGATTCGTCGTTGTTTCTGGCGGTCGAGTTTTTGGTAAGTTTGCACAAAAAATGTGCGATAATATCATTCTGTTTTAGTGATATTTATTACAGAAGGGGAAAAAAACACGCTCTCGCACATTTTAAATTATTGCCTATCATTTCATTGTTGTGTCATTTACTCTGCGTTTTCCAAATACGATTACAGGAAGACTATCAGATAAAAATGCTGGAAGTTAGTTGATACAATACATCCAAAAACTTTTCAGTCAACGTACACCACGAAGACTCTAAATTCAATCGTTTTCGTATAATGCAATATCGTAATTATTTATATCCACTGCTTAATATTATTTAAAATAAACATATTTTGAAAGTTAGAAATAATAGAGGTTTAAAAATATGTGTAGAATCTTGTTATCGGTGAGTTTTATGAAAACACGCTGTATGTCAAAACCATCTGACTCACACTGGGAATCCCGTTAGAACATATCTCTTTTCCAATTCGCCAAGATAATTGTTAGTTTGGAATTAAAATCTATACGTAAAATTCCACCAACTAATAAATTAAGAAAACAACTTAATAAAAGCTGGTGCGATAAACTTGTTCACTGATACCACACGCATTTAAACAGAATTATATCGCATAGTAGATTATTTTTACTACACAGACGAACATATGCTGTATACTATACAGTTTTACTTCTTTTTCTTTAGATTTTTAATTAGTTGAGACAAATTCAAACCACTTTAGGGAAGCCGATTTTCTATTTACTTTTCTCGAACTTCGCTTCATTTCACCCGCGTTCATCGAGTTTGTTTGCCTAATGTATTAAGTATGACGTCTGTGGCTTCAAAGGCAATAACACCCTCTTACAAACAACAAAATCTCTCTGCGAACATTTGAAATTATTGAAATAAAACAGAAACTAAGAAATTGTTTTAAGAGTTATAACATAGCGGTACGGGTCGCTTCTTGTCAATTGGTCTGTTCCATACAATATTTTACAAGTATCTAAGAAGAAGATTACTACTGTATTTGATATTGTACATTTAAAACAAGTACAAAAATGACTACTGAGTCATGTCTTCAATTTCGTTTTCAACTCTCAAAGTGAATATGATATTCATAGCCTATATTTCAGACAACTTGGGAGGCTAACGGTTGGGTATATTAATGTTGTACATTTTCTCGTGTACTTCAAGAAATATATAATTTTTAATACCATTATATAGCTTTCATGATTTTTCATTTTAAAACAACGATCTGTGAGGGATTCGATTCCGTTACACACCGGAATGGCCAATAACTTTTCATCCATTGACCTTCCCCAGGACTGATTTCTTAACCCTTGGACTCACGGGCCAATAAGCAAGCAATTGAAACATTATGGGCAACAATGTCAGATATAAATTGCGTACTCTTCGACAATTTTCATCACATTTATTTATATTTCTTTGAGTATAATGCCTTTGTTCTGTCATTTAAATGCATTAGTTTTACATCCTTATCAGAAATATAATTCTTAATTCAGAAAGGCAAGTGCAACAAAAATAAATAACTAGCGTTATGAAGAGATGCCTGTAAAATTTGTTAAGAAATAAAGACTATGAAATATTTCTGTACATACAGAATTATTTCCATAATTTTAATTTCACAAAATGTTCCAGTTTCAACAAATGGTAAGAGGCGTATTGAAAAATGTATTTTTTAAGTTGGGTTTAAACTCGGCAATGGCTTTGTATTAACAATTTCACGAGTTCAATCCTGGATCAGAGCCAAATGCATTTTTACAGATGCATAAATTAGCCCGTGAGTTTACTTTACAGGCACGTAAAAGAACTCCAGCAAGAAAACATTCCGACAAACAGTCATTATCGATACCATCACTAAATAAATAAATAAATTATAATAATATATTTTACTTTTAAAGGCCACATAAAGTTGAACGTATCCTGCTATTCTATTAGAATTTAATTTAACGACTAATATGAATATTGAAATTATATAATTATTAATGTAAATGAAATTCACCATTAAGCTTTAAAGATTTTAGAATTCATACTTTTTCAATTGGTATATTTGTGCCGAGAAGCATGTACTCGCGGTGGTTTCCCTTATAAAGAATTGATTAATATGAGGTTTCGCCACAAGAGGTTTACCAGGCGCTTGTCTTTAACGTCCCAAGAAAAGAAACTCAAGCAGATACTTTGGTCTGTTTGAGATTCGATTATGTTACACATAAGAATGCCATTAACTTTTTATCTATTGACCTTCCCCAGGCCTGATATCTTAACCCTCGGACTCACGGGCCAATAAGCAAACAACTGAAACATTATGGACAACAATGTCAGATATAAGTTGCGTACTCTTCGAAGATTTTCATTGAATTTATTGATTTTTCTTTAAGTTCGAAGATTTCCATTGAATTTATTGAATTTTCTTTAAGTATAATACCCATGTTCTCTCATTTAAATACGTTAGTTTTACATCATCATATATATAATACCTAATTCAGAAAGATAAGTAAAACAAAAATAAATGGGCATACGTTGCTGTACAGCTCATAGAAGAGAAAACTGTTTACCTGCATTACAAAAACAAACAACCATTGTGCTTTGCGAATAACACAACGGGTCACCAATCGTTTATAGTATTCATAATCAGAAATACACTACATTCTGTAGATTCCTATTTTTCTCCACTATTTCCCTTTTCCATATCTGAACCCTCGACCCTCGGATTAACGTGACAGTATACAACCAAAATGAACGAACTTTTGCTTGGAGCCAGTGGACATACGCAACGAAACGATCCAACGTTTTTTAACAATGTCAGAAATTATATGCGCAAACTTTTCGAACACTTTTGCCAAATATTACTTTCTCTTCAAATATAATACTATCATACAGCTCATAGAGAGTAAAATTTTTTACACTTTCACATGGATCGGGCTATGTGGTCAGCACAACGGGCCTCCAGCCGTTGATAGTATTAGAAATGCACTAACTTCTGTAGTTCCAGATTCTTTTCGCGATAATAGAGTTGCTGGCAGCTATTCCAGCGCATATCACACATAAGGACCTAAAGTCTGATGGTTTACTACTAATCTCAATTCGATAAGTGACCAACGAGGTGCACCCAAACAGTTGGCTGCTGGTAATAGTTCTTTGGAACTTACTTCTTGGCGTTATTGCAATTCTTGAAAAAAATCGGAGCGCCCCAAATTCATAATGTATTGTCTTCTTAGCTACTGATGATTATCAATGTGCACTAAAAGTTTCCTTCTACGTCCATATTTCACTATGAAAGGTACATGTAGACAGACCAGGCAAGTGCATAATATTTTTATTAAAAAAAATATATATATATATTACATTTATTTATTACATTTACATTACATTATTTCACATTTAGTACAAGTAAAATAAAAAACAAACAGAAAATACTATTTATATTTTAGCATCTAAAATGTAACGTATGCCCCTAGATGAGCAAAGCTCGTGTTTAGGTGTATAATAGATTAATATAAATCTATTTATATATCAATGCACAGTATACTACAAACGAAAACTATAAGTATGAGTACAATGTATATAAAATAATTTTGCATCATTAACCAGTGGTTTATATAGAAATTAGAAGAAAAAAATTACAGAATAAATGGGGTTGAAACAATGAAAGATAAAACAAAATTAAAGTTGTGCTATTAATATTATATAATATATATTTTTTTCTCTTAAAATGTTTGAGATTGTAATTCATATATTCGGGGTGCTCAGCAATAAACGTGTTATATACAGTTTCAAACCATAGTTTTGTCCATGTAATTTCCCCTAGGTCTTTTACAATTTGATTCAGCGAAACTAAATATGGCGTGTCTTCGTGTATTTTGACATTGTATTTCTTCTATTTCTTGTATTTTCTTCTTGTATTAATTTATTTAGTTCAGGTTTAGTGGTGGTGTATGGGAAGAGTTATTTTTATTTGCACTTTTAACAATGCGTACTCCAAGGCTTTGTTTCATCTAAGCGATATAGGTTCCCTCGTATTGTCTTCTATGTATGTTATTTTTTTTAATTTAATAAAAATGCGAAGGTTGCGTTTGAAGTCTATAGTTACTCGGAAACCCTCCGGATTACATCTCTTGCACTCAGTTTAAAAGTAAATATTGTAACTTTATTTACCTTTGGTGAAAATGGTTAGGTATGAGAGTGCGAGAAACCGCGGAAAACTATAAACCCCAAGTAGCAAAACAGCAAACAACGACATACATAAAACTTCTGTTTACTATAAAAGAAAGTAGAATCATTGAGACGAGTTTTTTTTTCCTATCGTCACCAGCTTTACTTCCCTTTTCGGAAAGCCTGTATACAAATCCCTGTAAAGGAAGAGCTAATCCCTGGACCAACACCAGACAGGACATGAAGGAACAACCGTGGATAGAGATCAACTCGAAGCGAGGTCTCCTTCTTTTGTCCTATGACCTAGGACAGCGTTTCTCAACCTATGGTCCGCGGACCACTGGTGGTCCGCGAAGATGGTGCAGATGGTCCGCAGACATTAAAAAATATCATATAGCAAGTGGAAAGTAAAGAAGTAAAAAATTTTCACATAAAATGGACACTAGATGTCGAAGTATTTAAAATCTTTGAAAATACAGCTGTCCTATTGCAAGTTTTCAGCAACCTATCTTTGTGAGAAGGGATTTTCATCGCTCGTTCAACTAAAAACAAAATACAGAAATCGACTTAATGTATCTGCTGATCTTCGACTAAATTTGACTAATATTGAGTCAGATATCCATGACCTCTGCAAGAGGCGACAAGCTCAACCATCTCATTAAAAGGAGTAATAACATAATACCTAATTATATTATCAAATTGGTAATAAATATTCAAGTCTGTTCAAAATATAATTTTACTGTCAATAGTTTACATCCAATTCAATAACAATACCGTCATATTAAAAAATGTATAATTAGATTTATTTCGATATAATGACCTATAATTAATACCCCAAATATTAAGATTATAGACCTACATATAGCCTACTTTTAAAAAATGGGATGTAAAATTAGGGGTCCCTAAAACTTTCTTTAGACATTTTAGAGGTCCCCGGGTTCAAAAAGCTTGAGAAACGTTGACAAAAGGATACAGAGGCAACGGATAGGAACATTCTGATTAGGTGGCAAGTAAATTTCAAGAAGGAATTCACCTTTGCGAAATAGAAAACGCCACAAAATACCCTACATAGACTGGACGTTCAAGGGATCTAAACCGCGCCATACTGAGTGTGAGCCCGTAATGTTGCTGCCTCGGTCACCTCACTGGAATGTAACGCGGTACCGCCTGGAAATCCGCGCTACAATTTCTTTCTTCTCATGAATGGTCTAAAACCGGCAAACTTTAGGACCGGAGAGAATACAGTAGCATTCCACAGTAAATTCGGTAAAATCAAAAATATCTACACATTTCATTGCTATAGGCCCAAGTATAAACTTTTCACTGTTGATGACGAATCGCCACTTCACTTCATTAAATTTACTATCAATTAGGTAAAAATAGCATGTTTATCTTACTGAGGCTAAAGAATGAAGCTAGTGAAATTTTTACGTAGACTAACACCAAGACCATTAAAAGACTCGAACCGTATAGTGCGGTTGCTTCTTGTGAAAATGGTAATGTTGACGAAGTTACATAATGAAATAAATATTTCAATCTGTAAAGAAAAACAATATTCGAGAAGTGCTTCTGAAAGCCTGGAACCAATATTCTTCTCAATGGAAATATTTACTAAAATCTGTAATACTTCGGTTGTCCGATTTACAATAATTACTTGGCTAATTTTTAAGTAAAATCAAGGACTAATAACAATGTTAAAATATCTAATTCTTTGAGGAAACTGAAAACGAATATTTTAAAATGGTATTGAAATATAGATTATTTTTTAAAATAAATACGATTTTGGAAATATCGTTATAGGGGTACGCTGACATTTATCCAGTTGTAGAGGTTTCCATACGCAAATATTTTGAAAACCAATGTTGTATCACATGAGCAGCAAATGACGATTTGGTAAATAGCTGTTAGTTGGCTAGCAACTGTGAAATTATCAACAATATCAGTTACATACCCTTTACCGTTATCGCGAAGTATTCTTTACCTAAAAGAACTAATGTTTTAGCCAAGTTAATTGTAAGTGTTGAAATTAATAAATAATTTACATAAAATAATTATACGTAAAAAACAATAATATTGAAATAAAAACCAAGGTGAAAATCAAGGTGTAAAATTATTACCTAAAACAGACTAGGAATTTCCAAATACGAAAATAACAGAGCGTAACTTTTTTTTTTTCTGCGAGACTACTGTTACCGAGTGATGAGCCTTCAGGTAGTCACAGGAAAACTGAGATTCCATATGAGCTGTAAAAGGTAAGCCCTTCCTATTGTACTCAGATAAATAAAATTTTAAGGTTTCGAAATTTTAAAAATATGCACTTGTTTCGGAGAGAAGTATCGCAATCACTCTTTCTGCCAGGTGACGTAGGCCAGTCATTTGGTGCTCATAAAGGGGGTTACCTGGAAAGTTTTCCAGGAGTTTTGAAAATTGGTGATTTTATAGATTTCGACGTGCTCTTTTCGAATCTTCACTTTGCTACCTCGTATCTTTTCCGCTCGCGCCGCCATATTGGACAAATGGCGCCCAAAAAGTTTTTTTGACAATATCTCCTTTCCGACTCATTTTACGATGAAAATAGTTATGTAATAAATTAAACTAGAGAACATTTCCTATAATTTATGTAGTAACGATTTTTTTTTTGTAAAATGAATAGTTTCAGCGTACGAGCGCCGCAAAGAGCGCCACGGAAGATGCGGATACGCTAATAATAATCAATACGGCAATCAAAACTTCATCTACATTTGATTCCGTAATAGTTGTCGGCGAAGATGTAGATCTTCTTACTCATTTGACGGCTCTTTCAACGCTTTCAAACACACACACACACACACATATATATATATATTATCACACCAGAAAAAGGGAAAATTTCGCAACGAATACATATTCAACAAAAAGTATCATAGATAAAACAGCCGCAGATAACATAATATTATTTCTGCATGCCTTCAGTGGCTGTGATACATCAGGACTCTTTAAACAAAGAAAAATAAAATGTGCTAATGTATTAAAAAAAAAGAATTAAACGAGCTTGTCCAGGTATTCAAAAACCAAAATGCTGATCCAGAGATCATTGCTGAAGCTTCCTCCTTGCATTGTACGGTTACAGTGGCGTGAAAAGTATGTTGTTAAACAACTATAGATATACATGCTTCACAAAATCAGCTTATGAAAATAAATTTAAACTTATTGCATCGCTGCCACCAACAGGAGCAGTAGCACGACAACATTCGTTCCGAACTTATCACAAAGTTCACCAGTGGTATGGAGTTGAATATATTCGTTGCGAAATTTTTCCTATTCCTGGTTTGAGATTATATATGTTTGAACGCGTAGATAGAGCCGTCAAAAGAATAAGAAGATGTACATCTTCGCCGACAACTATTACGGAATCGAATGTAGATGAAATGCTGATTGCCGTAGACTAATGATTATATCAGCCTGAAAAAAAGACGAAAATTTCTGCGGTAAAAACGAAAATAGGTGTGTTTGATTAACTTCGCTGTGCTGAATTCGAAAAGGCATTTCGTTTTTCTCTATCACGTCTGGTTAATTGAAAATTGTGGAAAATGTTATTTTGACATTTTGTATAATAAAATAACTGTATGCAGTTTTGATGCTGCATTTTGAAACTTTTTTATTTGCGGTAAGTGGTGTGATAGGTGATCTTAACTAATTTTGGGTCACTGAACATGAATCCGTTAACCGTTTCTACGTAACACGTCATGTTTTCTTGCAATAGGTACTTCAAAATGAGAGCTGTAAGTTATTGCTTAGACTAGCCTACAGGATAAAAAATACTTTAAAATTAAGATAATTTTGATAATACGCGTATTTACGGAGAAAATCAAATAATATTTTCCAACAGTCCAAGACGTATGTATTCCAGTATTTTTTGTGAGTGCAGGCCAAATAAATTTATTTTTTCCAAATCATCTGAAGCCGTACAATTGCTCAGTGACAAAAAAATCGAAGTTTGTTTGGAGGGGGAAATAAAGATGTGAACTTTTGGGAATTTTTCCATTGGTTATAAGCTAAAATCTATCAAATATATTTTAGTTGAGTAAATGGTATCTTATTTATTTTATTACATTGATCGAGCTCAACGGTTTTGAACATGTATTTTAATACATCTAAAATCTATAAGTTTCCCAAATTTCAAGTTTCTAGCTCATCTGGAAGTGAATAAACATCAATGTTAATAAGTGGAAGATTAGACTGCCATAGATGTGCATCATGTTACGGCTATCCTGCAAGTTTGTCTATACTTATGGGGCAGCTAGAAACACCAAATTTAGCACGCTTATGACTGTTGTATGTGCCCACATTCCTACCAAATTGTATGATTCTATCTTTCATATCTTGTGTGTCAAATATTACATAATGTGAGAAAAATATACAAAATTTATTAAAATTAAAAAATCTAACTCAATCTAAGGGATAACCGATGGAGATACGTCAAAAGTCATAAGACCAAACTTGTAGACCTCTCAAAATCCGTTACTGCTTCTGCAACCTGTTTTTTGATACGACTTACTGTTTAGCTACTATAAGCCCCCCCAAAAAAGTCTACACAGGCCTTAAAATTGCGTCCGCCATAACAGTTAACACGAAAACTAGATGTGAAACAACAAAAATAGTGACATTTTTGAAATCAGGAGACCTTATTTAGTTAAAGCGCTTATTAAATGCTTTGCCGCAAAATGATGCAGGGAGTGGCGTATCCGCATCTTCCGTGGCTTTGGCCAAAACGCGTGTCGGAGTAGACTTTGCGGCGCTCGTACGCTGAAACTATTCATTTTTTTAAAAAATCGTTACTACATAAATTATAGGTAATTTCTCTAGTTTAATTTATTATATAACTATTTTCATCGTAATATGAGTCGGAAAGGAGATATTGTCAAAAAACTGTTTTTGGGCGCCATTTTTTCAATATGGCGGCGCGAGCGGCAAAGATACGAGGTAGCAAAGTGAAAATTCGAAAAGTGCACGTCGAAATCTATAAAATCACCAATTTTCAAAACTCCCGGAAAACTTTCCAGGTAAAACTACCAAATGACTGGACTGTATCTGCAATTCTATCATGGTCTCAATTATTCTCAGACAGTTGTAGCTACTGTTTAAGTGTACAATATCAAAAGCTGGTACTCTTCGGTTTTACACTAGCTAGAAGTTTTAGGCTGTAAATAATTTGTAGAACAGTTCAAGTTTCATAAGAAATCATTATTACCGCCATTATACTGATTTTACTATAATAATATGTGCAACAAAACAGCTTAAAACGATAATTACATATTTTATTATTTTTCAAATTTCGAAAAAAAAAGTTATAATATTACTTACGATCGGAATCTCAAACGCCTGAGTAAAGAATTATATACTTGTATAACATAACGAAGTGTAGAGATCCTTCGTACTTTGTTACAAGAAATCATTCAGCCATTCTTTGAGATAAGTTAATATTGACAGAATGAAGCAAAACATCTTCCTTATGTAAAATGTACACAGTAGTTAATAATTACACTAATCGTCTACTTAAGTTTGAGTTTGGTTAATGAATTTGCCGTTGCTTAGGATAAGTATATTTAACAAGTCGCATCGTATTTCTTGCGGCCGGTGCGTATATCTGACATTCTTACACTTTCCTGTGCCGATGTCTCAATCTGGGAGCCTCTAACCTCCCCCAGGTTCTCCATGGCCTAGACAGGGATCACTTTACCTGTTTACATCATATTTCTTGTCATATTTCTTGCTGTATTATTGGGAACGTTTCAACTTATGGTGTAGGGTTAACATTTGAAATTCAATTATTTTAGACGTATCCGGAATTTTAAATACTGTATGTTAGAATAGGATAACTAGATGAAACATGATTTTAATAGTCTTACGTTCACAGAAGGACTACTAGCAATAAATAATTACAAATACTGTGGCAGAGAAGAACGTTGGAGGCTGTCGTATAGAATTTATATAATCTGATACTTTTAAAGCATTTAAAAAATCTGTTATAGGCCTAAAGAAGTACTTGCGAAAATTTGGAAAAGTAAGGACCATGCAATTTTATTTCAGTTTATTTTATTTATTTTTCGCACAAAATGTACTTTATGATTAGGGCCGGAAATCTATGAAAAATCATATTTTTAATAATTTACTCTATTACAGTTTTGTGTTAATATGTGTACATGATACGAAATAACAAAAAATTGATGGTTTCATTTTGAATAAAGTTGCATATTTTATAGTTTTGTGATAGTGCATCATATTATGGTAATATATTTTTTTTTTGCATATTTTATTAAATTGTCTAATTTTTAATGCCTTATTTCTGAGAGATTTTAAATATTATGCACACCTGTAATTCAAACATTTACAGCATATGTTTTGAGAACCGACTGTACAATAATTGACAGTACATAGGCTAATGCTTTCAGAACTGATTGTATATTATTCAAGCGACGTTTCACTTCATTACTTTTCAATTTAATAAAATTTGTTACAACGATCTTGTCTTTTTAAAACTTCTGTAATGTAACGCATATAACTTCTACTATTCTTTGTAATTCATAACATAATTCAGCTAACAAGAGAACTAAAGTACTACAATTTCTTAAACGATAAACCATATTTCATTGGTTCCAGAACATATTTTACAGATATTATAGCACTTATAATTACATGCATTTATCGTCTTGAGATAGAGCATTCACTTCCGGGCCTTAGTCATGATTTAAATTTCTGGAAATGTTAAAATTCCCCTCTTAAGACTACTTAAAGTTCTTAAAAAGCTACAAACTAAAACCCATGGCGCTACATCCTTAGTGGAAGAAGGCCTGACCGCTGCGTCATCCAACAAAGGCACATGACAGAAGTGATGTGACACTTTGATGCACTTGGATGCAGATGTGATGACAGATTGATGCAGGAAAATTCCCTTGCACCAACACTACTCTTTTCATAACTAACAATATATCTCAAAATGATAAAAACCGATTCTTGCATTAAAACTTATGAAATCCCCCTATCATAACTCAAATATACGAAAGCTACCTTCATTGCTCAACATTCACTCGTGGCGTAATGGTTAAGACTCCAAGCTATATAATGCTAGGGGTCCCGAGTTCAAATCCTGATCAATCCAAAATTTACTAGGAGGAATAAGTCTCAAATAGGTAGGTAGGGTGAAGAGGAGGTGAGAGGAAGGAGACTGGAAAGGAAGAGAATAAAGAAGAATTAAGGTATATTTTGTTTCATCAGTTTCGTAAGAGATGGCGCTACCGTCACTGCTAGTAGGCCTAGTACAAATGCCGCCGCTAGGGGAGGGATTGAGAGTAGGAGTGGGGGACTCGGTTGTCGTAAAGTACCATTTTCCTGCCATCGTTGATTTAGGTCTAAATTTTTTTTTTCTTTACATGGTGACTGGTGCCCCAAAAATTCTATGTTATCTTTGTTCTCATGTTGTCCAGTTTTCATGATTTGTGTGTTAATATATAGTTATTTGTGCTTTCAGATTCTTGAACAAAACCAGCGTGGGATGCTGAAATACTATTGCAAGTTCCCTGGTTGCTCATGAGGATATTATGAACATGGAAAGAACAATCATATGTACAGATTCTCCAAACAGCCCCAAGATGTCCTGGAAACTTGGAAAACTATTTGTAATATTCCAAATGGGGTGAGTTGTAATAATTTTTATGTTTGTGAAGACCATTTGTTGCAAAAAGACATGAACTACACTATAGACAAATTAAATAAAGGTATGATGTGATTCCAAAGCATTTGCCTATCCATGAAAATGATAGGTCCATTCACAGTTCCGATACTGATACATTGTCGGTATTGGTAAGTGTCAGTTCTGATAGGCCCACTGACACTTCCGATACTGATACATTATCGGTACCAGTAAGTGTCAGTTCTGATAGGCCCACTGATACTTCCTATAGGCCTACTAATACGTTATTGGTACCGGTAAGTGTCAGTTCTGAAAATGGGCCTAGTAGTCATGGCAGTTCAGATTCTCAAGGCGATGATTACTCATTTCTGTCCTCTCCCTCTTTTGATAAGTTCTCAAAATTAAATATCTTTAAAAATGAACCGAACGACATGAAATAATAATTATGAAGAGCTGTGGATCCATTATGCCCTTTTGGAAGTCTATTATATTAAAATTTTCTACGAACAGTAAGTTTTAGCACAAAATCGGTATGCAATGTCAGAAATCTGTAAAAAAAAACCTTTCTAACGATACCTCATTCATGCGTGTACAATTAGGACGTGTTGAGAGAAAGGTATCTTGACTTGAGAAATAATATATATGATGGAAAATTTTGCATGGAACTTATCATGCCCATAACTCCTGATTGATAAACATTTTGTTGTTCAAAGTTGCGTGCGATCTTCATGAGTCGACATTGCAACATAGCGCTCCATGTATATTGTACTGCATTTTAAGGTCCGAATGCTCTATACATTGTGTGAGCAAGAACCTACAGCGAGTCCCACACAAGAGTTGGCCAATGATGTGGGTTTCTGCATCGGGACAAGCACAGCTAAACTCCCGAGCGATCGGGTGAAATATCTATGCAAATAAAGCCACGATCGGTGTAATGATTCTGGTTCTCACATTTACAGTTAAATTTACAACGAAAATAAACATTTACCTCATCACAAGAGATGTTGGAAATGTTCTCCTCTTGCATCCACACAATACTGGCACCTTTTTAGGAAATTTTCTTTCACGCGCTTAAGTTCAGCTTCCGAGATAGAATAAATTTCTCTTGTGATATTGTCTTTAAGTTCTTTTAATGTATGGGAAATTGACCTATTGACCTATACACTTTATTTTCAAGTTTCCCCATAAATAATATTCACATGCTGTTAGAAGAACATAAAGACAATATCACAAGAGAAATTAACTCTATCTCGAAAGCTGAACTTATGCGCCTGAAAGAAAATTTCCTAAAAAGGTGCCAGTTTGGATGCAAGAGGAGAACATTTCCAACAACTCTTGTGATGAGGTACGTGGTTATTTTCATTGTAATTTTAACTGTAAATGTGAGAACCTGAATCATTACACCGATCGCGGCTTTATTAGCTTAGATATTTCACTCAATCGCTCGGGAGTTGGAGCTGTGCCTGCCGCGACGAGGAAACCCGCGTCATTGGCCAACTCTTTCATGGGACTCATTGTAATTATGCACTATTTTATAAACCACTAGTCAAAGTTGCTTTGGATCAACTTCATAATTTATTCTATGTCTAGTAGGGTTAAGTGGGGTAATTGTAAATGATATTTACAGCTTCAAGTTTAAAATTTGTAAGTTTTTCTCAGTTCATTCCTAACATTTAATTGTTTCTACAACAAATCTTGTATACCCCTGATTGTACTGGAGACTTCTAGGATTTAAAATTAACTTTTTGGGCATATAAATAGATGTTTACAATGAACCCATGCTTTTGTTGTTAATAACCAGGGCCCGGATTCTGATGACCTAAAATTGTTTGAAAAATTACCTATAAAATGACCCTAAATTTTAAAGAAAATGACCTAATAATTATAAAAAATGACCTAAAAACTGATATTTTATTTATAAAAAATTATTATTGTACACACAAAGTTATAGACTAGTTTGTATATAATAGTAAATAACTGCAATGTTGTGAATGTTCTTTTCTCACGGAAATTTATACTGGCACTGAGGCACTGGCGAGTCGAAATTCGGCATTTCCTTTTGTGGTCTGCCGGATTATATTGTTATTTAATTGGGGTAAACAATAGTTTGCACTCTCAAATCTAAGCAGGTGACAGACTCTGGTGTCAAGTCAGTCTAATAACAATAGTAATATAATACAACATTTTTGCGTTTCTTTGATTCTCATTTCCGACTGAGACATGACAACACTTAACGCCGAATTTTTCCTTCTTGCATTAAACAAACAACACTTCAAAGACAGCACAGCTAGCGACGAAGAAAAGTTAATACACTCAATGAAAATACATGAAAATGACTTAATAAGGAAACAAATGACACGAAAATGACAAAATAATGACCTAAAACTGAAATAAATGCCCTAAAAATATAAAATGGCATAAAATGACAAAAAATGACCTAATAAAAATTCATTTCTATAATCTAGGGGCCATGATTAGGATTTATCCACTGGTTGGCAATGTCCATCCAGCATCAATAAAAAGATGACATGTCATTAGAATCCGGGCCCTGTTAATAACCATCCTTTACCTTAGTTACTATAGTTTTGATCTCTTTAAACATTATTAAATACAACTTTCTTCAAATTTTAATGATGTCTGCTGCTTTGCTTCATGAAGTAAACTGTCAGTGTTTTATTAAGTCAAAATTGAACTTTTAAAAACATATACTTGGTTGTCATTTGTGAAAATAAAAAGAGGGAAGAGTAAAGACTGTAATTATAACAAATATCTAACTGAAATAATCTATTACAAAATTTCCCAGTAGGCATTTACATTTACCAAGAATCTACAATTACCACATCTGACCCTGTTGTTTTCTGAATCTTTTTCCAGGAAGTGGTCTTCACAAATGAAGTAATTAGCACAATTCACTTCATTGCCTAGATTGCATATATTTTTCCAGTTGATAGGGATTCTCAGGGTAGGGGTCCCAGATGTCCTGATTTTACTTTCTCGCATATACGTAAGCTTAGTGTAGAAAAAGTATTGTGATCGTGACAAAAATCAAAGTCGAGATAACACCGGGAAAGCATGTTTCAGGATTGCTAGAAACCGAAAAAAATGTTTTTGGAATGACATCTGTCCGTCTGTCTGTGGACAAGCACAGCGGGTAAACGGTTCATTGTATTTACTTCATTTTTTGAACTAAGGACTTTTTCGAAATTTTATCGACCGCTCAGAAATTGAGTTTTATAACTGAAATATTAAGGGGACTTTTCATTAAAGTATTTTGAAAAATTGGCTCTAACGATTTTAATGAAAAATTAAAATAGGAAACTCTTACCTATGACTAACAAAATGGCTGTATCCGTTTTTCTGCAAAAATGACTTAGCGGGTACTTTACTCGTATCCATTTTCAATTTTTCTAGGCTATTTCCATTGCATTGGTCTATACATGGAAACTTAGTACAGACAAGTTGTAGAGAAAATTAAAAAGAACATTATTTGTTAAACACATTTCTTTATAAAATTAATAGGTATCAAGATAAAAACGATATAACATGACTTAAATGCAAATGTCTGTGGACAAGCACAGCGGGTAAACGGTTCATTGTATTTACTTCATTTTTTGAACTAAGGACTTTTTTGGAATTTTATCGACCGCTCAGAAATTGAGTTTTATAACTGAAATATTAAGGGGACTTTTCATGAAAGTATTTTGAAAAATTGGCTCTAACGATTTTAATGAAAAATTAAAATGGGAAACTCTTATCTATGACTAACAAAATGGCTGTATCCGTTTTTCTGCAAAAATGACTTAGGGGGTACTTTACTCGTATCCATTTTCAATTTTTCTAGGCTATTTCCATTACATTGGTCTATACATGGAAACTTAGTACAGACAAATTAAAAAGAACATTATTTGTTAAACACATTTCTTTATAAAATTAATAGGTATCAAGATAAAAACGACATAACATGACTTATATGCAAATTTCAGAACAAACATTTTGATTAAAATATGAATATTCTCTTGTTGCCCATAGTGGCAAGAATACTATAATCTAGATATTGTTGTGACATAATCAGTTCACCACAGTCGTAATGAACGCACCAAAATCAATTAGAGGAAGGTGGTATGGAGTAATAGGGAAGAGGTCGTGGGTTCAAATCAAATTTCATGGCTAAAGAAATTTACCAATAAACTCATGCAATAACTCATTAGTACAGCATTTACTTCTATTGTTCAGCTATATCTCAATGTATCCTGCATTTTGGCCTTTGTGATTGAGGAAACCATGCAATTATTATTATTATAATTATTATTATTATTATTATTATTACAACTATTATTTCACGGTAAAAGCATTGAACATAAAGATCGACCGTGATGCTTTCCATTCTAGATACTTGTTAGTTTCATTACTGTTATCATTATTACAACTGTTTTCTGTAAAAAATCTTCTGATTTTAAATTTAAAAAGGGAGAAACTTAATATTTTGCTACTGATCGGTTACTGGCACTCAACAGAAGAAAGCAGCTAAAAGTTTCCCTTTTTCTATTAACTTATTAACTGTAGCATGCAATGAGTTTTGTGGCATAGATACAGCATCGAGGAGGCAGATGCTCACGTCCACACGCTAGTGGTATTCTTATATTTTGTTTTCTCACTTCTCTGTGTTCTGGCGAATAAAACCACGTGCTTGAACTCGTATGTTTCTATATCAAGTGTGTTTACGTGGCATAAAATGCCCAAGAAAAAATGTTCTTTCAATGACCGCCAAGTGTCACGGTTTTTTCTTGTCAAGAAATGGGACCCCTATTGTAGGGGGAAAATGCTTGAATCCCAATGGTTTATATGAGTAAAAATTGTACATCTTGAATGTAGATGTATCTGCTGGAAATGTAGATTACAAGTCATTTATAACTATTGGTGCAATCTATGTTAGCCTATTTATTAATATAACTTAGTATAATCAATGTGTTTTGGATCTTCAATTACAGTGTAATATGAAATAAAGCTGTGTAAATACTTAATGCTGATTTAAAATGTAATAAATTTAATATTATTTGTTGGATATATGTGAATATTTTCTCCTTTTTTTTCCTTCTCTCCTTTTATTGTATTTAACAAAATATTACATGATTTATGTTTAATACATTTTCTTTTTAGACTGGCTAAGTCAAATCACTGAAACTTAACTTTTTGTTATTAAGTGCCAGAATGGTATTCTTGATTTTTGAACAAATCAGTTGACCAGTACCCCCCTCCCCAAATGAATCCAGACTCTTAGATGTATATCTGCTATTGACGGGGATAACTTATGGTAAGTAAACACATTAACAATAAATAGCCTATTTGCCAGTATTTTGTCAAACACATATTGTGGTAGTAGCGTAATTGAGATTTATAGTTTGGGAAGGATATTTATTTACAATAGTGCTAAAGAATTTCTTACTAAACATATTATTATAATATTTAAATAGGTACTCCATCAATAAATATTTATGTTTCAGATAGGCTTATAACAATATTAATATAGTACATATCGCTGCCTCAGTTCAATACTAAGACATCTTAAAATCTGATGTTTTGAGAAAAGAGCATTTATGTAGTTAGTTTTTATGCTAAATATAGATTTACAAGTCTCTTGCCTTTTATACATGCAAACTGTCCAAATATAACTATGGACGGAAGTTGTCATAAATATATAAATGCTCTCAAAACATCAGATTTTAAGATGTCTTAGTATTGAATTGGGATAGCAATGTTATTAGGACAATGATTCAAATTTCCCTCTCATACCTCTAGTTCCCACCAGGCAACTAGGCGCGCTGCGATCGCTTCGTGTTTCCAAGATTTAACACAGAGGGTGCACTTCTAATAAGTTTGTGTTCTGTAGGTTAGACTTCGTGTTGTAGCATAACTTATATCCTATAGTGTATGACGTGCTAGAAATGTGGCATTTGTGTTTTCAGCACTGAGTAGTAGAAAGTACCGTATTTTACGGACTATAAGACGCTCCGGACCATAAGACGCACCTTGATTTTAAAGGAAATTTCATTCATTTCATTCATGGTACTTCTGCCTTACGGCAGGTCTACACTCCCATGTAAAACTCCATTTTCAAGCTCCTATTTTCTGCTGCATCCTTTAACTCTCCATAATTTCTTTTCTTCTTGATGTCATCCAGTATCTCAATTCTTCTTCTTCCTAGTCTTCTCTTTCCTTCTATTTTACCTTCTATGGCATCTAGCAAGAGTCCTCTTCTTCTCATAATGTGTCCCATCCAGTTGGCTTTTCTCACTCTTTCATCTTACAAGATGTGTCTCTTTTCTTCCACTCTTCTTAAAACTTCTTCATTTGTGATTCTATCCGTCCATCGAATCCTCTCCATCCTCCTCCAACACCACATCTCGAAGCTCTCCAGATATTTCCTTTCCCTTTTTCTGACTGTCCATGTTTCGGCTCCATACAAAGCTACACTCCAAACGTAGCATCTCATCAGTTTTTTTCTTAGCTGCAAATTTAGTTTTCCTGTGAGTAAATTTCTATTTTTGTTGAAGGCTATTTTAGCCATAGCAATCCTTTCTCTAATTTCTTTGGTGCATTGGGAAAGGAAATTTAAAGGAAAATAAATATAATGTGATTCTAAACGAAAAATTTTAAAAGGAATAATGTACTTCATTACATAAACATATTAGTACAATGGAATCGGTGTAAATGGAATCACTTCTAACTTAAAACCTGCGTTGTACGAAAATATCTTCTGTAGAGATGGCATTGCGTAAACTATAACAACTGACCTGATTTCTCATGAAAAACTGAAAATACTCTTACACCCTGTATCCCTCAATTCAGCATATGGTAAGTGTAACGGGACAATACTGTTTATAGGCCTTTACCTTAATTTAAACCACCCGGTGGAGACAAATTCTTCCGTATAAAATAACTCAACATTCCTTTCTTGTCGCATTTTATACCTGGCTTCCAGCTACCCTCAATTTACAACTGTGTTAAGTGCACTGGTGTATAGTCTGTGAAAAAAATATATAACTATCTTACTGTTTACAACATTTGTTTAATTATGGTATTCCGGCAGTATTTACCATTCCGCACCCAACTTTCAAGGCTCTGTTTTCAAGGTAAAAAAGTGCGTCTTATGGTCCGTAAAATACGGTACTTTTCTAGTAGAAAAAAGTCTTTATTATTATTGATTATCCGTGAGAAGAAATGTAGAATTGAACATAATTAAGTAGCCAACCGCGTATCCTTACTTAGTGTGACTTAAATATACACATTCCAGCTGAACTAGATTGAAAATATGATGGTGAGTTCTTGGCATAGGGTTTAATGTGTTGTTTAGCATATGTCTTACGTTTGGTGAAAATTGCGGTGCAGAATATGATAAGCAGCCAAATGGAATACAGTAATTTAACAGTAAAAGTAGGGATTCATAACATAGGGTGCTCCACTGACGAAACTGTTCCTTGAAGCAGGATAGATGCCTTTAGAATGGAGCGAAAATACATACGCACTAACTTTTATAACTTCTTCTGCCCGTGCCATAGGTACCATAGGCCTAGGTAGAAGTTTTGTGTTCGTTCCCCAAATTCGAAGTTCAGTTTTTTACATAAATATACATTTGAAGTCTCCTGAAATACTATTTCCAGAAACATATCTGTCAGTGTCTGTGAACAGCCTAGCCCCAGAGCGGAAAATCGTATGAAAACAAAATCTTTTGGCTTTCATCACGGGCGGCATCATTCTTTGTCGAAGGCATATAAAAAAAAGGTTTCCCGTGCCTGAATAATGGCGATGACTAAGTGGAGAAGTAGTGTTTAAAGGTGTAAGGCAATGAGTTATAATAAAATGTTTGGAAAATAATGTTCTGTTGTTTTTTTGTTAATTATCGGTACTTACTTTAAAAACACGCCTCGTAAACAATTAAATTATTTTCCATTGCCGTAATTCAATAATGTAATGTACCGCAACTAATAAATATATTAAAATCATAAATAAAATAATCGTTAGGTTCGAGCTCTTTCAGCACAAAGTGCACGTCAGATCCATGTTCAGTGTGGATGTTTTTGCGTAACCTCTTGTAGATTATCACGTGATGAAAAACAATTATTTTTTCCCCAGGAGCTTGTGAGTAAGAACATTTTCTTTCCTCGAAAATCTCGCACTACATTCCTTACTCTAAACAAATCTCCGGACTTAGACGCTGTCGAAACAATAAAAATGAGGTATGCAAATACCGAACGTCTTCAGAATCTTCTCTCTGCTACATTTAGCTAATTCAAAAGATCTTCGCGTGTTTTAAAGCACAGCATGCACTAAAACCTTAGTGCCTTTTCTTTCCATAATTTCAATTTATGGGGGACTACTACGTTCAGTTAATCCAATGTTTCTATAAATGCCTAGAGCTCAAAGTATTACAATCAGTGTTAAGGTGAACGTGAACAATGTATAAATGAAATTTGAATGAATATTATTCTCAGTGCCTCTGTTCGCAATACAAAAGACCTCCAAGACTCGAGGTCATTTAATGAACCTGAAATATCATAGTCTGTACCTATGGCTTCAAGTCCCTTTCAGGAGGCTTCTAAAGAGCTCTACAAACGGCCTTGGTAGGGTTAAACCCGTGACACTCGGAGGCCAACCCAACACAATTTAAGCTAGCGGGAAGAATTACTTCAATAAACACCGAACCTCTTGATTGCTTTGACTCGGTCATAGTTCTTCAGCGAGAAAGTTACTAACTTCCACAGAAATGTGAATTTTATTACTTATTATGATTTGAATAATCCGTGGATGCTTGTAGGGTTTCGGAAGTTGCGGGTTCCACGAGATATTCAAGCAATCATCAGCACACGAAGACCTTAGAGTGAAGTTGTTAGACTTATACCCAGAATTCTCCAAAAGCCTTAGCTCCCTAGGATTGTTAATAGCATATATTTCTGTGAAAACTGATCATAATGTCAGCGCCATCAGCGCTTTGGCGCAGGGGATGCTTTCGCTCCTCTCACGCAGCGGGCCCGGGCTCGAATCCTGATCGGGATGTTACCTAGGTTGGTTTTTTTCCGGAGGTTTTCCTCGCCTGTGAGAATTAAGCCTTTGAGGTCGCCGGATTCCATTCGACCGTATTCACCTTCACCCCATTCTCGTCTTGTTCAGAGCGATTGTGTGTGTGTGCGCGCGCGTGCGCAAATGACGTGCCTCGTCCTATGTGTTCGTGTGCCTCTTCCTATGGGTTAGTGTTGTCTCGGAGGTGGCCCCAACATTGGGCTGATCTCATCCAGGGAGGCCCTCGTCCTCTAATAGATAATCCCTCTCTTGACAGGTCGCGGCCCTGTAAGGCCCGTGTGGCCTGGGTTGCTTAAACGTCCCTAAAACTAGGAGGTAAAACTAAGGAAAAGAAGATGAAAAATTAATCACTCTAACCAGGAAAGTTTCGAACCATTCATACAGATTCCAACCTTGAAAGTTTTACTACAGAATCGATGTGCCATTAAAAGGCAGCGTATGCAATATTAGCTGCCAATTTTATTTGCAAGATGGTGAATCTTAGTCAAAGTCCCAAATGGCTAAACATTAAAGCGTATTAGCTGGACAACCCTGAGTGGAGTGAGGAATTTTCGTACACACACTGCATGCTTCGAACGAGGCACAAACAGCAACCAGCCATCGTCACCCGCACGGACAGGTGTCGGTTAAAGATAAAACCAAAAGATTTCTTTGTATCAAATAACGTAGGCCTATATTACAACTACTTCATTGCAATACATTCTTCCCACGTTCTTGATTCGCTGCGTAACACTGTTTGAAATGGTTATCAAAGGAGGATAGCATATAGAAACTTAGAGGCCATATTTATTTCGCCTTCTGAAAAAATCTGATGCGTAACTCACATAATTTTCTTTGCACAAATAAAAGTTTGCCTCTTAGTATAATATATTAGATTATATATGCCATTCTCTTCATGTAAACTGGTTCTAAAAAATGAAGATAATGTCGTTACCATAAAGTATCGCATCCCCGAAGGATACCTAACTCTAAATCTGATTAATGCACTCGCGTAACTTTATTTACTCTTTACATCTTTCTCACTTCACATTCTGATATAGAATAAGATGCCGTATTGCAAAACGCGCGTATTCGGTTGTTTCAACCTGATGTAAAGTAAAGCTATATTGTTCACCAGGCAAGACAGAGTTTCTACGAACAGGACGTGGCTTATCGTCTTCATCCCATCTGTGCTTTCTTCGGAATAAGTGTGTTTTGTTTTCTCGGAGGTGACCCGACATTGGGCTGACCACCCATCTGGACAGACCCCTCATGACCTTGTACGGTTAAAAAAGTGTGCCTAAAATCCAAAGGTCTCTTGACACTTCGCTGTCCTATAAGGCCCGGGAGGCGTGTGATGCATAAACGTCCTTACAATGGAAACTCCGAGAAAAAGTTACGTTTGTGAGAGATTATGTTCAAACCTAAACATAACGAATTTATCTGATGAATTCAAATAATGAATATAATCTTGGTACTTCAGATATCATCCAAACGTCCCTTCTTGGTTTTTGTTCAAAATTCTTTTAAAATACAATATACATGATGCAATTTGTTGAATAAAAGCTTAATTACATTAACGCATTCGAATAATTGATATTAAACTACGCAGTAATTCCCTACTTGTTTTGAGAAGGAAATTTACAGTCGACGTTGCTATACAATATTATACTATCATGTAGGTTCTTCACTATCATAAATGACAACCAGCAATATTTTTTATTACAAAAGAATGCACTCTTGATTATGACCAAAATGCAAAATCCAGAGAATTTTTTTATATTGGAAATATTACCATTGTGTTGTTAATATATAAAGTACTTGATATTATTTATTGATAGAAATCTTCAGTTATTTAAAAATAAATCAGCGATATACAGAACGATGATTATTTTCCCCGATCCCCGGAGTTTCTCTGTCAGGCATGGTTACCCAACGACAATGGGTAAATTGGCTCTCGTGTAGTCGATAGTACCCAGGAATGGAATTTTTTATTCTCGAAAAATAACAATACAACCTATAAAAATTGTTTTATTGCGATAACTTTGATTATAAGAGGTGCTAACTCCATTATCACATATTCCTGACACCTTCGTAGAAAATATTCATTTAGGTCTACTTCTTCCGTGAATACTGCCTAATTTTACTCTGATGCTTTTGATTATCGATCTTCTCCTCTGAAAGGAAGTATTTTACTAGTCTATCAAAATAGTTTATCAAACTAACAAATCTATTGTAATTATTACAAATTATACATAATTGTTATTTTCCCAAGGAAGGAATCTCTTAAAATTGACAAAATAAATGTAATAAAATATAGAATCATTAAGACATTAATCGGCAGACTGTAACATCAGGTTTCAAAACAAGTTAATGATTATTTAATATTGTTAATTATAGGCTAATACAAGAAACAGATAAAATAGAGACCCACATACCACAGTAAATTCAAGGAAGGGGTAAAAATTATTTTACTGCATTTCTTTTACTCAGTGGAGTCCTTCCCGTCTCAACATTGTGGTTTTTAAGCATTAACATCAGTATTCTGTATTACCTTCGACTTATTCCATATCATCTAACTTACAGTCTTTTGGGACCTCTTGGAAAGCACTAATGGATCACATCACATTACGAATGTACTGTGGCTTACATTTCTATTTTGTTCTCTTTTGCCTGTGCTTATAATGTATGCAGGTAATAATATCCTATTATGTAACCAATAAATTGATTTGTGACTTTAAAATATTTTATCTATTAGGCCTAATCTGTAAGTCTAATGCTGCATTCACATAGAAGATTAACCGTAAACTTAGGAATATAAAACTTAACGCAAAATTTATCACGGCATTGAACATTCACAACGAATTAATAAATTTCATTTTTTCTCCTTTGAGAGATGTAGTAGTTAAGGAGTTAGTGGGCAATATTTCGCCTTATACCCTCAAAATGATATCGATAAACCAAGATCAACAGTAGCCTCAGATATTTATTGTTAATATAGATAACCAATTCTGAGTTGTGATTCATCTGAAATATTTGAAAACAATATTTTTTAAAATCCTAATGACATAATTAAATTGCTAAAAATACACATATTTACATAATCAATAAAAATACCTATTTACATTGTCTTAGAATTAAATATTTTACAAATTCGTTATACTATATTCGTTATACTATACTATAGGCCTACTATATTGGTTATACCAAATACTATAGAGAACAATACCGGACACTTACTGCTTTGGCAATGGAAAAATGGGGGACAGATTTTGCAGCACTCCTGGTGGCACAACCTGCAAACTTGTGGGCAAATTAAAATATTCAAAACACATATAAACTGCAATGTTTTATTGTTTCACCAAACACTAAGTACCAAAACACTGTTTAAGTAATTATAAGAATAATAATGAACAAACAAAACACAGAACTTCCGAAATAGTTATCAAAATATCAATGAAAACACAAATATTTTAACTTAGCGGTTGCTAACAACAACAACTTTATCTTTTTTTCAATGTTGCTTTTTTGTTTTAATTTTTTGCTCATTTATTTCCAAACTAGCATTTTTTTCTGAATCATAGATAGATAGAAAAACCATATCCCTCATACATAACATGCCGAGGTTGGCTAATTCGGCTCCTCTAATAGAAATTGGTTGATATCTTTGTATCTTTGTATTCAGTAGTAACAGGTTGGGCCGCTAGATGGTGCTCAAGATATTGTCTCTCGATATATCGCAAAGTGTCCTGTAGGCCCTATTGTCCTCTATAGTAATTGGTTATACTATATTAACAATAAATATCTGAGGCTACTGCTGATCTTGGTTTATCGATATCAATTTGAGGGTATAAGGCAAAATATTGCCCACTAACTCCTTAACTATTCACAACGAATACTCAAACTTTTGATAATAACCAATCACAAATGAGAACAGTTGACAAAATTGCAGTCACAGACGAAACAGAAGGAGATTTCATGTGTCAATCAAATACGTGCATAGAAATTGATCATACAAGTGTATCTGCACATAGGTGATACGTCTACATTACAAACACAAATTGGACAGTATATGTGGGCTGTACTAACTACAGTAGTTCATCTCTCGGGAAATTAATGTCCATATAATGTGTTTCAATGCCGCATCTTTGTACAATGGGTCGCTTTTATCATCCAAACAGTGATACACGCTAACTTAACGTTAGGATTTTCTCATCCATAGACGCCATATCTTAACTAACTTACTACTCATTCCGTCTCCTGTTGTTTAGAGTTCAATTGAGCGGAGAGCTCTGATTGATTTATTCGTTATTTTCGCATAAACATAAAGCGAAAGCTTGGAGTTATCAAGGAGTTTAATTTTACGCTATATTTTTATTTTACGCGTTGCATTGTGAATGGCCCCATTAAAAACATGGCCTTCAACCTTTGAGTTTGCGTTACTTTACGGTTAATTTGAATTGTGAATGGTCCATAAGAGAATGAAATGTTGAATGTCAAGTCTCAACTCTCCAGAGCTGCTATTGGTAAGCTTATTGCGTAGTTTCGGTCTATCCTTCTAGTAAAAATGTTTTTCAACCTGCTCTTTGTATACGGGTCATTCTCCAGAAAAGGGCAGATTTCAATGTTAGAATTTTTTTTTTATATTTTTTATTTTGGATCATGTAATTTTTTTATGTAATATTTCCTTCTGCAGAGTACTACTGAGGTACTTGCCCTACTTACCGAGTGGTATTTTGCATTAAATTAACAAGGTTAAAAAATGGCGCATTCATGGAGGTGAGAAAATAGTATGAAATAGTAATTATAATAGAAGTTATGTGAGAATTAGAATTAATTTACTGTATTAAATGTTATCATGAAAATGAACAGTATTTATTACCATACAAATGGATTAACACACAACTTTTCACTTATTTTTATCTATGTTAAAATAGATTATCACCTTAAAATAAAAACTTTAAATCAAAACATGATATATTGTCATAAACTATTAGGCTATACCAGTATCTTCTTTAAACAAAAGTAAAAAAATGTAGACAGTTAAATATGTCATCAATTACAACATTAATTACACCTCCATGGATAGGACTTCAGGGTAACAGTAACGGAGGTGAGATTTTTCTCTAATTTGTCAAACAGCTTGGGAACATTTGAGGTTAGAAAATCTCAGTTCTAGAGTTTAACTTAGCATTCCTTATTATTATAATTTGTAGCGAAAGTAAATATAAAAACATACAACTTTACCGTTGGGTGTAGGTAACGGAGGTGAGGAAGTCCAATTACCAACTCTGCATTTAGCCCTTTTACACAAACAAAACAACACTTAAAATCACACTAACAGCTTGGCTTTATATAAATGATAATAAAACTGCCAACAGTTGGAGTCCAAGGAAAATAGAAAGACTACAGTGCCATATCTGTGGAAATAATTGAACTTTCATATTGTTTCACGGAGGTGAGGTGTCACCTTGGGACAAGCATGTTTAGTGCAAAAAATTGTCTTTACAAAATGATATATTTTATTTTCAGTTAAGGACTCATTTTTTGAGCTGTTTGTTCTTGTTACAACACTAAAATGGAATAAAAATTCAAGCCTGTTGAATTATGAAAGAATGAAAATGACAAGTCAGGCATTGGGACATGACACGGAGGTGAGATCCTAGAAAATTGTAACATTTGTTTAAAAAGTGGAATATGGGATCAAATACACCTTATTTCAATCTAACTTATCATAATAATTCATAATCCATAAGTACTTATTTTACACCAGAAAATCAACTGCGACATGAATCTGCCCTTTTCTGGAGAATAACCCATAAATGTGACAGGCCCATATCTGTAGATTTACTTACTTACTTACTCTATGGCAATAGACAATTCCTAAGCAAAATATCTTAAAGGAATATTATCTATTTTATGGAAACCGAAGGTTCATTGCCGCACTTACCTGAGTCCGCCATTCAACCCTATTCTGTGGTAACCCCATCCACTCATCCCCCACAAATCCTACTTCCCATAAATCCGTTCTAAGATTGTCTTCCCACCTACGTCTAGGTCTTCCACGTAGTATTTTCCCTTCGGGTCTCCCAGTCTGAGATATTATGTCTTTCCTCTCCCATGCGTGCAGCATGTCCAGCCCATTTCATCCTTCGCGATTTAATTACCCTTACTATATCTGGTGAAGCGTACAGGTCCTGAAGCTCATCGTTATGCAATTTTATCCATTCCCCACTGTCCTCCCTCTTGGGCATAAATATTTTTCGAAGCACCCTATTTTCAAACACTCTCAGACTACGTTCTTCCTGATCAGTTAGCGGCTATGTCTCACATCCATATAATACAACAGGCAGGATAATAGTCTTATAAATATTAATTTTTAGATTTCTGGAGAGAAGGCATGTTAAAGAACTCCTGCGGTCACAGGCCTAAGTTGCAACACATCCCCGTCGTTAAACAGCCACATACTAACATAACTCAGCACTGTCTACTATATCACACCTTAGAACAGTTTTATTCTCTGCTTCATTCTTAATGATAACAGCTCGATCCTGGAATTCCTTGGTCCCAAACTCAGGGGTAGTCTGATTCTAACTTTAAATACATGTTCCTGCAATATATCAATAACAAACAGAACTAGTCTTTCGCATTTAAGAGTTCTAAAAGGCGTGTTCTATTAATCTAATGAATTCATTATCATACCCCTTCATACAATATCATCTAGAATGTCCATTACTTATATTTCTTCGTGTTTAGTGTTTAATTACTTTTTTTTTATTAATTTCTCTTTCCTTCCTTAAAAAATATATCTCCAGTTTAGTTTCGAAACTTTCTTTCTTTTTCGTAGTTTTACCTCTCCCTTTTAGGATTTAAGCGACCCATGCCGCCCGGGCCTTACAGGGCCGCGACCTGTCGGGAGAGGGATTACCTTTGGATCACATACATACTTTTTTGACCAGACAAGGACATGGAGGGCCTCCCCGGATGAGTGAACAGCCCAATGTCGGGGCCACCTCCGAGACTACACGAACACATAGGACGATACACACCATTCACACACACACTCACTCAGAACAAGGCGAGGATGAGGATGAAGTTGATAATGACGGCCAGATGATATCCGGGGACCACAAGGGCCTAAAGTTACCTCACATTTGTCTCATAGGTGAGGGAAAACCCCGGAAAAAACCTCACCTAGGTAACTTGTCCCGACCAGGAATCGAACCCGGGCCCGCTGCGTGAGAGGATTGGACGCATCCCCTGAGCCACAGCGGTGGACCTAGTTTCGAAACTTATTTGACTAAATTATCTAGATTTTCTTTCTCCCTTCCTGAATAACCGAGTCATAATGGCAACTTTTCAGATCAGATCTGATACTGAGTTAGGAATATGATAAAATGTTATTTTACTTTATTCAGTTTTACACATTTAAATTTTACTATTGAACTAGTTTTTCTTGTTTCAGGAAATCTTGAGATTATTTAATGGTTTTCTCTGTTTAATATATGATGTTTAGTAATAGCCTATATTTTTGTTCTATACATGTATATAGGCCTATCTCTGGAATAATGAAAATCTTGGTTTGGAAGAGAATGCCCCATGGCCTTAATTTTACCAAGGAAAAATAGTATTATTATTAATATTATTACCTTATTAGAACTCAACACTAAATTATGTTATTGAAGAAACAAATATATTTTTTAGAGTATGTAACACAATTATCTTCAGCAAATAAGATTGAAATGCTATTAGTACATATTTAATAGTCCAGCCAATAAAGGTAAAATACCGGTAAATATATCTAGAGGAATTTCAAGTCACGATTTGGATTATTTGTTGACTATTTAACAAATAACATTTAATAAATATTTAATAAAATGCTTTGAAATTACATTATTCAGAAGAATTTTAGATTGAGACCACAGTAAGTTCATTAAAAACATTCATAAACATAAATCAATGTGGCTGGTTTTTTTTTCTGAACAAAACGCCATCAATTAATAAACATCACTTTATTGAAATATTATTTGATGAAAATTAATACTGAAAAACATAATTATGAAGAAATCTATTCATACATCTATGGATGTTAGACGGGAGTTGATTGCTCCAGTACTTCTGTGTGAAATACACGGGCTAGAATTTTTTTGTACAATTTCATCTAGGTATTTTGAAAGTTACGAAGAAAACAATTTTTAGGCTATGATTAAATAAGCTAGAAGGTTATTAGAAGGTTAAGATCAGACTCTCATAACTCTGTATTATGTAACGTGTAGGTATAGAGCCGATAATGTTTTCACGGAATTAAATTAATAATAAAATTAATTAAAAACTTAACTAAGTTCTTGTGAATGTTGTATGTTCCTATTAATTACTTCATTGGTTTTCTTGCTCTTTAACCGGATTATTGTCGAAAGGGAGTTAAAGAATGAGAGTGAGTGATCGATTAAGAGCAATTCAAAACAAGTTGAGAAGAGTAAAACTTGAGAGAGAGAGAGAAAGAGAGAGATAGAGAGAGAGAGAGAGAGAGAGAGAGAAAGAGAGAGAGAGAAAAAGTTTTAAAAGATCGAGGGATTGAGAGAGAAGAGAGGGAGACTAAAATTTACCGTATCTGTTAAATATTTATACAATAAGCGACTGATCTAAAAATGTGAATAGTTTTGAACCAAAAAAGAGCTTGGATTTTATCTGGTAATAAATTTTATTTTACTGTAGCAACGTTAAGTCAGGAATGTTACGCCCTTCGTAAAACTTTTATAACATGGTATTATGTGCTCCCAGTAGAATGTCATATATGATATGCCATTTAAACCAATAAAATGGAAATATGGAATAAGCTCTTACTCGTGATCACATGTCATTTATGTGAAACTAATAAAGGGAAAAGTTGTGACCGCTGTGAAAAGATAACGGCACTTCTAATCAATAAATTGCAACACATTGCCCCAGCCTATCACTGCAAACTTGATTAACAAAACTGCCTGAGGATAGTGACATAAATTGCAGATCAACATTTTCATTGCACGCTAATTACAGGTCCCGCAATGCTTTTAGACGAATAACCTTGAGTGAGAATCTAGTGAGCGAGCCTTCTGAATCCTTGAGACCTGTGAATCCCCTCTGCCCACGCACGCACGTGACGCTAATTTCTTCCTGCTATTCACAGAGTACAGTACAGTCCGTTGTCCAAAAAAATTCTTTTTGAAGTTCTGTTTCTTTCACTGTTCGTTAAGTGTTAGTGTATACAGTTTTATAAAGTCAATATTTACAGCATACGTTATTTGCATGAACGTTAATATTTACGTGCTATTATTCAGGGGTGCCCACCCCCCAAACTTCATTGCTCACCCCCAACCCAATTAGCTGTTGAAAAGGGCGCCCATATGATATTGTCTAGAGGGGGGGGGGGAATTTTTTAATTAATTTATTTTTTGTCGCTTTAACTTCTTGGGCCACTTTGTAACATGATATTAATAATATAATAAGTGCAACAATGACGTAGCCAGAAAATAATTGCGGGGAGGGTCGGAAGTGCCGTGAGTGTTTGGAATACCCCCCGAAAAAGGGGTCGGGGGTCCAACCCCAGAAAATTTTTAAATAATGAACTCATGAAAATAACACTTGACGCTATTTTAGCTCAGGAAAACTAGATAGGAAATTTGTTTACCATACTCGAAGACATGCCAATGTAAACAAGAAAATGTTACCTAAGTCGGATGTCCACCCCGGGAAATTTTTAAGTATTGAAGTAATGAAAATCACATTTTACGCTATTTTAGCACTGAAAAACTAGTTATGAAAACCATACTCTAAGACATGCCAGTGTTCATAAGAAATCATTACCTAAGTGGGGTGTCCACCCCCGGAAAATGTTTAAATATTGAATTAATGAAAATCACATTTTACGCTATTTTAGCACTAAAAAACGAGTTAGGAAATTTGTTTGCCATACTCTAAGACATGCCAATGTAAACAAGAAAATGTTACCTAAGTCGGGTGTCCACCCCCGGGAAATTTTTAAATGTTGAACTAATGAAAATCACATTTTACGTAATTTTAGCACTGAAAAACTAGTTAGCAAATTTGTTTACTATACTCTAAGACATGGCAACTTAAACAAGAAATTGTTACCAAAGTTATAATAGGCCTACGTATTACTATTTATAAGAAAAGTTGAATAACACATGGAACAGTGAACATAATAGGCCTACTCATTATGTTATGAAAAGAAAATAACTTCTATATCATATTGGACACACCAACAAATCTTGTTTAATTAAATCATTTTTAAAAAAATACAAATATAGAATTTTAGGTTTGGTAAAACTTCTGCAATTCAAATAATTGTCTTAAAAGAAAAACACCTGACTATAATAATTATTAATATACATATTTTTCCTTGCGCGCCCCCCACCCGCCCCCTGGTATGGGCGCCCATGGCTGTCGAAATTCTTCATCTTTATCGTTATAAAGAATTAGAAGAGACCTTTTGAAATTATAAATTATGGCTGTTTTTATTTTTAACATATAAAACACTAATTTTGCAATAATTTTCAACCCCCCCCCCCAGAAAATTCATAATTTATAATATTTTGCCCCCCCCCCAGAAATTTCAATGACGCAGTCTGTGGGCATCCCTGTATTATTATAGTTTTGTTATTATTCTCATTATGCCTCCAATAATTTCGTAGTTAAAAGAGAAAACATTACACAGTAAAACTCGGGAGGTTTTTGCTAATGTTTATGACTATATGAAGAAAAGAAAAGGACCTGTTTACACCCGAGTATTTTAAACAAATTTTAAAAAGTCCAGGAAAGAGTTGCTGCAGCCACCAACGTTTCTAACACTTCTGTTTATCGAATGTTACGTGACAGGAAAACACAAGAAGAGGAAGGAAGGTCGTTCGGCACACCTGGGGAAAAACAATGTTCCAAAAAGGATAACAGACATTGATGACTTCGACAAATGTGTAATTCGTCGCACCATATACAATTTCTATACAGATGAAAAGGTTGCACCAACAATAACGAGACTGATGACGAAACTACGAAATACGATTGAGTTTGAAGGCAGTTCCTCAAACCTTCGGACAATATTAAATATATGATCTAATCCTAGCGAATAAGCCAGCACACAAAACCTACGTAATTGACCAAATATTGGCAGAAAATAACCACTCGGTTTTAAGGCTTCCATCCTACCACCCCGACTTGAACCCCATTGAGTCAATTTGGGGAGTTGTTAAACAATGAGTTACAAGCAGGAATACAACATTTAAAACAAATGACGTAGAAGCATTGTGTAGGCAAAGATTTCAAGAACTCGGCCAAGCAGAATGGGAAAATGTATGTAGGCGCGTAGAAGAAATTGAACAGGAATGAGAGAAAGACTGCATCGTGGAGGAAAGAATTGAAAGGATTATAATAGAAGACAATGATATGGAAAGCAGTGATGATGATGATCATGAATATGTGGAATATCGGGTTGAACCAACGGAAGACTATGTCATGTCTGGTGTTGAAGAAATGGAAGAAGATTAGATGTAAGCAATACCGTACTTATTTAGTTATTTCAATTAAAATTATGTGTTATATTATAGTGACTGTACCGCTTCCTCGTGGTCCACGTAAACATTTAGATAGCTGACAGCTCTGTACCAAAACAAACATCGGCATCGCTTATCGGTGACTTCTGACTCAACTCAACTGCAGCTGTCGGTATGTAAGTAACTCGCTCTCATGCTTCCATTACAATTTTTCATTCGTCTAAATCAATTGCGATACCTGTAAAAGCGTTTTGGTGTCATGGACTAAGTACAAGTTCAGGCACATGCCAACAAAAATGATTCAATTGTGCGCTCCTATGCATTTAGCAACCTCCTGCCATTGGTTTTCATAGCCAGCGTATTTTACAATCATTTTTACTTTCACTTCTCTAACACCAGAAGTTTTGACTTGAATCCAACAAATTTAGATCGTTTTCTCAACGGAATAGTATTTTATGCTACAAGCCTATAATGACATTTATTAAGGTACGAGTATGTTTATGAAACGAGCAAAGGGAGTTTCGTAATTTTTATAGGAGGCAAGTTGCATACGACTGTATTTGTTCGACCATAATATTAGTCTAAAGGTTAAACTCTTAAGATTTTAAGTTCACTCAAACAAACGGACACGCTGCCCTTCGTATCAGCTGGTCCTCGTAGTTCTTGCCTTCTGCGACAGATGGTAGCCCATGGCGTTCGTTCGAATCTTAGCTTATTTTTGGTCGTTTTCTTGAAACCAACGGATGTACAACACAAAACGAATACACTTTGATGTTATTAAAATTAACACGATTGGTTTTATTTTAAATACAGGTTGTTTAAAACGCAGTTTAAAATTGCTACTCTCAAGGTTTCATAATAATGGATACCATACCGATGTTACAATGAAAATCTGTTTCGAAATTAGTATCATTATGATACCGTTGCATCACACGTATTAGCATATTATTGTATGGTCGAACAAAGATATTATTTTACGGTCAGCTCAAGTTTAAAGTGATAAAACTAATAAGAGGCAGTGTGTGTGTGTGTGTGTGTGTGTGTGAGAGAGAGAGAGAGTTTAAAAATCCCGTTTTTTCAGTTTTGGTTTACTACTGAATTTACGTTCATTTAACCCTTAACCATTCTGGCCTGCAAACAATAAAAAAGACTCATATAGGTTAGGTTATAGGCACTGAATGCTAGAAATTCATGTTCCCACCATAAACGGGAAATGGATGAATAATCACTATGAGTGTTGTTTTCTAACTTCTCTTCTCAAGATCCTTTATCGGCCCATATGAGTCATATGTGTCACCCCATATGTTACCCGTCAGTGTTGGTGGATTCGCGCTAGAAAATTTAACCTTTGTAGCGGTCTGTGAGACCCAAGTAACACTTTAGCGGTCAGTGAGATATCAAGTAACTTATGTAGCGGTCTGTGAGACTTCAAATAGTGGTTACGTAAGAGTTTTCAGTTTACTACTTTGTGAATAACAATGTGTGAACGGCCGGGACCATAAACAACTGTTAGGTCGAGAGTTTTAAGGCTGTGATGACAGCTATGATGAATTATTCCGGTGAACTTTTGCAGTGAATATTTTGAGAGATTGCTCTAAGTTAATCTACTGCAATTTTGAACAGAACCATTTGTCTTGGTGAACTGTGATTAATATCTGCTTGGGAGTGATGTGAATGACGATACTAAACAAGCTTTTGTGTGTATTAGCTATTAATTTTGAAAAATATTACTCTATCTTCGAAACTGTGCATTGCATTGCATTTGCGTCGTAGTGACTATATCGATGGCTAAAAGCACAATCATTGTATGTCCATTTTTGTAAACTCTGAGAAATCGCGAAAAGAAGATTTTAAACTTGGGGGGGAAAACTTCCCAAAGTCTCAAAAATACTCAACAGGCTTAAACATTTATGCATCAGTTAATATTTTATTAGACAACAATATCAGTTTAAAGGTAATTTTCATTAGTTCTGGAAACTTTAATGAAATATGTATCAATAACGGACATACTATATTTGTACTCCAGTAGATTAAGTGACTTGTGGATGTACTATAGGAATGCATATAATAAAAGTGCCCTATGATAATAGCAGGATGGAATTTAAGTTAACAAATAACACGAAAATACAACTCTTTTGTTTCATTAAAAAATTTTACTTCCTAAAACGAGGTCAATAAGGTCAATTACATTATCAACATTAAAAAAGAAAAAATACATTTTTAAACAGTCGCTGGTCTTTCTTCAAACAGTCAGACGTACTTGAAACAATTAATATTTCTTTTGACCATCTGTTTGCCGTTTTAATTTTTTCTTATCATTTTTCTCTACTTTTCCCTTAATGTTTTTTGGACTTTTATCCTCGTTCTTTTCACAATTTATGTTCATACAAGTAATTCTCCTGGATACAGATTGTTCAGTTTTTCCAGAGATGGGTTCGTTGTCCTCATTTTCAATGGGGTATGGCACAATATCCTTAGCTTTCCTCGAAGATGGAATATCAGTCACAAAACTTGCACAGCAGTTTGGAATGACTCCTGTCTTCAAAAGAGATAGCAGATCTTTCTTTTTGACATTTGAGAGAGGAATCACTGAATTATAGGCCTACTTAGGTATTAGTGTGATGGAGTCCCAGGAGAATGGAGGTTCGCGATCAAGGCTTACACGAATGTTAATTTAGTTTGCAATTCATACTTATATTGGTAACTTCTGAAGAACACGATAATATTTATAACTAATGAAAATCAACACTAGTACACTCCAAACTCGTTACAGCAAAACCATAACGTCTCTGGTACTGCAACACAACTGACAACTGACAGCTGTTGATGGTTACGGTATACTCTCATGTGCTCAGATGTTGTAAGTCCTCAGACATTCATAATCAATGTATAGTGTTTTAAGTAGGCCTACTAAGAATCAATGTAAATGCTTATAGGCATGTTGTGCTACTACCGTCTAACGGAGTATGCCGTTGATGTTAAAAAAATATATATACAATAAGTGTGCACTCGCATTCATCTTATACAGGTCATGGCTCTGAAAAGTGAGGACATACAATAAGTGTACACATACAAAAGCTGTCTTGATCAAAATTGATATATTTTTTAAACCTGCACCATATAATTACTATTTCGAAGGGAGATACAATATTTGTGCAGGATAAAAGAGCTAGACTCACCTACATATTGACACCAATATATCATTTTCGCAAAAAAAAAAATGGACATACAATGATTGTGCTTTTATCCATCGATATTGTATTCCCTGAATCTTTCTCAGTAATAACGGCTTGGTAAAGTTTTTTTTACAAAACGTAAAATTGTATCGGATGGACAATGCCTCTTTTGAACGGCTCACTTTGATTTGGTAGATCAATTGTTTTGTAAATGGAAGGCATTACCGGGCATTGTTGAAATTGATAATAATGATATGAGTAAGTTCTTTTAATAGGATCAAGTCTTGCGAATATGCAACATACACGATTGTTTGTAGCATGTTGGAATTGGTTTGGATTACACAATGGTATCTGATGTAATTCAGCAATCATGCAAGTCCGTTTCAACCACACATGGGAAAGAGAGGAAATCATATTTACTGTATTAGCATGTAGATAAAACTAGAGCAGCAGAGTGTAATGCAAATTGAGGATTTAGCAGTTGTTTGAAGTATTCTTACCGCCAATGTTACAGAGTTTCACAGTCAGTCTTTTTAAGTTAATACACTGTTCGCAGTATACTCTTTTTAGCAGCTCTTATTATGATTTCTTTTCAATATTGAATAGCCACTGCAAATCTACATGCTTTTTAAAGTCATAATAATAATCAGTGCTTTCTTCTGGGCAAAAAAACTGTCACCGGCAAAATCCTTAACGGTAGGCTTCCAATGTTCATAGTCATCGGCAAAATCCTTAGAGGTAGGCTTCGAATGTTCATACAGGGAACGGCTAGGTTTACTGAACATGTTCTATAAGAAGAGGTGGGGGAGTGTATCAAATGATGATAACAAGCGATGACAAAAGTACTCTTAGGTATAACCAGGTAGAGATAAAAAGTGGACACGTTCCAAATTGCTTTTTTTTAACGAGGGCATGATCAAATAAATTTTCGCCGTTTTATATTCTACACATAAATCGTGAACAGTGAAGTTAATGAATGCAAATAATTTTTTTATCTTATTATCTTCGTGTAGAATGCAGTTGATGCACTAGAGTCAATATTAATTACTAAACAAGGGCTTTCGTAACGTAACAGAGGTGTAGGACGGGTTATCAACCTCTCCATTTAAATATCAGCCGTTCAGCTGACATATGATCCTGTGTATAGTCAAAAGTTCAAGATTCTTTTCCATACCATATTCAAAACAAAAGTTGGTTTTGCCATATATTTTATTCAGTTTAACTCAGATAAACGAAATATAAACATTCTTGTCAAATTTAGCAACATAATCTGAATGCTAGGTTTGTTTATCACTCCTCCAAAATGATCACTAGATTCTTTCATGTACTTCATGATTTGCTATTATGATCGATGTTACCTTTTATCTTTACTTCAGCGTCTACTGTAAGCGGCCTAACAATGCTTCTTGAGGATTTGAGGGCGTCAACATACTAGACGAAGCCCTATTTTTTTCCGCTCAGGACAAAGTTTGCTCTATAGAATATAAGGGACTGTAAATCTCTTCAGTTAGAAAAATATCTGTAAACCTTTCAATGATCCACTAATTCGCCTATTCAGAATGATACCTATATGCCTTTAGGACAGGGTATGAAGTATTTACTATCTGCTAAGGCATACATGTCTTTGTGATAGATATTTTAAATGTATTTAATAAATTTTACTTATGCACGTGAATGCTAAAGTAGTATTGTCGGACGCAGTTGAAAAAAATAAAATGTTAAAAAGTCAGGGGTGCCCACAGGGGGGGGGTTAAGACGCAGACTGCGTCATTGAAATTTCTGGGGGGGGGGCAAAATATTATCGTTTTATGAAATTTCTGGGGGGGGGTTAAAAATTGTTGCAAAATTAGCGTTTTATATGTTAAAAATAAAAACGGTCAAGTTTGATAACTTGAAAAGGTCTCTTCTAATTCTTTAGAAGTGAATAGTCAACAAATTAGCGAAACGCATTTCCTTGTAAACAACTGCCGCGAAACGAAATTGATCACTCTGTGCCGATAGCAGCGACTGCGAACTGTACCATTGTTAGTATAGTGGAGGTATTCATTGCGTGGCCAGGAGGCTTTAAAGAAATGAACCATCTTTATGTTAATGGATCTGAATCAGTCCTGGCTTCCGCTTTCCAAAACAAAAGCAACGTTGCAATATTCTCTCATTGTTATCGCTGACCTCAGTTCTTCCTTCGCTTGTTGGTATAATAGAATTATTGGAGTATTAGTTCTTATTATCGCCGCACTCAATTCGTTGACAGTTAACATCAAAGAAGTCGCCGCCGCTTGGAGTAGTTGCCATACTGCACAGTGTTACACACGGGAAGATGTAGATGCAGCAAAACACTTACATGGCAATGACATTGAGCAATGAGAGAATTGGCAATACGGATTCAGTCAGCGGTTTCTTTTGAGAAAACCTTTTACAGTAACAACAAGCATTGTAATATGAGAACAAAGCGAGCCGCCCGTCAACGTTATGAGTGAGGCGATAATACTGGGTTATTACAGTCTTTGTACAATGCCGCCTGCAAGAATAATATTATTCTCGGAAGTGATTTTACTGCACTCAAAAGCACGTGCCACCTTATAATAACGGGAGGGAAGGTGTGGAAAAATCTGTCTATAAATAATGCTGCATTCTTAATTTGAAACTTGAGGTTATGGCTACTGGTTTCAGTCCATCTCGGCATTCCGAAAATGCAAAAAAAAAAAAAAAAAAAAAAAAAAATCTAAATATAAGTGTTTAGAATTATTGTGCAATGCCATTATTAGGCATGACAAAATATGGCAAGAAAGAAACATCCGTATACACTGAAACATAATTTAGACATAAAATAGAAGTTTACTGAAAGTAAAAGCAGTGGCGAAGATAAATGGAAACCGTATATTGATGTAAATCCCAAGCAGATTCTTCAAGATAAAGATGAAGAATTTCGACAGCCATGGGCTCCCATACCCAGGGGCGGGGGGGGGGAGGAGGTGCAAGGGAAAAAAATGTATATTAACCATTATTATAGTCAGGTGTTTTTCTTTTATGACAGTTATTTTAAAGTCAGATAAGACATAAAAAGTTTCCAGAAGTTTTACCAAATCGACAACATGGAAGCAGAATCCACAGTGGATTAGGAAAGGGGGGTCCAGGGGGTTTGGACCCCCAAAAGTCAAAACCTAAAATTCTATATTTGTATTTAAAATAAATATTTATTTAATTAAACAAGATTTGTTGGTGTGTCAAATATGATACAGCAGTTATTTTCTTTTCATAACATAATGAGTAGGCCTATTATGTCCACTGTTCCATGTGTTATTCAACTTTTCTTATAAATGATAATAAGTATTATAACTTAGGTAACAATTTCTTTTTTAAGTTGCCATGTCTTAGAGTATAGTAAACGAATTTGCTAACGTAAAATGTGATTTTCATTAGTTCAATTAAAAATTTCCCGGGGTGGACAGCCGACTTAGGTAACATTTTCTTGTTTACATTGGCATGTCTTAGAGTACGGTAAACAAATTTCCTAACTAGTTTTTGAGTGCTAAAATAGACTAAAATGTGATTTTCATTAGATTAATATTTAAAAATTTTCCGGGGGTGGAGCCCCCACTTAAGTAATGATTTCTTGTTTACATTGGCATGTCTTAGAGTACGGTAAACAAATTTCCTAACTAGTTTTTTAGAGCTAAAATAGACTAAAATGTGATTTTCGTTAGTTCAATATTTAAAAATTTCCCGGGGTGGACACCCGACTTAGGTAACATTTTCTTGTTTACATTGCCATGTCTTAGAGTATGGTAAACGGATTTCCTAACTAGTTTTTGAGTGCTAAAATAGCGTAAAATGTGATTTTCATTTGTTAAATATTTAAAAAATTTCCGGGGGTGGACCCCCAATTAGGTAGGCCTAATGATTTCTTATTTGCAATGGCATGTCTTAGAGTATGGTAAACAAATTTCCTAACTAGTTTTTCAGTGTTAAAATAGAGTAAAATGTGATTTTCTTTAGTTCAATATTTAAAAATTTTCTGGGGATGGACCCCCGACCCCCTTTTTGAGGGGTAATCCAACCCACCCGGCACTTTCGACCCTCTTCGCAATTATTTTCTGGCTAAATCATTGTTGCACTTATATTTTTATATTATTAATATAATGTTACAAAAGTGGCCCAAGAAGTTAAAGCGACAAAAAATAAATTAACTTAAAAATGGCCCCCCCCCTAGAAAATATCATATGGGCGCCCTTGTTGACACTCACTCAGGTTGGGGGGGGGGGTGAGCAATGAAGTTTGGGGGGGTGAGCAATGAAGTTTGGGGGGGGTGCGTCATGAAGTTTGGGGGGGGGTGGGTACCCCTGAAAAAGTTATTTAAGTAGTTACGGAAGCATGAAGGCTTGATTGTTGACGAAGTGGGCCGTCCTCTCTCTCTGCCACATATTTCAAGCACTACTCATATTTCCGTAGAAGTGCTGCTTTTTGATGTTACACCAACAGAACGTAAATGTTTAACACGTTGGTGCGTTTAAATAAAACAACATTATGAATAAAGAATATGGATTGACAGCGAGGGAATGTGATTGTGGTTAGCTCTTTTCAGAAATGTCGATCGGATGTGTTTCTCTCTCATCCCTCCCCAACGAACAATTCGGACAAGTCTGAAAAAATTACACTCTGCTGGATGTAATTCATACTACAGTATTACAGAATGCTGTCTTAGCACGATATCAAGTGCTGACCGATATTAACTTATACGTGACAATCTCTCTCGAGTGCTTCAAAATAGCAGGATCACTCCAATACCCCTAAATATTTTTATTGCGTGATTTGGTTGCTTAAGTGAACAGCTCAACTGTACAGTATATAAAATGGCGTACGGATCATGCAAGCCGAATGAAAGCTTAATTGGTTGAATATGTGTACCTGTTTTCTATGTTTCCCAATAAATTAAAGAAATTTACAACTGAAAGTACTATATATTAACACATTTATTTAACATACCGGCCACATCTATGCCCTTTTGTATGTTATTTCACTTCAGTTTCTTTTATTTCGGGCAACTTTTAAATTATACAATATAAAACCATGCGTAAATATCTAAAAGGATGAACGGTGATACATTTTAAACTCCAAATGCAACGTTTCAAACATTCTTTAGAATTAAGCATATGCCCATTGTGCTTCGACCGATTTACCTAAAGGGGAAACAAAATATGCAGGTTTAAAACATCTTTAACCCTAAAACAAACCAGGCAGACTGAAAGATTACGCAAATTTCCTATAAGTTGAACGACTCAGAAAGACCAGAAATTGGACTCCGAAAACTATATGCTGCATTTTGTGGACGAAATATTTAAAGGCAAACCAGACAAACACAATTAAATAAATCTGACTATATTATGATGATAAACGGAATTTAGAATCTAAATTGAGTGAGCAATCCAATTGAAATTTACTTCATGACTTTAAATTGTTAAAAGAAAATGGAACAAGCTCACCCAAACAGCTACGAAACAGTCATGTTGTCGAAGCTGGACACACAATATTCACTGATACACTTCGTACAGGTAGGGGGAAAAAAAGCGGACCGACTCTTGTAGCTGAATATAATATAATTTGTGTTAGTTTTTTTATAATAATATTAATAATTAATATATTCAGTTATAAAACAATACGATTAAAACCCATATTCTGGATTTCGAAATGGGCTAAGTCAACAGTCGACACTAGAACAAATTTCAGTACATTCCCTGCTATCTTGTGAATGCCGCTAGGCATGCGCAGTGACTCATATCGGCAACTTAGATACTTCAGTCGGTCCGCTTTTTCTGTTCCTACCTGTACATGTTTACGTTATGGATAAATCCTCAAGATTAATTTTCTTTCGACGACAGTTGCAGTAATCCAATGGAAAAAGTGCTTCTGTTGTAGCCAGAACGCGTTCTTTTACAGTTAGTAAATATAGAGCGTATAAACGGGCGGAATGTTTAAATTTCAGAATAATAACTTTTTTATTTTTAGTACAGCATGAACCGAATTTCAAGGCTCATATTTAAATTGTAAAATTCAACTGAAAAATATTATATTCCATGTCTGGTATTAATATTATTATTATTATTATTACATTATTATTATTATTATGATTATTATTATTATTATATATATAGCCTATATATGTATATATAAGTATATATGTATATATATGTATGTATGTATATATATAATATATATATATATATATATATATATATATGTAATGAAAGTTTAGACCTAAGTGGTGCATCTGATTAATTTTCTTTTTGAAATTCCCACTTAATCCGTTTCAGAATTACATGTAGAGTTCCAATAAAATGAAAATAAAAATCCTGGTTACATCATACAGCAAGAAAGTACAGTAGGCTACTGTATTCTGCATGGGACGTTAAGTTTTAATGGCAACAGATTCAAGATTTTTTGTGGTAGTTTTAATAGTAAAGTAACGTTTCAGTACAATACTAAAACAACATGGTATTACATCCCATATTCTGACAAGGCCTACCGTCCGACTGCAGCGAAATGTACATCCATCTTTCAACATCACTGGCAGATGACAGGACTGGTGCATGTAATCAGCATGAAGACGTGAAGACTCCTATGGTCATTATCCATTGCCTGTACATGGGTAGAAACTGCAACGTGTTGATCGCACCCCAAGGCAGACCCCTCTATATACTCTCTGATTATATGTGTGATTCAAGAATTTTTCTCATCCAGTACGGGCGTTGGAGTATACAATCCTTGAAAGAGGAGGTGAATAATTTATTTAAAGAGTGAAGAAAGAGTACTTGACATGTTTACGGTTTCAAACTTGACATCTTGACATATCGAAACTGTATGTATAATCCAGTTATTCATTGCATGGCCAGGCGGCTTCCTTTCGTCAGGAGAAAAAGTTTGCCGACAGCTCAACCTATGTTCTTTTTTTTTACGGCACCAATCAGCTAGTTACCCCAGCCAATCAAAATCTAAGAATGTCCTGCGACAGATATGACAGCTACTCGTCAACTCCACGTGGAGTGGAACGCGAGGTTGCAAGATCTAGTTACAGTAAACGATAACATGTGTGAATTGATTAAAGCGAGGGAAAAACTGACGTCAGTGATAACAATGAGAGAATATTGCAACGTTGCTTTTGTTTTGGAAAGCGGAAACCAAGCCCGATATAGTCAGATCAAATAACATAAAGAAACACCGACTTAATGGTTTATCTCTTCGAATTCGCCTGGCCATGCAATGAATAACTAGACATTACCTGTATTAACACTTGGAGATTGTCATATTGACTCATATAGACAATTCATTGATACATGCTTGCTGGACATATTGGCACGTCCAGTCTTGATTATAGCCTCTCACATGTTACTGACGCGTGCAGACTTGACATATTGACATATCCTGAAATTGACATATTGACACATGTAAACTTGACATATTGACACGTGCAGTCTTGACTTGATCGTGTAGGAGACCGGCAGCTGACTGTGGCAGAGTGTGATCATATTAAGGCTAGTCCCCAGTGTCTGCCAGTTCTGGCCATGTTATCCGAACAGAAATTGGGATGACAGCACAGGAATGGAAACCCACGCCCCGTCGCTTACAACTTATCACAAACAAACCAGTGCGACCTAGCGATGGGCAATGTAGTTCGTTTTCGAGAGCCAGCTCTTTCGCTCCCGCACACTAACTAGAGTCGTTCAAATGAACTAGTTAGTTCATTTTGCTCAAATGTACTAGCTAGTTCAAAGTAACTATCTAGTTCAAAGTAACTATCTAGTTCAAAGTAACTACGCAGTTCAATTTCGTATCAGCACACCACGTTCCATTGCATAGCGTATGAGTCTTGCCTCTTGAAGTTTCCAAAAGCCGCAATAGATGGCAGGATAATGTATTCTAGTCGACTTCAGTGTTAACGACATTGAACCATATGAAACTCACCAACACAGAATCTTCTTCACACCCTCCTATCTAAAATAAACATTTTGCAGATGGCTAGGGAGAGGAAACTTCACTCTGTTTTTCTAAGATAAATAATGTATTCTACCAACCTCTCTTTACTAAATGGAGTCATAGAATCTTTAAGAACGTGATTAATTTATTAATAAATAGGCATGCTGCATGGTAATTAAAACTTATACTGATTTCACAGCACCTAATGGGTAGCCTATTGATGTTTCGTACTAATCTGAATGGAAATAATAAAACACATATAAATACCATAACTTTATTTCAGTGTGTTGGCTATTTTCCTGGAATTTCTTGCACACAAATTTATTTGCGACAGGAGATGAGGATTTTAGTTTGTGCAGAGAGTTTATCTCCAGTGGTTTTGTGGAAGTATTTCTCGTGTGTTTTTTGCTTTAAGCTATCAAGTTTTCTTCTAGTTTTAATTACGTTATAATGTTTTAGTTTCATTTAATTTGTTTTTACCAATTATCGCATACTATCGTGGTTTAGTTAGGTAATAATTATTATTTTTATTTTTCTTCATTTTTAATTCGTGTGAACAGCTTCTGTTTCTGAGTGATAACTTATAAATGTAAATGTGTATTGTTTATTTTAAAGTGTGATGGATATATGAGCCGAACATTTCACACTTGCATTGGAACAATTTATGTATATATTTATCTTTAAATTGTGAGTGAACTGCTACAGACAGTCTGTTGTATTTACATTACTTTCATTTCAAACTCCCCGCTGGAAGTTGAATGTTGCAAGCGAAGGACTGGAGGAGAAGGAATACGTCTGCAAGAGGTAAGTGCTATAATGCATAACATCCCCCCTTCCCCTACTAGTGGAAGTCATCACTCCCCACAGTCTGTAATATGCCCCCTGCCCCCGCCATTCTTCCAAAGCGTGGCTTTCTCCATCTTCGTTTCACTGCTACTTCCTCGTTCCTCTCAATGCTATCAGCCGGCAACAGCACAGTTGCACACAGCACAGTTTTGTAGAGCACACAATCGTGCTGGGACACAATCGTGCCAGCACATACAAACCGCACGCGAACTAACTAGTTCAAAATTTTTGAACTAACTAGTATCCGCACATTTGAATGAGTCGTTCAAATGAACTAGTTAGTTCGTGAACGACCCATCGCTAGTGCGACCGGAGATTTCCACTCCGTGGTGCTTAACCTTGCACGGATCCAATTCCTTCTGACGCAAATCGTGTGACCAAGTTCTGAACACGTGCGTAGATTGCTTAGGAGGGTGCGCAGGAATGATAAACTGTGGAGTATGCTTCGAATCCTACCACATATTAAACTTACTACAGATGAAAAACCATTTGTCCTTCTCCTGCTTAGATACGCAGTCCAATCAGAGACGGCGAGACGGAGAGGAGACTCTTACTGCTAGCGACACTCTGTTAGCTCTTACACGTGATTGGCGGTGAAGGAATTGGCTTCTCATTTGAAAAATACTGTAGGGGGATGTTATTAGACTATAAGACTTTTCCTGTCCCAATTCTGATGCAAAGTCAGGTTAGGCCATATATTTTTCTGTGTATGATCGAACTATTGCCCCTTAAAGTTTCCACAGAACTCAATTGTGGTACCAGGACCCCAAAGAATACAATCACATTTACATAATAAAGTATTAAAGGCGGCAGTTACTAACTTAGGCTTCGATAACAGGCGGTAATTATTTATAACGCGCTCTCTTAGTGCTGATTTTTATCTCATAAGTATAACATGAATATATATGTAATTATATAATATATATAATTACTTATATATTCATATATATATATATATCAATGTACTGTATATGAATACATATAAAGAGTGTATTTATTATAATTTGCAATCAAAAGAGAGTCATTAATACTCCTGATGCACATAATTTTCGTCCAACTGAGGATTTATGATATAATTATTATTTACAGCGGAATATGGGGTTGAGTATCTAAAGAAAGTAGGCTACTAGCTTATGCTCTGAGTGAAAAGCGACACGTCACATTTTCCTCCTTACGTCTGTAAGAGTATCATTTTCCTTACAAAACGTGCTTTTTCATTAATTAATATTGCAGACACAGCGTATGAAATGTTTTAGAGTAAGGAAATATGAATTATTGGGACATGTCCAAAGAAGAAGTGGGAATGATAAAGTTGCGAAGAGAGAGGAATCCGGCGTGAAAGGGCTGTTAGGTGGCGGAGGCTCTGATGTGTACTTCAAGAAGTTAGTTAACCTTAATTTATTTCGTTGGTAGAGAGACATGAATTTACTTCTGAGTTTGGTTGAGATTTAATGCAATTTGTAATTTAATTTAATTTGAATCTCTAATTAGTTTTACTCGCGAAATGAATTAACATTTCATTTACTTCCGCTGCAAGATGATATTCGACGTTTCAGACTAACCCTTCCAAGGTTTGGCAATCAATATTTGCATCCCATTCAATATGTTGAATGCTTGCCAGGAGAAAGAAAGTAGAGAATGAATTAAAAATATTACGAAGGAACATTTTTAAATAGTGATTTAGAAGTTCAATTTTTATTTGTCTCCGCTACGGACAGGTTTACAGGATGGTAGAAAAATTAATTAATTGTTACCATTGTAAACATAACACATAAAGACAGATATATAAGCATTCATGAGCCACAGATTATTGTCTCTGTTGGACACTACATGAGAATATTATAGGAGAAAAATTCCTCCGGCACAGGGACTTGAACCCAGGACCTTTGGCTATTCGCGCCAATGCTCTACCAACTGAGCTAAGCCGGAGCTCAATTCACAGCGCCAGATGGAACTTCTCTCCTATGACTGATTGCCCTAATGCCCTAATGGTCCTGGGTTCAAGTCCTATAATATTCTATTTATTTACATTATCTTTCTGCACAACGCAGATTGCCTTGCAGACAAAGAATAACTTTCAACAAAGTATACACTTACACAAAAAAAAAAAAAAATACAAGCTTTCATTACAAGTTATATCATAAACATAATGACAGGAAAATTAAAATTAAAAAAATCAGTAATAAAACCATTAAACTTGGAGAAAGGAAACCTGTCCAGCTTAATTGCTGTTATTGTACAGGTGGTTTCTTAAGATTTGGATGGATCCCTTAAGTGATAATAACGCCACTTCAGTGTACAGATTTTGTGACAATGAGAAACGTTTACAGAAATTAATAAAGAACTTTGTTATTGTTCCCCTACTACCAACCATTAGTCCAATGACTTCAACATTTTTCAAATCGTATTTGTTCATGAAGTCCTCAATGGTTGGTTCGTATATCTTCTTTTTCTCATTATCAACAGCTGCAGGTTGATCTTCTTCAGTCTCAAAGCGGACTGTAGGGTCTACTATTAAACCAGCTGTTCGGTTTTTGTCTATTGCAATGATGTCTGCTCTTCGTGTTCCTCCATCCATGGCAATGCAGTGCACCTCCTCATAAACGTCATAATTCTGCAGTTTCAAGGCAGCCGCTATCTTGCTCCTTATTTGATGATGGCGAGTGTTCCGTAGAAGCTCCCCATGATGACAAAAGCCTAGAACGTGTGCCAAAGTTTCTACCTCACTGCAGTGCCTACAGTGGTTGCCGTTCTGACTTCGTCCATGGAGGGCACGTACTGGAGCAACATTTGCTTGCAACTTAATAGCATCTCGCCACTCGGAACTAGTTAGCCCTTTTTGATTTACTAACCATTTGTTGGCTGGAGGGCAATCTTCATATAACTTCACACCTTTGCCATGTGTATGAAGCGAGCACCATTTCTTAAATTCTTGACCCCTTAAAATACCTCTTAGATCAGCAGCTTTTTTTGAGGTTAAGGCTTCCGCATTCTGGGTTATTCCAAGTTCATTAATACATTGTAACATATCAGTCTTTAGATCCCTAGTTATGTTAATGTACTCATTTTGGGATTTCTCTAAAGATTTACAACAGTTGAACTGCTGTATAATTGCTTCCCATTCAGTTTTGAAAACGCCTAAACCTTTAACTCTTCTAGAGGAATACAACATCGAATCTGGTGTATCAATTGGTAGTTGTAAAATCTCCTTAACTGTACTCTTAATCATTTTATCCAAAGTTTCCAGAAATCCCTTGCGGAGTTTCAATTTATTCAGATTCTGGAATCGATACACTAGAGATGGTAAGATAAACTGATTAATAACAGAAAATTTTTGTTCTGTTTTCAGAAGAGGAGTTCCTGAGAGTAGGTTTAAGTTTTCTTCTAGGTCATGAGCCATTCTTTTTTCATCCAAAATTAATCTGTCAGAAAATGTGATGCCCAAGTATCGAATGCTCTCAGATTTATCTATGGAATGAATAACAAAGTTCTGATTAATGGTTATTGATTTACTTTCGAGCTTTCCCTTAACAATATGTATCGCCTCACATTTTTTAGAATTAAACGATAAACCAATTTCTTGGAATCGTTGAAAAGCCATATTTGTGAGTGTAACAGCATCCTCCTTACTTTTTGCTAATATAACTGTGTCATCAGCAAAACCAAGGACAGTGAGTTTCGGCAGCCCTTTCACTAGTTCGTACCCATATTTGTCTGCAATTTTGATTTCAGAAAGATCGTTTAATATGTAATCTGTTGCCATGTTATAGAGGGCAGGGGACAGAGGCGAACCTTGTAACACTCCGCGTTTAATGTTTATGGGTGATGTCCTTTGTCCATTTGATTCTATGACAGTTTCATTTCCTGTCTGAAGAGCCATTATTGTATGCTGTAATTGGTGAGGTAGTGTAGAATGGACCAATGTCTTTTGGATATGATCATGCCCAATATTGTCAAACGCTTTGCTGATGTCCAAGAATATTGCAGTCATACTTTCTTTGTTACTCTTAACTTTACGGAGGATACTATCAAGAATTGACACGTTTGTCAAGGTGCCAGGACAAGAGGTAAATCCTCTTTGGTTCGGGTTGAATGTTATGTAGTCACGTAACCTAGCATCAAGGACTCGTTCTAAAATTCGACGTATGACTGAGCAAATAGTAATTGGTCTAAAATTTGATGGATCAGTCTCATCTCCTCCTTTGTGTATTAAAATTGTTCTTGCTTTCTTTAAACAAGGAGGGACGTGTCCTGTTTGCGAGATTTCAGTGAAAATATGTGCTAGAATGCTGGAAACTTTATCATTTTTCACACTACGCATTAGTATTCTGTCAGGACCAGGAGCTGTATCTATTTTAATGTTCTTAATAGCATTCATAACCTCATTCGATGTAATAGTGGCATGATAAGTTTCATTTATGGTAGACATCTCGTTTTCTGTCAGGTGAGATGAGTACTCATGACGAGTACAATTATTATCTGTAGAAAATCTATTATTAAAATGCTCAAATATAAGTTTAGGCTCAGCTTTGCAACGTATACTGTTTCCTTGAAGAATTGATCGAATAGCTTTGCGCCGTTGATTATAATATTCAAACTGTGTTTTTTCATAAGCAAACTTTTCCTGTCTCCTTTTCCTAATTCTTTTTGCAGATCGAGTGGGGTTTGAAGACTGTTTGTAATTTCTCCCTAATGACATTTCCTTCCTGCGCTGACGAGCTTCATAAAATTTAACAGCTAGATGTTTTGGTCCAGGAAGGTAATTTATCGACTTAGAAAGAAAAATTGAGAAGTCTTCTACTGATTTGTCAAATTGATCAGTATCCATATGCGTGGAAAAGTGAGAAGCCCATTTTGCTAGACTGTCGTCATAATGTTTATTTTTACTATATGTAATTGCAATGCTTTCTTTGATATTATTTGTGCTGTTCGTTTCAGTGAGAACATTTTCTGATTCATTTTCTGGGGATGGCAACGATAGTTTGTTGGCAAGTTTATCTCTGTATTCTGAAGGATGTGCCCTGCTTAAATGAATGTTAATTGATTTATATAATTTTCCACAATGTGGACATATGTTTGTTGCTTGTGAGCTTTCAGAGATGTTATTATCTCCAATTATCTTCAGATCTGTGTTGGTATTAAGAGAAATGGGATGCACTACATTGGTAGATGACAGTTCATTATCACACTGAGGAAGTAGTGAAGCAGGACCAAGAGTATGAACGTCATCGTTATCAGCTTGCGATAACACTATTTCACTAGTAATGTCATTAACACTCACTGTTGTATCCTGAGAAGCTCCATGACTTCTGGCAAGATGAATGTTGATGCCACGAATGGTGAAAGTCTTCCCACATAACTGACATAGTACAGATGATTTTACATCACCTGATGATGTTGAAGGATTACTTGTGTTGTTGGACAATGTAGTAGAAGTCACAAAATTACTTGGCATCTGGATATTACATAATAGATATCCGTTACTATGCAAAATCAACAACTTAAATTCAAGATGTAAATATTAAAATATTTCGATAATTCCGGAAGCAAGAAGCTCTCAAACACTTGTGTGAAGACCAAATAGCAAGAACATCAGATGGCCGATGCTAAAATATGACTTTCAATAACTAGAGAATAGAAAACTCAAAGAAAATCACCTTCACTTATGGCAGCCAAACCAAGCCCAATCAAGGTATAACAAAGAGCTAAACCTGTAGAGAAAATAGAGGAAATACTTGTATATTTAATTTTTGGTTGAATTAATTAAGTCGTTTTAAATTGTACTAATTAGGAAGAGTAAACACCTTTTAATGAAAATGACTGGACTGGAAGTGAAGTAGGAAATAATAAAAGGATAAATTATTAAAACCAAGTCCAAAATCACAGCTTTTGAATAAAAAGGTCTGAATAAATAGTGAAAATTTTGTGTTTTATCTTTCATAGTTCTGAAGAAATCATTTTGCACATATGTAGGCCTACTCAAAATGTTCAAGAAACCATGTTTTTATAAACAAATTATACATAATAACAAAACTTTTTCTTGTGAAATGTCTTCATGTACAGCTGTATAATATAATAAAATTAATTGAGAGCCCTAATGCTTAAAAATAAAATATTCATACCTATAAGTGTACATATACCTTAACATAAATATTGTTTGGAATTCATGGTTATATGGATGGCGTGTAGGCATTACAAGTATAGTCGGTGCCTGGCTAGTATGTACATAACACCGTAGACTATTACATGATTATATCCCACAATATTGTGGATCCACAATAGTCAGTGGATCATTGCATTTTGGAGTTCCCACCTACCATTGAGGTCCAGCAAAGACAGCTCTACTTTCTCAATGAGAAATTTGGGAACTTTCAAGGTAAAGATGGATGGCGCAATATCTCGTAGTCAGTATGTTAATGTGGTATCCAAGGAGCGAGTATTTTTAGCTATTGTTTGATATAACCTAAAGGACACGATTGAATTTTCCTTGGCATGTGGTAATGTAACTCACACTGGCTGGAGGAAGAAAAATGATTACCGTATTTTACGGAATAGAAGACGCACATTTTTATCCTGAAAACAGAGACTTGAAAGTTGGGTGCGTCTAATGGTACGAAGTATACAAAAAAATTAAATTATGGTAAATATTGCCAGAATACCATAGTTATAAACAAGGTCTTATAAACGATAAGATAGTTACAAATTTTGGCACGATCGTAAAATAAGGGTAGCTGGAAGCCGGGTATACAATGCAAAAAGAAAGGAATGTTGAGTTATTTTATACGAAAGGAATTGTCTCCGTCGGGTGGTTTAAATGAAGTCAATTACCTTTAAACAGCCTTGTCCCATTACACTAACCGTACGATGAATTGAGGATTAGAGGGTGTAAAAGTATTTTCAGTCTTTAATGAGAAATCAGTTCGGTAGTTAAAATTTATGCGATTCCATCTGTACAGAAGAGATTTGAGACTAGAGGGTGTAAAAGTATTTTCAGTCTTTCATGAGATATCAGTTTGGTAGTTAAAATTTATGCGATTCCATCTGTACAGAAGAGATTTTCATACGACGCAGGTTTTAAGTTAGAAGTGATTACATTGATTTCATTATACAAGGTCATAATTTGTTTATGCAATTAAGTATATTATTCCCTTTAAAATTTGTCATTTAGAATCACATTAAATTTCTTTCCTTTAAATGTCCATCCTGAGATCAAGGTGCGTCTTATAGTCCGTAAAATACGGTATAGAGGGCGAGAGGGTCTATCCAGGCTTAGAGATTACCTAAACTATAAGAATTACCCTTGCAAAGAGCGGTATCATGAGCTAGTAGTAGTGGGAAGATGAAAGGAGTGGAATTTGTTTGTGTGATCACACGAGGCAGAACCACAGTACTTGACACGTCCTCCATTTGACTCAATTTTCTCCACGTAAGATGCAGAGCGAGATCTGGCAATTGATTGGGTTAAGACATCTCTTCAACACAGCACGAGATAAAGAATTCTGTGTGGCGTTCCGCGTAAGCTCCATACACACCAAGATACCACGACTACCTAAACAGAATATAAGAATAATCTAAGCGTTTGGAAATCGAACTTTCGACCGGGCGAGTGAATTGCATTCAACTTAAACTTAGCTAAGATTCATTACAAAAATGTTGTATTTGGCTAATGTAAAATTGGACTGAATGCAGATGCAGTATCTAGATACAAAGATGTTAAACAATTTTTATTAGAAGAGCCGAAATAGCCAGCATTGGCATGTTATGTATAAGGGGTATGATTTTTCTATCTAGCTATGGCCCAGAAAAGCATATTACAGTTTATATTATGTTTTGAATATTTCAATTTTTCCTCAAGTTTCTAGGTTGTGCCACCAGGAGTGCTCCAAAATCAGTCCCCCATTTTTCCGTTGTGAAAGCAGTAAGTGTCCGGTATTGTCTCTATAGTATTTGCTCATACTAACACTTTTTAGAAAATTAAATCTCTGTCATGTTATCTCCCATTTTCCATTGAGACTACTTTCATGGTAGGCCTACCATAATTTCTCAAATAAACCCTATAATGCTAGATATGAATATAAAACCATAAAGAAACTGAAAATTGAATTTCGTCAGCCTTGGAGTGATGTAATAACTTGTGAACTTAGTCAAATTATTTAACTTTATTAATTTAAACTCACTCTACGATTTTAGGAAATGTTAATTACCTTGTGGGAGCGCTTTCAACTGCAGAAACCGCCATCTTCAGCAACTGACTCCAATACTGCCAACGTTGTGGTCAGGAAGATGTTTGCGTATATACATTCAAATTCTACACATTAACCACAAGTCAGACCCTTAATACACTCGAACAACATGAAATATACAAACTTACCACACAGGACAATACAAACATCTTAAACGAGCAACTAACGCGTTCAAAATGACATGCACTATACGACAAAGTCTTACACAAACATCTTCCTGACTGCAACTTTGGCAGTATGGGAGTCAGTTGCTGAAGATGGCTGCTTATGCAGTTGAAAGCGCTCCAACCAGGTAATTAACATTGGCTACTCGTAGTTTAAATTATTATTCAAAACATTTAGCCTACTTAGAATTGCAAGTTTCAGCTAGAATGTGTTATTTTTAATAGGTTTCAGAACATATCTCTTACCGCAGAAAACTTTTAAGAAAGAATATCCAGAAAATATAGCACATCTCCGTCTTTTGGCACCTACCGCATATAAGCAATAGCTGGAGGAAGACGGAGCTTCCTCGTATGGAGGATTTAGTAAGAATTTCGATTTACCTGAGCTAAATTCGTTGTACTAAAAAACCAAGACCTGTATGAAATAAACTAAGTTTCACTTAAACCAAGGGTAAGCAACGTACTTTATAGGCCTACTCGACACCTAAGAATCGTGTTTACATTTTACAGCATTTGTGTCGAAATGTATAGTATTTTTATGGTATGTTGATATTACGGTATTATTATTATTATTATTATTATTATTATTATTATTATTATTATTATTATTACTATACGGTATTTAAATGTGTTGGCGACATTGTATGCTGTATAATAAGAACGGGCTGGAATAGTGGCTGTTTTGTTCTCCAGCATTTTTGTTTAACTAATATCAAAATATTTGCACTTTACTCCTAACAGACTGTATATAGTTGAATGGAGTGTATTTTTGTTATGTAGCGTGAATAGAACTCTGTGCCATAAATTATATTTGTATGTTTTGGGCCTTACTGTAGTGATGTCCAGGCCAAATACGACGTGATATCTCTGCGTGAAAATTTACTGGAATCCACAAATTTAATGTTACCTAATATCTCAGGGATTGATTGGCTCACTTTGTGGAACAATATGAGACAGCCCTACCAGGGGTGTGATGGGCTTATTTTTTTAACTTATTCTTTATTTTTAAGGAGAAACAGTCCCCTCATTTCCTTTTACAAGTTGTCTCGTCTCGAGTGGAAACCTATGCATCCGAAATAACGTCCTTGAAATGGAAAAGAAAGTAAAAAAAAAAAAGACTCACATATGTGAGCATAGCTTCTCACTTCGCATCTGCCAATACTTTTGACTCTAATATTTCCAGTAGATTTATTCTGCTACCGTTACTTTGGCCTTTTCTTTCTCTGAAGTCTGTGTTCACCAACTCGACTGTATAATTCGTCTAAATAGCTTCATCCTAATCTGTTCCTAATTTCCCAACTGACTGTCGATATACAAGTATAGCATATTCCATATACATTTGAAGGGCCTAGTTTCATAAGGGCGTAAGGCAAAAATCTTTAATTTTTAGTTTTTAACATTTCTGCCTTCTCACATCTCTTAAATACTCAGTGAACTATTTGTACTTGTGCCTTAAACCCCTGCTCAGAAAAGACCTGTGAGACTGCACATTCATTCTACTTCATAACAGTTCCATACAGGCGCAAGGTCACTTCCTATCTGTTATTGAGGTGTGTTTACCAACTGTTTTTATTTTCCTCAGTGCTACCATCCAAGCAAACGTTTATAAAAACTGAACTTGCATTTCTGAAGTGTATCTTCATTCAAAATATTTAGTTTTGCTTATCTATGTAGGCTGGTGTGCCTAACAGAATTTGCTATTATCGGAGGACCACAAGATTCGTAGGCTTGTTTGCCTAACAGAATCAAGAATGCTATTATTTGTAGAATTCGATCCCAGTGAGGACCAAGAATGTAGGGATCCAGGTCTGTGTAGGATCAGAAAATATATAGGCTTTTTTGAAGTATAGGATTAATGTAGGAAGTAGGTATACTGGAATGATGAGTTTTACTTTATTCCTCTCTGCTAAGTAATCTTCTACTTCTCTTCTTTTCTTCCTGGTAACTGTGCTTAATAATATTTTGTTTTATTTTATTTCACTTTGAAATTTTAGGAAAAGCTTTGAGGTTATCCACTTTGTTTATAAGATATTATGTTCTTAACAAACAACAGTAATAGTTTTTATTGATGAATTAACAAAATACAATATGTATTAGCTGAGCTATATTTGCTCAAAGATACTACGGCAGCTTCTTTGGACTGCTCGTAGGGACAAGAGGAGCTGCAAGTATGCCAAATCTCCTGGACAATTATAAATGCAGTTTTTACTTGTATGCAAGCAAATTTGCTAAGACCTCTAGACTTTTGTGAAATTAACCATATATTGAATGTGTAGTACTTAACTTTTAGTGCGACTTCATTGATGAATATGTGAATGCATTAGCCGGACTATGGCTAACTAGTGGAGGTACAGTTACTGTTGCAGTAGTTACATGATGAGGTTATTGTAGAGTCAAAGGTAAATCATCCTGAACGGTGGCCAGTAGTGAGTCCTCCAATGGCTGCAACTACGCTCCACGACGTTCCAGTGCTGCTACAATTCCAGTCTCCAAACTGGCTATGTGTTGAGTATCTGCGTTGTTTCCATGCTGTAGTCTCGTAGATGTTGTAGTGTAACTGTACTACTATATATGCAGACTTGTGGTCTGTTTGCTAAATTGGGCTACGCCCTTACGAAGCGAAGGTTGATGAAGAAGTGAATAAAGTCTAACGGCCACAAAATGCGTTCACATAATCATCTTACAAAAAAGTCATTCATAAATTCGATGGAAAGCTAATCTTGAACTTTCTAGATGCTTCCATCCTAAAGCAGGCCTTTATTAAATAAGGTAACATGCAGTACTCTTTCTGGAACACATAGAAAAATATATGTGAGAATTTGTTTTATTAAACAATATGCCTTTGTGGAGAAATAAATAAATTTCTTGTGAGAAGTAATCTAACTTTTCAGTATACTGTCTTTAAAGGCAAGTATAGATAATCGATAGTTCGCTCGTAGTGCTCTACGCTATTCTGGCTGTAAGGGCAAGTAAGAGTATTATCGATTATTAGGCTGGCGATCGATATCTGATCGATGCCGGCAAGACAGCATTCTGCTGCTAATTAACATTAATTATTGAATTTAATGATAATAGTTAATAGTAACAGGAACAAATGCACAAAATTATTCCTTTGCTTATTACCATTCTGCGTACAATAGTTATTTTCTCTATTTAAGTGTAAATAACGAGATATAAGCGTGTCAAGAATTCTGTTTAGTAGTAACTGGCATTGGTGCCATCTAGTGACTTGTATTAACACTTTATTAATATACATTTGCTATAAAATTGCAATGAATAATGCTTTAAGCTCTGTGAGCTTACAATCTATTATATTAATGACTATAATGGTATTCATTGGTAAACATGCAATTGTCACTGTATACTGGTATTCATTGGTAAACATGCAATTGTCACTGTATACTATACTGGTATTCATTGGCAAACATGCAATTGTCACTGTATAATACAGGTTTTTACTAAAATAAAGTAAAAACAAATAATATGATACAAAGTAAAAAGATTTTGCTACTGTAAAAGTACTTCAGTTTTTGTTTAACATGGTTCTAAAAAATCCTACCTTGTATATTTGCAGAACACTAATTTAGCCTGTCCTTAAACTTTAAACCACCTACTTGTGAGTGGTAACATTGTTTAAAAACATCAAGATTTCTCAAAACTATTACCTTGTGCCTTACGCCTTTATGGAATAGGCCCTTCATTTCATTCCATACTTACAACAGTTTACAGCTCACGTTGGAAACGTTATGGTAGTAGGCTACCCTAGTAAATTTATATTTTATAATCAAGTGTTTGACATATAAACGTCAATATGAACAATATCCGGTAACCAGTGTAGTAGTCCTAACATTTTTCCAAGTATACTCTAAAGTTTCGGGGAGATTTTGGTGGAGACCATGTTTTTATTAAATTCTGATTACACAGAAAAAGCCAATGTAATACTTACGAATAAAATTAAAAATAATCCCTTCGCTAATTTCAAAACTATACAGTAACAATGAACTTACTGTACCCATTTGGCCCAAAATAAACCATAATTGTATAAGGGAGCCGTTGTGAGTCACTTATCGATATCGAAATTCGATTCCATACTGAAGGTCAGGCATTCAACATAAACACGTGTATATATGCATTTTCCAGAAACCTGAACTGTGCTTTGGAAATACGTGACGCATGATTCTGTATGATAATTTGTTTTTTTTAAATAATTATTATGATTATCAAAGAGCACTCTATGGACGAGTGTGAAACAAACGGCTCTTAGCGCGGTAATTCCTTTCAGCTCGTATTTCAAACACTGCGATTATCCCCAGCGCTACGTGTACAATGGCCTAATCTCCAATTGGATCTTTTTCTTTGTTTTCATGTGAAATCCGTTACATTCATATTCACAGTTTAGTTGTCCGCTCTAATACTTTTAATCTAATACATAATTCGATTGTCTGACGATAGCTAGTCCATTCTGACAAGCATTTCATTTGAAAATCCCATAGATCTCCCTTCTTTTAGCAGAAAATTGTTTACTATTGCCATATAATGGGGCGCTTAAGCTGTGAAGTGGAAAAGGATTTTGAGAATGTTTCTGGCATTGACAACTCTGCATATGTTATATCAAATATTAAACAGATTGAGAGCCATCCATCCTTGCAGTGTTCACAACGCTTAACTGGATAATACTCAACTAAATTTGCGATCCTGTTTATAAATGAAGTTGGCATTGGGGATTGCGAACCGTTAGCCATAGCATTTCTATGTTATTGTAACCCAAGTATCCTTTCATCTTTTTGTTCTGGGATCCTACAAACAAGTTACTGAGCTATAGGTTTGTAACACTGAAGTATTATAGTGGTACGCAAATGTTTTACACAGTACTGTAAAATGCGTTCATACTGTCCGCTCTAGAACCGGCTCCGAAGTAAAAATAAAGATGAATAATAATAATAATAATAATAATAATAATAATAATAATAATAATAATAATAATAATAATAATAATAATAATAATAATAATAATAATAATATATTTTTTATTTTACCTAGCAGAGTTAAGGTCGTAAGGCCGTATCTTCCACTCATCCAGGAGAAAAGATGAAATAAAATGAACTTAGAAAATAAATGATTATACAATAGATGACCTTATAAGTAATATATGACACAAAAAATAAAATAAATTGTTTACAGAAATAAAATAAAACTAAACTCCGTGGCGCTACATCCCTGAAAGGTCAGGGCCTAACACCCGACCGCTGAGTCATCTACCATAGGCAGATGGCAGGATTGGGGGCATGTGGTCAGCATGCCGATACCCACGGCCGTTAATGGTGGTTTCCATGACAGGAGCCGCTATTTCTCTATCAAGTAGCTCCTCAATTTGAATCACGAGGCTGAGTGCACCCTGTTCCAGACCTTCGTACATCAGAAAAATCCGAGGATCGAACCCGGGCAGACGGCTCTGTAGTCAGCGACGCTAACCACAAGACCACGCCAGCGGTCACAGAAATATAAACCTAGTAATAATTAAAAGCTTTGTATTCTTATAATGTAATTAAAAGTAAAATGCCTGCTTAAAGGAAATGGGGGAAATAAGCATTAGCGTATTGAGCTTTTAACATGTATTTAAGGATATTATAGAAATTCATATCACTATTATACAGTAAAATAACATAATTATAAAGATAAAAAGAATAAAGCTAAGCATTTTAAGGATTATTTAAATATTTAAAAATTTTAAATTTAAATGACAGGATCTGAGGGCCGGTTCTAGACCGGACCGCACCCACCCATTTCACTGTCTAAAACATTTGCGCGTCGACTATATGGGTTAGGTGGGACAATAAAGAAATAACAGAATGTTTGGGAAATTCCCGTTCCAATTTTAGACTTGTGACAACCAAGAAGGGCTTATTCCTGGTATAGGTAACAATGTTATAGTTTACATAAGCCCATTAGTCTAAAATTGACTGGACATACATGACCGTCCCAAATGTAACTCACAAAAATATAGGTGTTGTGGAACCAATATTATTAAACTTGTAAACTTTATTGGCAGTCATGAACATCAAGCAGATGATTTGGACATTGTCTGGATAATCCATACAATAAAATTACAATACAGTTTACTGGAACTTCTACAAAATATCACATCAAGAATCCATAAAATTATTAGAAAATACAGGAATTGCATTCTAAATATTCAATTACATTATAAAAAGGATTTTAAGCAGCCATTTGAACACTTGTGACAGTATTTGCCGTCTGAGGCAGTTTGTTGAACAAAGGTACAGCCATCTGATCGAACCAGGTTATTGATTTTGTCAGTCTGACAGGATTTCCAACAAGCAATTGGTTATTTCTTGTGGTATGATTATTAACATATTAGAGTACGATTACTTCCACAAAGTCTCTGGATTTTTACATATATACCTTAGGAGCGAGTGTCACAGTTCCTAGAGTTCCTGCCTAGGGGCAGTAGCTGCACCCTGATTGGTCCAGCACTTCTATCGCACTCAACGTGTTGTCTGTCTCTGTCTCGCTGCGGCATTATCCTTCCACTGAGCTATTATAGTATTTGTGTTGACAGCGCGATCTTCACTCTGTTCTCAACAGTAGCTCACTGATCTACGCGCATGCGAATCTGGGCAAGCTGTAACGCGAAAGCTCGCTGGCTGTTTTAAGTCTTCAAGGGCAGAGACTTTGTGGAAGTAATCGTACTCTAACAGCATTCAGTAAATTGCACAAAAATATGTATTTGCCCTTTTTCAAATACTTCCCAACGATTTATCAAGTCGAGATCTGATTTCTTTTACAAGTTTAACAGGCAGTACACAGTCGTAGTTAAATAACCGCAATCTAAAATACGAATCCCATTTGTACATATTTTTCCTTGATTCTATATGATGGTTTCCTGTATAGGTGGCCTATCGAACAACACAACTCGAGGAAATCCTGAGTAATACAGGGTCTTTATTATAAGTTGAGACCGGGCGACCGGTGTTTTCACTCTCCGCTACGGAGTCCGCATTAGCCGCTGGTGACGCGCGCGCAGCTTCCCTGCTTAAAGTGTAGGCTATATAAAGTATTACATATCTGTGTTATACAGGCATTGTATCTGGAAACCACATTCTGGCTGACGCGAGTGAGTTCTTCCACTGTAATGCCCCTAATTTGCTTTGTGTGCAGAAGAAACTGAAACCCCTACTTGTTGGGCTAATTTTGAGAGTGATTTATTTGGTGAATGTTAAAGATAAGCGCCAATCTCGTCTAGCTTTTCTTCTGTTAACACTGTTCGTGTGCGCACATGCTTTTTGTTTTGCACTGAGCCAGTATTTACAAATTTATTAACAATTCTGTGAATTTGTGCTCTTGAAGGTGGCACATCAGCAGGAAATGTCCGAATAAATTCATCACGTACACGTCTAGTAGACTCGTACTTAAAATAATGTTTACTCACAAAAGTACGATGCTGCAGCGAAATGGGTCTCACCATGTTGACACTTTAACAATAACTGCACGTGCCGCTGTTGCATCAAGGTCAGACCGGTTGCGCGCGCCTTCCGTCGCCCGGTTTCAAGCCTTTCGTCGCCCGGTCTCAACTTATAATAAAGACCCTGTAGTTAACCACTTGCATCCGGTTCAGTGAATAATGCGTTAGCTACAGTGATTATATATTTAATTGCTATGTATATTTTCAGAGTAAAACGGGTAAGAAATATTTCTATAGCATTGTAAAGAAGCGAGATTGTTTCGTGTTGTGCATAGGGCGTAAGAGATCCTGCACGACAAAGTTTTTTTTCACACATTTTTGCATTTTTCTCCATAATGCTGCAAAAAGATGTTTTCCAAAACATATACAACGAATTCCTACTGTTTTGCTACTAATTGTTGCGTAGAGAAAGAGGCCACTTTGATTTTTTTTTAAATGAGCATTTTTTTTGTTACCTTGCCTCGACTATAACGGAAGCTCACTCAATCATGAACCAATGCTGACTAAGGATTCCACATCTATAGTGGAAAATATGTTCAGTTATATTAATCACAGCCGTTCCGTTGGCAGTGAGCCAGTGGGCAGGAAAATGAGTTCAAACCTCGATGAGGCTTTACCGTATCTGTGGATGACGAAACTCGGTTTTTTCTCACTGTAATACTATTTTCCGAATTTCTTTTCATGTACACTATTCACTCTCAAGCGTTCTCCTTTCTCTCCATCATAAAAAATATATAAATATGTAAATGAATAAATAAATAATTGATAAGAATCACCTGGCTGGCAACCTCAGGTAAAACATGTGGCGGGCAGGGATACTAATTCCACATGTACCTTTCTCAACTGAGGACATAACCCATTAGTCAAACATTCAACCAGTGCGACGAGCTTTGCTCGGCGGGGGAGTCAACCGCTGTCCGAAAACTACGAGCTTTATGTGAGATTGGACCGCTATTTAACACCTGACAGTACTATCCGGATGATGTTGCGTATGGCTCTGATTCACATTATACCGTAGGGTACTCTCATATCACCCCATCCGCATGAGATCAGCATGGCCGAAGAGATAATATGCTGTCCCTGTCCCCCAGCTCTGTAATTAAATAAATACGTTTCGTATTTTATTCACAATGTTTGTGGCAAGTATGCTAGCCACAAGTCAAGTGATGGCAATTTAATTTCGCATTTTCATTGAACCTACAATAAGTAGGAACAACAATATCACTACCAGATCCTCTTAAAAAAAAAACCCTCCATTATCGAAAGCATTTGTCTCTAGCATAGCCCTTGTGGTAGTCCCTTGTTCCCTTCAGAGATCGATTGAAGGCAATATCCTCAACCAAGGCTGATTCAGCGTTTGTTTTTTCTTTCTTCGAAATGTGAGCATTTTATCAACTCGGAGGTCGTAGAGTCTGAAAGATGGACAGAGCCGTAAAAGACGGCTATTCCGGAAAAACGAAGGCATCAGGCAGAACTATAGTTTCTTAGTTAAGAAGTTCAAGCAGATTCTTTATACAAAGAGCACCAGAAGCTTCATCCAACAAAAGCCTTTATATTCTGAAGTGGCAATGGGAGTAAAGATGTCGCATCGAAGAGTACAGTATTGAAATAATTTTACTACTGTTGCTAAGTAATATAGGCTATGTATTAGCCGTAAACGAAAACCCTTGTAATGTAATGCACAGGGCAGTAACGATTGTATGTATAGGCAGTAACTTTACTTTCGTTGCAGTCATGGAAATTTATAATCTTTGTAATATCAGCGGGCTACTAAGTTCAATATCCTTGTACATTGTAGTCTTTTATTAATATTATTATTGTTATGCTGCGGACCAGTACTGAAGTTACGCGAACTGGTTGCTCTGTTGCGCTTGGGATAGTGTAGGAGGGCTGAGAAAGAAATTCAATCCATTCGAATCCTTTTCACTACATGCACGGAGGATATGGTCTTCTGGTGGAGGTTTCATTTACCGAATACTAATTTAGTTAAGCTTATTTTTACATTGATGCTATACATAATATGTAGTGACAGGTGTTAAGTCCATCTTCTCGACGTTCATGTAGAAGAAACTATGGAATAACTTGGGCGAAAGACGTTCAAGGTTTGTGTAACACCTGAACACGTCTAAGTGTATAGTCCAGTTATTCATTGCATGGCCAGGCGGCTTCCTTTCGTTAGGAGGAAAAGTTTGCCGACAGTTCAATCCGTTTCTTTGTGTTTACCGCACCAATCAGCTAGTTACCCCAGCCAATCAAAATCTAAGAATGTCCTGTGACGATTTTGACAGCTATTCGTCAACTCCACGTGGAGTGATTTGCGGGGTTGCAAGATCTAGTTACAGTAAACGATAACACCTGCGAATTGATTCAAGCGAGGGAAGAACTGAGGTCAGTGATAACAATGAGAGAATATTGCAACGTTGTTTTTGTTTTGGAAAGCGGAAGCCAAGAGTGATTCAGTCAGATCAACTAACATAAAGAAACACCGACTTAATTGTTTATTCCTTTGATGCCGCTTGGCCATGCAATGAATAACTGCACTATATGTCCGTGACACTTCCGGACTATCGTGGAGAAGAAGATGTGAAGAAAACACTTGTTTTCAGGCCACATATTGCATTCATTGGCATAATTGCAATATGTAAAATGAGATTTCTGGTAGTGCCAATTAGGAAAATAATAAATACTTTTTTTAATCGGTTGAAAGTTAAGACCGTAAGGTCTTACTTTTCACTTCACCAAGGTCTATTAATACATAAAAATGATACAATGTAACTCATTAAATGATATAAAACCCATTAAATGATACAAATACAATTAAAGTACACAAAAAGAATTAAATGATTACCCTGAAACACATTGACCTACCTATCATGATGTTGAAAAGCTAGCGAGTAAATATTGCGTGCTATTGCATAATTCCACTCTATTGCATAACATATTAACTTAATTATCATATACCTTGAAATTAAGTACTATGTAGGCCTATATCATAATGTTAACAGCGATTTGAACGTTGTCGGTTAGCGGCAGTCCTTGATGTGAGATGGTAAAGAATTCCTCATTCGAATGACTGAAGTAGTGAAGGATGGCGACTCAAGAGATGCATAAATGCTTAGCTATTGCGAGAATATGATCTCGCCTAGACTAGGGGGCCCATTTCTTGACAAGAAAATACCGGGACACTCGGCGGTGCCCTGTGTTATGCATGGGATTATGTTTTCAGGAAGTAGTCTCTAATACAAAGAAAAATTTACATCAGTATTCCAAATAATTTGTAGTATACATGATAACTGTATTAAGACGTTTACCGTATAATTAACTTACATATTTGTCTTCTCTTTGAAGTTTAATAACATTTAATAAAATATAGGAGGTACCATAGGCCATATCATTCTGAAGTCTGTCCTGCAGTCTTCATTTACAGCGGTTGGCTCGTGGATGGGGTTGCTTCATCATCTTCACTTTCATTGCTTTTTGCTGCAGAGTATTTGTCTGAAGAATGGATCTTATCCAATAACTTATGATTTGAAGATATCATGTCAAAAAAAGCAGAACATGACACATTTTTGTAGTGTATTTTAATAGTCAACATTGCACCCACTGTATCCAGATGAAGGCTGTTCCTCTCACTAGTCCACAACGAATTCATCTGAGAAAAAACTAGCTCTACTGAAGCATTAGATCCAGGAAGGGTAAGACAGAAACTTACGAGCGACTCCATATCACTATAATGGAATGTGTTCTTTCTTAAAATCAGCAAACAATTCTTTCCATCTGTCCGCCACTTTACAATTAGCCCTATTCCATTCCATCACTTTATTTTCAGTTGAATATAATTTTACATGACAATAATCATCAAAGAGACTTTCTTCCTGCAAGTCTATGCCTGGGAACATAACCTTAATTTCCTCTGCACATTGTGATATTTTCTCCCATGGCAAAGAGGTACGTAGGGATACCCATTCCATTTTCATGCATATGCTGAATTGTTCAAGGGACCATTCTTTGATATAGTCTATTGCAGTAGCATAGAAATTGGAAACTGTGTTCACGAAAGAATCCGAAGTGATTAAATCCTCTTCTTCAAGTTGTTTCAATTCTGCTTTCACTTCACTTGTTAGGAACATTTCATCCTTACGCATTGAAAGTTTCATGACAAGATGATCAATTTGACTCTTTACTTCAAAAGCAGTGGTTTCTTCGGATTCAATTTCCAGTATTGAATGAGAAAACAACTTCAACTGACTTTTCAAGAAAAGAAGAAAGACAAAAGAAACTCGATTATTAAAAAACTGGAGCAAGACATTAGGACATTTGTTTTGGCTCAATAAATAGGACTTGAGCCCGTCATACATTTTAATGAAACGGTTTAAAGCTGGTTCCAATGATAACCACCTTGTCTTACTATAGCCCAACACATTCTTATATTCGATTTCCACAAAATCACAGAACGTCTTGAGTTCTTCTACTCGAACTGTGAAATGGTGGAAATACTGGAATACTTTTCCTAAAATTGCTTGAACATCGATGGGCAATACATCAACAGAAGTGTGAACAGCATTATGCACTATGTGTGCAGCACATCCTATTCCTTTTACCTTTCTTCTCAATCTTTCTTGTAGTTTAGCAAACACGTTGTTTTTGCCTCTCCTTTTCAGCCCTCCAAAGTTGGTATTGGTGTTATCAGCTGATATACCTATCACTTTATCGGCAATGCCATACTTTTCAACAACTTTAAGAATATGGTTTGCAAGAAGATCCGATTTTTCGCCAGGAAGGCTCGAAACTTCCAGAATTTCTGTGCAAATGCCTTTCTCTGGGAATTATTTCAGGCTTCTGTATCTTGTACTTAATTATCCACTCTTAAAACCATGAGTGTACGCTTTAGATATTTTCTGACATTGGTTTTATAAGAGGGATCTAGGCTACAGGGACTAGCTGAAACTAAAATCTAGAATATTTATTTTAATTGGAAGCCGTCTAGGAACCATCGCTAATGATTTGCTAACAGTTGCAAACGTCACTGCTAACCTTTCGAGCTACGAAAGTCACAGGTATGTTGCTAAAATAGCAGATTTCTTGGTAATAAATATTACAAGTTCTCCTTATATTACAGGCAACTTAATGTAAATTGTCAGACTAAATAGACACTGTACATAAACGCGACAATTTTATGTCAAACGAAAGTTTACTTTATTACACGGCAGATAACTTCGATAAGATCACTGCTAATATCACTATCGGTACTAGTAATGTTCTTTATGAACAGAAAGTATAGGTTACAGAGGTCTAATATCCAAAAACACAATTTCCCAAGTTATATAGACATTTACTAACCAACTCACTAAGTCTACAGCCTGTCACTTCTATAAAGACAATTCTACATTTTCTGTAAAAAGAAGACATTCCCAAAAAAGAACGTTTTATAAACTTTAGGTATCCTAAGATTTGACAAATTTGTCAGAATTTTACCTGTCAACGTCGAAGTTTTGAGAAATAATTCGTAAAATTGTTATACAAATCCACAAAATTGTCATGGCATTTTGGTAAAGATGTCAGCATATATGAAATACACAATTGTCAAAGTGTAAACCTGTAAGAAAATTTTATGTCACCTTGTTACCTGTAAAATTGTAACTTTTATGAAATAGGGCCCAGTTTTACTTATTAGTTGTCATCGCTTTTATTATTATAATTATCATTACTATCGTTACGATGGTTAATATTATCATAATATTCATCATAACTGATTAGGAAAGTTATTCCTATAAATTACAACAATTTACAATAGAATTGCCTCACTATTGGCTCTCACATTTATCTCTTCTAGCTATAGGGATCGTGGGTTGAAACCTAGTTGAAAGCTCTGGGACTTTTCAAGCGTAAGAACACACATAAATGCGTCCTTTTCAAAGGGGTATAAAGCCGTTTATGTACAGTACGTTAAACAGCAATGTATAAAATTACCGAGTGTAAAATTCCCTACCACATCCTTAAAGGAAGGCGCTAGTAAACCATAGATAAGGTGGATCCCAACCTTGCTACTGCTGTGCTTTTCAAACTACTTACACCCCACGGAAATATTAAGCAGGCCTAATATAGTAGCCTATACAATTTTTACTTACCGTATTTTACGGACCATAAGACGCTCCGGACCAAAAGACGCACCTTAATTTTAGGATGGAATTTGAAAAAGGAAAATAAGTGATTCTAAACGAAATATTTTAAAGGGAATAATATACTTCATTACATAAGCAAAGTACAAGCTTGTACAATGGAATCGTTGTAAATCACTTCTGACTTAAAACTTGCATTGTACGAAAATTTCTGTACAGTTGGCCTCGCGTAAATTTAGCAACAGCTTTCTCATGAAAGACTGAAAATAATTTTACACCCTTTAACCCTCAATTCAGCATACGGTAAGTGTAACGGGACAAGGCTTTTAGAGATCAATGCCTTCATTTAAACCACTCGGTGGAGACAACTCCTTTCGCATAAAAGAACTCAACATTCCTTTCGTTTTGCATTGTATACCTGGCTTCCAGCTATCCTCATTTTACGATTGTGACACACTGATGTACAGTCTGTGCTAAAATTTGTATCTGTCGTATCGTTTACAACACCTTGTGTACAACTGTGCTATTCCAGCAATATTTACCATAATTTCATTTTTAGTGTACTTCGGACCATTAGACGCACCCAATTTTTAAGGGTCTGTTTTGAAGGTAAAAAAGTGCGTCTTATGGTCCGTAAAATACGGTACATCTTTTAAAATAAATTTTAAATAACGAATTTCATTCCACAAACGTCTGAACAACAACTAAGGTATGGAATTCTGTATTTTACACTAATAGCAATAAGAATAGCATTTCTCTGGCTCGGGTTCCCAAACAGTTTTAAAATAATGACCAGAAACACAGTGTACTCTGACAACAATGCTGTTAAAGTCTTCAAAAATATTTGAACAATCTGGCAATACAGAACAGTAAACAATTCGTTCATATAACTAGGAACCACCAGTTACATCTGCGGACGTTTTGTTCATTATGTAATAAATAACATAAAACATTATTTTAGTGTAATGATTGTAGGCCTACTATAGTTTATCTGAAATTTTTTTAAGTCTGAATTCTTACGAAATACCTCCGGTATCTTCATTACACTAAAAATAAGTTTTCAAAGGGGAATTTAATTAATCTAACTATATGCCTTTTCCTGTTTTTATGGGGGAATGAGTCTCAATAATTATGTAATGTGCTTAGTAAGTGATTTGGTTAGAACATGCTTAACAAGTGATTTGATCAGAAGAGATTGCGAGGTACTCTTTTGTTTGTTTACTATAAAGAGTTGGTTGTATAGTGTATTTTGTGGGATCAGAATGTGCATTTCTACAGTCAGATAGTTTTGCACGTTTCTTCATGGTAAAGTATACATAAATAATCTGAATAAGAAAACAAATCTTTCTGAAATATAATTACATACGATTTTCTAGTTACTAAAATCTAATTGATTTAAACCATGTAGTTTAAATAGAATAACATTAAAGCTTGGTGACAGTAACTCGGAAAATAATTAATTCTTGGAAATGAAAAAGGTACCGTCAGTGTAATTGATTGAACATCCTGAAATTCAAATGGTATAAAGAAGCAATTAAAAGTTTGCGGCGGGTCGGTTAAAGATGGGTGGGCGCCAGATATAGATATTCTATATCAAAATGATGATGATGACCCTCCGGTAGCTTCAAGTCGGTTGCGAGCAGGTTTCGTCTCTTCTCAGGGCGGGAATGGTAGGCTTGCAGATCGATGACACTTCTCTTTTATAAATGACTAGCTTACAAAGCCGGCGTCGCCCGGGTTTTGTATTTTGTAATTGTAAATTAACTTATGAAGGACTTTCGATTTTCAAATTCTAGGTCCCTACATAGGTTTTAAGAATTTGAAATGAGGAAGAACGGCTTATCACACTCAAACTATTCCCTCAGAAAACTCTCAGTATAGCTTTTTATGGCTCATAGAGGATGTAGAATTTTGCACCCTATTGCTTCTAGACACCAGGGGTTGAAATAAGAAACAGAAATTCCGGAAACATAAAATTGTATTGTCTTTACGGGATATTTTATTTCTCACTCTCATGTTAACATACAACCATTTCGGGGATTAAATTAAAAAGAAATTCAATATCACTTTCATACTTCCCTCCCCAAAAATCTAGGACATAATATACTGCGGGCATAGGACTGAAAATGTTCCATCCTATTTTGTCTCCTTTAAATGATTAGGGCCTATGATTAGGGCCTATGATAAACATCCATATTTCTGAACTAAAAATACAAAGCCTACAGCTATGAATAACGTATCAATGGATAGAAGTTTTTACCTACTTCTGATATGACATAACTTACTCGTTGACACACAGGCCGTGACAGCTGGATTAAGCTATCCCCGTAACACGACCTCTTATTTTACATTCTAAACCTGAAGTGAGAAAATGGTATTCTCTATGTGAAGGGTAGAGAAATATATGTGACTGCAAGACATTGTGCATTATTTTCTTGGATTTCTTTCTTCAGTATTTATTTACACCAATGAATTCTATCGATAGCTTCTCTAATTTGTCAAAGTCCCGTTTCATTTACTTCCAAAGCTACCTGTGACCACTGCCTAAAATACACTGATATTATGAGAATTATACATGGAATTTGATTTGGATTTGATAATTTTGTTTAGAAAGGTATTAAGTATCCTCGAAAACATTTCATTTATGGCATTTAAAATATCAGAATTTATCAAAATCCTTTCTTAGTGAGCACCTACATTATGAAACGGAGGTACTGTCAAAATTCCAAGTCTCTATCTATTATAGTTTAGGCTCTACGTTGATTCTCTGTCAGTCAGTCAGGACAAACTCTCTTATATATATATACTAGCTTAAAAGACCCGGCGTCGCCCGGGTTTTGTATTTTGTAATTGGAAATTAGCTTATGAAGGATTTTCAATTTTAAATTCTAGGTCCTTATATAGGCATTTATAATTTGAAATAGGAAGAACGACTTATTACACTCAAACTATTCCCTCAGAAAACGCTTGATATAATTTTTTATGGCTCATAGAGGATCTAGAATTTTGCATCCCATCGCTTGTACAGTGCACAGCAAGCCTGGTAGAGGTTTAAATAAGAAGAAACAGAAATTCCTGTAACATTAAATTGTAATATCGAGGCGGGAAATTTCCCACTCTTATGTTACCATAAAGCCGTTTTGGAGATGAAATTAAACAGAAAGCATTATCACTTTCATACTTTTCTCTCCAAAAACTTGCGATATAATATAATAATATACACATTACCATACCTCGTTTTGTTTTCTCTATGTCCAGGGTAGAGAAAGTTATGTGATTCCATTATTTTAGTGGATTTCATTCTGTAATATTTATTTATAACATGAATTATTTTGATAACTTCTCTTGTTTGTCAAAAGTGCATTTCAATTGTTTTTTCCAAGCCCATCATATAAAATTTGGCAACAATATATTCTGTGATTTGGAATGGATAATTCTATGTAAAAAGGGGTTAAGTATTCTCAAAAACATTTAATTTTTGGCATTTAGAATCAGAATTTTTCAAAATCCTTTCTTAGTGAGCACCTACATTATGAAGCGAAGGTACTGTCAAAATTCCAAGTCTCTACCTGTTATAGTTTAGGCTGTACGTTGATTCCTGTCATTCAGTCAATCAGTCATTCAGTCAGTCAGTCAGTCAGGACAAAGCCTTTTATATATATAGAGATAATAAATTTTAAAGTTGGATATCAAACTTTTATTCGTAATACTAAATCAGATTCCAGATGGCAGAAATACAACTTGTACAATAATTAATACAATGCTCGTTAATGATTACTGGTGAGTATTTTAATAGCAAACTGATGTAGTGAATAATTTTTAAAGTCCAATTTAATATTCACTCGCACGTTGCTGAGTATGAAAAATCCCGTGGTTGAAACATTTTCTAAGTGGAATAAATTATATCCCTCAAATGTTTAAGTATGGAAAATTAATGTCCGAAAATATTCTAAGTTAGATATATTTTCTTCCGCGAACGATCGCGGTGCTGGGGGACCAACTGCCCCAAAAGACTTGTGATCGTAGAATGATAGCTCTTACTCTAGCTTAAATTTTAACAACTGAAAAATCCATATAAGGACCGCCCTTTTACTCCCATACTGTCGACCCCACGTGACACTTATGCTACATATAATTGGAACCTAACAATTTTACTATCAGCCAATAGTATAAGATTGACTTTTTAAACTGGCATAATGGATTTTCCTTTTTCTTTCTACAAGAAACCCATTAAGTGTTTAATTGTTCTCACCTCCGAGAAGGCCTATGCGATAATCATCAGTTTGCCATTGTGCTAGTGAATATGGCTACACACACTTAATTTCATACAAAAGACAATTATCTTAACATCAATCTTAAAATTACCAGTCCTTTAGAAATATCGATGAAGTTTCTGTCTATACCGTTACCATTGTTTATGGGTTGATACCTGGCTGACACTCATGTTAGGAATGGGAATTCCAGCTAACTCCTCAGCCGTTCCCTCACATCCATTGCTTACTCAGAAAAGTGTAATTATTTATGAATTCTGTTTGTTCATTCCTATCAACATTAGGTAAATTATTAACAATTGCAATGAAATTTTATCGTAATTCTGCTTATTTTGATACCAAACATGACTATTGGCAATTTGATATTATTTTAATGAATAATAAATATCCTTAATTTAATCACCTATTGTTTTAATATGAGTATATTTTAGTTAATATTATTTAGTCTTGGTGGGCTATTCATAACTGTATTAAGTTGTCCTTACTTAGTTACTAGGTAATGGAAATTCCACTCTCTTTATCTTTTCCTGAATTGAATGATTGCTGGAGTGTGTCAATGCGATAGTATAAACTCCATTAAAATATATGTTTTATTGCATAGAAAGCTCTAAATTACATTAGCTGAACGTACACATCTGACTACTGTTACCTCTTTGTGTTATTTTAAATATGAAAATGAAGGTAGAGTTTTACAGCGTCTCTTTGTTGAGTGTTTTCTATTTCTATAGGCGAAGCTTCCCAGCACGACATCACTGTTGTGAATGGCGTTTGTAATAATAAAGTGAAATAAAGCGTTCTAATTAGAACATGACATGTTGGATTCACAGGATGTGCGTAGAGTGAGGTTATCAGCATTGATGCACAGTAAAAATAAATAAATAAATAGGCAAGCAAATGAATGAGATATAAATGAATGAAGTGAACCATTAAGCAGAAAATTAAATAACGGATGAAACAAGTGCGTAAGTAAGTAATTAAAGAGGCAAATACGTAACTAAAAGTAAATTGTTCCCTTTTAACTTCCTAAAGGTCATTAGGGTCCCTAGAGGTTGAGTCTCCACTCGTCACATATATATCCTACGGTTTTCAGCCAACATACCGCTAGGATTGATTTGGCACTCAATTTAGTGTTAGTAGCTGATTTGACCCCTTAACCTTACTGCCACCAGAACAAACATAAATAAGTAAATGGGTCATTCCACGATTGTGGAGGTGACATTGTGACATGATTTTCATACAACAAAATCAGATGTATTTTTAATTCAAATGTCAGAATTGAGACACCCTTTAATTTTGTCAATAGCACAGCATGTTATAAATTTAATCTAAAAATTACTGCCTTTAATTTTAGACTGAGTCTGTTAAAAATATTCCTGAGTATATGTTGCAGGTGTGACAAAACTTGACCCTTCCTTTCATATAATGATGTTCTCAAGTTATTTCCTCTTCTTCCTTTGAACCAGGATGGCTCATAATATTTCTACAATGAAGAAAGGAATAAGACAATACAGGATATCGACACCTGTATTCATTGTCCCTTCCAAAAGATAAAATATCATTTTCTTTATGTTGCGGGTATGGCGTTGTGGGTGTGACACAAAGATACAGTTACATCAGTAAATTTTATTTCAAGAAAAAGACAAAAAATATGTAATCTTAAATGTTGTTTAAATATAATACAGACTAAAGAAGGCAGGATAATTTAAAAACTACTGAAAGAAAAATTGGCCCCTGTGTTTAGGTTGCGGGTATGACCAAATTCCTCTGTTTTTTTGTTTTCCCCAGGATACGAAGTCCATTTACTTTTATTATGTGTGTAATAATACATCACAAGTTTCTATAAAAAGTCAAGACAAAATATATAAAACATACAAACATCCAACATCAAGGTCACCAGTTTGAATGTGTGCGAACAATTCGGGGTAATTTAACTTTTTTCTCTTAAAGCTTACACACAAGTAACAAAACTAATCAATTAAAAGTAACCCATATTTGTAAAATTTTAAACGTAAATGTGTTCTGAACACATAGTCAATAGTCAGTTGGTAATATCTACACAACAAACGAATTTTATTATTTAAAATAACATGATTTTAATAGCTTGTGTATGTAAATATCTTTGAAACAACCGCAAGAATTAATTGGTATAGTGTACGTAACAATAGCGTTATTAGCATTTATAAAATTTAGCTATTTGTTCCAGTTAATGAAATAACTATTATGAAGACCTTGCAGATAGACATGATAAAACGTCCTAATGAGTTATGTTTAGGTAGGGAAAAAAAGCAGAGCTACTAAAATATCTGAGTTGCCGATAGGAGCCACTGCGCATGCCTAGCGGCATTCACAGGAAAGCAGGGAATGTATTGAAATGTGTTCTAGTGTCTACTTTTGACTTAGCCCATTTCGAAACCCATTAAAAATAACCTAGTAAAATTGATTTTCTGGGAATAATCCGTTAATTAAGTAGTTAAATATTGCGGCAATCGAAAAGTACTGGGAAAACAATGTGCATTAAGGAAACAAAATCTTTCCTTCCTCGGCAGGATCTGAACCGAGAACGTGTTACTTACCAGTCGAACGCGCTGTCATTGTCCAACTATTCACGTGTAAGGATTACGCATTGACACTGGTGTGAACAAGGCTCTGAAATCAGCTACAAGAGTCGGTCCGCTTTTACAAAGAACGGTATAACTTAACACTTATAATTGCGATATTTTTAAAATGAAAATGAATATTCTTCAGTTTCTATGTTTTATGTAATATGAAAAATATTTTAATTTACAAAATCTACATTTTTGTTTTTCATATGTAATGACATTTAATACTACATAGTGGCGCCATAAAAATTTCATCAACACGGTTTAAAAATATGTAAAATAAAATTAAAAATCTGGAGTCGTAGCAGTAAGTGCCATATTACTTTAAAGATGTATGCATCTTGACAATTAATGTTGGGGCCTCTGTATTTCCAGGTTATTCAAAAACTTAAACTTTTAATTGCTGAGCGCAGAATAATCATTGCTTATTCAAAGTAATAATTTTCAATTTGTGTAGAAACTTGAGCCTGGCCTTTAGCAGTATTTCACTCTTCAAGAAACCCTCCCTCGGTATAGTTAAAGTTGTTTAACCGTATTGTATTTACATCGTTATTAAAGTTATTTGAAAAGTACCAAGTAAAATAAGTAATTATGACATGCTACCCAATCTGTTTCATTTTGTGAAGTTGTTTGAAATATACTAGCCTAAGTGAAATAAGTAATTATGACAATACTACCCGATCTGTTTCATTTTTGTCCACCTGGACTCTGCGTGGGGTAAGAAGATTAGAGCAGGATGATGATGATGATGAGTGTTCTGCCCGAAGGCAGACCCCGGGAGGATGCCGTGGGATGATGACCATGATTCATGATACTGACCACGGAGACTTGCCATTGCCTCTCGTGGGATGGGAATAAAAGGACACAATACCTAATCCCCGATTCATCCTGGAATCGAACCCGTGCCGCCAGGATGAAAAGTAATCACGCTACCAATTGACCCACGGTGGCGGACTAGGTCACCATACCACTATCAAAGTTAATAGAACATAATTCGTGTGCAGTTCTTGTTACACTGTATAACACGTGTAAGTTAACTGTGTGTAACGTACTACGTATAATTTCGTTACTGATCCACTGGATATAAAAACGAGTACCGGTACTAATAATTAAAGGTATAGTGAAAAGCTATTATGTTTATAGAAATGTGTGGTGACTACAATCGTTTTCCTGCACCGCCTCCTTAAAAAGAAATACTGTCCACTCTAACCCTGTAGTGCTTGTAGTGGATATCTATTGGAGTGAAGTACAGCGTAGCCACAAACAGAAATAATCTGATATAACTCCCGATTCCAAGTGCTAGCGAAAAGCAGTCTATAACGTGAAGTGTGGGTTAGTTTGTATTAAACACTGATGTGGTTTCAGCGTTTTTCGCTTTTTTCGCTTTTTTCAGTCCGACTTTTTAATACCTTCTTTTACAGACTTCAACATCACCTGAGTTTTAACGCAAGCTATTATTTTATTCTCATGTCAGTGGCACGTGTTCTTGGGTATTTTAATTCGAGAGGTATGGCATATTTAAATACTGATTTGTTTGTGTTTTTGGTAGTCTGAACCTAGAGCTACGTAAAAACCTGGTGAAGTGTTATATTTGGAGTATTGCTTTGTATGGATCAGAGACATGGACTTTGAGGAAATTAGAGAAGAAATATTTAGAAAGTTTTGAAATGTGGTGCTGGAGGCAGATAGAAAATATAAAGTGGATGGACATGGTGACAAACGAAGAGGTTCTGAGTAGAGTGGGTGAGAAGAAGTCAATCATACACACAATTCGTCAGAGGAAAGCAAACTGGGTTGGGCACATTCTCAGAAGGAACTGCTTATTACATGATGTCGTAGAAGGAAGATTGGAGGGTACAACTAGACTTGGAAGAAGAAGAATTCAGCTGTTGGACGATTTAAGGGAAAAGCGGAAATATTGGATGCTGAAGGAGGAAGCAGAGGATAGACAGTTTTGGAAAACAAAATTCGCGTACCAGGTTTGAAAACCTGCCGGAAGGCAGAATACTTACTACTACTACTACTTGTGTTTTTAAATCTTCTAGGATTTGCCGATGTCTACATCTGAAAAATAAAATAAACAATTTTAGTGACTATTTGACTCATGAATCAATGACCAATTCAATATAACAGTAGGTGGAATTTCAATCAATCACAATGTCTGTCGTGATAATATAAACGTATTATTATCACTTTCATTCTACCGTACTTACGTGCACCTTTTTATATGAATTCACAAGAAGTGAAACTTGAAACATCTTCATACCTGTAGATTCTTTGAAAAAATTAATCATTTAACTCAGCGACTGGGTATCGCCTATAAAAGCTGCCTAAGAGCAAAATTAGTATTGAAAATAATCATAATGTGTGGTGAAGCATTTTAAAACTCATAATAATACTAAATACAACGCGCGGCTATCGACGATGGCGAGACGATCGATATATTGCAGTATGTCAGTTGTCTCGCCAAGGGCTATTTAGTTTACAAGGACACAAATAGCATTTTGTTTTATTCATTTTCATGGTTTTAAATGAGGAGAGTGGTTAGTTGTGCAGTGAAATACTGGAAATTGAAGAAGTTCAGGGGAAAAAGAAAAACAGGAAATCACTTAGGCCTACTTACATATATGGCTTTAGCGTCCCTCAAATTTGAACTCTCGTGGTGACCACAGCAATACCGATCGCTGGCAAAGAAATATTAATACACAAACTGGGCTATAAATTACTACAAATTACGAACTATGTTGAGATAATTGTACATGTTTTGACCATCCATAAATTTTGCTGAAATGTGTTATTTTTGTGCGGAAGACTAGAGATTCGAACTTTGGTACCTATATTCTGTAAAAAGGAATAACACAGTCGGCTCTTACCTCTTTCGCAGTATTTCGTAAACGCGTCGAGTTCCACTGCCGCTTGCTTTCATCCTATCAGTGCTCTCTAATGCAAGGCTTGGCTTGTATACTATCTTCACAGAATGTTCCGAATGTTCGTGAAAACTTAGAATAAGAAGTACCAATTATAATATTAATATTTTATTTCAGAAATCCCCACCTCCAATATACCATGCTTTGAGGAAGCTCGGAAAGTTATCCTACTCCGTCAAGAAATCTTTTGAGCTATAAAAAGATCAGTAAATTAGAACATATTTTTTTTTAAATTTTCTTTGGTATTTTGTACGTTATTACGCTATTATTTCCTCTACCAGAATCGTAGGCATTATTACTTCTCTACTCGTACCTTAAGTGCAGTGCAGTAAGTAGAGAAAGTATTGTGTTTTATTCCGGAATTTAATGTCACTTTTTCAACATAAATACACATTTTTAAGATTCCAAAAATACTATTTTCAGAAACATGTCTGTACGTGTGTCTGTGATCAGTATAATTCCAAAACTATAAATCGTATAAAATATTTTGCTTTAGTTTAGATGTCTCATGGGGATGACACACGAAGATTGACGACAGTTTTCTTTTTCTTTTGCTACCACTTGACTTGAAGAAAAATACAAGTTTTCTCGAACAAAATTCTTACGATATCGTTGAGATTTTGTACACAAGATGCTTGCACTGAGAGCTAAATATATTTTTAGCAATATTTTTTCGGAAAAAGTCTCTGATGGAGAGTTTAAGCCAGCTAAACTTCTTGGAAACTTAGGCTTTAAGTCTCGTTTGGCGAATAATACAGGCTTAGATCGAGGCAAATGGAGACACACTACTTGCAATATGGCCTCTTACAAAATCACTGAGAGATTTATTCTCCAAGTTCAGGGCGAAGAAGGTTAATAAAGCAATTTCATTTTTCAGATTTGATTTGGGTTGTGTATCCTTCGGGGGTGGGAAAAGAAACGTGGGACTATCGTTTCATACGGACAACCATTTTACGTGAGAAGAATTTAATTCATTTGCCAATTCCTTGAATTATACTCGAAAGATTTCGTTCAAATTATACTGGGAGTTAAAACTTTTATTTGAAACATTTTCCAGTGAACAAGCTATTGGTACCCATCTTAAATACAAACTTAGGTTTTGCCTCTCGAATAATGCAACATCGAATAAGGCTGAGGCAACTGAATGCACACTACTGCAATACAGCCGTGTACTCTACCCTGGAATACATTAAGGGAGGTAATTTATGTGAGTAAAATCGTTATCTATTTTATACTAGACTTTTCTTGGTATGTAGGCGTGTTTGATTACTGTTCAGTGGATAATCTAGTTTTTTAGATATATATGTACATCTAGGGTCTATAAAGACGATGTACTACGACATGCTTAATGCTGTTAGATTACATAAGCTACTAGACTGTTGACTTGAAAGGTCGTATAAAACGCCAAATTACATACATTTTGAAGTGAAACTTCTTTAGCCGCGGTAGGGGTAAATCGAAAGCTTGTATAACGCTCAAAGCCGTCACGAAATTAGTGTTACGCTCAAAATCGTCAAGAAATTAGTGAGGTGTGACGGAACGGACTGCACAGAATACAACTCAATGATTAAGCTTATCCAAAAATTTAAAAATCCAAAAATTTAAAATTAAAAAATCCAACATTTTAAAAATCTAGAAGTCCAAAATTAAAAAAATTAAAAATCCAAAATAAAAAATCTAAAAAAATAAAAAATTCAAAGATCCAAAATTTAAAAAATCCAAAATTCCAAAATCCAAAGTTTAAAAAATAAAAAATCCAAAATTAAAAAAGGCAAATATCCAAAATTTTAAAAATCAAAAAATTAAAAAATTAAAAATAAGAAAATAAAAAATCCAAAATTGAAAAGTCCAAAAAATAAAAAATTCACACATTTAAAATTTTAAAAATCCAAAATTAAAAAATTCATTTCCAAAATTTAAAAACTCCAATAATCCAAAACTTAAAAAAAAATTAAAACAAGTTTCACTTCTGTCGCGTGGCGTTCCACACACACTTTCTTTTTTCCTACTGATAATGTAAATTCAACATTAAAAAGTAATTGTATTTGGAATTTGATTTGGTTGAAACTTTAATTATCTTGCGTAAATTAAATACCTCCGGAATAGGGCTTGGAATTAGACATGGGATTGCTGCGAACCGGAAGTGTGCAAATTCCTGGACTGGAACGCAGGCTGTTAACATTTGACAGACAGGGCCAGGTCTGTGCAAATATCTGCGCGTGCAAAATACTTCCCACAGCGAGTTGTTTCCATTGTTGGAACAAGCTACACATTAAATTTTCTGTAAAGGCAAACACACCCAGTGGCATTCGTCGTAAGCTTCGTCTGGTCCCCAAATAATTGTGAACTATTCCATCTCTTCTGTTTTGATATATTTTGTTTGTAGCATGCGTTTTGAAACTGATGAACACAAGATGCATTGTAAAGTGGAAATGTTTTGATGAGCTTTAATCAAATACTCTCAATAAGAATACCGCCCACTCTACTCTATTCCCTTTGTTCAAACTGTCCACTAGCACAGAGGTGCCATCTGTTGAGTGGGAATGGGCAGCAGTCTCAGAAGCTACTTAATGAACCTATATAGCTGCAGAAATAAATTTGTTTTTCAAAGTCCTGATGACACAGTAACTTATTTTTGTGCTTGATAATGCAGGAATTAGGTCGGGAAATAACATAATTTACACTACCGCTAAACTAACTTAATTAAATGACGATAACGCTAATTTTTTAAGTGAAACTTCTTTAGCCGCGGTAGGGGTAAATCGAGAGCTTGTGTAACGCTCAAAATCGTCACGAAATTAGTGAGGTGACGGAACGGACTGCACAGAAAACAATCAACTCAATGATTAGGCTTATCCAAAACTGAAAAAGTCCAAAAATTTAAAAAATCCAAAATTTAAAAGTTAAAAAATCCAAAATTAAAATATACAAAAAATAAAAAATTAAAGATCCAACATTTAAATAATCTAAAATTTCAAAATAAAAAAATTCAAAGAACCAAAATTAATAAGTCCAAAATTTAAAAAATAAAAAATAAAAAATTAAAAAATCTTAATATTCAAAATTTAAAACATAAATATCCAAAATTATAGAATTCTAAAATAAAAAAATAAAAAAATCCAAAATAAAAAATACAAAACTAAAAAAATTCAATGAACTAAAATGTAAAAAAATTTAAAAATCCAAAATTAGAGAATTAAAAGGTCAGAAATTTAAAAAATCCAGCATCTAAAAAGTCCAAAAACCCAATTTTAAAAAGCCAACAATCCAAAATTTGAAAAATCCAATAATCCAGAATTGAACAAATAAAAAAAAAATTTTCACTTCTGCCGCATGGCGTTCCACACACTTTTTTTTAATAAGTATCAAAACTAATTGTTTCACTTTAATACATTTTCGTGAAAATCAGCTTTAAATTTTAATTCATACGATTTGCAAGATACTTTGTACAATATATACTTTTTTTTTAAATTTGAAATTTTTACATGTAAAACAATTCGGATGGTAAGCCAATGAACATCTAAATGAATCAGTCTTGTACACACTCTAATTAACTATTTTACTTATTTCACTCTCAAAATAATTATTACAACCATAGACGGCACATATCATGCCACCTACATAACCGGACATGTTCTTTAGGCCTATGTTGTATTTATTATTTTACTCAGGGGTGCCCACCCCCAAAACTTCATTGCTCACCCCCCAAACTTCATTGCTCACCCCCAACCCAATTGCCTGTCGACAAGGGCGCCCATATGATATTTTCTAGGGGGGGGCAATTTTTTAATTTAATTTATTTTTTGTCGCTTTAACTTCTTGGGCCACTTTGTATTTTATATTAATAATATAATAAGTAGCCAGAATATAATTGCGGGGAGGGTCGGAAGTGCCGGGGGGGTTTGGAATACCCCCCAAAAAAGGGGTCGGGGGTCCATCCCAGAAAATTTTTAAATATTGAACTAATGAAAATCACATTTTACGCTATTTTATCACTCAAAAGCTAGTTAAGAAATTTGTTTATCATACTCTAAGACATGCCAATGTAAACAAGAAAATGTTACCTAAGTCGGATGTCCACCCCGGGAAATTTTTAAATATTGAACTAATGAAAATAACATTTTACGCTATTTTAGCACTGAAAACTAGTTATGAAATTTGTTTACCATACTCTAAGACATTTCAATGTACATAAGAAATCATTACCTAGGTGGGGGGTCCAGCCCCGGAAATTTTTAAAATATTGAATTAATGAAAATCACATTTTACGCTATTTTAGCACTAAAAAACTAGTTAGGAAATTTGTTTACCATACTCTAAGACATGCCAATGTAAACAAGAAAATGTTACCTAAGTCGCGTGTGGACCCCCGGGAAATTTTTAAATGTTGAACTAATAATGAAAATCATATTTTACGCTATTTTAGCACTGAAAAACTAGTTAGCAAATTTGTTTACTATACTCTAAGACATGGCAACTTAAACATGAAATTGTTACCTAAATTATAATACTTATTACTATTTATAAGAAAAGTTAAATAGCACATGGAACAGTGGACATAATAGGCCTACTCATTATGTTATGAAAAGAAAATAACTGCTATATCGTAACTTATTTGACACACCAACAAATCTTGTTTAATTAAATAAATATATTTTTTAAATACAAATATAGAATTTTAGGTTTTGACTCTTGGGGGTCTGAACCCCCTTTCCTAATCCACTGTGGATTCTGCTTCCATGTTGTCGATCTGCTAAAACTTCTGCAATTATAATAATTGTCTTAAAAGAAAAACACCTGACGATAATAATTAATAATATACATTTTTTCCTTGCGCCCCCCCCCCCGGGTACGCCCATGGCTGTCGAAATTCTTCATCTTTATAAAGAATTAAAAGAGACCTTTTGAAGTTATAGAACTTGGCCGTTTTTATTTATAACATATAAAACTCTAATTTTGCAACAATTTTCAACCCCCGGCCAGAAAATTCATAACACGATAATATTCCCCCCCCCCAGAAATTTCAATGACGCAGTCTGCGTCTTAACCCACCCCCCGTGGGCACCCTGTTTTACTAGAATTTATATTATATTTTCGTACACAAAACACAACAGACAAACGTTAACTATATCAGCTGAAGAGTAACTGCCCATTCCTGCTCACTGGCGGCGCTAGTAGTAGCGTGTCCCGGAAAAAGACAGGGAGTGGACGGTATTACTTATTGAGAGTATTTGCTTTAATCGAATCAGATCATCCAGTTTAGGACGCTGGCCGGCTGATGGCTACCTATAGGCAGATGGCAGGATTGGGGGGCATGTGGTCAGCATGCCGACACCCACGGCCGTCAATGGTGGTTTTCATGACCGGAGCCGCTACTTCTCTATGAAGTAGCTCCTCAGTTTGAATCACGAGGCTGAGTGCACCCTTGCCAGACCTCCCTACCTCAGAAAAATCCGAGGAGGTACCGGGGATCGAACCCGGGCTGACGGATCCGTAGTCAGCGACGCTAACCACAAAGTAGTTGCCCTACAAATTAGTTAACGGTAAGACGATATAGAGATTAAATGTATAGTATCAGATGTCTAAAAGAAAACTACAGTATAATATGAAAAAAGAACTGTAGAAAATATTTCAAGTTCTTGAGTAGCCTCTATGTCAGCTATGCCGCAGCAAGAGTGCGCCTGTGGCTATTTGAGGGACATTTATTAGTATACCTTCAATAATTCGCTCGACTTTTACTGACACGGTAATTCTAGTGTTAGTGGAACTTTAGATCTGTGAAATGTTAAATAGTGTAATAATAGCATATAACGGATTTTATGTACTGTATTGGACATATTTCAGTTTTCAAAATCAGTGAAATTTGACCCTCCGTCGGTCCCAACGTAAATGTGTCATGAATGAATGTGTTATGAATGCATTTGACTTTGAATTAAAAAAAAAAAAGTTTCCGTATGTGATATTTGTGGCAAGTTTTATTCGGTTTATCTGCCTATATTTCAAGTGATCCAATGTTATTTTTTAAATTTAGAATACCAATAATACAATGCAAAGGCTAAGCTGAAAATATATTGAAAAATGGGTAACGGTATTGGTCGCAGTGTATCAAGTTGATACACTTTTTAAATGTGTGGTACCAAACTATCGTATAACTTTTATATTTTAACGAAATTAAAGGCAATTTGTATTGCTTTCATAAAGAAATAAGTGGAATCCTAAATCCATAAAACATTGTAACTTAAAATCATCACAACCACTTTCTACTACTGCTAATTTTCAAATTCAAACAAGTGTTAGTAAAATTAAGAAAAAGATATAGGCTATCTGTAACCGTTTTAAGTTAATGTTACACCTCCATTGTTTCCACACTTTTCTGAATCACAGTCACTTGCCCTTTCTTCTGCTGGTACATCTTCTGCATTCTTAAACAATGTCATCATCAAACTCTTCTATTTCCAAAGGATTTCCTTTGTCTTCATGATAGAATATGAAATTTTGTACTTCTTCCAAATCCTTTGAATCTTCTAAATGTTATACCCGCCTATATGTCATAGCATTAAATCAAAATCACAGAAATACATACTATTAGGTGAAGTAATAAAAAGAGTTAATAGTTATGCCGCAATGTATCAACCTGATACAAGAAGCACCAAAGAACACACGACCTAATGGTAAAAGCAGTTGAGCGGTGGTAGTCTGCAGTAAGAATGTTAAAGAAATAGAAAGATATTGGTAACGGAAACGCCTGGACAATGAACATTTAAAAATTCGCAGTACTTAAAAGCGCGCGTGTATCAATTTGATACAAATGCGACCGGCGGAGGAATAAAGAAAATATTGATCTACTTTTCCTCGCTACAAACAAAATTATTCTCGTTCAAATTATATCACCCCTACAGCACAAATAACAATACAAGAAAATCACATTACCGAAAACATGAGTTAATTAGAAATCGTCATTGTAATGCTGTAGAATGTAACAGATGGCGGAATATTCGTAACTTGTTTCCTAATGCAGTACTTGTTGTAGTTCTTCATTTAACGGGCCATAGGCCTATCAAATAACAGTTACGAAACGAGGAAGGTTCTCAAATAGCCTATATATTTTGATGAAACTGTTTATACAACCTTGAAAAACAACTTATTTAGGTAGACAGACTTTTTTTGTGGATCAGTTGTCTTTAACAGTATCCACTCATAGTCTTTACACATTTTGAGTTCCAGCTGTTCGTGTGGAAGGTTCGCTTAGAAGCTGCGTGCTTGTTTGATTGCTTCCATGCATGCTTATATGCACGCGCGCGATCGTGTGTCTATGTGCTATCCAGCGAGATTTGTCGGAACTTACACATGAGCCTAGTGAAAACTTATAATAAAAAGTGCAAATTATAATATTTTTTATTTCAGAAATCACCACCTCCAGTTGACCATGTTTTGAGGAAGATCAAAAAGTTATCCTACTCCGTCAAGAAACCTTTTGTGCTAAAAAAACTCAGTAATTTAGAACATTACATTTTTAAAATTGCTGTGGTATTATGTACGTCATTACATTATTACTTCCTCTACCAGAATCGAAGGTACTACATCTCTAATCGTACATTAAATGCACTACAATAAGTAGAGAAGGTATTCTGTTCTATTACGGAATTCAGTGTCAAATTTTCAACATAAATGCACATTTTTTAGATTCCAAAAATACTATTTTAAGAAGCATGTCTGTGTGTATACCTCTGATCAGCATAATTCGAAAAAGTTAAACCGTATAAAAGATTTTGCTTTAGTTTAGAAATATCCTGGGGATGTCACACGAAGATGAACGTACGTTTTTTTTTGTACATCTGGCTCCATGGAGCCCCTGTCACAATATGGAAATAGATGGACCTAAAATGCTATAAAATGTGTACAATTCACTAATTTAAAAAAGGAACTTTTTTAATATTTCAGAGCAATGTCACATTAACAGTCTTCATAATATTGCAATTAAATGCACCTTTATAATTATATTTAAACAAATAATCCATATAATACAATCATGGAAAATTGTAAAGAATAAAAGTTTTGGAGTCATCATAGACCCGATGATAGTTGGTAATATGGTTAAAAATTTTCAGGTATTTTTTTTTACTTCATCATAATGATAGAGCATAAAATCTGTATTTCATAACTCTGTCGTTTAACTGATATATTAAAGAAATATTTCTTGATACTGAAAATATTTCATTAACGGATTAGTACTGTTTGTCGTCATGCAAACCAGAACAGCAATAATATTCTTCCTCGGATCGACAATTTGTGCTAACCTGTAAATCATTTGAAACTACAAACTCTGAGTGACAAAATACGTCACGTATTTAGCAAAATATTTTTACTGCAAATGTCATGTACTGCTAGAACTGTATTAATTGTTTAGCAATCTATCAGTTACACGAACTGTATCTGAATGGCCCGGATGTTCTATGCTCGGTATTACATAACCCACGGCGAATTTACATGGTTTGTGCAACTTGTGGACTGAATCAAACCATTGCATAAATATTTCATTGTGCTCTGCAGTGGTGTTGACAGGCCCTCAACGTCCATAGTCTCATTACTATGCCCTCAGCGTCCATTAGCAATGATTCCGCACAGGGGGTGAACCGAGATGGTAAATGTATTGATGTTCAAAGCGGTTATTCTATGTCTGTAATTGGTAACTTAATTCAGTTGAACCTCTCAATGTTCGATGTTCACAATACCGAATCTATGAAGGAGAGCTTTTCAGCTTATTCTACAGTGTGTTTGTAATCAGCCATTTCATAATTCCGGGGTGCGCGGGCAAAGAGAGTTAAGTCCACCAGGCTAAAAATTTAGATATGTCCATAGAGTTATAGATAAAAATGTTCTCTACATTTGTGTTAAGTCCAGTAAGTCATATTCAGAATTGTACGGTAGTTATGGTTGTGTGCCTGATCGGTTTATCCATCTCTAAAGCTATGTTGGGCTGGTATAGTGTGTTAAGTAACTCTAATTCTCAGTAACAAGAAAGTGGACTTAACTCTCTTTGCTCGCGCACCCCGGAATTACGGGTGGGACATTCTAGCAAATTATATAAAAAAAATTGTTTGTTACATATCATAAACAATAAACTAGAATTGGTTCTTCACATTCTGTAAAATGTACAATGCCTTCTCCTCCACACTACATGCAAAGCATGTTTTAAATTTGTTTTTCAAAATCTATTACGGGTGGGACATAATTTGGACTCTGATTTTAATGATGCAAAACAAAAGTTATTTTGCTGTTCTGCTATTACTGTTAGGGTCTTAATGTTGTTATTAATGAAGGTATGAGGGATTAAGTACAAATTATAAACTGTTTCCAGGTTGTCAGAACATTTATTTAACTCATCAATAATAATTTAACAAAAATATCACCATTACCAGTGGGGCATTATGGGTGAGCCAAAAGTCATTTGTTTGTTATTTTAGATAGTAATTTACCACATAATTTTTTAAGTTAATCTTATACCAAATTTTGCCTTAAGATGTATATTTTCTCAAATGGAAAGTTATAAAATTATTGTAATTGGGTGGTCAAAAATAAGTATAAATCCTCAAATTCTCTGAATATTAAGGACTTAGAGTGTTAAAGTCATGCTAAAAATGGCAGTAAATAAGTAAATCGACAGATTTTACAAATGAAACCACTTCAGAAACACCTAAATCCTTAATATTCAGAGAATTTGATGTTTTAAACTTATTTTTGACCACCTAATTACAATAATTTTATAACTTCTCTCTTTGAGGGAAAAATTCGCATATTTTATGAATTGGCTGCAATGTTACTGTGGAATTTTAATCTATAGACAATTCCAGTAAACATAATTAACTCTAAACTAATTACGTTTTAGTCTAAACTCATAATAACTCATAACATATTTAAAGAAAGTTTACGGACATGAAATATTATTAGAAATTACAAAATACATTCTGCATCAATTTGTAAAGCATTAACACAACTTCAATGCTAGTATTAACCGGGTGTATCCGAATCACCGTCCTCTTTCTTCGAATATTTATTACTTCCTCTGCCCGTACTGTGGGTACTATGATAGAGGAAGTTTTGTTTTCGACCTCCAAATTCGAAGTTGAATTTTTAACATAAATACGCCTTCCGATGTCCCCTGAATTCGAAAGTACTATTTTCAGAAAAATGGTCTGTGTGTGTATCTCTGTGTTTGTGCGCGTTTCTGTGAACAGCCTAGCTCCAGATCGGAAAATCTTATAAAAACAATGTATTTGGGTTAGTTACCTTCTGAGGATGTGACACGGAGATTGACGACGACTTTTTCTTTACGTAAAGAAAATTTCGTTTTTCACGATTTTCTAAAAAATTGCTCTGACGGTTTTGTTTAAATGTTGTACAATGTTGTAAATGTTGTTGTAATTAAGAGCTAAAACTTTTATTAGATACTTTTTTTTTGAAAAATATATCTGAATGGTAGCCGCGCCCTGTTCGTAAAAACCCGGTCTTGCCTGGTGAACAATAAAGCTTGCAACTGAATATGCGCTCTTTTTAATATGGCCCCTTATTCTATATCAGAACTTGAAGTGAAAAGATGTATTGGCCATGCTTAGAGTAAAAGAAAGTTACATAAGTGCATTAATGAGATTTTATTTGAGTTATGTATCCTTCGGGGATGCGATTCTGCGTGGTAAGGAATTCTCTTCATTATTAAACCAATTTGCATGAGGAGAATGGCATGCATAGTCTGATATATTTTACTAAGAGGCAAACATTGGTTTGGGCAGAGGAAGTTATGTGATTTTCACATAAGATTTTCTTGTTACGTTTGCTAGTCTTGCCCCAGAGGAATACATTTTTTCTCCCAAAATTGGGTAAAATGTGCTTAGGCAGTTGTTGATCGATTCATTACAGTATCTAATAAACCTTTGATGATGCTGATACTCTGTTAATCGAATCTTCGATGGTAAGGGTTCCAGTGTAATAATAATAGAGGTATCCCAAAGAGTTGCCTTTATTTCCGAAAAGACACACATGTAAAGATGACAGGATTGGATGCCAATGCGGAAATTTCTGCATTATGTACAAGTGTTGTTTGTACGTTTTAATTAAATTTCTCATAAGTGCTGCTACCCTAACGTGATATTCATTTACATAAAATGAACTAATTCACTTGTGCTTTATTTTCAGGTAAGTTGCATCATTTCGAGAGTTTATAGCATCGCTCCTCATAAACGAGTAAGTAGGAGATGACATTTGGTTTTAGCGGCATAGTGTGGAAATATCTCACATACAGGGCGATTCGGAACTAGATTGTTAGGATGTGTAAGACATTTTTGTTACGTGTTTTAGTCTTCTCTTCCGAAAGAATTGAAAAAAATTATTGGCAAGATGGCGGAAATTCCAGTGTTATCGTTTAGATAAATACAGATTTAAAAGGATAAATATTATAAATATCATACCAGGGATTACTAACTTCAGAAGGTCCGAATGTCAATATTGTGTTCAGGAATTGGTTGGCGGATCGCATAATTTTCTGGAGATAAAAACCAGGCAAATTGTAATTAATGAGCTGAAAGTAATATTTTTATTTGCTAAAGAAGTAAACACACAACAAACTGAACATGGGGTGGAGCAGGCAGAATCACGTGACGAGTGACAAGCGAATGGGGTTGTTCCGGTGTTGTGCAGTTAAGGCCGGGCGCAAGTTGAGACGCAGTTTGGTGACGTGAGGTGACGCAGGATTCAATCAACTGCGCGCAGGGAGAGCGAAAGTTGAGAGGCAGTTCTATCACGACTGCGTGTGTATGAGTCAGTGCGCAATGTGCACAATGACTGCCATGTACATAGAATCTTTACAAAGTTCGGAATCATAGTCAGATGAACTCTAAGGACAAATAATTTCAACATTGATTCCGAAAAGCGTTGTTTAAAGAAAAGAAAGACGCACGGAGAATTTATCCTTAAGGACGATTTTTGTAATGAAAAATTTAGGAATTATTACCATATAACCCTGAACATTTTTCTGAGTTGCATGGCTTCATCAATGAGTCAGTAGATGCTGAAGGATGCAATGCGTCAAGATGTATTTGAACTGAAGAAAAACTATCTAGCCGCATTTTTATGGTGAGGAACAGTGGCGACTCGTGTATAGGCACTGTAGAACTGCAGCACCCCTATTTCTACATGATATTATCGATAACATTTAATATAATGAGTCCTTTTTTCTTTAATTCTTCTTTATAGTTGTAGAATATATAATCCTTCAGCTTAATGACAGTAGCATTCCCCAGTGCGCTCCAAAGTTCCAGCGGCGTGGTGTTTGACTGTTGTGCGCAGGCCCACATAGGAAGGGGGATGCCGCGGCTGGCGCGCAGGCTGCGAGAGAGAGAGAGAGAGAGAGAGAGAGAGAGAGAGAGAGAGCACTGTCACTTCCACAGTGCCCTTGTGATGTGCTTAAAAACCATGTACCATATTCTTAAATGTGATAAAGTGTAGAATTAGATAATTATCTTGTTTCCAGCTATTCTATTTGATTCATTTATTTCGGCAGAAATAGACAGAAAACTTGAAACATGACAGATCAAGGAGAAAATTATTGATCTTTTCGCGGAAATTAAAACAAGAATAATCGATTTAATTTTTAAACGAATAGATCAAGCTTGAGCTGTAACAATTTAAATTACAGTAAGTAAAAAAGTATGATTTTGTTCTTTTAGGCTCTTTTCAAGTTTCTGAATAAATTTTCTTTTTAAATATGTATGTTTCCTTTTGCACAATATTTAAAACGAAACTAAACATTTTCTGGAGCAGCACCCACACTAATTTTAGCTACGAGTTGATACTGGGAGGAATGTATTAATTTCCTACAAATTTAAATTTGTTAATGTTATGTTGCGAATACTTACAATCAGCGGTCATATATACATACAATTAATAATTATGATATGAAAATTCATCTTTAAGACATAATTAATATATCATTTTTAATAAATATAATACGTTTTAGTTTCTTATTTTTAATGTCACTATAACACTCAATCGTCCGCCGGCGTGGTCTTGTGGTTAGCGTCGCTGACTGCAGATCCGTCGGCCCGGGTTCGATTCCCGGTACCTCCTCGGATTTTTCTGAGGTAGGGAGGTCTGGCAGGGGTGCACTCAGCCTCGTGATTCCAAATTGAGGAGCTACTTGCTAGAGAAATAGCGGCTCCGGTCATGAAAACCACCAATAACGGCCGTGGGTGTCGGCATGCTGACCACATGCCCCCCAATCCTGCCATCTGCCTACGGGAGATGACGCAGCGGTCGGGTGGTAGGCCAAGTCCCTCCAGGGATGTAGCGCCACGGAGTTTAGTTTAGTTTAGTTTATAACACTCAATCATTCAATGCAATTTAAATTAAGGTTACTTTTCAAATTCCGGTGAGATACTAAGTTTAACTCTGAACGGGAAAACATTATAAAGCGAAACGTAACTAATTGGTAAAATCATTTTGAGAAAATGTTTCATTTCAGTAACGTTTGTTACGGAGCATGGAGCAATTTTACTGTACATAATTATAAAACATTTATGAAAGTAAATTGAAAATAAATTTCAAGATGACTCCTTCATTTTATTTTTAATTACAAATCTGAAGCTTCCCAACTAATTAATTCTTGTCATATATTCTTATAGTTTATACTAGTTATGATATACATCTGTATAGAAAATATACACATTTATACCTGCTTATGCAACTTTTTCTTTTCGTCGAAAATCTACTGCATATAAAATGTTATCTAAAACAAATGAAGGGTACAGCGGAAAACGGAAAAGGAATTTATAGGAGAACAAATTGAACACATTGTATAGAAATTAATTCAAGAAACGCTTTTGATTGAAAAAAGCACAGCAACAAACTGATAAACAATAAATATGAAGAGTTGAAGAGAAGAGGTTTGTTTACTTTCAGAGCGGACATTAATCTTTCACCAGTACAAACTGCATGGAATACGATCCTTTTTCCCCTTTATATAATTTATTTTACCTAAACTAATTCCAAAATTCCAAATTCACTACTAGAAGGCATTATTATCTCAAAGTCTATAAAAACGGAGAGTACTACAGCTTTACCCTTGTTCCCTTCAAATAAATTAATCTTATTTAAGTAAAAGAAATTATAAACAACTTATCACATTTCTTTCCAATGCCCTTCGAAATTTCTTCCCAAATCTAAAATTTTAATGTGACGTGTCTTACAATTTTTTTCTCCCTCGACCTGCTTCAATTAATTTCTCCTCCATGGTGGACAACTTCTCACGCGCAGTGAAAAGTCACTAGTGAGAAACTGTGGCACGATCACAAACCTCCGCAGCTCACGGACGCGATGAAACTGCTTCACTTCACCCTGCGTGCGAACCTTCGCTGTTGTATTTAATTATGTGTTTCACAGAAACTCACGGTGAGACACCTCACCTCACCTCACCAAACTGCGTCTCAACTTGCGCACAGCCCGCGCAGGTCGCAGTCACTAGTGAGAAATTTAGCATGGTCACAAACCTTCGCAGCTCACGGACGCGCTGATACTGCGTCACCTCACCCTGCGTGCGAACATTCGCTGTTGCATTTATCTGTGTGTTTCACAAAACTCACGGTGAGTCACCTCACCTCACGTCACCAAACTGCGTCTCAACTGGCGCCCGGCCTAATGGAACGCATTGCCTCACTAAAGAAATGTACTTCACTTATTTCTTTTCACGCTCAAAATCTATTACATATAGGTCTTTCCTGAAATTACCATTTGAAAGCTGTTTTTATTTGGATGCTGATTGTCCAAAACCCATATCTGTACGACACTCTAGGAAGAAAGTGTTTATCCTGCAGATGTTAATACAAACAACAACAGATCTTACAATCGATGGATATAGTACAGTTTCAGTCTATCTGTTAATATAAACAACAAAAGAGGTCCCCTCTCACTTCCGCCCTAAGATTATAAAACACCAGCCATAAATCCAGTAACGTTTCGTGGGTGTTGTGACTAATATTATTAAGGAGGGAAAACAATCAACTATAGAATGGGTGGACCCAGATTTATATCTCCCGAAAAACATAGCACAGTTAAAAAAAGCAAAACAAATCTTGATGATTTTCAAAAGTGCATCCCTAGAGCATTATTTGAATTGTACGATAAGGGGAATATCCTACAGCTAAGAAATTAGTTGCTATAATGCGAGAGAAAATAGAATATAAAGGTTATATGTCCTCCAAGTATACGATTTTGAAATCCCTAGGATTTAATTACAGGAGAACCTATGATGGCCGGAAATTTCTACTGCAGGCAGACAAAAATTTCTGCGCAGAAGTCACAGTCTTAGGGGGATGGGACTTACGAGGCCCATATTTTTTCTTGATGAGACATGGGTCAATCAGAATCACTCCAGGAGGGAAATATGACAAGATTGGACTGGTTATTTAACGACGGAGATGTACTGCAACTTAGGCCTGTCGCCGTCGCCGATGTGCCGGAATTTTGTCCAGCAGGTGTTATTTTACCCTACCTGTAAATCTACAGATATGGGCCTGTTACATTTATGCACACATAAACGCAATCCACCTGGGCCGGGATCGAATCCGCATCCTTGAGCAAAAAAGGCCAGCGGGGTATTGACTGCGCCACCCAGGCCGACGTAGTTGTGGTGGTGTATTTTATAAACCAGCAAGTGTTCTTAAAAATTAAAATATTAACATTTATAAACATTTCTAGGCCATTTACATTCTCGATACGATACATAGAAGCTAATAAGATGACCTGATAAAAATGATTAGTTCAAATCTGTTATCTGATGTAAGATGATTTCCATTGCACAAGACCCAATGGAAAAAGCACATGATTAACACTTTCATAAGCAAGGTAGGAAATTGGTGACAAATTAACACGCTGGTTTATTAACCTGATAACTATCCACAAGTTGATTTTTCGGTGATTAAGAATATTAAAGCATAACGTTATCTTAAATTACCTTCAGGTGAAAATGCCATTTTTCTAAACATGATATTGAAATAGTGATGGTGATTCCTACACAGGGAGTGGAGTTGAGAACTGCAATTCGGATGAGTGCATCTCTTGTGCATCGAATGCCCCAGCGATGTGAATAAAGGTTTAGTTATCAGGTGAATTATTAATGGCTGGTCTGTTTTAATGCAACTGAGGATTTAATCCTAAACTGAAAATATATTTCTGTGCACCTAAACACAACTGTGTATAATTTCATCCCTTGAATTGTCCACCAGATGATGCCCGTGTTCGTTAATGCGGCGCGTACGTAAATAGGCCTTTATACCATGGGCACAAGTTATGAACGCTTTGCCACCGGGGAGTCCGTAAACTGATATTCATGTTTGAAATGTGTTTCTGTACCTTTAGTTACAAGAACAGTTTTAATTCGACGTATTTTTCTAAACTTAAAAGAATTATTACTCCTGTTATACACGAACGCATACATTAAAATAACAAAACAAACATTGTTGTTTCTTCTTATGCTTAAATTGCATTGGCGGCATGGGGCTAAAGCATGACCATCTGCCGAATCTTGTGATTAACCAATTCAAATCAATGCACTTTAGGTTATATAAGTGCCCAGTTTCATTATTTTTCTCACATTTCGCATATTTTAAAGAACAAACTAAATTTATGTGTGAATTGTGTAGGTTCTAAAGAACATTACAACTTTAAATATGTGGTTGTTTTTCGTATTTATAAAAAAAGATTGTACAGCTTGCAGAGTGTCGAAGAATCCTCAACAAGACAATAACTAACATACGAAACGAGTGGCAATTCTGTCTCTACATGTGGTTCTCGATTCTTAATTATTCTAGTTAAAGTTCTTTCTCATAAATTTAGCAAACGAAAAAGAAACTAATCCCAATAACAGGTTTTCTTTCGTAGTATAATGGCATGTTTTTTTGTTGTTTTTGTGTTTAAAAAATAAAATCAGTTCATTTCAGCTTTTGTTTTCGAAAATTCAACTTGTTTATTAACGAATGAACGGGAATCGAATTCACAACCTTCGATCCCGAAGGCGGAGACGTTCTGTCAACAATCAAACATCAGAACAATGACTGAAATTTCGTTAACTCTTATTATTTGTGAACCGCTTCGTGTAAATTTAATTTTCGAACGCACTAGAGTGAGCCTATTCTTTTTGCAGCCGAATATACACACATTCTTTACTTAAGAACTTAAGAACATTCTCCAAAATTATAATATATTATTGGAATTTTGCCAGACAATTTAGGATTTTGTACAGAAAAGCATTTACTATCATTTGAAAAGTTAAAAATCAAAACTGTTTTTGACTACTTTCTAGTGCAGGTGATCCCTTAAGGCAGACGGTAGGGAGATCGGAATGAGAGGATTAACTTGATCAAAATAAACTGCGGTGTTATGCTCTTGAGTCCTTGACTGCCAGTGAGTTAGTTATCAAACAAAGCATTCTGTTTTTACTTTTTCATGATTTCCTTTTGTGAAGTTTTACTGTTTGAACTAGTAGGTACTACGAAGAGAAGCTGAGTTTTTGAGATATAAGAAATGGAGAGAAAGAAATCTGTGGCAACTATTCGGGAGTTGTCATTACGAATTCAGTTAGAGAGAATATGAATATGGATCAATCCATATCCTCCATACGTACACAAACAGTTCTGGGAACGAATCTTTTCTCTCTCTATTGAAAACACAAGAGAGATGCTATCCTATCTCAACAGTTCTCTGTGTAGTATATTTAGGAAACAGTTTGGCCAGTTAGAACAGAAATAGACATTATTACTCTAATAATCAAACTCTGCAGTTCATCGATAGGGGTCTTGGAATCTCGAGAGACATGCAGGAAATCGGCAACTGTAATTAATCTTAAGTATACATTGTGTCCTCTAATTAGGCAGATAAACATAGGAATCTCACAGGCCATTTTAAATAGACTTTTGTTAATTTCTCATAGGCTGCAACATTTCATTTTAAACACAAGGTGTCTGAAAAAATGTACTAACACTTTGAATGAGTATAAAAACATTAGTTATGAACATAGAGACAAGTTTAAAGGCTTGAATTACAGAAGAAATTTAGTTTATCCAGTTATGTCCGTTGTTTTTTCTCAATTTGCCCAGCTATGAAGTCATGTGTAAGCTTGGAATTCCCTTAGGCTAGGCGCATATTGGGGCGCGTTTGACACGTATGAGATGACATGATGCGAGCGGCATGGCCCGATCGCGCCAAACGCGTCTCGTTGGGGAACGCATAGCCTATTGCAACGCAGTTCTCTCGCCCAGCTGATGCGTGTTAATGCTCTTTGCGCATGTCAGCTGACTGACGACTCTCAGCTGTTTGTGGTTATGGTCAATCCCATGAGATATATTGCTATGTTGACGCCAGGGCCTTAGCAAGATCCTTCTGCGCTCTTGGCCAGTTTGAAAAATCTGCGCCCTCCAATACTGGGGGTCTGAACCATTTTTTAAATTTCTGTAAAATTGTTTATTATTTTAATATAAAACACTGTTATTATCAAAGAAAACCTAAACCTCAATTTGAAAATGAACTCAGTGTTGGACTTTCAAGGTACTAAAACCTGATTTTCAGACGATTGAACTTCTTAAAATAGAATTAAATAATAAAATCTAGTAACAAAAGTAAATTGCATAATAGGCCTGAGGCCTACTAAAATGTTTAACACATTAATAGGTCAAATGAATTTTTTCTCGAATAGTTGAACCACTTTCATCTCAATAATAATGTACATTTTAATTTTTATTGTTATATCTTTCCATACTGTTCATGATTTATGTTATCATACTCTGTCAATAAAAAAGTGTTAATTAAAGAACGTTGCTTGACTGCATAATACTACAGATAGTTCACGTGCAGTAATTTTTAATAACCTGAAAGATTTCTTCCATTAACGTGGAATGTTCATTGCTTGATAAATTGCACCGGTCTAAAAAAAGGCGGAATTTTTCATGGTTAATTTTGAGCCTTCTTTGTACCTGCGCCCTTGGCGGGGGCACATGGCGCCAGCGCCTAGCTACGGCCCTGGTTGATGCTGTTTTATTTTACGAAATCGCGGATAGTTTGCTATGGAGTGCTCTAAACATAACATAGGCTAAGACGATCTAGAAAAAGAAAAGAAGTATTCTCCCTCACATACGTAATACCTTTGTAGAAATTTTGAATTTAGGCCTAAGTTATAGGCACACTTTCTTCCTCCTTGAATAGATTCTGTGTTTAATACGAAATAATCAAGAGGACATCTAGCTTACATGTGCTTACTGAGAAAATTCATGAGATAGGAGAGATATTAGAACAGCATCAGAATTGAATTAACCTTGCACATATTATGTTTCTTCATAATGCCGCTTTTTGATGTGCCCAAGCACAATGCGTAGCAATATTTATCTAACAAGCACTGATATGCATGGAGTAAACAGAAACAGCTTGGTGTTTGTTTCTTCTTGTGGGGAAACAGAACGGTTGAAGAATGTGCTGTGGCAATCCGGGTTGGCAGGTGTGCCGATTTTTCGTATGACAATGGTTATTGGGATTTTTTCTTTGATAAATGGTCATTCGAAAGTCATAACTTACTAATAATTTAAAACTACCGATTGTTGTTGTTATTATTATTACTAATTTATTATTATTGTCCGCCGGCGTGGTCTTGTGGTTAGCGTCGCTGACTACAGATCCGTCGGCCCGGGTTCGATTCCCGGTACCTCCTCAGATTTTTCTGAGGTAGGGAGGTCTGGTAGGGGTGCACTCAGCCTCGTGATTCCAAATTGAGGAGCTACTTGATTGAGAAGTGGCGGCTCCGGTCAAGAAAACCACCATTAACGGCCGTGGGTGTCGGCATGCTGACCACATGCCCCCCAATCCTGCCATCTGCCTACGGGAGATGACGCAGCGGTCGGGTGGTAGGCCAAGTCCCTCCAGGGATGTAGCGCCACGGAGTTTAGTTTTAGTTTTTTATTATTATTATTATTATTATTATTATTATTATTATCATGTTAAAAGCATTGGACATAAAGATCGACCCTGATACTTTCCGTTCTAGATACTTGTTAGTTTTATGAAAATGTAATAAATAAAATTTATTTGTCTCTTTAATTTACTTTTTTTTCCGTGCTAGCCTTTAACACGTACGAGATGCGAGAAAGTTTGTGCAACATAATTTTGCACTATTTATTTGTTTTGCAATTACCTGTAGTGGTGTAGAAAAACCTGGCAACCCTGATGACAATGAGTGCAATAGTGATAGTGATTGGTGTTCCGTGATAGTCTGTCGAGTATAGAGAGTGGATGTTCTGTTAATAACATGAATAAATTTGGACCCATATTAATTCCCTCTACTCGTAAAATGTTTGATTTGAACCCTGATTTGTGGGTGTGTTTTTAAATTAATTTAGAGATTGCGGTACAAGAGGGAATATAAAAAGGAAAGTAGAGAATCCTCAAGTTAAGCGGTTACTGATGTTGGATTCTGGGAATACGGTTCTTGGAACAGGTTAACTCGTTCATTGGTTTGTTTACCCAATTCATTTCTAAATATTTTCCCCTCAAAATCTTGTTATTAAACATTGTGTTATTAATAATTATACTGCAATTCTATTTTCTGATACATTCTGCTAGCACATATAGAACTTAGTTAAAATGATCGATTCTAAATTACATATGATTTGTTTGTGGGTGAGTCAACTAGGAAAAATCTATAAGCACAGAGTAAAATTAGAAGGATTGTAGGATATGAAATGTGTTATAAAGGTTAAAATAGTAGACATTAATTATAAAATGGTTCAATAAGTATATTTACTTAGCGTCTTTCAAGTTCAGCTCCTTTGCGATGTCCGTCCAAATTCTTGTTTTCAATATAGCTTTCATGTAATTTGGACTGTTTGTGTCGTACAGCTCTGGGTGTTTCTTTACCTCCTCTGTCAGCTTTTACTCGACCAACATCGTAAATAAAAAATTGTTTTTGTTAATGGAATAAAGGAAAAATGCACAACCGGACACCAACAGTCAGAGAACAAAAGGCACGTGTGACGTGTGGCGCGAGAAACTGTGGCTCTGCTACTGTGCCACACGTCTGTAGTATCACACGATTCGCGCTGAGTAGCGACGCGTTGTCAATTTGCGCTAACCCATTCATTTTAAGTATGTTACAAAAACTCGCACTGTGCCACGTCGCGTCACACGCATCAATCGCGCCCCAATATGCGCCTAGCCTAACTATAAGGCTTCGAGAGGTTCTGTGACACGAATTCGAGTGCTTAGTAATGTTTTCACCGGCGTGTAGTCTATTATCAAAGCAACAAAGTGGGTGGAGCAGATAGTATCGCGCTAGCTTTCTTTGTGAGTTCGATCCCTGCCCAGGTCGATGGCATTTAAGTGTGCATAAATGTGACAGGCCCATGTCAGTAGATTTACTGGCATGTAAAAGAACTCCTGCGTGACAAAATTCCGGCTCACAGTCACAGGCCTAAGTTTAAGTATATCCCCGTCGTAAAATAACAATATACCAACCAACAAAGTGGTCACATTATAGGAATCATAATTTTCAAAATATTACCACTAAATTTGCCAAAAACTGAATAAAAATGGAGTATTCTGAAGGTAAACCACACGGTTCCTAGCATACTATTAGGCCTATAAAGTTGAAATTATAGTAGCAACACATCATTGAAATCAGCTTCTGCAATCTAGAAGTTCGCGGTCTCAAAATATTTCTTCGTGACGGAGTCACAGTCCTGAAAATTTAGTAGTTTTGTAACACCAACCTGAACAGAGTGATTCACAAGTTTTAAAAGTAACTTCAGGAAAATACAAAGAATTTAAATTTAATTTTTTTCGCAGCAACAAATGTCCCATTTCGAACAGATATAAAGTAATAATCACTTTTAATTGTTCCCGTGGATATCTTATTTTTACTGTTTAGCTCATCAATCGGTGACCATTGCAGATTAACGATATTGAAAATTTCTACCGATCGCAAGACAGTGTCTATCGTCATTATTTTATTGCTTTATTTTTACCACTTTAATTTCATCGCAGCACTGATATGCAATTGTTTTTAATGTAAATTCACAAGAACGGAACACTTAAACATCATCATACGTGTAGATTTTTTTTATAAAAATCAATTAATCATTCAGCACAGCGATTGGGTATTTATAAGCTGCATATGAACAGAAGAATACATTAAAAATTTTATTATGTGTGGCGAAAAGTATTTTAAATCTCTTATAATCAATACAATATTTATAAGACGGTTTCATGAGTTCTACCAAGGACGTTAATCCAAATAATAAAACAGCTGATGACTGTCGCACCGTTCGCGATTATCGACGATGACAAAACGATCAATTTATTGTAACATATGGATTGTCCCACGAAGGCTATTTCGCTTACAATTGCGAACTAGCGATGTGATTTATTCATTTTCATGGTTTGAATAATATTTATGAAATACCTAATTCTGTGTGTTGTCTAAACAGTCACAACAAATCTAACTAAAAGTCCTGATTTTCTCAAATAAATTCACTTAATTCAATTTATCGATAAAATCAGTACTTCTCGTTACACTACCTATGATATGAATAGGATTCTAATTCACGACATGAAATAATTTAATGAAATATAAGTGAATTTGATAGAATTAAATTTACTTACTGTTTGAAAACACAGTGCTCAACATGGATTTTAATCGATGCGTTTCTGTACTGCAATAAAGCGAATTGCGTTCTAGGGATGCACTTTCTGCTTGGAGATTCATACCGATATGACGTTGAAGGTTTTTAAAAAAAGTAGATTTTTGCTATTTCGAATAGGACATATGTAGATGTAAATTTATAATTTAAATTGATTCAGCGACAGTTCCCCAAAGCCACGTACAAAAAGTTTGGATCACCCTTTGTATATCGTCACAGTTAACGAACGTTTTTACATCAGAGTAACTTTAGTTTTATTATAAAAATAATACTCTCATATGATTTACATTCCGAATTTTTCTGAAAACTCATAATGGAATATATCATCTACACTGAGGAAGATATCAACAATTAGAATAATCTTCCTTAAATCTGGCGTTAGGTCTAAAAGTGAATATCATAAACTAAATCTTGATTATTGGACGAAGAATATTTTAAGGAAAAATTGCATTTAAGAGTAACTTCCTTATTTTAGATGTTAAGTTAAACTTTCTGTGGAGATTATATTTCGAAGCATTCAAATATAAATTATATAATTAGTTTTAAGCGTGTTATTTATTAAAGTGAAGCTACTTCAGTGTAGAATATGTGTGCAAAATTCTACGAAAACCTGGCTAATCACAGTCAGATTATTAAGATTTTATAAAAAGCGAGTTGTTTACTGTATAAGCCTTTTTAACCTCATGCTTAAAAACAGGCTGCTCTCTCTTACCGTTTAGGATTTGTCAAGTGAATTCATTTGAGTCTTAAGGTAAATTATTGGTAATATTGTATATAAATTGTTTGATTTTCATTTGCACCAGCACGTTTGGACTGATAGCAAAGACCTCAAATGTTATGAAAGGATGCGGCAGAACTGTGCCATTTTTCATATAAAGGCAGGGGTTATGTCCGATTCTCCATTGTAAAGAATAATACGATGTCACAGTGAAGGTAGTGTGAATATACTTGCTTGATTATGGAAACCTCCCACTACTGGCTACCTGTCAATAGGACTGAAAATTACTGAATCGCAGACCCACCCCTTGTTGTGTTTAAGTCCTAAATATAAAAGATCTGGTGTAAAAACTAGTTAAAATTTTGGCACGAATGGTGACGTCAAAACAGAATGTTTAGCCACATAAATTCATAGTAAATTAATCTCATGAACATTCCCGCTTATTGATTTGTCATGGAGGAAAGACTGGGGAAGTATAGACGAGTATTTCATACAGAGCTGCTTAAATGTATGTAAACGATAGTGCACTAGCGATTGTTTATTTCAAAAATTAATAATTATGTGACGCACCACTAGTTTGAACTGCAATGTCGTTTTGACTTGAAGAATGCAATTATGATATGTCATCCCTGCTCAGAAATTTAATTACCTAATAATGTATTAATATTATTTTTAACGGTACACTGCAGTAAAAATTAACACTTTGCTTTATTTTGTCATTTTCTGCCTAATTTTGAAACCATGTTTATTGTGTAAAGTAGTGTAATTCCAACTGGGAATATCCAATAACTATTACTTTCCTACGCGGAACAATCTTCAAGGCTTAAAAACAAACTGCACTATCATCAACCTGTATTTAGAACAGAATAAGTCCTGTGCTGGTTAATTATAGTAGTCTACTGTAAGTTGGACTCATTCCTTGTGTTTAAATGTGATTAAATGTAACTTATTCTGAGTTAAAAATGTCCAAGCAAAGTCCTGCTCCCAACATGCCTTTTCAGCTGCCATCTATCGCAAAAGACGAGAATAACTAACAGCACACTGGTCACCGAAATAGTCATTTGTTTTATCAGTTACACGGTATTCTAAAAACTCAAAATTTTAATTATGGTCGAGCAAATACAGCCATATGCATCTTGCCTATAAGATACTTGTATGAAAATTGTGAAACGAGCTAATGCTAATAATTGAAAATGTTTAAACTTTTTTGTGTTTATTATTTGCTCAGAGAGTAGAGTCCTCTCTTTACGAGGAAGTTGGTAGTAAATCCTGTCAAATGCATGACTTACCTAGAAATATAATTTAGGCTACAGATAATACACACGCACTAGAATTTATCACCCACATCCATTGGGTTTAAGCCACCATTCTCTCAGGTGTCAAGGCCCACAAATTGCGGAATTTGGATGGTGTTAACGCACGAAACAGCGTTTTCTCACTTTCTGTTTACATTTTAATTCTCTAGCACACCTGCGCTTTTCTGTGTGGGGTTCGGAATGATGCCCCCGGCATATTATGCCACAATGAATCCACATCCCATTCATTCTACTGCTTACACAGAAATTGTTGTGGATTAACGCCTTGCATGCTTGTGCCGTTATCATTTAAACATGATACTTCCCATCTGCTTTTTATTTATTCCTCACGGGTTGTTTCTAATTCCTCCCAACGTAACCCAAAATGACATCAACACTGCGTTAAGCTGGCTTTTTAAATTCTAGCTTGAAAATTTTTCTGCCGTGTTTGAACCATTTACGTGTCGTACTAAATACGCTGTGTGAATTATGGAAATTTAACTTTTAATTTAAACGTACATTCTGTGCAAACGAGGAGAAATATATAAAAACACACAAAAAGCTTAATAGGTTTCTTTGTATGTCTGTAAAGAAAATAAGGAATTATATGTCAAAACATGTTAAAAGAACTGGTGTTGAATCCAGTTTATGGATGATGGGTGACATAAGAATTTTAAAACTATACCAATATATAATTTCTAATAGCAAAATATGACTTAATGAATGCAGGTTTTATTCCTGGAACCACATAAAACGACACCGAACAGCTGATCGGCATTCGAATAGCAGAACATTTGTTAAATTAACTCTGAGCTAAATTTCCAGTAATAGTCATTGTTTGCTTCAAGGTAGAACAATTCGGACAGTATTAAAATATATTAATGTACATAAATTATTATCAGGACATATTTACGGTTTTCTGATAAATAAATCTACCACAAGATATTAAAAGCCGCATTTAAATATATATAGTTTATATAGGTATTTTGTAATAGAAAACAGCTAAGATGTTTATCTCGTCGATTGTTAGTTTACAAATCTCTCCTCTTCTTAGATTCTGCTTGTATTTCTACTTCGTTCTTCTCATTTTCCCTCCATTTATCTTCCTCAGGTTTTCTTCCTTTCAACTTTTCTAATGCATCTTCTTCATCTGCAGTTTTTATGTCTCGTCTTTTTATGTTGTTTTTTATTATCTTTATTCTGGCACGAACTGTCAAGTTCACACCTGTACCTTATTGTGTGCTTCTGGTTCCCAAATCCGGCTATTTTTTAATCTAACTCATCCTATTTCTGTGGTTGCTTCCTCCTTTCAATTCCCCTAACTTATTCCACCTCTTTATCTGTCGTCGAAGTGTTGAATGCAGTGCATCTGTTATCTTAATCAATATGTTATAGTATGCATCATGATCATTAACACCGTAACATCACTTTATACCTTCAGTTCTTCACAGGTTCAGGGGTTGTATGATAGCGTAAAAATCAATGATCGATTTTAGCATTTACCAACATACACAGATGATAATATTCTCATGTCTATTTTTCTTCAATTGTATTCTTGGGAGCTGAGTTAAGAGAATCAGGAACTTTTTCTAAAGTAAATAATATTAAGAATACTAATAATAATAATATTCCTCACGTATAACCCCAAGTATCAAGTATCCCTTCTCAGCTTCTCAAGATGAAATAGAAATGAAACTAAATTAATTCACGTTTCTTTCTGTTCCTATTCGTCCACACGGCTTGACCTGCCTCTTGCGCATTCACTTCTAACCTCTCTCTTTCTGCCCTAGTATGTCTTTCTTTCCTCCTTACACACATACCAACACAGAGAAGAGGCGAGAGAATTAACGGATATTGAATGCCTATGCAAGTCTCTTCGTTCTATTGACTCCAGCATCTCCCCAAGTTTGTATACAACTTTTAATGGCATGTCCCAACCAGTTATTAATCTTTAAGTGTCGACGGAGGGAACTTTTGGGGTAATGTAGCCTTCGACTTGACAATTAGCGTTCTTAAGTAAAGCCAGTGCGGGCTATAGAATGTGAGAGAAAGTATGGAAATGCAGCCATCCCGTCCTTTTGAACGTGTTCAGAAGTCTGCAGCTGTGTTTCTGGGTTCTGGGAGTTTAATATATGCACTTGGTCTCTCTTGTATGGTCTCTGAAAGGGACAGGATTGTGTGACAAGTACAGTATACAGTTTTAAAATTTGTTAGGTAATATTTATTATGTTCAGTAATAATACCTGGAAATAAGACAGGGGATCGGTCCAATGTATGTCTGACTGATGGAAACATGAAACACATTACCTGACTTACTATAGGCATAAAGGTACATAAGTATTTTTTCAATTTACTTCTTAATATAAATAATGGGGTTATTTTCAGTCCAGTTTTCCAAACCTTTCAACAACTTCAGTAAGGCAGGTGCTCCAGTTAAGGCCATGCTCCTGATAAGGCCACTAATACTTTAACGCAGAAGTGTCACACTTTGGGACCAGATTGCAGCACCTACTTGAAGCTCGTCCTTCGTAGGTCAACTGACCAGAATTTCAGTGTTCTCTCTCCAAAACTCGAGGAAATACAGACACTTTTGTATAATACGGGCTTCAGAAATAAAAACAAGATAAGAAATAAAATACATCTAACTATTTAAATAGATTCATATCAGCGTAAAATTATACGTGGATTTGTAGCTTACATTGTGATCTTTTAAAGCATATCTTTGTTGTATCTGCATTAACATACCAAGTTTAATCATCGAGAATGCAAATAAAAAAAATATATAGTGCACCTGTTAAGGCCACATACGATGCGATATGATGAGGAACGCTATTCCCCGGTCATAATTTTCAAGTTCTGTTTGTGAATATCTACTTAATTTATAACATCTAAACAATAATGTTTACACTTTTCATACGGACCTGGGTTTGACCGCGAACACATACATAATTTGCTTAGTTGTTTATAATTAATTAATTAATTATTTATTTAATTGACTTTTTTATTATCTTTACACTACGTAACACATGTTATTGTGCCTATACGTTCAATTGATTTCAGATGGATAAAAAAGTGAAGCAAAGAGCACAGAACTGGTCAGAAGATTACAGTGTACCCAAGTGGCCTTATCATGACAACATGTTCCTCATAAGGCCACTGTCACTTGATTTGATTATATATTTTTTGCTATCAATGTCATTAAGTAATATCATTGTTTCTTGCCCAAACAACTTATTATGGTCATCTGTTGATGGCTGAGTGTGAAAATTATAAATACTTTTTTTTTAAATTTTGAAGTTTAACGTGGCCTTAACTGGACCACCTACCTTACTTTATTTTGAAATTTATGATTGCTCTTAAATTTCATGCCATCATGATCCTCTAAAAACTATTCCAATTTCGATTTTAAGTAAGAGGTTTCTGTTTGAAGAAGGAGTATTCTCTGTGCTTGTATAAATTTTCAAGGGTGAAAATTTTGAATTTTATTTTCGTAATGCTAGTCAAAATATACAGGGTGTATCATAATTAATAGCGGAAATCGAAACGGTTGAAAGTATACGATAACAGAAGCAAAAGCGTTCCAGCAAACATGGGTCCGCAAACAAACCCGTGTGCAAGATTTATTTTTGCGAAGTTACCTATGTTACAGACTAGTGTAAATTAAAGAAGACATTAAATAGATACCTGAAAAACAGACTTCATGCTAAACGATTTTGCCCTATATTACCGTATAAAAATCTTTAGTTTTCTCTGACTTAGACTATGAGAATCCGAGGTCTCTGATTTCATCATTCATTGATTTCATCGTTATTACCTTTATGAAAAATAAATAAATATAAGTTAATATAAAACTAAGTTATGAAAAAAAATACAAGTTACTAGTGAGTACTTTTTAACCCTCAACAATGGACGTGATTATTGTGTTACATTAAGACGGACGGAGGTCTGAATGACCGCTCAGATTTAAGGGCAATTAACAACGAATAAACTTACAGAATGTTAATTTTAACTAATGATTTAGTTAATTTTAACTTAACTTACGCTGTCATTTTATAAGGGTTTTGAGGGCACACATCTGAGACACTACACTACTAAAGCAATAAAGAGCACAATTTCATGGACATGTCAATATCGAGGGCTTAGAGTCAGACAACGTTAACTCCCATAACACAACATATTATTTTCCAAATGAATAGCTAATATACACGAAAGCTTATTTAGTATCGTCATTCACATAAACCCCAAGCAGACAGTAATCAAAGGGGAGATGGGCTTACCACCTGTCCCTCTGCCCTCTCTAGGAAAATAAGCGTAACAAAAATTCACTTCGGTAAACAGAAACCTCCGCTTGGAGGCCCTTCGCCCCAACATGGGGCATTGGATTCGAGAGAGAGAGAGAGAGAGAGAGAGAGAGAGAGAGATAGAGTAATCACAGTTCGCCATAATTAATTAGTGGTGTTCAAAATTACAGTATTTGCAACATTTACTCCATTAGAAATGAGATTAGTAATTCTCTGAAAATATTCACTTCAAAAATCCACCGAAATAGTTAATCACAACTTACTTACTTACTCAATGGCAATAGAAAATTCCTAAGCCAGCTAAAGGAATATTATCTACTTTATGGAACCCGAAGGTTCATTGCCGCGCTTACCTGAGCCCGCCATTCAACCCTATTCTGTGCTAACTCCCATAAATCCTACTTCCCATAAATCCGTTCTAAGATTGTCCTCCCACCTACGTCTAGGTCTTCCACGTGGTCTTTTCCCCTCGGGTCTCCCAGTCAATACCCCTGAGATATGTCTTTCCTCTCCCATGCGTGCAACATGTCCAGCCCACATAATCTTAAAACTCACAGTCGAACCGTTTATTTATGGTCCCGACCGTTCATTCATTGTTATTTACTGAGTAGTAAACTGAAAAAGAAATAGGATCTCATTTTTCGACATTGCCTTAGTGTCCAGTGAAATAGGCATTTTCTTCAGACGTAGTTATCAACTGCTTTATGCACGTGTGTACACACATACGCATACAAGTATATAGGCCTACACATGTAGGCTAGCTGACTCTTTCTGACATTATTTACCCACTTCCAGATGAGCTAGAAACCTGAAATTCAAATAAGTAAATTTTAATTATTTTTTAACAAACTTTCAAAAAAAGCTAAATTTTTATTTTTCTACCCCCGAGAAAAAGAAATTTAACTCGCTGGCATTAATGTTAACCTACTTCCACATAAGTTATAAAGTTGAAATTTGAACATCTTGCAACCTTTAATCTGTAACGGAGGAAAACATTCTGACCCCCGTAAAATAGTTGAAGGGTTTTTACTTACTAATTTAAATTAATGTTTACGCATTTTCAAATGACCTTGTGACTTAAAATTTGGCCAACGTATAGTTTTTAACCTGTAACCCAGTGGACAATTCCATAATGTAAATTTTTATTACGTCCCCATAATCCGTGCACGTCTCTTTTAGGAGTTCATTGTAGGTAAATGGCGAGTCTACGACAGTGTTAAGGATACGAACTCTATATCCGTTGCAGGGCCAGTTCATAGAAAAGTTTTTATGGAGAACCTTACTGTGGTTTTGGGAGCAGGGCCATGAACTAACGGAGCAAAAATAACTACACACGCATGTGGTGTATATGTATGTATGTTCTGACATAATACATATTTGTATATAAGTGTGTATATATATAGCTCAGGCTATATATGTACACACACACACACACACACACACACACACACACACATATATATATATATATATATATACACAGTGAGTCCCACGCAAGAGTTGGCCAATGACGCGGGTTTCTGCGTCGCGGCGGGCACAGCTCCAACTCCCGAGCGATCGGGTGAAATATCTACGCAAATAAAGCCGCGATCGGTGTAATGGTTCAGGTTCTCACAGTTACAGTTGGAATTACAATGAAAATAACCACGTACCTCATCACAAGATATGTGACTAATATTTATGGGGAAACGTGAAAAATAAAGTGTATAGGTCAATTTCCCATACATTAGAAGAACTTAAAGACAACATCACAAGAGAAACGAACTGTATCTCGGAAGCTGAACTTCTTTTAAGCTGCACATTTAAGAATAGATTTGTTCCTCTTTTAAAAAAGTAGCATATTTTTGGTAGATGTAAACTCGTGAATATCATTTTCAGATCTTATTCATGGACATCTTGAATTAAAGATATCTGGATAGGCTACGTTGTATAAAAATACAAGGGTCGTATTTCAAGTTGGGGGAACATAAATATATATATATATTTTTTTGCTTAAATTCAGGGGGTTGTTGATATGAAAGCGTTGGGGAAAGGCTGTTGATATTAATTGAATCCTTCTCCTCATCCCTGCAGGGCCTCCGCAAGGAGCTTTGGAATAACAATAATACCTCTAGGATATTCATGTTTACACGCCAGTAGAACTGTAGTCCTGCTGCCAAGGAAAGCTCTTTCTTGCTCCTATATCCTTTAGAAAAAAAAAAAGAAGAAACCTGACGTGAAACTCACACAACTTCCTCTGCCCAAATAAAGTTTGCCTCTTAGTATAGGATGTATGACATTCTCTTCCCGTAAGTTGGTTGTAAAAATGAAGAGAATGCCCTTACCACATCGTATCGCATCCCCGAAGGATACTTAACCCAAATGAAATATTATTAATGCACTCACGTAACTTTATTTACTCTAAGCATGGCCAATACATTTTTCTCGCTTCACATTCTGATACAGAATAAGAGGCCATATTGCAAAGACCGCGAATTCAGTTGTTTGAACTTGATGCATAAATGTATTGTGCACCAGGCACAACTGAGTTTCTAAAAGTGTGTGTGGCTTATAACTATCCTTCAGAGATTTTTTTTGTGAAAAATGTTTCAAATAAAAGTTTTAGCTCTTGGTATAAGACCGATGTACAAAAGTAAAAAAAATCATTAGAGCAATTTTCGAGAATACCGCGAAATACTACGTTTTCTTATTGTAAAGTCCCCTTTAAAATAACAGAAAGTCGTCTTCAATATTAGTGTCACATTCTCGGAAGGTACCTAACTCGAATACAAAATTTAGTTTTCATACGATTTTCCATTCTGGAATTAGGCTGTTCATATACACACATACGTTTCCTAAAATAGTATTTTTGGGTTCAGGGGCTTCAACACGCGTTTATTAAAAACTGAACTTCGTTTTTTGGGGGGTAAAAACAACCTTCCTCTACTTATAGTAGCCTACCTATGGTAGGGATAGATGAAGTAAAAATTGGGACTTAAAAAGCTGTGAGACCAATGAAGGACAAAATTATTTATATTTTTAGGCGAAATGCTGTGATACAGAATATTCTATTGGAATCCACCTTTCATAGAAATTTTCCCTATATCTGGACACATTTGTGATTATGAAGTTCAATATTACATAAATTTAAGGTGACTCTTAATTGTCTTTAATAGCCTACCTTTCATTATGTGAATGATAATTTTAAAATTTGCACGATTCGTTCGGTATTCAACTTAGAGAATGTCACAAAGATTTTCAAGACATTATAAAATATAGTTTCTCTCTCTCTAATCAAACGGCCTCCAAGTGGAGGTTTCTGTTACCTATATGAATTTTGTTACGCTTATTTTCCTAGAGGGCAGAGGGACATGTGGTAAGCCCATCGCCTCTCAACCCCCCCCCCTCCGGAAACAAACTAAGGAATTACTTGGACGTGAAAGGGCCGAGAAATTTTGTCCAGAGGCTTGGAGTTCTTTTTACGTGCCGTAAATCTACGACACGGGGCCCCCCAGCTTAAAGTCTCTCCCGGAGGACTCCGAGCCCAGTATTTTTACGTCCTGAAAAACCCATCGACTGCGGCCGGGTTTGATCCCGCGACCTTCGGATCCAGAGGCGGGCACGCTACCTGTAGACCACCGCAGCCGACAAAATATAGTTTGCTGAACAATAAATGGGTTGCTGAATAATAAATATTTAACTTTTTAATTACATTACACTTAATTTAAGTACTTTAATGTGAAACTGTTGATAAGGTTGAGGCATAATTTAATAAGCAATGCTAATTAAATATGAAATGGATTTAATTCAAAGCAAATTGTTAGTAGTACTTGACAATGATTTTGGCATATCCATTGAAAGTTTCACTCCCACGGGAAGACGTGTACCTGAATTTAAATGAGTTCGGTCTTTGCTAAAACAGAAAATTTACAAGCTGAAAGATAGTAGCCGCTTCGTAACTACAAAGGAGTATAAATGAATAGGGGAGATACTGTTTCAAAAGAAGACAATATTATTTAGGTGTTTCTAGCAATAAAACCCAGGTCCCATCGAATAAATTGTGGATGCCTGTGGAAAGGTGAAGCTCTTGCTTAAACTATGAGATCTCAGATAAGGCACGATTGCTTCTTGTGAATAGGATTTTAAGGCTATGTAATGGTGATTTTTAAGCTACGAAATTAATGCGTAAACATGCGTTGTAAGGACTTAAAATCGTGATAAAAAGAATATATATATAATTAATGTGTGAAAATTTTGTGTAAACTCCCTCTTGCTAAAAATTCGCGATTTTATTGGCTGAGTTACAAGTATAGCAATCGCCAATTAAATCACAGAAAATAAGTGTAGCCAATAAGCAATCAGAAGAGGCGTTTATTCTAGGGTAAAATAGTCAGTTGATTTTTGTCTTTGTAAGGTAAAGAAAGCACTTCAAAACTATATCCGATAGGGTAAGGTTGTGAGATCACTTCTCAACCACGTTCGGTATGTAAAGTAATACTGGTGTTTAACCTGTAGCTCAAGAAAATTCATGTGTGCTAGAATAATCAGAATAAAACAAAGTAACGAACCTAGTGTTTATAGGATAGAGGTACATTACTGCCTCATAGGGAATTATAGGTATGTTTCTAGTGTAGATGTATGCCACAAGGCGTGCAGTGTATTAGGCTCGTTGTGGCCTAAGAAATAGGCGCACACATGAATAGCTTCAAATATAACATTAAAGAACCGTAAATATAAAAAAATCAGCATCGCTAACATATAAATTAAGTATCTCTTCAGGTGTACCGTGATTTCATGTAATTTGTGCTACTTGTTTAGTTGAACAATAAACTGAAGACCTTGTTATATCAGAAATAATGTGTACAGATATAGTTATTTCTGTGACAATGATCATCCAGCCCTGCTTCTAGTCATCTACCCAGAGAGAGGACCACATCATGCTCGAAGACTGATTGCTGCCGAGGAAAGTGGTAATTATGAATATGCTATAATAAATCAGTAGAGGACTTATAGCCCACCGCGATAATTACTACCACAAGGTTTATGATTTTTACTGTGTGTTATCTATAGAAGTTGTAAAACATTTAAGTGTTGACGAATATGTATTCATGAAATTAAGATGTTTATTTTTTTATCACAGGGTGTCCACATTCTGGAAAGTCAACACGAATATATGACGCGAGCAACCTTGCTCATTCGGGTGTAATTTTTATGTTTAAGACTTTTCATGTTTAAAGTTTAATAAAATAAAATACCTTAAAGAAGTTTTTACCACATAGATCAGATAGTGCTGTGATGTTATGGAACTACAACCAGTCAATTTTGATATTTAAATATTACAAAATATATATCTTTTAATTTCTGTTAAAAGATCGATCTCAACATATAAGTTCTATTTTTTCCCTAAATATTAAGTTGTGTTTAGATCAATATATCCTGGAGGAACACACACACACAACCTCACATTTCTGTAAAAACTCGCATTTTTCTACCTGACAATTTCAGAGAAAACGGGTAATTTATATTTTGTCATTTTAACTTTGATAAGGTAGGGTGATCCGACTCCCTGTAAACGTGACTCTATTAAGACACTGAAATAAGATTTTGGTTTGTGAATGTAGTTGGCCGGTATAAAAACCTTTTCCTATCCAACAATCCCCCACGTCATTCCCTTCCCCCGTGTATATCTGTAGCATCCTATACGCAGCATCGCCGTGGGAAGTTTTATTGAACTTTTATCTTACTACTTCAATTAAGTTTCGCTTATACGCGATGCACTGAGTGCACTATAAAGCACAGGGTAAGTACTACAGTCTATATAGCTACCATTGCCTCTGGATTTTTTCAAACTTCACTTCTTGGCTTACGATGCTTCCAAGATATAGGTAGGAATTTTTATTGTTTTTATATAGCCCTCCAATCCTGCCTTCCACTCCGGCGGCCCGGGTTCGATTCCCGGCCGGGTCGGGGATTTTTCAGTAGTGAAAAATCCCTTTCCCGGGTTCAGGACTGGGTAGGTTAAGTCTTAGGTTAAGATAATGCACATTGTGCGCGATTCCTTAATTATATAGCCCTCCAACCACCATACATATCCATTACAAAGAGAAAACAATTTAACGAAGAAATTAAAATTTTTTTAGTAGCAGGTTCAATAACGATAAACGGTACAGTCATTTAGGATTTAAGCTAACATTTAACTTTTATGAGGACACTTAAATCCCCTATAACCGCCAAATTAATTTTCCTTTGAACTCAAACAGTACTTAAAAAGACGAACGGGTTTACCTGGAAATTTATGAATTTTTTCACCAATAAATAAATTGTTATGTTTGAAAATTCCAACGGAAGCTAATCTAAAGAGCTAGACCGGGGCCTTCGCTTTCAGTGCTTATTCCCATCCACTGGGCAAATCCAACAAAGACCCTAATTCCACTCAATTTATCCTGACAGCAATTAACACTACTGCATGTACTAATTTGAAAACCCGGCATGATTTACAAATTAATTCGATATAAGGAGATAGCAGTTGAACAATTTCTTAGTTTTACTCACGATGAAGACTTGCTGTCATTCTTAGAAACCATTTTCTTTCTATTTTCCTGAGAAGACTCCTGGTCAGAAGGCAAACTACCTCTCCAAATTCTTTGCTATCATTTTACCTTAGCAGGTAGTCAGTAGGCCAGAGGTGGGCACATTATGAGTTGAAGGTGGATGGAGGATGGAATACATATTTAAAATAGACATACAAGAATCATGTATAAGTTCTAGTAGTAGTAACAGTAACAACAATATAAGTCATGAAAATTATTGTAATTGACATGATATTTCAGTGTCTCACCTCCCAGTGCTCACGAATAAATCTGTGTAAAGCTCAACGGGTAAGCATTGAGCTAGCCGACAGATTTAGGTGCCATGAGAACGAATATATTCCACATTTTGGGCTCGGGTGCCCGCATTTCGTGATAAGAGCAGTAAACTTTCCTCAGTCGTGTAGAGGATTGCCCGCATGCTACTTCTGCGGTCACTCCCTCTCTCTCTCAATTTCCATTTAGATCCTTTCATACTACCACGGCACTTTACAGCGCACATTTACCAGTGAGAAATTAGGCCTATGCACAATGAAAACGTTAAAATTAAGATCAAAGACGCACTTAGGAGAAACGAGCTTTAAAGTTGAAACATCCCTGCGCCATAGTCTGGATATTCGTAGTAAAAATAAAATAGAATGGATAGAATTATAGCACAATAAAATTAAGTACGGTACATCATTTTAAATAGGAAAGTCTAGGGAATGATATAAAATGGTAATAAAAATATCTAAATTTTTATCCAAAATCAATTGATACTATACGACATAGTCTGGATCTTCTCAGAAAACATAATAAAAAGGTATATATATACCTATAGGCCTACACACACTTATTTACAAAGCATAGATATCATACATTATTGTACTATAATTCTGTCCATGCTATTATTTTTTATTGTTTTTCTGAGATGATCCAGACTATGTCGCAGGGATATCTTAACTTTGAATTTCAATTTCAAATCACGGAGTATGAAATGGGCTGGGCATGTTGCGCACATGGGGGAGGAAAGACATATCTCAAACGTTTTGACTGGGTGAGCCGAAGGGAAAAGACCACTTGGGAAGACCTAGACGTAGGTAGGAGGACAATATTAGGAAAGATTTAAGGGAAGTAGGATTTGCGAAGGATGGAAGATGGAGTTGGCACAGAACAGAGTAGAATGGCGGGCTCAGGTAAGCGCGGCAATGAACCTTCGGGTTCCATAAAATAGATAATATTCCTTTAGCTTGCTGAGGAATTGTCTATTGACATTGAGTAATGTATGATACATCATTTTAAGGAGAAAAGTCCACAGAATAAAATGCAGTAATAAAAATAAAATCACAATTTTCATACAAAAATCAATTCCATTTCCCTTTAAAACATGGGAAAATTTTTAAATCTTCGCAACAAACTATGATTTTCACATTTACTGTTTAGTGTATATGCTATTCATAAAATATAGAAATAATTCTATTTTGCATGTAGGCCTATCTCGCTTTCAAAAGCGTTTGTTCTGTGAATTATACATATAGCTTTTGGAGATTTTTCTGAACCTTCGCATTGAGTCCTCTTTATTTTTTATATCTAAACTTTACATCTTTCGAAATGTAATTTTAATAAAAATAGTCATTACGTATTTCAAACAAAATGTAAAATGTTAACTCCTCTTTTCAAACAACTTATGCATGTATGTGCCAAATTTGAAGGCAATTCGATGAAAATTTTTAATTAATAAGCTTTTGGAAGGCAAAAAAAATGTATTTGGGGAGAGTAAATTATACTTCGCATCAACAGAATTTAAACGTAGTATTTTAGTGTTTTAAAAACTGCTGCAGGAACGATGAATATGGTATAATTGAAATTGCTTTCTTCGATAATGTTTGCCAATGCCTCTTTTATTGGAAAAGAAAATCATGTTTAAGTTTTGCCAAAATTTCTCATACGTTCTACCTTAATAAGTTATTTTTGTGTTCCGCTAGTATGGCAATGACAACGATTTTGAAAGAGAATTAGTAATTACAAGTTATACGACTACATTTCAGCTATCTATTTGTACGTTCCACATGACGATTTTTTTTTTTAAATCTTTCTTTTTACATAAAAAATACGCAATTATTAGTTTCAAAGGTGTTTTCTGCCATATATAATCTTATACATATATATATATACATACATACATACATACATATACATATACACACACACAGACCCACGCCAGAGGCGGGATTCGAACCCACAGCCTCCTTCGCCTCGACTCCAAGACACCGCGGGTAAGGAGACCGGCAGCTACTTTTTGTGTATCAGCATGAGAACAAATTTTCGTGTTTACGTACCTTTGCATTTAATTCGCATTGAATGGGCAGTGTCTATGAAATGAATGCCGATTTTTCTTATGGTGGTAGGGAACATCCATACGAGTATTTCATTACAGTGAACCTTGGGACGGAAATGCATCGTTATGGGTGTAAACAGAAAAAGTGTAGCACAATGTTCAACAGAAAATGTAGTTCATTATGTTAGCTCCAAAAAAAAAATATATATATATTACACCTTTTTTGGAGCAATTTTTTTTAGCATGTTCATTGTAAAACAAAGCAAAGCTATTATATGTTTCACAACTATTGTTGGAAATGTCGGTCATTTGACCTGGTTGCGCAACTTATACTCATAACGCAATTCCGTCCCAAGGTTCACTGCATTAAAATACTCGTACGGATGTTCATTACCACCACACGGAAATTCTGCACTCATTTCATGGACACCCTGTATATCCAATATAATTGTCAAATACATACTCATGCAGTTGTTTTCCTTTGCTATAGGTAAGAACTCTACGCAGTCTGTTTCGTAGTAATCTCTTTTTAATTTTATAACGTCTAATACTGCAAAAAATTACACGTTTTATAGAGTTTATATGAAATAAGCTAGAAGAGATTTTCGAGAAAAGAATTCGTCTCTCAGATCCGACAGAGGGGAATTTAAACCAACGAAACTGACTATAGGAAACATGAAAAAAGAAGATATTTCGTTGGCGCAAATTTGTGCTTAGTTTGTGGCATGAAGCATTAATTGAAATGATGAACATGTTTTAAGAATTATAGTTCAGAAGAGCGATAGGCATTTAAAGGTAATCATTTCTGTACGTATTAATATTGCTTTATGATGTTTCATGTTTGATTTCCATTCCAATAAGCAGTTATAAATACCGCTGAAGGCTGTGGGACAATGTAAAAATAATTGCAATCTGTTTGCCACGAGGCAGAGAATATAGGCCTGTATCATTAATAAGTTATACATTCACTTTTGCTGAAACTGTGATATGAGGCAGTATGGGGTTTCTCTGTTATCCCATTTCTACACTAACAATGAAGTTCACATAATTATTAGTGATTTTAGATATATTTAAACTACCAGAATGTACGATAAAAATAAAAAGAGCTTTAAAAATATACCCCTAATTAATGCATAATTCCGATTGGGTAGGGAGTCAGTCGCACTCTGGCTTTCTCTTCTTAAGTTTGAGAGTTCGATCCTTATCAGGCCAATTACAACAGACTTGTGTATATAAATGGGTTGGTTACATTTCTGTAAATGCAGACACATGTAAAAGGACTCCTACGGAGCGCAATTCCGCGATGTCACAGGTCTAAGTAGCTGAGTTATATCCCTCGCACAGACACACACACACACGGGTGAGTACAAAGCAGATCAGAGCCACATTTTTGTTAATTCTTCAGAATTTAAATTTTTGCCTGTCAAGTGGCTAATTAATCGAATGTTAAAATATTGGGAAGAAAGTTATAATTAACTGGAAGACTGCCGTCTTTTTTCACGGAATCAAATTTGCATTCTCTCTTTGTTAAACTATAAAATAACACTCAAACTCACTGCTCTGATCGTTCTTAGTAGGCAACTTTCATATACCTATACATTTTAGCGTGATGGTTCTCATTCAGTAATGTATGAAACACAAGGAGGAAAAACTAACATTGCTCTCACGATTTTCATTTGCATGGATAGCCTTTTTCGAAAAATTCTTACTTATGTCGCTCAGAAGTAGATAACAATACAGTATAATATAATAATAGTTTATAAAATGAATTAATTTCTGCATTTCTCTATCAGCCTACTTGCCATTATTAGTATGTTAAATTACTTAATAAGGTTAAGTATTTTATAGAAAATTCACTGACCCCCTATTGTATACAAAATAAAACTTCTCTTATGAGTCATTAGAACTATCTTTCCGTACTGAAATCACTTGACTTAGGTAGTAAACACGGTGTTAATTCCTAAGAAACGTCAGGTTCGCCTACCGCGTGTTTCGGTTACTGTTAAAAGTTTAAATACTGCAGGAGAGATTTTACTTTGATTCCGTTATTCCGCGGCGTTTTAATGGTTTATTTTGATGTAATATTCAGCTTTTTTAATCAATTCTAGCCAAACATTTCATGCTACACAAATTTGAATACTATATCCACTCTCGAGCCAAAAAAAAAGTCTACAACTTCGTTTCAGTATACTTTGTCTTACTCTAATGGTTTACCGATATTTCGTCTGTTTTTCTGAAAATTTGTTCGCTAAGCAGTCACGATCAAACAGATTGTTCAATTTCCTTTCAATTTGGTGTTAATATTCCCTGAAGTCATTATAAACGACGCATGTGTAAGCATTGTAGTTGTTTTATTCTCTTCCGAGATAGTGGCCGTTTCAACTAATAAAAATGAGATCTTAGATTTTTGACGGGAGGTCTACTGTTCACTAGTAGTATAAGTCTTAGTAGTAGTAATAAAAATAATTTATACTAATCACAGTACTATAAAATAATAATAAATATGTTGATTATTATTAATATGATATAAGGAGAGTGGTAATAATTCTAGAGTCTAGAGATGATATTTTAAGTATTGATAATTATTGCTGCTTTTTAATTAAAAAGAAATGTTTTACACATACTTTACAACGCAGATCAGTTCTGAGTGTGCATGCAAGACAGGCCCTGCATGGTTGACCCCTAGGTGGTTTGGCAATACACCAATAGATCAGCCTCTGCATAATCCCTGGAAGCACCGGTCCTTCATATGAATAGCTGAAAAAATCAATAAGTATGCACATTGAGAGTGTATTGATCTGGAATTCCATAATAATTCCACATAAGCTCTTCTGGATGTGGGAATTCATGTTGAAATACACCTGAAAATGTTTTCCCGGAAAAGCCTCGTTCCAAATCTGAATAGTAGGCATACATTCCCCGTATTCAAAATTGTTAAAACCACCCTAATATTTTGTCTTTCTTGTAGCATTTGCTCGTGTAAAAACTTTGTCAAGTGTATGTATGATATGATACGATACGATACGATATGAACTTCATCTTTACAATGTATAGGAACGTCAATATATAAAAGTAAAAACAGTAGTGTGTAAAAATATTTAATTGCAATATAAGTTCATGGCATATTAACAACTGTCGAATAAAAATATGCTACTACTTAAAATCTCCAAAAGACTGTAAACAAGATTCGGCATCAGTGTTCAAGTAATTTTTCTTTTAAAAACATGCACTGATAAATTTCTTTAATACGTCTAGGAGATTACTTCATAATTTTAGAGCAACTATTTTATGATGTACTGTATTTACGTCTATCTACATGTTTATTCCAATTAGGATTACCAACTCTTTAAAGTGTAAGTAAAGGATAATAGTGTATATCAGAACTGAAAAAATTAGAGATAAATGCCAAAACGGAGGGATCCAAAGTTTACTGCTCGTACAACACAGCGAATGGTCATTTATAGCACTGTATTAATATTTTCTATTAAAAAAATTATAGACCACTCTCAACAATACAAACATTTCTGCCAATACAAAAGTAACAATTTCAACTGCCAATCATATTTCATACATGACCATAATGAAAATATCATACTAAAGAAATAAAAAGAATGAATGGCGGGAATTCTGGATATACGGGATGTATCTTTAAGAACTACGGAACCCAGATTTTCTTCCAAATTAAGTGAAAATACGGGATTTCACGAGAAATACGGGGTTGCACGAGAAATATGGGAAAGTTGGCAATTCTAGTTCATGTTGTCTAGGAGATGGCCCCGGCATTGGGCTGATTACTTATCCGGAGAGGTCCTCCATTTCCTTGTCAGGATAAAAGTGTTTGTTATCTAAAGGTAATCCATCTACCCTACGGGTCGTGGCCCCATTAATCCCGGGTGGCATGGGCCACATAAACGTCCCTACAACGGGAGAGGTTAAACTAAGGGAAAGAAAAAGAATTATTTTATTTCCGGCCTGTCTGCTATGATTTCAGTATCAGCTGGAACCATTTCATTTCTTTGATGGGCTATTGGTATTGTCATTCAGTAGGAAATAAAAAGAAAAGTAGAGTAACGGTTTCTTCTGTACTGATGTAATCTTAGGTTCCTTTGAGAGAGGACAAATCTGTAGAGTGTTGGGAGTTGATTTTGTTGCGAAGATTCACATGTGGAATCGGCCGCACATTGTGGATCCTTCTCAACCCATTTACTGAAAATGCGAACTCTTTTTTTTTTTTTTTTTTTTTTTTTTTTTAAACTAAGAATTCCTTTTTTTCTGAGCCGTGAACGAGGCTGGACATTTGTCACTAGGAAGTGTTTTGGGTCGGGGAAAACTTCTTGCACTGTCTGCTGTCTGCCGTTCGCTGGGTTACTTGTGCTGGGATGTAATGACTGGGGATTTTCATTCGATTGGCTTGCCCCCAATTGCAATGTCAGCTGTATTCTGCTCGGAGTAGTTTGTATTGTCTTGCGGACTGTCCCGCTTGTGTATATCTCAAATGAGTTTACTTACATTACTTGGATTGCACGCAGGCTTCATGGTTAATGTTCAATGTAGAAACCTTTCTAACATCGCGTGGAACTAATACAACGCTATACCCCAGACGAGCTTAGAAAGAAACCTGAAATAAACAAAAACCAGTATGGCTGTCTCACTCTTATGTCATACGAGTAATGTGCTGGAGTGTGACAGATGTACTGGTTATTGTTTACTGCAGGTTTCCTTCTTAGCATGATCAGACTTTAGAAGGATTGACATCACCTGCACAGGTCATTTTGACCGGTAGTGCCTTTCATCATTATAAAATAGTTTTTCATTCAACTTATTTACTATTCCGTATATTTAATTTATATGTTTGAACTCTAGGCAACTATAATTATTATATATTATACCCGTTTCACGCTTGAAAAGAAAAGTAAAAATATTTACATTGCTTACAAACGAACTTAAATGGTTTTAGTGAATTCAACATATCAAAGTTTTACATACTATATTTCTCAATGTTTCTGAGTTCAATTAAAACACATCTCTATCAAAACGTTTTGCACACACAAAATTCATAATAAATAAAAGTTAGGCGGCAAATATGTATGCATTGTTGCATGATTGCAAACATAAAAATTGCGCTAGCTTCTGCCGGTCAAATTGACCGCTTCTAGCCCTTCAAGGTAAGTAATATTAATGTTTCTGTTCCTGCGGACAATAAATTGTCGGCTATTTCTTAACGTAAATTTTGGAACGAATTATGATACGTTGCTGTTATGCTAAAATTGCGAATTCCTGTTCAGCGAAAATTCTCAAACATTTTAAAATGGTTTTGAAACATATTAGTATATTTAAATTGATATGAATTCCGATTCAACAGCAGTATTCCAAGTTAGGGAGTATCGACGTAAGAAAAAGAGTTATTAAATTCTTGAAGACCAAAAACGTATTAGTTTATTACATTTCTGAAAACTAGGTAACTTTTATTACAGAGGTAAAATAACAGAGTACCATTGCCAATCAATAGGAAGCACATCTTTATGACTGAATTACATGAGGTTATACCGCCAGTAACAATAACCGTATTTCCTCCACCTGAAGATAAAGGCCCAGGAGAAATAAGGGAACTTTTAATCTCAAGGGGATTTCCAAACATGGCGTAGGGTCCGCATTTCTACCTCTCTCATTTCTTCCATTCCCAGAGGCTCTTCTGAATTCTACAGACATAGTCCTAGTAGCTCATCACTAGAGACCGGATTTTAAAGGGAAAATTTTCACCCAAAAAAGGACGAAAAAAGGGAAAATTATTGCCAAAAAAAAGCTGGGAAAAAAGAGAAAATTATTGCAAAAAAAAAGTGGGGGAAAAAGGATATAAAAGTAAGAGAGTGTAAAAATTCAACAGAGAGATACATGTTTGTTTTATGTAAAGCCTTTGCTTGCTCTACAGCTGCTGATTCTGTAACATCTAATAACTGAATAAATTTTTTGATCTTGATGAAATTCTCACAGAGGAAAATAGCGCACGAAATCCATGTTCCCCACCTTGTTATAATGGAAAACTTAGGCAATGGCGTGCCTGTGATTTCCCTGTAACGCTCTATTCTGCTGGGAGGAATTATGTTTTTCAATGGTGAATCAGTGAAAACAATTTTTAATGTTTTCATATTACCAAATACTGCGTGATTTACGAATTTTTCAAAATAAATTAGGAAAAAAGGTACTGGAAAAGGAAAGTTCCTAAAAAAAAAGGGAGATGATCCTAAAAAAGGGAAATGAGCCTAAAAAAGGAAAAAAAGGGACATTAAAACCAGGTCATTTGCAGCTGAAAGTCTGAAACGTACTCAGTAATGTCCTGTTCAATTTTATCACGTTTTGTGATGAAATATAAAAAAAGGAATTCCCTTTAAAATCCGGTCTCTACTCATCACTTCAAACTCCCTTCCTTCTCGGTCTGTTATGTCAAGTGCTTCGCAGATCTATGCATTTTAGTAGCATGGCGATCTGTTACTAGTTTCCTCAGGGTATTGGTCACAAAGATTACAAAAATAAATAGTGTACTTATCTCCTAGGCAGGAAGGTGTATATCGTAGGTAATACTACGAGTGACTTGGAAATTTTGATAAATTCACGATCGACGAACTCAAGATTTTCATTTATAATGACTGTTTAGTGAATAATACGTAATAAATTATTAATAGAATAAATTGAAATTCAATAATTTAAAACATTTTTATGGTTTCACTATATAGGAAAATAACCCTGTTTTGGGATAACTATATAAGAAAAGAAATTTGTATAGGAAAGACTGGATGGTCTGAGAAAGATATTGTTATCTGACTTCAGGAATGCAAGATGTAACCACAGGAATCAGTATGCTCAAAGTAATGGAAGCTGTGCTGGTGAAGAGGGTAGTAGATCGAAGCATTTTAGATTGAGACAATAGCTGGAAAGCCAGTAGTTAATAAATACTCATTTATTTAATAATATATTTTACGTAAAACATAATTATCTTATTTGTTAAAGTTCCTAGCGATTCATCTGTTTCTTGAAAAAATATTACGCACGTAGGAACAGATGTATTTCATTCATGCTGTTGAGATTATGCCTTTATGATGTTTCCAGGATGTGATTAAAATTACAGTAGTATTATTTCTGTCTGACACTGCTCAGAAAGATGCGCCGTAGACAGACGAGTCCACTATAGAAAAATTGTCATGTTAAGGGGTGGTTGTTTATTAGTACACAGGTCTCGGAAGAAGGAACATCTCTTGTTGCGGTGCCTAACAGACAGTGCTTCAGGTGAGTGCAGTTGTGCGCAAGACTTTTGCAACATGCCTCCGATTCATAGTAAACTGGGAGGGAGTAAAGTTATTCATTCGCAGACAAGAGAAGTAGTATATAATGTATATAAATATTTTCGGGATGTGAGGGGTCAGCGTGCATCTGTATATAAAAGGGTTTCAACAGCTACAGGTGTATCCATTAGTACTGTGAAGCGAATCGTGAAAGAGGCCAAAAGTATTGAAGAAGGAGCTTCTAATTCTTTTTCTACCCCTGATAAAGAAAGAATACGTACCTCGAAGAAATCATCTCCTGACAATTTTAACGAAGAAGTAGTCCGACGAACAATTAATAATTTCTATATTGAAGAAAAGCAGAGACCGACTTTAAAAAAAATACACTCAAGACTAAAAGAAAAAATTGACTTTCAGGGTAGCATCTCTACACTCAGGAAAATTATTTTACATATTGGTTTTCGGTGGAGGAAAACAAGAAATAATAGAAAAATTCTTGTGGAACAACAGAGAATAAAGTCCCTCAGATGTGCCTATTTAAGGTCTATTCATCAGTATAGGACTGAAGGGCGTTCAATAGTGTACATGGATGAAACCTACCTTCACACAACACATACTACACCATGTGCCTGGAGTGACGAATCGCTGAGTGGACTCTTCTCGCCAGTTTCGAAAGGACAACGGCTTATTATAATTCACGCTGGAGGAGAGCATGGCTTTGTGCCCAATGCTTATTTGAGATTCATTTCACACAGAAAAACAGGGGACTATCATGGGGACATGGATTTCAATAACTACGAGCAGTGGCTAAAGGAAAGACTAATTCCAAATCTTTCTCCTCACTCAGTCTTGGTTATTGATAATGCCCCTTACCATAACGTGCAGCTGAATAAGCCTCCCACATCGAATTCCCGAAAAGACGTGATGATATCTTGGTTGCAGTCCCACCTTGAAAACGATAATTTTGAGAAACAAAACGTTCATAGTAAGACAAAAGCTGAAATTTATGAACTAATACTGACACTTAAGCCACAACACCGAAGCTACAAAATCGATCATCTTCTCCAGCAACATGGCCACGATGTTTTAAGGCTCCCCCCTTATCACCCTGAGCTCAATCCGATAGAACTCATAGCCTATGGGCTACTGTAAAAAATTGGGTAGCCGAAAACAATGTGACATTTAAAATGGAAGATGTCATGAAGATTACGGATGAGAAGTTTTCCTCAATATCTGCAGAGGAGTGGAAACGGAGATGCCAGCACGTGAAGAATATTGAACAGGAATATCTGGAAAGGGAGGGACTCCTGGATGCGGCTCAAGAATTGGTCATTCATTTGGGTGGTGATAGTGATGCTTCTAGTGAGAGTGATTCGGATGCTAATAATGTTGGTGGTGATGGTGATGATGATGCTGATAGTAATGGTAAAGGGGAAAGACTCTCAGTCTCTGGTGTCACTCCTATGGAATAATATCCAGTCCTGTAATTGAGCACAGCGGTAACACCACACTTGGTATGTAGAGTAAATATATTAAAGTTCCATACTGTATGTTAGAGTTAAAACATTTAATGTTAGTGTTATAACATTTAATGAATGAGGTAAAAATATCTGCCAGAGCTGTACTTGGATAGGGATTTGTTTGTAAACACAAACGCTGACTAAAGATATATAAGCTACTACTGTCATGATCGGCGGGATGGGAAGGTCTCTGAATTAACCCACACCGCTGGATTCTCTTCTCCTCACTCGCGTTTCGTCGGGGTCAGACAGAAATAATACTACTGTAAATGCCAACGTTGCTGAATTATGAAACACATTTCCTTTAGAATATTATAATGCTGATTCCTGGACTGATATAAGCGTAATTCATTTTATTTCCAAAATAAATCTTAACGTACAGCCTCAATGGTTACTTATGCATAAGTCTCTGCCTAAAGATTCTCGTGGTTGACCTGATTAAAATATAAAGATAAGAGGTGTTTTCTTACTTCTCGATAAAGGTTCAGTGAGTCTGTTCTTTGATTGGCTAATTTCAAATTCTTTCTTATATATTACTGGTTCAAATCGAGCTAAATATCCAATAATATGAGTCATTTTAATCCCAAAAGCACCTTTAAAATAAATACCTCCGATGGTTTTAAATCAATATTTTTCAAATTTATGACATCCCTTTAAGTCAACTGTATCCAATGACGTTTCATAAATTTTGAATCATTTCAATACATTAAATGTATTCGTTGTTTTTGCACTCAGTACCATTGTGATGAGTATGGTCCCATTCAATTTTTTCACCTTTGAATTTAACATTATCTAAAAATGCTTATAGACTAGGCTATACATAAATGTCCTGTTTTTCAAGATAAATATATATGTTTTAGCGCCAATTTACTACCAGTACATTCCTATGTAAATTATGTGGGGGTCTTTATGCCCCCAGGTGTACTCAATCTAATAAAGATAACTGTGTAGAAAGGAGGTTCGGGTAAAACAATTTATATACGTGTCCTGTTTTCAAGGTAAAATGCGTTTTTACGTCAAACAAATTTCATTTCTACCGATATATGTCATTTAAATTACTTGCTATTTTTATGACCCCAGTGGTACTCAGTACAACAAAGATAACGTGGTAGTAGGAAGGTTAACCAAGCATTTTATAGTGATTGAATAAACAGTAGTTTCACTTATTACACGAGTGTTTTGCAAAATAGGGTTAAATGTTATTATATAACCAAAGCTATCCTAAGACAAATCTCACTGGTGTTGACCAGTCTGAAAGAGTTGAAGTTTAATTAATAATATAGACTTACAAGGAATGAGAATCCCAAAAATTCCCATGCTGTGCATACTTCCCATTCCTATTCTCTGCTCCGAAAGGAAAAATGGGACGCAGTTGGTTTGTCTTAGAATGTGCACATGAATACCGATGGTTATTGAACTCCTTGGTCTATTATAGCTACTCTATATTCATCTGCCGGGATTTGTCCCATTCTGCGATGACCATTTCCTTGATTCATGAGCCTCTTGCTCTTGCCCAATCGCGATTCCCGTACTTCCATCTTTCTTTCGCCTCTTTACAAGTCACTGCTATTCAAGCCAAGAGGAGGCGTTTACAATATACTCATATCCTGAACGAGCTTGCAAGTGGTATTAGGACCACTAGTTATATCTGAAAAACTATCACTTTCAAATTAGAGGTTCTTGATCCATGGATGGCTCGTGGTTTAAACCTTGACATCCTTACTAACAAAAGTTGCTAATATGGACGTTGAACGGTTGTTTGGTTGATCACCGCGCAAGTTCTACATAAGCCGTGTCACTAATAATCCCTGTGTAGAGTACGATTACTTCCACAAAGTCTCTGGATTTTTACGTACAAAACTTAGGAGCGAGTGTCACAGTTCCTAGAGTTCCTGACTGGGGGAAGTAGCTGCACCCTGATTGGTCCAGCTGTTCTATCCCACTCAGCGTGTTGTCTGTCTCTGTCTCGCTGCGGCATTATCCTTCCACTCAACTATTACAGAGTAGTATTTTCTATGACCGCAAGTGTGATCTTCACTCTGTGCTCAATAGTGGTTCACTGATCTATGAGCATGCGACTCGGCGCAAGCTATAACGAAAAGCTCGCTGGCTGGGCTAAGTCTTCAAAGCCAGAGACTTTGTGGAAGTAATCGTACTCTAACTGCTAAGAGATACACCAGGCTTGGGCATGACACGTCATCAAAAACGTCATTCTAGGATTATGTTTCTCGCCCGCGGCAGTAAAGGAAGGATGCGACTGGATTTCGCCAGTGTCACCAACTATCCGAGCAGTGAACAGACAGCAGCATGCCGTCTGTCGTAAGAAAACCTAGTTCCAGCATTTCATTAAACTGATTCCATAAGGCTGTATTCAGAGGAATAATTAAGAAAATAAGAACTGCAAACAAGAAACAGTACTAACAATACTGTAAAAGTGATAATATTATAGGTGAAAAATTCCTCTGGGACTTGAACCCAGGACCTTGGGCTATTCGCGCCAATGCTCTACCAACTGAGCTAAGCCGGAGTTCAATTCACAGCGCCGGATGGAACCTCTCTCCTAGGTCCTGTGTTCAAGTCCCAGTGTCGGAGGAATTTTTCACCTATAATATTATCATGTAATGTCCAACAGAGACAATAATCTGTGGTTCATGAAAGCTTATATATCTACTGTAAAAGTAGTTGACAATGTTTCCTAACAAATTGTCGAAATAAGGGATGCATAACGTCAAACTTCAGTCTCATACATCTACCAAACGGCCGTCTGTTACAGATGTCGGCCATTATTACTTACGTGAAGTTTATACAAGGATGCCAGGCCGTGTAAGGTGTGTACAATTTGCCTATATTGAGTTACAGACTTTCAGTTACTACGCAGAGTCTATTAGTAACATTTCCCCTTCTCGGCAATGTACATTCCTGGAATAAATGTTACACATGGATTATTAGCGAGACGGTTGGTTTACAGCTGTGCAGAAGAACATATGAAAAAAAAGGTGACAAGGCTTTATTTTTATAAAAAAGGAAAATTAAAATTGTAATTTTAATGACAGCACAAGTTTGCATTTCTTTGGGACGAAATATGTACGAGGGTGGATCGAAAAGTAACGCACAATATTTTTTTTTACAATTAGTTTAATAGGTACAATTACAAACAAATGCACACATGAAAGGACATCTTTTGTCTACTTTTCTATATAGTCGCCAAGTTTCTCAACACATTTCTCCCATCGTGATACCAGTTTTAAAATACCCTGTTCAGAGAAGTCAGCCCGGTTGGAGTATAGCCATCTGCGGACTGCTGTTTTCACTTCTGCATCTGACGCAAAGCGTTTACCGCCCAGGACTTTCTTCATGGAACCAAACAAATGAAAGTCCGATGGTGCCAGGTCTGGACTGATAGAGGATGCTGAAGCACCTCCCAACCAAATTTGTTGATTTTTTTCATGAACAGCTGCAGCAACATGGGGCACCGTCGGACTTTCATTTTTTTGGTCCTACAAAGAAATTCCTGGCCGATAAACGCTATGCGTGGAGAAGTGAAAAAAACAGTCTGCAGATGGCTATAATCCAACTTAACGTACTTCCTTGAACAGAGTGTTTTGAAACTGTTACCAGGATGGGAGAGATGTGTTGAGAAACTTGGCGACGATATAGAAAAATTGGATAAAGATGTCCCTTCATGTAGTTTGTATTGTACAGGTGGCGGACCGACTCTTATAGCTGATAAATAAATGTTGAGATGTAACGGAAACGTTTGTTTTCACAAACAATGCAAATTACGTGAAATTATTTCTCAATTCAAGCAATTTATCGACTCTAGAACAAATTTCAATACATTCCTTGCTATCCTGTGTAATGCCGCTAGGCATGCGCAGTTGCTCATATCGGCAACTTAGATAATATAGTCGGTTCGCTTTTTTTTCCCTACCTGTACCTATTAAAGTTTCTGTAAAAAGAAATATTGTGCTTTACTTTTCGATCCATTTCCTTATTTCCTTATTTATGGTTTTTGGGATAATTCAAACGAAAAAGAATTGCACTTCATGAGATTTGGTAACGTATGAGATTACATTGCGAGAGTAGCACAGATTTAAGTAACGAAATGCTTGATTGTATCGGAAGTGGATTGTGATTTGGAGACCCCTGTGGCCCACAATATTGCTGCGGCTGCCTGCTTTAATGAGCCAGTAAATTCCGTCGTGCCTAGTGGAGAGGCGGGGACTGCCGCCTTTACTACAGTGCTCCGAGATTGCCAAGGAGTTTGTATGTAATATGAAAAATACGGACAAGTTATTCAGAGGATGAATTGGAAAGAGATTGAGAAAAACCACCAGCTGATATTCCCTCACACCGCCTCTATCGCTTTATTGAGAAACATTTGGTCTCTACTTGTGCAGCCCTATCCCGAGGTTTAGCATAAATCGAATACGACTTTAAAAAAACTACCCTTGTTGTTATTGAATAGAGCAACTATGCATACATATCCTACATCATACAGGGCCGACGTTATGTTGGATCCACGCGATCAGTGTTTTCACTCCCCGCTACGAAGCGGGATACTTTTTGCACAGAAACTATTTAGGTTGTAACTTGAAAATGACTGAAAAATAAATCGAAGAACAGAAAGTTTATAACGCATTAATTTTACTATTGCCAATCATTGAATGGAATGATTGACCACCAGTATCACTAACTTCAACGATAAGTCGTTATGTTTATAGAGTTTTCGCCAAGTTTCTCTTTCTTTCTTTCATTCTTTCTTTCTTTCATTCATTCATTCTTTCTTTCTTTCTTTCTTTCTTTCTTTCTTTCTTTCTTTCTTTCTTTCTTTCTTTCTTTATCGTAGTTTTACCTCTCCCTTTTAGGACTTGAGCTCGGGAAGTACAGGGCCGCGACCTGTCGGGAGAGGGATTATCTTTGGATCACATACATACTTTTTGGACCAGACAAGGACATGGAGGGCCTCCCCGAATGAGTGATCAGCCCAATGCCGGGGCCACCTCCGAGACAACACGAACACAAAGGATATTCACACAGACACTCACTCCGAACAAGGCGAGGATGAGATAAAGATGATAATGACGGCCAGATGATATCCGCGGACCACAAGGGTCTAAAGTTACCTGACATTTGTCTCACAGGTGAGGGAAAACCCCGGAAAAAACCTCACGTAGGTAACTTGTCCCGAACAGGAATCGAACCCGGGCCCGCTGCGTGACAGGAGCGAACGCATCCCCTGCGGTGGACGCCAAGTTTCTCACCGACGAAATAGGCTATTCACATTCTTAACATTTAGCATTGTTATCAATAGAACATGAACATGACTCTTAAACTAATTTCCTTGGGGTGAGGTGTTCCGTCTACTGTGGTTCAGAAGCGTTCATATTATATGTTAGGTTTCTGTAATTGTGTTTATTTAAATGCATCTGATTCATTACTTTCATTATTTGCCAGTGCCGAATTTATTTACCCCCTTCCATCAAGTAGCTTACGGTATTGCAGATTCAATTTTCTTATAATGCAAAATAAAAGTCCTGTGAACGATAATATTTGTCTACCATGAAACCTACGGGAGGCTCTGTTAATACGTCGATGGGCGGATTGTGATTCTCATCCCATGATTTCGCTCACAGATCCAACCAGCCTCCGGTCTGTAAAATGTAACTGATTGGCAAAAGTTGTAAATTGGCAACTACATCCTAGTCAGATAATTAGTTTTATGTGGATTATAATCAGAATGAACTCTTGTACTTTTAGTATCACCTGAGAAATCTTTTTCGAAGAATAATCATAGCCAGCATGTGGAATGGCCGCTTACTACATTTTGTTTTTAAATAAATACAATAAGGTGTAAAAAAGATGCTTGAAACATATTAATAATCTTCTGTCTACCTTTGTTGCCAAACAGTATTAAAATATGGCATCCAATTGGAGCCGGAAATAATTTTTTTGTGATGTGAAATAGAAAGAAATGCCATACGCATGATGAGAAAGCTGAAATGTCATAGAGAAAGACTCGATATGAATGATGAGGTTGTCAATACATACTGTTCTTATATTCCCATTTCTGCCTGCTGCAAGGAATCCAAACAGTCCCGTCTCATATCATAGCAGTACAGTTCTGTTTCCTTTCTCTGCAAGGAAGAGTGGGCTAACCGTCACAATCTGCACAAACTCAATAATCACTAAATATAGAAAATATTTTAATGTAAGAACACAAAATTTAAATAAAAATGCATGGCCTCATATATCCGAAGAAATATTGACCGGAAGTAAACTAACTGCAAATTTTAAGAGCTTGTTCCTTCAGTAGAAACAAAATTCAAGTACAATTTTTTCCCTAAATGAGTACTTATCTCAGAAAATAATATTTTATCCTTAAGTTTTAACTGTGCTTACTTGATAAGTACTATCCGTACTTTACTAATATTTCAACATCAGCAGAGGTACCAATAAGAAAATACTCATCTTGCTGTTTTTCATGAAAATTGCTGGTATTCGTACAAATTAAATACAAACATTAATGCGTTAACTATGTAGTCCGCTAAAGTTTTCAACCAAAAGAGCGATCTGACTATGCGCTGTTGCCATTCTGCGGAGAGTATTAATCAAATTAACTCATAAACCATAGGGTCAATCACATAATAAATTTTACATTAGTTTTAATGTTTCTACTGTTTCCTCTAGATTGCACAGTTTTTCTATAGCCTATCCTTCCTAGAGGATCGTTGCTGATTGTTAAATTGCTAAAACTTACTATGGTTGTAAATGTTTTGTTGTTCCCATCAAACAATTAGCAACCCAAACCATCTCCGTTTTTTCTTTTGGTTACATGCTAGAACAGAAAGTAGTTAGTATTGATTTCTGACACCACGACTAATTAGCAGGAGAATTTAGGAATAACTTACTGTAATATTGATATAACTCAAAGGAATAAACATGTATGGCTCTTTATTACGGGATCGTCCTGAAAAATCCATCTGCATCGGCCAGGTTTGAATCCACCACATCGGATCCAGTGCCGGGCAAGTTACCTCTACAACACCGAGGCAGAAAATAATAATAATTTAGATGGAATAATAATAATAATAATAATAATAATAATAATATTAATAATAATAATAATAATAGAATAATAATAATAGGCTTATAGTGCAAATGAATGCAACAAAATAATAAAGGCAATTAATAATAATAACAATAACAAAATACCAATACGAATAGTAAAATTATTAGGCTAATATATCTAAAAGTAAAAATACGGGTTTTGTAAAATATCTGATAAAAATGGGACAAAAAAGGCGGAAGATGTATGTTAATTTGCCAATATTGGGACAACCCCATATTGGTGATCTCATAGTGCCAGATAATGGAAAATTCCATTTCTTTCCTCCGGTTCAATGCGTCTATCTAAGATTCTATAGGTGGTGAGGGCTACGAAACATACGGGAGAACTTTAGGACTATCTTTCCCGTTGTATCTCTACTAGTAAATGTCTACAGTATTTTATTTTCCAGCCATATGAACAATGTCAGTGTGTTCTATTATCAATATTACAAATTCACATTTTAATAACCGAAGTTTCTGAATGCGAAGCTCATTCACAAGAACTGAGAAGAGTAGTTCTGTTTTCCAATCTTTTTGAAATACTTGTTACGCCAAAAAAAGTTGATGTTGGTTCACCGCTCTCCATAATTGTGAGAGCAACGTTCATAGGGATGTGGTTGTATTTTATCCAACAAATTAAACGTAATGAATTGCATTTTGCAATGTGAATCAGCGCTCGGATAACACTTCGTATTCCTGGAAAAGGTTGCTCGCTTTCATAAAATGGTAAAACTGTTTATAGTACATCTCCCAATATTCGTACCAAAGAATTATTTCTGTCGGCTGCGATGGTCCAGCGGTAGCGTGCCCTCCAGATCCGAAGGTCGCGGGATCAAACCCGGCCGCAGTCGATGGTTTTTTTTTTTCAGGACGTAAAAATCCTGAAAACGGAGTCCTCCGGGAGGGACTTTAAGCTGGGGGACCCGTGTCATAGATTTACGGCACGTAAAAGAACTCCAAGCCTAAATTAGTGCCTCTGGAAAGAATTTCTTGGCCCTTTCACGCCCTAGTAATACCTTAATTTTCGGAGGGGGGTTGCGAGGCGATGGGCTTACCACCTGTCCCTCTGCCCTCTCTAGGAAAATAAGCATAACAAAAATTCACTTAGGTAAACGGAACACGCTCTCCATGGAGATTGGGGGCGGAGAAGCGAAAGAAGAAGAATAATTATTTCTACCATATAATAATAATAATAATAATAATAATAATAATAATAATTAATAATAATAATAAATAATAATAATGTTTTATTTTGCCTGGCAGAGTTAAGGCCATAGGGCCTTATCTTCCACTCAACCAGGATAAATACAAAATATATTAAAGTAATACCTACAAAAAACAAATACACTAGATACCATATATAATAGTAACGAAATGCTAGCAATAGAATATTAAAATATAAGAAAATAATGAGTCCAATAATGAAAAGAGAAAACAAAGTGAATTAAGAATTACATATACTCGTAATTGGGTGTGTGTATATAATCCTAATATAATAATATAATATACACTAAAACTGGAACCTAAAACTTAGAAATTAATAAATTTAGGCAATATATGCTAAGTGATATAAAATATTGTACAATGTAAATTAACCTAGGTTGTGTAACGAAGATACTTCAGTAACTTAGACTTAAAAATCTGTAGACTCCGACTACCCCTGATGTCCGGCGGAAGGGAGTTCCAGGTGCGGGTCATGGCTATAGTGAACGAGGCAGAGTATAGAGATGTCTGATGGCGTGGAATTGAAAGTAGGCTGTTATTCTGAGATCGCGTGTCGCGGTTATGTTGGGAAGACAACAGTGAGGAACGGGAGACTAAATAATTAGGTGCAGATTTATTAAGTATTTGATAGAGAAGAGTTAGGGAGTGTAGTTGGCGTCTGTCCTTTAGTCGAAGCCAGGATAATTGCTCAAAATAACCTGAGACATGATCATATCGACGTATGTTGAATATATGACGGACACAAGAATTCTGAACACGTTGTAGCTTACAGGATAATTCAACACTTAGGTCGGTGAACAAGACATCACAATAGTCGAAGTGTGGCATCACTAGTGACTGTACTAACGTCTGTTTTAGTTTAGTAGGTAGGAAATTTTTTAGTCTATTTAGCGCATGCATAATAGAAAATACTTTTTTACATATACGTTTAATTTGTGTATTCCAGGTCATGTCAGAGTCAAAGTACACCCCAAGATTTTTTACTGTTTTACTGTAAGGAATAATCACGTTGTTCAAGGTCACAGGCAAAAGTTCCGTGTGGTTAATATAAGACAGTAATCTGTTTTTTCCAATCAGAATGGCTTGTGTCTTGTCTGGGTTCAAATTTAGTCAAAATTTTGCTGACCATTTACTGATCGAGATTAAATCGTCATTGAACTTTGCAAGAGAGTCATTGATTATATCAGGCCGAAAATGTAAATAAATTTGAAGGTCGTCTGCATACAGATGATGTCGGCAATGTTTTAGTACTGTAGAAATGTCATTTATATAGATTGCAAAAAGCAAGGGACTTAATACAGAGCCCTGTGGTACACCTGACCTCACGAGACGCCACGAAGAAGATAGATTGTTGTGAGGAACACATTGTTGGCGTCCTGAGAGGTATGATTGCACCCACGTGACTACTGCATTGGATAAGTGTAGTGACCTCAGTTTAGCAATTAACAGGTCTGCGTCAACGGTGTCAAAGGCTCGCGAAAAATCAAGTAGGGTTAGAGCAGTCACTTCACGTCGGTCCATGGCCTCACGAATATCTTCACTGACCTTGAGAAGGGCAGTGGAGGTACTGTGATTTGATCTGAAACCAGATTGTAATGGGTCAAGTAGATTATAAGTGTTTAGATACTCAGTCAGCTGCTTGTGGACGATGAGTTCGAGGGTTTTCGATAAAGTCGGAAGTATACTGATAGGTCTATAGTGCTTGGGGGTGTTTGGAAGATTTACTTTAGGAAGAGGTCGGATGAGAGCATTTTTCCATTGTTGCGGGAAGGTGAATGTGATGAGAGAGGCGTTGTAAATATGGGTTAAGGTAGGAAGAATAACATCGATTATTTTGTTTAGCATTAATATATTAATGCCATCCGTGCCTTCTGCTTTCGATTTATTTTGGGAGAGTGCCTTTTTTACTTGTAAGGGCGTTACATTGGAGAAAAATAATCTTTCATGGTGTGGAGGAAGGGGTATGGTTGACAGATAATTAATAGTATTTTGTTTGGTGAGGTCATCTAGGGTATTGGTTGGTACGGTAGTGAAATATTCGTTCAAATCATTGAGAGGGATGTTGACAGCATGGGCTTGATTTTTTTGTTTTCCTAAACCCATTGCTTTTAAGTTACTCCATAAGTCGCGTGTAGTCATAGTGGGGTCAATCAGTCTATGGCAGTGCTGGATCTTGGCGTTTCGTATCATTTGCGTAGTTTTGTTTCTTAACTGCTTATAGTTTGTCCAATTTTCGTCGGTTTTACTGCGCCGGAAAGTACGGTATGCCGCATCACGGTGAGCCATGTGTTCTCGTATGGTCGAAGATAACCAAGGGGCAGAAGGTCGTGTAATTCGTCTAGTCTTTAGTGGTGCATGTCTGCCATATAACTGGAGTATCATATCATTAAATGCTTTTAACTTTTCGTCAACAGAACGTAAATGCCAAATTGTGTGCCAAGGCTGTTTAGCGTCTTCAGTCAGTTGGTTGTCGTCTATGTTTCTTAAGTCTCTATATGATATTAATTTAGATGGGCGTTTAGGGCATTGAAGTGAATATTCCATGTAAATGAGGTCATGGGCTGAGATACCAGGAACCGGCATCTGACCATATCTTAATACTCTTTGTGGTTGAGTAGTCACGATTAAATCCAGTAAGGTCTCAGAAGTGTTAGTATGATGAGTCGGTAGAAGAGGTAGGATAGTCATGTTGCAGGACTGAAACGTATTGATTAGTTGTGTGGTAAGCGTCGAATTTGTGTTAAGGAGATTGATGTTGAGATCACCCATAAGAACAACGTGTTCATAGTTCGGAATTAAATTAATTAGGGCATCTTCTAGATTGGAAAGCTGACCACTTTTAGGGGGCCTGTAAATTACGCAGATTAGACATTTTTGCGCGCTGGCAAGGATTTCAACAAACATTAATTCTGGGGTTGCTGAATACTCGGAGGGGGAGGCATGCACAACTTTTGGGTGAAGGTCATTTCGTATGTAGGCAGCGACCCCTCCTCCACGCTTACCCGTCCTGTCATTGCGGAGAAGTGAAAAACCATTCAGCTCAACAAGTGAGGAAGGAAGGGAGGGTTGGAGCCAGGATTCAGACAGCAGTAAACAGTGAAGATCGAGACCGGAAACAATAGAAGAGAATTCTTGGAAATGGGAAAGTATGCTTTGAGAGTTGACGTGAATAATTTTGAGAGTAGTAGGATTAGGGGTGAAGGAGAGTTTTAACAGATCTGAAGTGGAGGGGGACTGTGGAGTGGGCTGGCCGCTGTTTTCACCAATGAAGTCTGTACTGTCATAAAGAACTTGAGGGTAGATGGAGAACGGGTTTTTGTTAGAGCTATTATCAGGGGTAGGTGGAGAAACATTCCCTGGACTTAGGCCCGGTTGCATAAAAGCTCCAGATATCTTCTAGACAGCTAATCGTTCTATACATTTATAGACTCGATAAACACCTTCCCATTTCCGAAAGCGAATTTGCTCAAGAAATAGCTAATGTCAGATAAATGAGTTGAGCACTTTGTCAATAGATGGAGACACGGTGCTTACTCTAATATCAAGTTGGCCGTGATTGACTAGCAACCAATCGGAGCGCTTCTTGCTATTCTATTCAAAATGGCTGAATTATCTTTCTGCTTTTTCTTGTCTGCTGTTTCTCTGCTAAAATGAATGTAAAACGTGAGATAAACTACGGCAATTTCGATTTCGAGACTTGTGCATTAGAGAAAAATGTCACCCATCACAATCTGACAACATAATGCGTAAAACGTAACACATTAATTAAGCTATAGCTAATTTACCACAGAAAGGAATGCTTCGATGGTTGTTCCCAATTCTAATGATGGGCAATTTAACGCTGAAAAAGGCATGCTTGCAGTTGTTCCTTATTTAATATGATGGCCTATTTATCCATAGGTCATTGCTTTCACAGCCTGATTCTTTCCGAAACTCAATATCGTCAAAGATCTAATTCTTTCAGGGAATAGGCTACTTTTTGCTTTACACATCTCTAGGCCTAATTATTGTCTCAGGATGAAGATGACGAGAAAGATCATGATTATGTATTAATATTCGTGCTGTAAAATGGCAATATTTTCTTCATAAAGTGTTGCATCAGAAAATAAAATAATATACTTAAGCTACATTTTTTCCGAATCTGAATATCATCGTAGGCTACTTCTTGAAAGGATTGCTGTATTTCTTTCAGGGAATATTTACTTCTGTATAGACCTAGGCCTTATACGATCTGGCATTGAAGATGACCAGCAAGAAAATATGATGTGAATTAATATTCGCGATGTTTTCTTAAAGTATTAACTTACAACAGAAAATGAAATTAATACAAATAAACGATGGATACATTAATAGCCTAGGCTATAACAAAGTTCATCTAACCGATAATATACAATTTTTCTAGTACAGTATTATGAATTATTTCATACACAACTTAATAACCAATGCCAGCTTCATTACTACTTTTAATTTTAATACCATAACAAGCTAGAAACATAATGTAAGATTAAATGATAATATAATAACGAAACATACATCAACATAAATATTTCGCATTTCCGCCATGTTGCGTGTTTATCTACCGTTTCGTCAGATATCTAGTGATTTATGGTGCGATAGTTTGTAGGGCGTTTTATCGAACGATTAGCCGCCATCGAACGTTTCAGAAACGCTTACGGATTGAATAATGCCATCTAGTAGATATCTTACGTTTCGGAAACCCGGCGTTAGTGGGTCAATGTTACTAACCGAATTTTAACAGATAGAAAGAAAGAAAAAAAACCTTAAAGTGTAATATTATGAACGTGGGCTAAAATGCAATAGTAAACTAAATAAAACCGAAGAGAATTAACTAAATTATAGTGCGTTTAGAGCTTAAAAATATTATTTATGATGATACGGATTACTAATAATTCTACGGATTACTAATAGTTCTACAGTTAGTCTAAATACTACTCTAATACTAGGATTTAAAGTCAGTATATAATTTTAAGAGTATATAAAATTAAAGGGATTAGAAAGAAATCAAACAGAGCTAGACCTTGTGTCGTGGGTTCCCGACTTCTACACTATATTAAGGTCACTACTGCGTGTCACTCGTCGCTTGGTGCCTTGGAGGTTCACGATTATCACACCATCCTGAGTCCAACAACTTTTAAGTCCAAATTTCGCGATGGATTCTCGCAGAATGCTGTGTCGCACCTGTGTCAAATCTTCGTGGATGACGACGCCCGAATTTTTCAAGTTCTTTTTCCTGGAGAACACTTCATTACGTTTCCTGTAGGACACGAATTTAGCAATGATAGGTCGAGGCCTATTATTGGTGTTCTCCTGCTTGCCGACTCTATGGGTCCTGTCTATATCTTGCAGCTGGATGTCAACGCCGATCTGCTTTCCGACCTCTGTGACAATTTTGTCAGTATCCTCCGACTGCTTTTCCTCTATACCAAAAATCCTGAGGCACTGTCGTCGTTGATATTGCTCCAGATCGTCTAGCTTGTGCTCTAGGGCCTCGATCTTCTTGTCGCGACACTCTATAGTCGTTAATAGGTCACCGATTACCTTGTTATTTTCTTCAATCGTTTTCTGCAGCTCCGCCACAACTGCAGCAGTAACACTTTCGCGTATCAAGTTGGTAAGGGTCTGCAACATGGCAGCGTCCTGGAGAGAGTCCTGCACAACACGCTTAACCACTGTTTCCAACTCATCCATTTTCACACTTTTCTTCTGCGACATGATTTTCCTCTGAATGTACTTATGTAAGGAGAACCGGCAATGGTTATTGCTTAAGGATAACTTATCTTATTATATGTTGTATTACTTCACCTGCTATTAAACAAAGTCGGGAGCGAACGTGCAGCGTGTCTAGTCACTATCCGCCATGACACTACCCCCCTCCGCCATGACACTACCCCTTCCACCATGACACTACCCCTTCCACCATGACACTTAAAGCCAGTCTTCCTTCGAAAGCAGAAGAAATGCACGGATCCCATGCTGTGGATTTTAAGCATGTTAAAGAATACCGAGAGGGTCCGTGATTAATATTACAAGGTTTTTGATGACAGAAAACATGTCAACTTATGGCAATCTTTTCCAATGCAGGGCTACTGGTAGTAGCATAAGGATTTAGTGATTCCCATATCCCGGGCCTCATATTCTCCTTTCACAGAACCGAATGCTGTCTCAAAATGCCCTTCATGGCAAAAAGGCATCTTTCCACATCAATAGGTTCAAACTTACTCAATGGCAATAGACAATTCCTAAGCAAGCTAAAGGAATATTATCTATTTTATGGATCCCGAAGGTTCATTGCCGGGCTTACCTGAGTCCACCATTCAACCCTATTCTTTGCTAACTCCATCCAATATTCCCTCCCAAATCCTACTTCCCTTAAATCCTTTCTAAGATTGTCCTCCCACCTACAGTACGTCTAGGTCTTCCACGTGGTCTTTTCCCTTCGGGTCTCCCAGTCAATACTTTTGAGATATGGCATTCCTCCCCCATGCGTGCAACATGTCCAGCCCATTTCATCCTTCGCAATTTAATTACCCTTGCTATATCCGGTGAAGCGTACAGGTCCTGAAGCTCGTCGTTATGCAGTTTTCTCCACACTGTAAGATAAAATTAAAGAAAATAATTTATTTTACAAAATACCTTTACAGGCCTTCAATATAATCTTCATTCTTGCTTATGACAGCTTCCCAACGTTTTGGCAATATTTTTATTCTGGATAGGGCACCTTCGTTGTTGAGCTGTCTGATTACTCAGGTCGCCTCACTGGAAGCTTCATTAATTGTAACAAAACTTTTTCCACGGAGTGGTTCCTTCAATTTGGGAAACAAATCAAGTCTGGTGGGCTCAAATCAGGACTGTATGATGGGTGGGGAAGTTTTTCCCATCCATAGACTTGGAAAACGTTTTGTTACAATTGATAAAGCTTCCAGTGAGGCGACCTGAGTAATCAGACAGCTCAACAACGAAGGTGCCCTGTCCAGAATAAAAAAATTTCGAAAACGTTGGGAAGCTGTCATAAGCAAGAATGAAGATTATATTGAAAACCTGTAAAGGTATTTTGCAAAATAAATTATTTTCTTCCATTCTATCTTACAGTGTGCAGAACTTTTGAAATTACCCTCGTATGTTAATAATACCACTTCTGACACATGTGCGATAACATGTTACAGTAGAATTGCACAAATAATTAACCACAGATGGTGTATAAGGCATAGTTAAAAAAAAACTTGCTCGTACAAGATATAAACGACTTATTAAAATACAACACACTTGTTAGTTCTGATCTAACAGCGCGTTTGAAAACGTAATAAAGCATTATTCCAAAAATGAAGATCGTACGGCATTATATGCATAAAAGTGGTCATTATTGCGTCTAGATTTTTAAACAGTTAACACAAATGTTGTCAGATATTTAAATTTAGAAAGTTTCTGGAGTCTATGTATTAAAATATAAGAAGTAAAGCACTAATATTCTATCAATCATGTACTACGAGGGCTGTTTTTTTTCAACCTCCGATGGGGCATAAAATGAAAACCACAGTGAAAATCAAAACTTTTATTTGGAACATTTAGGTACACCTTCTAGCTACTTCTGTACGTAGTTTCGTTCCGATTGAGACATTTGTCGTAGCGTGGTACCAACTTTCCAATACCCTCTTCATAGAAGCTTGCCGCCAGCGTATTGAGTAGGGTCCTCACGGCATTTTGAAGTTTTTTTTTTAATTTCTTCGTTGGTGTGGAAGCCAGATCTTAGGTTTGTTCGGGAAATTTGTGTGCATCCATTGTTTGGATTGTTTTTTGGATTCTGGATTGTCGTAACGAATCCACGTTTCATCCCCTGTCACGATGGATTTCAAAAACTTGTTCCCGTGCCGAGTGAATTTCATTTTTTCGGCAGCTGAAGAAAGATCTGGAAGGACAGAGCTTCCACACCAACAAAGAATTTCAAAACACTTCAAAATGCCGTGAGGACCCTTCTCAATACGCTGGCGGCAAGCTTCTATGAAGAGGGTATTGGAAAGTTGGTACCACGCTACGACAAATGTTTCAATCGGAACGAAACTACGTAGCTAGAAGGTGTACCTAAATGTTCCAAATAAAACAGTTTTGATTTTCACCGTGGTTTTCATTTTATGCCTCATCGGAACTTAAAAAAAAACAGCCCTCGTATATTTCAAACTTCTGCCAGCGACAATCCATAACTCACTTTGCTGTTACCCTGTATAACCGTCAGTTATTTGGTCTCCTTCTGCATGTTTGTGAATAGGCCTATTACTTACTTACTCAATGGCAATAGATTATTCCTAAGATAACTACAGGAATACTATCTACGTTTTGGAACCCGGAGGTTCGTTGTCGCGATTACATGAGCCCGCCATTGAACCCTATTCTTTGCTAACTCCTTCCAACCGTCCCTTGAGAATCCTACTTCCCTTAAATCTATTCTCTATCTACTCTATCCTCCCACCTACGTCTTGGTCTTTCAAGTGGTCTTTTCCACTTCGGGTCACCCAGTCAATGTTTTTAAGATATGTAATTCCACTCCCATGCGCGCAACGTTTTATCATCCGTGCCCTCATAAAATTATCATTATTATATTCGATGAAGGGTACAGGTTATGAAGCTCTTCATTATATAGTTTTCTCCAGTCCCGTTTTCATCTCTCTGTGAATATAAACTTGTCAAAATTAACTATCTACCGTAACCAGAGAATTCAGTAGTTTCCACAACGCCACTTGGAAGTTGGAAATGGATAATTATTATAATACCTATGGTCTGTTCCTTGGCAACATTATGAAACTAATTAGTCAATTTAGTAAATAGAGGTAGGTATGGTTACCTTATATCGGTTATACGTTATTTATACAATTACTAGCATAATAAATTATAACATAATGCCATAATAAATTAAAATTAATAGCGTAATTATTTTTCCATAAAATATAGGTGGCTGCCGTTTTATAAATATTGAAGTAAGTAAAATCCGACTATTTCAAAACAGCCCATATTAAAAGATTGGACAGTTCAATTTTACATCTAACGAAATGGATTACTCTACTGAAATTTCTGATATTTTTAGCAACATATTTTGCTTATTACTGTGGGTTATTTTGGAGAAAGTAAGTCAAAAGTAAATACAACGTTGAAATGATTAAATTTACTTTTGGAAATCCTTTTAAAATGTAGCAACAAATACTTCGAATAATTTTAGTGCATATTATAGCCTAAAAGAAAGCTTGTGATATTTGAGTATTTTTAATTAGAAAATTAAACAGGAGTAATATAAAATTTTGTTAAGGTAATTTTAACGATGTATCGAATGTTAACAGCTCTCAAGTTGTGTCTTTACTTTTGTCAATATTCCACCAGTGCGCAATTATAATATAAATCATACAACGTATTCTAAAACTATGATACAAATTATTGTAAAACCTTCGTTAGACCCTTAGTAAGATAAGTGCCGTAGGCCTATGTGTTATGTGAAAGAAATAATATATAACAGTTATCATTTTCGTACAGAATGTTGTCTCCCCTGAGTATAATGCACTTTGTGACTTCTTAAAGAGCATTAACGTTGGTCTTATTCCAGCTTAACGAACCCTCATGTCCCACTTCTTTTCTGTTCGATAGGAGTAATCATTGCTTTGATGAATGTGGCTAGAAAAATGACTGTGAAGAAAGTGTCATTATGGACTCTTGACATACAATAATAGTGGTCTGAAAACCCAAGCAGGCGATGGTCACATACATAAATAAAGACAATCGCTAGTGTAGCCACATAAAGTTCGAGGGATCGATACTCGCATTACATCGACTCGGTGTATTTATTATTTGTGTTCTCAAAACTTTTCCGTGCTCGTCGGGAAATTTGAGTTAAATTTAAACGGACGGTTAGTCAACTTTTCTATCTGTTTTGTTTGTTTGCCACAGTAGATTTGTATGTGTTGTCTAGGCCTATATATATATATATATATATATATATATATATATATATATTATAAAAGAACCGAAAAAGATACTCCTTTTCAGACAATGGTTTAGCTTGTCAACAATTCAATATTACATTGTTCAACAAACGTTCAATAAAATACGAGTATTTCTATAAAAAGAGCAAAGCGTGTTTCATAATTTTCATACGAGTATCATGATTACCATTATAGGCCAGTTTCATACGCCTGTTTTTGTTCGATCATAATTAGTCTAAACGTTTATATTTTAAGGTTTTATATTCACTCAAACGCCCACGCTGTCCTTCGCATCAGCTGGTTGCTGGTTGTCGTAGTTCTTGTCTTCTAGGCAGATGACAACTCATGACGTTGGTCATATCAAAGCTTCCTTCTGGTCGTTTTCTTCAAAACGACTGATTTTGACAACACGAAATGAATTAAATTGAACACTAACAAAATTTATTTTATTTTAAATACAGAATATTTCTTACACAGTTTTCAGCGTGCTACTCTCAAGGACTCAAGATCGTTCCGCGTTCGATAATAATCGATACCACACCGATGTCGTGATGAAAATCAGTTTCGAAATGAGTATCATTATGATACCGTTACGACACACGCAATAAACCTATAGTACGATCGAACAAAAAGGATATTCATTTATTACCACGGTCTTTGAACTCTGAGGATGTTACTTAATTTTATTCTAAGGATGATTTTCGACACCTTGTCGTCACGTATTCAGCTTTTTCTCCTTCTATTTTATCTCTTCAATGCCGGCAGTGATTCTAGAATTAACACACAGTGAGATGCCGGTTTCTCTAATTACTTAAAAAATAACTTAGAAAACTCTAAACCCATCCCTAATTTATTTCATGAAATGGTGTCTAGCGTTCGCTATTCGTTGTATTGAGGCAATTATTACCACGATGGTATCGGCCTGGATCTAGCATTTGAATTGATAAGGCACGTCATGGCTTTGTGTTCTTAAGTTCGCGGGGGTCTAATTGTTCAATCATAGATTTAAATTATGTACAAGTTAATTATTTTTTGCTGCCAACTTAACAGCAGTATATTCTATTTATTATTTTTTCTCTAGTTTTTATTGTTAAGTTTACATTTTTAGTTATTGCATTACATCCTATGTTCATTTACTTTCAACATTAGATTTAGCTTATCATGTTGGCTTTGGATATCTTTCTTTTGTCAGTTCCTGTTTCTGTAGTCAACTTGATTCATATTACTATTTAAATAACATTTATTTTCTAGCTTGTAAGCTATTATTCCTATTCACTGTCTTTATTATTCATATTTGATTATTATTTTTTGTATCCAGTCTTCAGGATACACTTCTTGAGCAGTTTATATGCGTTTCATATTGCTCATTGACTTGACTTCCTTCTTCTTCACTTCAACAATTCCATTTTTACTTATACATGAAAGGATTCATGTGTTTCTCTGGTGCTTCAGATTATTGAGATATAATTTGAACATCAACTTTCATTCATTCTATTTGTAAGGATAACATATCCTACAGATTCTACATTTCTTCATCATATGCTTCAAGTAAGCAATACTTCTAGTGCATCAAGAATTGTGCTTGTCTTTCATTCAACTTATGCCTGGCAAAATGGCGTTCTTGTGGTGTTTTGCTAATTGCTAAATAGCTGGGACATCACGACATATATGCTCATTCTTACAGCAGGTAAAGATTCTGCTAATTTCAATTTATACGAGGACATATACTTCACTTCAAGTAAGTTATCAATAGTATTACTAGAAGTGGCTTCAATTCTCCATTCATCTACGCATTAAACATCGATCTTATTGTTAAGATTTAGCTATCGTTAAATAACTTATACATCAGACTTAATATTCAGTTTCTCATATTGAAATCTACTTCTACAAGTGTCACACTTCACGGACACATATATATATATTTATTCACAAATGTGATTTTATGTGATTTCAAGACTGAATCTTCAACTCCATTATTTACAAACTTTCATTCAATCTCATGCGTTAAGATGACTCACATATTACATCAAACATAAACTCTACATACCTGAAGATTGTCAACCATTGTATGGATATATAAATGCTACATCAAGAAGACTGTTAGCTGAAGACCTACTATCTTCGTTTTCAACTTTGTCAACCAAGTGAAAGTGTATTTGTTCGTGTGCTTAGCTTATGATTAAATGTTATGTCTTATATTCAAGGTTTCATTGAGTGATGTATGCTATAAAGCTTATTCATTTCATTTCCTCCATTATGGAGGTGGTCCTCCGCCAGAGATCTTATTAATTGTGGTTGGCACGGAAAGTGTTAAGCACAATTAAATTTACAATCTCGTGTAGGTATTAGGGACTTTTACAGTCCGCTATCACATATAATACGCCCCCTGATCCTACACTAATCTCGGCCCATAAGTGCAGAAACCTCGTGACTGGCTTAACATGCATATCAAGTAACTCCTTCGGGGCAATGCATGGGATAACAGCGAAAATGACACACATAATTTTCAGTACAAAACCATCGTTGAATAGCTATAACAAGGAAACACATTTCGACTATTCTTTGCAACTAGATTGAAGTCTCCGTCCGCGGTCGATGGGTTTTTTCAGGACGTAAAAATCCTGGGCACGGAGTCCTCCGGGAGGGACTTTAAGCTGGGGGACCCGTGTCGTAGATTGAGGCACGTAAAATAACTCCAAGCCTAAATTAGAGCCTCTGGACAAAATTTCTCTGCCCTTTCACGTCACCTTTGTTTCCTGAGGGGGATTGAGAGGCGATGGGCTTACCACCTGTCCCTCTGCCCTCTCTCGGAAAATGAGCGTACCAAAATTCATATAGGTAACAGAAACTTCCACTTGGAGGGGCTATAGGGTTACAGAGAGACAGATTGACGTCTAGCGTAACGCTGCCCATACCAAACGCCTATCGAAGATACCAATCTCTATGCATCTGGAGGTGAGAGCATTTCGCTAAAGTCTTTTGACAGTATCATGATATGAGATGTTACAGATATCTTGCAGACAGTAATCCCGTAGTTAAACTGAGGTAGTAGAACATGAGAATATTTATTTTTGCAGAAAGGATAATGTGAAACAGGCACTAACTCTAGAAAGTAGGCTTCTATGGAAGTTTGTGGACATTCGGGTCCTTAACTTACGGTAGGCCTGCATAATGGCTCACTCGCTAAAGTCCGCAACTAATCTCGTAGCCTTCAAAGAGAATTTTTGTCAACAGGAACTGGGTAATTTACATTGAGCTCAGTGTGCTCGTTTATCTTACCATAATTTTCACTCCGTGAAGCCAATGTACGTGTGGAAGTGGCGGTCTCTCATGCATCATCTTAATTAAATAGCTTGAAGCAAATTCAACCACAGCTAGACACTCTGACGCTTGTTGTGAGCGTCTCAAATTGAGGACTTCCACCTGAATCAGATCCCTAATATGCACTTCTTTATCTTTTATCTGTGTGATATGCTTTCTGCCTTCTTAGAAGGCACAAGAAGCTGTGCTCCGAAAATATTAGCAGAAAACCATGAGCACCATGAAAACCAATCAGTGCACCATATTTAGGCAGTCTTTGATCGTTTCTTATATATGTTTTTAACTAAAATACATTAAATTCAGGAAAAGTATTATTTATATGTATAACTTATCAAGCGCAATCTACTATTACAAAGTAGGGGAAAGTTTAATAGATACTAAACGCGTTATTCACTGGCTTACCAAAAAATGATAATGGGTTAAAGATTTGCATCTTGCTTGTTATTTCAGACATTATTTTGAATTTTTGAGAGGCTATTTTTCCTTCCCTTACACAAACTTTCTCTCACAATAATTAAGAAATTTAATAATTCTTTGGGGGTATGCCGTAGTGTAGTGGATGAGGCGCTGCGCTACAAACCGGAAGATCGCAGGCTCGATTCCCGATGAGGTCGTTGGTGTTTTTCAATTTGCCTATATGAAAATATGTTTGTTCCACAAATACGTAATAATGAGGTTCCCAAATTATGAGACATTCAGCTCATGGAGGCGGTAAGGTTATAGTATATTTATTTGAATACAATTCTGGCATTCCATTCGAATAACGAACAACGTTACTTATGATTATTAAATGCAAATCTCAAATCATTTAAGAAACGTTTCTTAAAATCTCAAAATAACTAACTGTATCATGAGCAGTCAATTTAATAAATTATCAAGTAAGAAAATGTTCTTAAAATATTTAAAACGCATTTAGTGGTAGACTACGTCACTAGTACTGTTCTATTGCGCAGTATGTGCCTTCTATTTTGATAGTAACTTACGTAAGTTCACATCCGGTCATTCATTTCTCATGTTACAGTACCTACCTTCATCTCTGACACAGACATGTGAAGCATCTGAACACTTACCATTGTTTAGATTCCACGCTTAATGGAATCTGTCTTCGAGGTTCTCTGACCTTTGAAACTGATGCCTTCAGTAAAGCGGCAAATAGACGCTAGTAAGACGTCTCCATATCAGGTGCAGCAAAACCTAATTAGTGGCATATTTCCTTTGAGGAAATCCTTATGCCAAAGAAGAAAAAAGTCACATTTTAAATAAATAGTATATAATTATTTAGTAATATACGTGCAAATTTATACTTTTATAAGCTGAACAAAATGTTGATCAATATGTGTAATTTTGTGGTTGCATTATTGGTTATCGTACTAACGATTTTATTATTGTTTACGGGGTCATGTACATTAGCCTATGACTATAAAATCGTAGATTAGTTGAAAGTGACTTCAGCGAAGGCATATTTTTAGGGTGAAAAAAAGACATAATTATAAGTATATGTTATATTGAACATCTAAATCCCAGAGAATGTACACACATAGGCCTAATATACTTTAACACGTTAGACAGAAATAGATGAAGCGTGTAAACTGAGAGATATTATTCAGTTCACGAATTTTAGACAAAAAGGGACCATATTCTTTACCTCTCTTCATAATGGACAATACTGAACAAATAGAATCTTGAGTGAAGTAGAAAAGGTTGGGGTTTTAAGTGGATTTCACATTCAAATCTGTTGATTTCACGTCAGGACATGTATACTCTACGCAACAATGAAAACTTCATAAATCCCTAGTTTTGACGTGCAGAATTTTAAGTTTTCATTTGATAGTTTACTCTTTTAGTTAACTTGTACACCACAATATTTCACTTTTAAGAAACTCGGCTGGTGGATTGATAATGTCAAAACCTGTAAGCTTACGGTCGAAGAGATGTGAACAGCTCCTCAGTTGCAAAATTTATTGTGCGATTCCCTCATTCCAAGAATCCATACCCAAATGCGGAACTCGATGATAACAGTCTTAAGCAGTGGCGGCTCGTGAGGTTCCATAGGGGTGGGTCACATACAAATATAAGCCATAGATGTTAGAGGAAAACAGAACTCGCACTTAAGCTAAAACTTACCTTTCTGTTTCATTTTTTGTATAACAATACTATTCTTCAGGACATTGTCAAACCCGTAGTTAATGAGATCTTTGAAAACACTTGGGTTATCAGAACCCTCTATCTCATTATGCCCACACAAGGCCAATTCATATTCCCCGCAAAATTTAATGGCATCAAGAATGCGTGACAAAATATATATGTTTTTGTCAACAACATCATTATGCTTACGGACACATGTTCTATACCCATCATCAAGTTGCAACCTGATATCAGCCTTCCCTAAGACAGCAAGACTCATTTCATTGTCTAAATGGCGTTTTGACAAACTGTGCTTACATCTATCGGGTAAATATTTACCAGTTTTAGCCCATGCATCTTCTCCACCGAATAGAATACACGGAAAACAAAATAGTGCATTAGTTGCCAGACACCTGCACATCCACTCGCACTTTTCATATAGCCTACATTTTATTTAAATTCCTCTTGTACACTCTGTTTTTGTCTATATTAGCTCTGGTCTAGGCCGGCCTAATTATTTGGCTAATAACCGGTCCTCGAAATTTAGAATTTTATTTTGTATCTTATCTCATTCATTTAACTATCACTATGTAAAAAAATACTTCACTAACTAAGGAAAAATCAGAAGCACGCACAGTAATAATAATGCATACCACTCCATCTGGCGGAGGATTTCAAGAGTGCAGACAACGCTGATTTGTGTGAAGTCGCAAAATTACTGTGACCCTGTACAACTTAAACTAGCCACAACCGCTCCCTGCATTCTGTCAGCTATAGAAAGGAAAAATGTTAAAGAGATGAGAGATGGCCGGGCACGATGGAAATCTGACCCATGCTATGTTGCCAAACTTTACCAGGAAAGCAAACGCGCGAAGTTTGAAATAGATAGATGTTAAGTTATTTTATTCGTTGCTATAAATGCAGTACAGTTTATATTCAAAATAGATGGGGATGTGGGGGGCACGTGACCCTGTGACCTATAGGTAGAACCGCGCCTGGTCTTAAGGGGAATGAGTGCAGAGCTTTATGCAGATAGCTAGTCAGTAACTGCCAACTGCAAAACTGAATGTGACCATAGCATTTCCAGTCACCCATTTCTTAGTGACCTCCATCTTTCATGGTCAGGGTTAGAGGAATTCAGATATGGAATAAAGTCGGCTAGAGTTGCAATGACTCTTTTGTATCTTAATGTAAAACAGTTCAAGCAGATAATGTCTTAATAGGATAGAGCTTCAGGTTTTAAATCCGTTGCGCTACAATCCCTTGTGGTAGAGGGCCTACCATCAGTCAACTGCGTCATCTACTCACCACTACTACACCACGAAGGCGAAATGTTAAATTTTGATAATGGGTTGATTTCATGTGCACTAATGGTGGAGTTATGTTTATAATAGTTTGAATGTATCCACTTATATCACCAGGTTATATCGTAGAATTTCATACTAATATGCTCGGGTAATAGGTATATATAGGTATAGGTATATATAGTGAGCCGGCATTCCCGCCGTCTCAATTGTTTTACGTAAAGTCAGCCATTTTTAATGTTTACGTAGTGTGGCGCCGACTATCGGCAAAAGGTGGCAAGTTCCTTAAGCTTTCTCTGTTCTATTCTCCATACATAGCCGCTATCTGGCGGTAGTTTAGTAAAATACGGTTCTCGCACAGATATAGAGGAATAGATCGGCAGCGTAAGGGGAGCGACTGAAGCCAACGCGTTCGCTGCGTCGCCATATTGCGATCACCAACAAACTGACGAATGGAAGGGAAGCCGGCACGGGAATCAAACAAGAAAGGCTTTTTAAAGCTGTTTCAATTGGAATTTCACAATCCAGTAAATAAATTAGTAAATACAGTTTTATTGTCATTTGGCCATTACAGCACTAGACGTCACACTTATAGTAAAATCAGGTAAACTGATATAACAAAAGTGCCAAAGTGCATGTAGTACCATAGTCTTAATTCTGTATACAGAAGATGCTTCTATAGGATAAATGTTAATGTTAATTTATAGTCACATATCTTTTACATTTATTCAGCTTTGGCTGGTAAACTGGTGACTCACTAGGAATATTCTAGCTTAGGTCTACACTATATTACTTGTAAATCACGATTACAAATAAGGAAAATCTAACACTAATGTAATTATTTATCTAATGCTATTAATAAGTGCTTGAAAATGGAATGATTTCTTTTACTATTTTTTCAAGTGAAACTTCTTTAGCCGCGGTAGGAGTAAATCGAGAGCTAACCCAAAGTTGCGTGACGGACAAAACCGTTACGAAATTGTTACACTCAAAATCGTCACGAAATTAGTGGGTCTGTGACGGAACGGACTGCACAGAAAACAATCAACTCAATGATTAGGCTTATCCAAAATTTAAAAAATCTAAAAATCCAAAATAAAAAAAAAATCCAAAATTTAAATATCCAAAATTAAAAATGCAAAATTAAAAGTGCAAAAATTAAAAAATTCAAAGATCCAAAATTCCAAAATTTAAAAATTCAAAGATACAAATTTGAAAAAATAGAAAATACAAAAAACCAAACTTTAAAAAGTCAATGGAATAAAAATTAAAAATCGAGAATCCAAAATTTAAAAAATCTAAAAATAAAAAAGATCCAAAATTTAAAAAAATCTAAAACAAAAAAATCCTAAATTCCAAATTAAAAAATATAAGCTCAAAAATATAATAATTCCAAAAATCCAAAATTAAAGAAGTCCAAAAAACCCAATATTAAAAAGTCCAATCCAAAATTGAAAATTCTAATAAGCCAAAATTTAAAAAATAAAAAAAAATAAAAAATCGATAATCTAAAATTTAAAAATAAAAAATTAATAATCGATTTTCCAAAATTAAAAAGCAAAAAATTAAAAAAAATTAAAATCCAAAATTTAAAAAATTCAAAATTCCAAAATTAAAAAATTCAAAGATTCAAAACTAAAAAAATAAAAAATCCAAAATTTGAAAAATCCAAAATTTAAAAAATCCAAAATTTGAAAATTAAGAATCGAGAATCCAAAATTAAAAAAATTTAAAAAACCAAAATTAAAAATCTAAAAAATAAAAATGATCCAAAATTTAAAATTAAAAAAACAAAAAATCCTAAATTCGAAATGAAAAAATTAAAAGATCAAAAATTTAAAAATTCCAAAAATCCAAAATTTAAAAAGTCCAAAAACCCAATATTAATAATGTCCAACAGTCCAAAATTGAAAATCAAAAATCCAATATTGAAAAAATCTAAAAATTAATTCCCCGCACTCTTTTTTTATTTACTATAATTATATGTTACTTCATATTCAAGGAATTCTCTGATTGAGTAATATGTTCTTTGCAAAAACAAGTTTTTAATTTTAATTTTGAATTGTCTCCTATTTAATGCTTTTGTTTCATTTGAAATTTTATTGTATGTTTAAAGCCCATGTATGTGGTGTAAGCTCTAGGAGGGTTATTCTATGGGAACATAATTTTAACAACTCTGTTTCTTGTGTTGTGTTCGTGAGTATTTTGTGTGTTGTATTGGTCAAAATTAATGTGCACATGAGTTAGAAGCTCTAGTAAATATATTGAAAGAAATGTTAATATTTGTAGATCTCTAAAGAGTGGCCTTCATGATTCCCTGTGGATGAATGGATCATAATTAGTATGTTCTTCTTTTTATGATACTTTCCCATTCGCTGCAGTTTTCCCAGACAATTATTTCGTAAACCAGTATTGAATGAAAATAGCTGTAATAGACCCAGTTTAAGCAATAGTAATTTGGCAAATTTATAAATGGATGTTAATTTGACCTCCAATATTGTGGTATAGGCCTAGTATGTATTTGAAATTAGAGGGATTCCCAAACAACACTGTGGTTCACCATTTTAGTATAAATTCGGGATTATGTAGGAAGAAAAACAATTTTCCGTAATGAATATGTGGTACTTAAGCAGGCACGTTGGTGACGCGTTGGTGATACCAACATGGCGTCGGCACTGCTTCCCTTGCCCCTCTTCATCCCTGACTCGGCTTCACTGCTACCTGCAGTTAAGGATACGACGCTGCCGATCTATTCCTCTATATCTGTGGGTTCCCGGCTATGTGGCCGCGTCACTTCCGGCATCTTCATCTTCCAATATGGCTACCACCAGAGGTTAGTGCGGGCCTTATGCCTTGAAAGATCAAAACAGTGCAGTTTTGTCTTTTTGCTCAGTAAAGCTTTTATTCATGTAATAACTCTTTTGTTGTTTGATTTTACGCTGGCAGAAATGTTTGTGGCATCGGCCCTAGCGTAGTTTCTTTCCAAAATGGAAAAACATATGTAGCGTGGGGGACGCCTTCCCCGCTGTGCTTAATTCTTCCTTATTTCGAGTATTAGTTATTTCCTTGTCTTTTCTTTCCTTTCAGTCTGTCTTTTACGTAGTGGTAGTTTTCTTTCTTTCTTTTTTTGGCTTAATGTAGATTTTCTTGTAGTAAGCTTGTTCATGGTTTTTCCCGCCAAGCTGTAACATGGCGTCTGTTCCTTGAGTCCCTTTTGCACGCATTGGCGAGGCTTCGTCTCAAACATTCTTGCCGCGTTTTGCAACCTTTTAACTTATAGTTTTATTTTGTCATATCTTGTTAATTTTCATGCTGTTTTTAATTAATAGTCGAGTTTGCTACCTATTGAGAAGGACCTATGTTTTGGGGCAAAGAGCTACTCCAAACATAGTATTTCGGGACTTACCTTTAACTATTATGAAATTTTTCCTTTCAGGCTTTTATGAATTATTGGTCTATGTAAATTAAAACATGTAAATATTTATTTTATTTTAATTATTTTATTTCACGCCCTCAGGCGAATCAATTTGATTTTTTTATTTCTACATCAATTTTATTTAGGGCTAGGTTATTTGAAAGTGTATATATTTTTTTAATCATACTAAAAACTGTATTTAGGCTGTTCAGACTAATATGAATTGTTTGATATCCAAAGTGTGATATGATTAAATGTTTTTAAATTGTAATTATTCTGTACATTTATTTTACTTGAAAACACACATATAAAAAAACGACGAATATTTTCAAATTATATCTAGAGAAACTAAAATTGAATGTTTGCCTCAGTATTTTAACCTTGTTCTCCCCGGGAAACCCAATTATCCTCTGGGCGGGTCCGTATTTCAATTTAGGTTAGCTTTCCTTGGGCGGGAACCTTGCACTTCCTTCCACAATTCCCGTAGGGGGGTTCAATAGGTATAGGTATATGGGTAGAGTACGATTACTTCCACAAAGTCTCTGCCCTTGAAGACTTAGACCAGCCAACGAACTTTTCGTTATAGCTTGCGCCGACTCTCATGCGCATAGATCAGTGAGCCACTGTTGAGCACAGAGTGAAGATCACGCATGCAGTGAAAGAAAATACTACATTGTAATAGATGAGTGGAAGGATAATGCCGCAGCGAGACACAGACATACAACACGTTGAGTGGGATAGAAGATCTGGACCAATCAGGGTTCAGCAACCTCCCCCAGGCAGGAACTCTAGGAACTGTGACACTCACTCCTAAGGTTTGTACGTAAATATCCAGAGACTTTGTGGAAGTAATCGTACTCTAATAGCCAATCAGAAGAGCTGGAACTGTCACGACGCTTAATATTTGACAGTTTGAAGGGCTTGGGCTTACTACACGATATGAACTGATGGGTTAGATTTATTTGTGTAATTTATCTTCTTTTATTCAGTTATTATTTTTCTGTTGAGTGTAGACTTTTTAATATTATGATGCCTAAAGATTTCATTTAAAACCTGTTTCTCATAAGAAAATTTGATTGTACAACAGTTCTTATGCCATGTCTCTATTTCCAAATAAAACAAACTAGTTTACTGTATGTTACAAACGTGGTGTATCCTCAAATATACCATAAAATTAAGTTTACCATATACATATCAGCCTATTTATATTAACTGTATTAACTATAAAAAATAAAATATTATTTAAAATTGGAGGATGAGATAGTTTCTTCTTGGGTAATTTATGCGTGTTCTGTGCAGTTAATTTAACTTGTAACTTGTAAATAACTACAGTAGTAGTAATCCTTTTTGTGATCTATATGCTCCGTTCTCAGTAAGGATTGTGCTGTATTGGATATGCACTTAGGTGTTGAAAACCTTTCTCAACAAACCTAGCGTGCTGTGATGTAATCAAGTGTATAAGGTGGACTTATTCAATGTCATTTAACCTCTAAACTGAGATATTAAAATATTCTAATTCAGACACTTATCATTAGAGAGAATCCCGGTATTTGCAACTAGAAGGCCTAAATGTCTTGATTTCTTTTGTAAAGAACCAACTATGTTCCCTAACTGTTAGGTCACATTTTAATTACTGTTTGCCATCATTTTACCATTTTTATTATAATTAGCACCCAACTATCTGCTAACGACTTTTCTGTCTTGAGTGTATTTTATGTAATATATTACACTGGACAACTGCCAAAAAATGTTTTGCATGAAATTGGGCGTTTATTATGTGGATTTTAGTGCTGAATTCAATTATGCAAACAGTTTTTCTCTGGCACCCTCAGTTTCAAAAAGAAAGCCTGTTTTCTGAATTAGCACTGGCTGTAAATGCTTAAATTTCTGTTAAAGTGATTGACATAGTAAACAAGACCTAATAGCGATTATAACATTTATTTATTATTATTTTACTGCTTTAGTTAGTAAGGACCGTGGTGTTATGATAATTGGTCATGCAGTTCAAATGAAAGAAAGTTACAAAAATATGCAGCTAATATTACAAAAAGTGCAGTATGACAAGTACAACTGGTCCATCGGTGGCGATTTCAAAATGATTGGAATACTGTTAGGATTGCAAAGCGGATACACGAAATATTGCTGCTTTTTGTGCGAATGGGATAGCCGTGATAAATCCAAACATTACGACACTAAAATATGGCCTCCCTGGAGAAAAGAATATCTCAGCTGAACCATTGGTTGATAGATCAAAAATTTTATTGCCTCCACTTCATATAAAATTAGGCCTAATGAAGAATTTTGTCAAGGCATTAGACAAATCTGGAGCAGGTTTCAAATACCTGGAAGAAAAATTTCCAAGAATCAGTGCTTCTAAGTTGAAGGAAGGCATTTTTGTTGGGCCTCAGATTCGAGAACTAATGAAAGATCAGCTGTTTGAAAGTAAACTGAATCATGTGGAACTTGAAGCATGGATATCATTCAAGACCATTTGCGAACAGTTCTTAGGTAATACTAGAGCACAAAATTACGAACAATTAATTGAGAAATTACTAGGAGCCTATAGAAATCTAGGTTGCAACATGTCTCTCAAAATTCACTTCCTGCATTCCCATTTGGACTTTTTCCCTGCAAATCAAGTTAGTGATGAACATGGAGAAAGATTCCACCAAGATATTTCCGAAATGGAGAAAAGGTATCAAGGAAGATGGAAACCCAATATGCTTGCAGATTACTGCTGGAGCCTCAAAAGAGAAACCACAGGAAAGTACAGAAGAAGCAGCAAACGGCAGAAATTCAACTGACAGCAGTAGAGGATGGACTTGAAAACGAGCTGTCAATGTTTTCAGGTACCGTATGTTAATTGGTTACTTTTACAAAATTAAATATAATTTTATTATGAAGGATTCTTCTACATACGAATATTACCAGTTAGTCTTTGATATTACGGTGACTTTACATTTTATTTATAAACGACTAGACGTGTAAGTATACGATTTTGTGACGGACTTTCTTGCTGTATGCTATGAAGTTCCCTAGTCTCTTTGATTACTCACAATCGTAGTACATAAGTTCAGTGAACTCCTACAAAACAATGTTCCTTATACGCCTATTATGCCATTATAACCCGGCACGCGTAATCCACATTCCAACGTTCAGCACAGTTACCTCCTCTACCGGGTGATTGCAAATTTCCTACACCCAGTTTACTCTCTCTTTCTTTTAACAATTTACCAAGTTTGATAATATTGATGAAAATTTATATTAAGGGCGCCATCATCAATACTCTTCTCTCTTCTTTTTATTTTGCATCAGCCCAGTCACAAATTAAATTTATAGATACACAGGCTATGTACCTACAGGCCTCTCGGCTAGCTTTTTAATTTAACAGTGGAGATGGGAATGGGTTCGGCTCTGTCCTTTTATTATTATACTACTCCACTCTATTTCTTTTTTTTCTTTGCAATGACCATTACCAAAATATGTAACTTAGCCCAAAAATCAGTGGCTCTCAAACCATTACAAGGATAGGGGTCAAAAATCTGAACTTCACGATAATTTACTTTGCATAACAATAACCATAATTTATTTAATATTTTAATTTTTTTAACAATAACAATCTGATTTACAATAAATTACATTTGCTCTTGGGTTTTCCCCTTTTTAACAACTACTCATCTTTAAAATCTTCAGGTCACCCGATCTGAACAACATTAACCATTCAACACTTTTATTGGGAAGAATAATATTCAGTTCCCATCTGCAAGGTTAGTATGCCCAGTTTAACTGTCTAAATGTGTTCCTTGTTCTACAAGACAAATTCCTAATTAATTACTTTAATCTCTTTTCTTTCTTTATTTCCAGGTGTCTACTAGAACGTCTCACTTTACCCTTATAATTTACTACTAACTTGCGTAGTCTTTTTCATTTGCAATTTCAAAACATTTCAATATATATATTGTACCTTCTTCCGAATAAATAAAGTTTTTCAATTCATAATTCAGTCATTAACTCGACATATTATACTCAATGATTCCACCTATTTCTCCTATACCAGTCCACTAGTCATTTTAGTCCATGAAGAATTGTACTCAAAGATAAATAGGAAAGACAGTGTTATGAAGAAAGAAACGGAAGTTTAGGCCTATACCCACAGAGTGACTGTGGCGACAGACCACCGATACAGGGGCGGCGTCTAGATCTTGAGTTACAAACAATCTGACTCCTCTCCTGCAACCGGGAAAATATTAATGGGCCGCAAACAAAAATACAATTTTGACAATCGATGTCAGAGGTCCCTGACACTCTCTCCTAGAGGCACGTGGGGCCGTTGTTCGCCTCCAACACCGATGACTTTCACAAATTCTCATAAATTTTTTTTATACTCCACCAGTATAGGCTTTGCCTACTACTAGATTTATATTTACTTTATTTGGGACACTTCCGGCGCTCCCTCACCTCACCCTTGTTCTTTTTTTTTCTCCTGGAGTAATTTCTAGTACGTGCTACTGAACCACTTATCATCTATTCACTACCCAAAATTACCAATTCTCCTCTTTCTAATCTAACCAGTTATTATTTATTATCTTTTAACTCCTTTTCCATTAAGCAGAGTTCCTTTTCAATTTATACCATTGCTCTAATTTACCTACTTTATGTTACTCTGGTTTCCACACTTTTCAGGTTACTACTCTACTCCATGGGCACCCAATTTTCTTGTTTCTAAATTCCCTAGAATTCTAACTGAAACTAACTCACGCCCCAGGTCAGTAACTCTCTCTTTATAACCCTTGAGTGAACTTCTGCTTCTATCCTAACATGTAAATCTTCCAATGGTATGCGCCTAATGTACTGCTACTCATAGGCCCTCTTCTGCCTCTCAATATTCATCTTCTTATCCCCCTCTACCATATTCCATACAATTCCCGCTCTTCGATAAATCTCTTAAAAAAAACAACTCAACATTACAGGCCAGCATGAAATCCACTTATAGATAATCACCTGTCACCTAACGAAAACCAAGTGGGAGAGGCCCTCGTAAGCAATACTAAGTAAGCCCCTATTACCCTTCTTCCTTGCTCCCCTCGCGTCCTGTCTTATAAAAAAACCAAGTTTGTATGAGCATCACCAATTGCCCCGAGCTATGTATTCATTCGTGGGACAATCACCCATAGAAACCCAAAGTATAGAGATTTATCTTTACTATTCAACGGTTACTCTCCTGACTGCTCTTTTTGTAATTGACTTAGACCAGAAATGGAAACTGGTTGGATTACTGTACTTTATTACCTCACCCTAGAATAATCACATCTATACTTCTAACCCTACTCTTTATCATTCATTACGGCGTCTAGTCGCCACACATCTCTTAGAAACAGGCTTTAAACAACAATGCCTCAAAATTTTTCCACTTCCCAAAACAACAAAAAAATAATGTTTATGTGATTATACTCAACGGGTGGTGACCAACTTATCCTCTGATCCTGTATTGTTTCCATCTACTTCCTGATGTCCACATCTTCCCTTATTCCAGACTAAGCAGTCGTGACCCACTCTTCTTTCCACAGCTGGTGTTCGCTGTAGCGGTCTCTCGTACCGGCTGACGTGATGTGCTCTTCCAACTAACGACTATCTCCATATAGTCGCGTCAGTGAAATTCCCATTCAGAATTTCATTAGATGAAAGTCTGACAAACCATCATGCCAGGACGTCTCCACCGCTGTCACACATTCCAGTCTCGTCTCCTCACCTCTCTCTCTTCAACCTTTCTCTCTCGTAGTCAGACACGTTCTCTCTAACCGTTTTTCAGGTTCAACTCCTCTCCCGTCGATTCGCCGTCCACGCATGCGCACTTCTCCTTTTTCTGTAATTCAAATAAATTCAGGGCAGTATCGATAATCATGAAAGTGTTCAATATCGATTAGTTGAGGTCTCCCCAACCCTTCCTTTGTTTAGGAATGGTTTCCTACCGGCTATTTGGCACGCAGCTATTTGCTTCATTACAATTTACTAAAAAACTGAGGGTGCTAGACAAAAACTAAGGCCATATTTGTACTCAGCACATCAAAATACATAAGAAATGATATGTTTTGTGTAAAAAAATATTACCAGTTAGTCTTTGATATTACGGCGACTTTACGATTTATTTATAAACGGCTAGAAGTGTAAGTGTACGATTTACTAAAAAAACTGAGGGTGCTAGACAAAAACAAAGGCCATATTTGCACTCAGCACATCAAAATACATAAGAAATTATATGTTTTGTGTAAAAATTTTTTTGAAGGTCAGTTTTGTTGTCCACCGTTATTACTATTATTATTATTATTATTATTATTATTATTATTATTATTATTATTATTATTATTATTATTAGTGTTATGTGCACTTAAAACTGTTATATCTGTCCCATTAAAATCTGTTTTTTTATCATAATATCCTTTCTTTAATTTACTTGATAGACAGTGCAATGTTATCCATTCTATCATACAATCTCTACTGCAAATATGCTTATTTAAAGCTGTATATAAAATATAACTGCTATATCCTTGCGACTTTTGTGTTTTATTCCTCGGGAAGATGAAAGTTTGTGTAATTTAAATGCTACATTTGTGGGTATATCATAAAGATACACAGGTCAGAGGATTACAAAATTGCTACTTGGGAATGTATGAACCCGAAAAGCAGGTACTTCCGTAGAACATACACAAGCTTCAGGAAATGTGATCATTCCGCCCAGTGGCGACTCCTGGTTTTTTAGTTGTGTAGGATGGTGTGGAGAGAGCGAATTAACCCATTCACTGCTATTGACGTACATATGCGTCGCCGTAAAAAATACATAAAGGCTGAGATGTAAATTTAATACAATAATGCTTTATCCTAAAATATGAAAATATTTAACCACGTATGAAAACTGTCGTTTACGGAAATCAGCTATTCCGCTATAATTTTCATAGTTGATATCAAACTTGATATTACTCCAGGAATACTTATATTGAAATATAAACAGCACTGTAAAGTTTAATAATAGCTAGGCCTATAATATATACCAAGAAATGAAATAAATAAATATTAATAAAAATATGATCACTCCCCTCTTAGAAAACAAGCTATCGAACGTGAGGAACACAAAACACATGTGAGGAAGGACTGTAAGACGTCCTCAACTTCCTCCATATGAAACTGGCTTCTCACAACATTTCCCTTCCCCGCATCCCCCTTCACATGCCCCAGAGATCTAACAACGGCTTGGACTGCGTAACACCAACACTGAGGACATCCTCGCAAATACCAACCTGCTCAAAACAGAACCGCTAACTTCCTTCCCGAGTGCTCTAGAATAACGCTGTTTTGTCATTTTATTGTTTTAATTTTGACAATGAATGCTAGTAAACATTTATGTAGATGAATTATGAAGTGTAGGATGATCCTCACATCCTATATGGAATAATCGCCACTGATTCCGCCATTTCCAATCGTCCTTCTTGTGTGTGTGGAACAAATCCCTCGGCTCGGGTCGATTTGCAGGGATACCCAGCATGCATTACAATCATGTATGAGACCCATCCATCATATCTATGTAGAAAAGAACACGGCATATGATCAAGTATGTGCTCTTTTACGAAATGCGTGTACGTTAAATCTTTAAAGAGGAACTCTTATACTTCATATAATATTCCAACAGTCAGAAACAGTTCAAAATGTGTACGAGGGATAATCAAATGTAAATAGCAATTAATTTTTTCGCACTATATACTGTAGGAAGAATGTTTGCTTGTACATTATTTTTCTACATAGTCCCATTCCAGTTCAATGGACTTACGCCATCGGATATGAAATGCTTCGATACCGCGTGAGAAAAATTATTTTGGTTGACGCTGTAGTCACTCGTGCACCGCCGATTGGACGTCTTCAACAGATTTGAACTTCTCCCCTCCAAGGTGCTCCTTTAATAGACCAAAAATGTGGAAATTTGATGGTGCCCAAAAACCATAGTAATTAAAATTTCTGTTCGAAAAGTTGTAGAAGCTTAAGGAGGAAAATGTAGTGTGGTGCACGGAATCTTTCCGAAAAAATGCGCAGTGCTTAACCCCGCCACTCCCGCTCTCCATCCCTGTGCTTACCCTTTTTTTTTCGCGTTGGTGGACACTCAGCTGAGGCTAATTCTCTATTTAAAGTTTGTCTTATTCTCCCACTCATTCACTCCTGATCCTGAAACCCTCCCTGTGTTCATAGGTTAATGTCTGAATGACAGACTTTGACAACCAAACCAATACGAGCCGATCTCATCCAGGGTCGGAGTGGACATTCTTTGTGACGCTCGACTTCCAAACACTCAAAAAGAAAAAATATTCCACCCCCTTTCACTGTTCACCAAGGCCTGAACGTTGTTCATATGCTAATGCATAAGGTCGTACTTCAATTCAAACATATAAGACATTAGCTCACCCAGGGCTGGTGAGGAACACGCATAATGACATTTAATGCCAACATTAAGTAAAGATAAACAGTAGAAGAAATTAGAAGAATTGCAAAGTTTTCATGCATTCAAGTGTACATCATTAAAGGGAAATCCATTTTAAGCCATTTTTGTAGAATATACTTTGATCTTTAATTTGGTGAAAAATAATAATTAATGAACCGAACGTACAATATTTTCTGAGTTATGATCATAAACAATCATGGACATCATCTTTATATCTCGAAGTCTGTGGCTCTTCTTCCTTAGCTTATAACTGCAAAACGTTTACAGTACAGCTCAAGAACTATTTAAGTTATTATAAATAAATTTCGCGTTCTTGTGTAGTGTGAGAAATGTACATGATAAATTTTCAACTCATATTTTTTAAATTATTTTTCTCTTAAATATTTCAAATTTTCATTAACTCCTACAAGAAAACTGATTTTTAAAGACACTGGCCTAGGATAAAAGTTCTTCGTCAATATTGTAGATAAGGATATTAGCATATTATTCTCTGCAAGGTTACTAAGAACGGAAGATTTATTAAATTATTCAAGTAATGAAATCCTTATGGTGTTACAATACCATACAGCATTCCATAGTTTTGCATGTTCTTGAACAAATTAAATTTCTTTAATTGTACACACGTCTAAGGGGGATACCGCCCCTAAAGTAAATGATGTTCCTGTGAAAGTTATTTTTATACGTACATTTTTTAATTTCCCTAGTAAAAGTTTGCTAAATTGTTTATAGAGGTTAAAATAATTATTAGAAAATATGTTTTATCTTCATCAAATCAATTTGAATAAGTGCACCAAGTCATAAGAATGAAGTAGGTGTCTGGATCCCGTCCTCCCATACCGACAACTATTGAGTTTCGAGGGCTGAAGAAGTTCCATAAAAAGCTATTGCTGAACATCGCATCTCTGCCACGTGGATGTTTCAACACCGTACCTTCTTAATTAAGGATCGCCCTAAGGCTTTTATATGCTGAGTGCATTTCCTAATAACCCATGAACTTTTACTTCAGTAAGCCTTTGGTTAGCAAGGGATACTCAGAACTTAACACGGGACTGGAAGACTAAAGTTAACACACATTCTCGCCCAAAGTATAAATTTCTTTTATATTTTCATATCAGAGTCGTAATTCTTATTGAATGAAGCCTGTAGCGAGTTTACACGAAGAGCTCAAATGCAAGACAGGTTAAATCCATTTTTAAATTAACCGATTTATTGGAGTGGTAAATATTTCACACTAGCCGTGTGTAGGCTAAGCTGGAATGGTAGTCAGACTGAAAAATTCAGTGCCGTAACTGAGATCCACAGATTTTCGGTTCTCCGTGGCGCTGCTCTACCAATGGAGCTACCTTGGCAACATGCCGGTATTATACAACATTAAATTATTCTCCCTAACCTAACGGGAATAGAAAACCAAGGTAGTCGTTCTTTTTCTTTTATAACGTATTTATCTTAAACTTAAAGTTATGATAAACACATTTTCTTTGCCTTTTTTATACTTTCCGTAGCAGTTTTCTTAAATTTGTACAGAAATATTGAAAAGTATATAACATTCTTCCAATTAAAGGTGCTCTGTGACAAAGCAGAAATGTAGCCGAGATCTCCTATATACATATGTTTGTGAATGATGAATTCAATATCCTATTCTATTCTATTCAATTCAATTCAATTCTATTCTATTCTAGTCTGTTCTGTTCTGTTCTGTTCTATTGTTCGTTCATCTGCATCCCGCGGGAGGCTATGGCAAATCTCCGCAGAGCCTTGAACGAGTCGTGGTCATCATTCCATGACTTCGTTCCGGTTCTGGACCTGCCTTTAATCAGAACACTCATAATAATTACCATCATCATATCGTACTTCTAGTTAAATTCCATTAAATTAAATATTTGAAACTTTATACGTTGGCTTGTCTCAGACTATTCAGAAAATATCGTTATTTATCAACATTAATGAATAAAAACCAGTTGTAGGTAATTTATTCGGCCCACTTCTTAAGATTTGATTGGATTAGGTTTTGTTACCCCTGATCACCTGAGCTATTACGTTGCGTGCATAGCACAGCTGCCTGCCTCACTCCACCAGAAATTTCATCCCTATAATGAATTGATTTTTCATTAGAAAATTGTTCCGGGAAGCATGAAGGTTATTTGCCACAAGTTCTGGTAGAGGAATCGTGATTCTGATTGGTTATATGATATCAGGGTGAGGGAGAGGGGGATTGGATGTATGCGTGTATAATTATATCATTGTTCTGAACCTTACCTCAGGGTTTATGAACATTGCCCTCTCAGCTCTAGGGGCAACGTTCACAGTATAGAGTGATTAAATCTTATTTATTTCAAAGTAATTGAATTATGATAGTAATAATCAAAATAACATATTTTAATCATTTAGTAGAAAATACGTCTTTATGACTGTATCTCTTCAAGGTTCAGGCTTTCTTTTTTTTCAAAGAATGATTACAAATCTTATAAAATCGCTTAGGAACTTGATAGGGAAACATGTTCTTTGTATAGTTACTTCAAGTTTGGCAATTGTCAGAGCTACGTATGTCCCTAGCACGGATAACCTCAACACTGAAGAATCTTCGTTGGTGTGGAAGCGCTGTCCTCCAAGATCTTGGGTTTGTTCGGGAAATGTGTGTGCATCCATTGTTTGGATTGATATTTCTGGATTCTCGTAACGAATCCACGTTTCATTCCTTGTCACGATGGCTTTCAAAAACTCGGTCCCCATGCCGAGTGATTTTCATCTTTTTCGGCAGCTGAAGAAAGATCAGGGAGGACAGCGCTTCCACGCCAATGAAGAACTTCAAAGCACTTCAAAATGCCGTGAAGTTCTTTCTCAGTAGTATTGGATAGTTGGTACCACGCTAAGACAAATGTCTTAATCGGAGGGGCGACTATGTAGAGAAGTAGGTGGAAGGTATATCTAAATGATCCAAATAAAACGGTTTTGATTTTCATTGTACCGTAGTTTTCATTTGGCGACCGATAGGACCTTGAATAAAAAAATAGCCCTCGTTTTGAAAAGTTAGAGGCTTTGATATAATGATGTATGTGGGCTACAAAATATGCAGGTTGCCTTCTCTGGGTGCAATAATTTCGAGTTTCCACCCTGATTTCATGAACGGCAAATTAAATTTGCTACTAATGTGAAACATGCTGAGACTTTTCATGGACTATGTTATTATTAGGTAAAACATTTTTCCTTCGAAAATTATTAACACATTTTTCTTTTAACAAGAAAGGGCTTAATTATTTTGAACAAATTATGTTTTTCTTGTTATTATTATTATTATTATTATTATTATTATTATTATTATTATTATTATTATTATTATTACAGTACCAGTAATGAGAAAGATAACAATTTTTTTTAACTTTCTTCATCAGTTCATATTCCGTTCTCTAATTAGTTTCCCGGCGCATATTACTCTCGTATTCACATTGTTTAATATAATTTACACAGTTTAGAGATATTCTGTTGACATATTAAGCCATATGTAGAATCTGTTTTTTCCTTAGTTTGCCACTCCTATTCGTGACTACTTCGTGAAATGACAACTCATTAGATATTACACAGACATTCGAATGAAGTGAACCAGATTTAATTAGAGTAAAGTATTCCTTCGTATAAAGCTCCATGGTGCTATTAGTGTGGTATTTACTGGGCAGCGGGTGACAATACACAAGCATTCCTCAGTGGATTGTTCCTGAAACCGTATTCAGACATATCTGAGGTTCATTCACACACGTACAAAGGGCACTTCCTTTTAGATACATTAAGATAATGGAATATCATAACAGACAATTTACAGTTTGTAAATTAAAGTAGTTCACCTTAATATAAGACATCTTAAACCCCTGCACACTGATCTCTTACTAGTTCAATGAGAAGGTCGCTATTATTATTATTATTATTATTATTATTATTATTATTATTATTATTAATAAAGTTTGCTTTTACCTGGAGGAGCTACGGTCATAGGACCTTCACTTCCACTCAACCAGTCATTTTACAACAGATAAATACAATACAGAGAAAGAACTAAAACTAACAGCTGTATAAAGTAACAATTTAATATTAAACATAAACAATATTAATTACTGATTGACTTGGAGGAAGTCAGAGTATTCCACTGAATAATGTGAGGGTTAGAAAATCTGAATTAGTTTTTAATAAGTCTCTAATCTTATCTTATTTAAATGAAGATAATTTTAGTTTGTTTGAGACGTATTTGGACTAATTTGATTTACGTCTAGAAATAATCTTCTGCCCCAGAGGTACAGCTCTGGGTGGGCTTTGGCCTCCCTCACAACTTGCATCCATCCTTCTCTATTATGCTTCTTTTTCCACCATTTTATAACCCGTAAAATCTTCCAAGTCCTCTTCTTGGGTAGAAATAATTATTAATAATAATAATAATAATAATAATAATATAATTGTGTTATTCAGCTTTCTAAATCTCTTAAAATTGTCAGATGTACACTTGAGTTTGCAAAATCTCTGTTTTTGCGAGCGAAGAATTGAACAACGCTGGCGTCTCAATCATAACAATCATATTGTAACAAGGGCTCGTCGGGGTTCAAAATGAGAACACCGAGTTTATAATTGAAGGATGGAGGTTTCTTTATTTCCTACAACAATTGCCAATACAGCCAGAAACTCCAGACTATTCACCAGGTTACTGTCCTGTTCAGTGCTCACTCTCACTGTGCTCAGTCCCAATTACAGCACTGTTCCAGTCCAATCCAGATCATCCCACGTCGCGCCGGTCAACTCCACAGTCCTCGCTGCCGCTGTGCGATCCTCCCGTCGCGCCGAGTTCCCCGGGACGGCACTACCTCAGCCCAGATCAGCTCACCAGCTCTTCCGTTCACCCTTCCCTCCGGTCACTAGTTCCCCGTTGACTAGCTATTCCGCTCTCGGGTCCCTCCGGTCACTGGCTCCTCAGCTTCCCAAGACACACTCACTTGAGGCCGCGCTGATCAGTCCTCTCCGTCCAGCTCACCCTCTGACGCTGACGCTCGCCGCTACTCACGGACTGCCTCTCTGACTGTTCCCTCGTTGACCCTCCGGCTCTTCACGGACTGCCTCCCCTCTGATGTACTGACTCTTCACTGTACTGAACTCTCCTTGACTGACTGACTCATCACTCCTCGTTGCCGTCTCTGACTGACTTGCCGCTCGCTCGCTGCCCTATATATAGGGCCGACGAATATTCCAGACCCGGTCTCTCGAAAGCTCTCCGCCCGCGCATTGTCTAGAATGTCCGCGCGGGGCGCGTGGCTCCACCTCTGGCCCCTCCCACGGGCGCGCACCGTCCTCACCGCGCCGCCGTGCCAGGGAGTAGGCCGCACCCGTCGACGCGCGGCTCCAATCAGCAATAAGAGGGCCGTGCCTTTCTAGATTTATCTAACTCTAGTTCTTTCGGGCTTACTCCTCCTTCTATCAGGCTCTAGGCTTTTCTGGCTTTGTCACAATATGTAGAGTTGGATTATTCCCACAAAGTCTCTGGCCTTGAAGACTAACCCAGCCAGGGAGCTTCTCGTTACGTCTAGTTACCAAGGTGCGCGAATTCGGTGCACGTAAGATCAGTAAGCTACCGCTGGGCAGAGAGTGAACATCATGCAGCATGTCGCCAGTCGTAGAAAATAGAGAGTTTTTGCCCAGCTTACGTTGAGTTACCGTAAACGTTGAAGTCACGTGATTGATGTTGTGCGCATGCGCCGGTTTGCCGTGACGCTATATCTGATAACGTGACACGTTATTTCGGAATGATTAGCGTGACGCTTACGGTAATAGACATGAATCCCGAAAAACAGGAAAGACTTCGCTTTAACATAAATAACGACTTGATTCTCTTGCGTGAGGTTATTGGTTCAAATCCTTATGATGTTCCCGACTTTTTGGAAGGAGATGGCAATAATTGGCTAACGCATTTAAAGTTAAAATGGAGTCTGGTGAATCAGCTTCAAGAACTAGAAGAGGACTAGAAGACAGGGGAGAGGCACTGTGCAGTATTGGTGTTATAGCTGACATAAATAATCAGTATACAGTATAAACAATGACGTGATTGTGGATGACATCCCACCACACAGCAGTTGTTTAACCTTCAATAAAGAACTAGAAACTCGCCCTACTTCCAATGGTCAGCTGATTGCCCAAGGTCCCAACTTTAGATTTTTACATCTAACTCAAATGAGGAAAAGAAGACGCAGGGAATCTATACTAAAAAAACTAATTCAGCGTTTTTATACCAAAAGCAATCTATAACATAAGGAATTAGAAGAAGAAACTCTTACAATAATGTATAGGCCTATTTACTTTTATTTCAATTTGAGAGTTTAACTAAAAAGATGCCAATATAAAATTACTTCTTGAATAATATTTACTGATAATATACAAAATATTTCTCTGGCTAGGCTACTAGTGGCATATAGCTATAATCTTATATGATTTTTATTCTGAAAGTTACAGTAGATTTTCAATGATGAGTACCAGTATTTATAGGCTCAATTATTTCTAGTATAATAAACCACTGCAGATAATTTAATGCCTGTAACAAACTCAAAAACATTTCAATAAACTTACATAGCAGTGTTTATAAATTTTCACAAGTTAAATATATTTTTCTTATTAAAATCCCATTTTGAGGTTATGTTAATGTTTATATGCTGTTATGAGGTGCTATGCAATTCATATATCTGTAGGCTTATAACAGAAACAATGGAAAATTAAATTTATTCATAGGCCTATCACATTCGGAGAACAATTTGGTATCATATTCTCCAATAACTCATTGTTAAAATCTTCAAGTGTGGCAGCCTGAAGCAGTTCCTCCATTTTCTCTGTTATCTTATACCGTACCGTGTCAATTTACGCTGGCAAAAACTCCGTCGTAGCACAAGACGTTATTCCATTTACCGTATTCGATCACGTGACTTTAGTGTGTACCGTATCCGACAACACGCTATGGCAAAAACTCTCTAATACTATAATAGTTGAGTGGAGGGATAATGCCGCAGCGAGAGAGACAGACAACACGTGGAGTGGGATAGGAGAGCTGAGCCAATCAGGGTGCAGCTACCTCCTCTAGCCAGGAACTCTACGAGCGGTGAGACTCGCTCCTAAGGTATATACGTAAAAACCCAGAGACGTTGTGGAGGTAATCCTACTCTAATGTAGAATGCACAAAGAGCAGACTTGATTTGCGCAACGCTACTCCTGTGCCCCCCTCGCAACAAAAGTCACCCACACCGAAGTTCGCGGAGATGATTACATGATAAGGAAACTGAGGGGAGAAGAGTCAGTAACCGAGGGTATGTCCCTCACTTTTGTATTAGACCATTTTTCTTACGAAGCTCTTCTCTGCTAGATGGAATTATTTATAGTCCATGCAAGACATGTAGAGAAATTCTCAGTTTTCAATAAGTATAATGATTTTTAGCAGACCCCTCAGAAATTAAATAGCTCTCTACATGGTGATGGCTTTTCTGAAAATGATGCACATCATACACGATTTACAGTAAGACGTTATAAATTTTCTGAAATGAGTTCAAGCTTGTATTAGGGTGTTACAGTTTTACTTTCGTGTGTGAAACTCGCATAGACGATGAATGTTACGTGAAATAACTGAACCTTGCGGTAACATCGTGGGCTCCCATGTGGAAGGCGGTGAAGTTGAGACCCATGACAATGGTTACGAGAAAAATTCTTCCAACAGCGGCACTCGAATCATAACGTGCATTAAATCGTAAATGCGTAAAAAAAATAAAAAGATAACAAGTATAGCCTATAGCTTGAAACCAGCAGAACGTACAAGTTTCACCCTCTACCTCCTTAAATTTACTTTGAACTTGAGTTACTTTCAACGTATACATTTATGTGTTGTAGATTTAAGTCGTCTCGGAGGTGGCCCCGGCATCGAACTGATCACTCATCCTGAGAGGCTTTCCATGTCCTTGTCGAGTCAAAAAGTATGTATGTGGTTCAGTGACTAATCTCTATCTAGAAACTGTAAAAGATCAAGTTATAATTATAGCCACTTTATATATAAATTACACAGCCTAACAAAAAAGAAATTTTTGTTTGGTGTCTTAGATTTTTTTACCGGATTTTGGCTATACTTAGTGTGCTTATTCCAAATGTGTAAACAGTTTTTCTCTAACAGCTCTACTTTTATATAGAGTGCCATTAACTTATAACCTCTTTCGCGAAACAAAATCTTGCTTGATAATATAGCTAGTGAAGGTTCTTGACATACTACTTTGGACCCGTAGGACGAAAACTGTACAAACTACAGAAAAACTAAAATCTGGATTATTTTTTGGCCCCCAAATTGACAGCTCATAAGTCAAAAACGATCGTACAATATGTGATATAAATTTTTTGACAGACCCCATGTTATATTGTTATTGTAATGTTAATCTAATGTTAGTGTGTTGCTTTTTTCTTCACGTGACATAGAAGCTAAAAATAGGCAGTGTTTTTATTTATGTCAAACGTAAAATGGGATAATATGCATAATGGTAATACCATATCTTACAAACTAAAGCTGATAGGGCAAAACTAGTGGCACATTTGGCATCAGTGACCTAAACATATCCAACAATAGGTATAAATTCTAAGGCACCAAAATGGCTGTTGGTCTGTGTTATAGTTAACTTATAAAGATGTGCTATTCTCTTTCCGCATAGCAAAAAGACCATAATCTCAGTTTTCAGAAAGAAAAACTGATATGAAACACCCACAGCAATTCCTCTGCATTAAAATTTTCTCGGTCTTCATTCTGTGAGAGTAAGTGGTCGTGGTGCACGAGTTCGAATTCGGTTGCCTCAACCTCAGACTAAGCAACTGAGGGGAAACATTTTAGTACCCCACCCATGCTGTGACGTATGAAACCTGATCTTCATGTTCAGTGTCACGTCGAAACTGCTTTATGCTGACGTCAAGGGCGACTGTAGTGGGAGACTTTACCCTACCGCACAGTGGCACAATGTGCCACAGTTGAGCACCCGTGCACTAAGCTGTATGTTTCGCCCGATAGAATTAAAGTGTGCGGAAGATTTTGACTGGTACCTTTAAGACGATTTTTACGAAATCTTTTAGATTTCAATACGAGCGTTCAGTACAAAATTTTAATCGGGAATAGAAACAATGGTGAAAGAACGAGGTCTTGCAGAAAATAGCCATAGAAGTAGAAAGGACAATATTAGTACTTCCCATTGTGTTTATAGTAAATTGAACTTTAATAACCATGCAATTCAGAATTTAGGAAACATAGAGCAGTGGTATTAGTGTGACAGACTTTTTCCAAATATAGTGTTTTTTTTATTAACTTCCTATGGTGGAAAATCGTATTTCCTGTTCTGTGGCAATTCCCTAAACTACCTGCGTATTACTACTTATAGCACATATGCCTTAGTACACCAAAACTTCTAACTTGTGATACAGTTATTATTGTACACATGGATTACAACCTTAGATGCATTTTACAATTTCAATCTCAACTCTCTTTACTCACTTTTTATTTATAAATACTGACTTAGGATAATTCGTCACGCAACTAATTATGATAAAAGATCTTCTTTCCATGGAATGTTTTAGCAAGATGCGCTAAAGTAATCGTTGTTTTGATGGCCACAAGATTAAAATAATATATGTTTTAATTGGTACCCTTGTAACTTGAGAACTCTTCTAGGTAATTAATAAAACTTACATGTTTATTAGTCACTAAATCGCTATTGTAGAATACGTAGTATGCAGTACATATGCCTTAAGTACATGGGAGAATATCGGATATTTTAAAAGACTCTAATTCGGATCATGTTTTTAAAATATTCCTTGATTCATCTATGGCGCATTTACCATATCAGTATTTGTGGGGTTTTTAGTGCAAGTATGTGTAGACATTTGTCCACGTCCCTGGGAATACAATTTGTTTAGAAAATGTCCTATAAAATCTAGTTTTAAATACATTTGCCATATGTCATAGATGTTAATTTTCTTTAAATAATCCTTCTGGTTAAATATGTCAGCAATTAAACTTATATCCTCTAATTTACGATTGCCTATAGCACCGAGGATAAAGACGTTTGTTTATAGCTACTTCACATAATTGTTAGGTAGTAAAAATTCCTTCTGTGCTGATAATATTTAAAGGCCAATATAATGGCAGGAGCATTTCCTCGCAGCCCACACGTTGCGGATTTCGCCGAGTAGCGTGACTTGTTGGAAATGCCTGCCCATTGCGTCACCCCATGCGATCGCGATCCCGTCTTTTATGCTTTATTCTATATTACATCACTCAGATAAAGAAAATGATTTATTAACTTCATTCCAAATTCCACAAATAGCAGCGATCTGTTTTCCTCGGCATGTATGAGAAAATACTCTCGACACTTCCTGACACGATTTCTAGATTTTTCAATTATTTATGATAAAAATTACACTCTTGGCGATATGCACTACGCGTTATGGACAGTCCACAGAGAACTGTAGGTCTCCGGAAATGTCTAAGTAACGTAATCAAATTATTGTTTCACAAATATTAACGGGTCCACCGCCCGGGTTCGATTCCTGGTCCTGGTCCTGGTCGGGACAAGTTACCTAGGTGGGGTTTTTTTCTTTAGTTTTTCCTCACCTTTGAGACAAATGTCGAGTAACTTTAGGCCCTTGTGGTCCCCAGATATCATCTTGCCGTCACTTTCATCTTCATCCCATCCTCCCCTTGTTTGGAGTGAGTGTGTGTGTGTGTGTGTGTGAATGGTGTGTCTCGTCCTATGTGTTCGTGTTGTTTCGGAGGTGGTCCCGGCATTGGTCTGATCACTCATCCGGGGAGGCACTCCATGTCCTTGTCTGGTCAAAAAAGTTTGTATGTGATCCATAGATAATCCCTCTCCCGACAGGTCGCGGCCCTGTAAGGCCCGGGCGGCTTGGGTCGCTTAAATCCTAAAAGGGAGAGGTAAAACTAAGACAAAGAAAGAAAGAAAGAAAGATATATTAACGGCTGTCTACAAAAATAGTGTATAATACACATGGTATAATGATTTTATTTTGCTCGTAGGATTGCCACACTCGCCCTTACTGGCTCGTTTCGTAAACATTCCTACTCGCAAAATAAATTCTCGTTTGACCACTTGTTTCATAAATAACTATTTTAACTCTAGCGCGATAATAAACAACTTTTACTTCATGTGTCTTGTGTTAGAATTTCTATGTTTATTTCTTGCTATCTAAGGAACCATAAAAGTTTGGTATCGTATGGTAAGGTGCATCTTTATTCGTAGATACATATTAAATATACAGTATACATTATCCATAGAACAAATCCAATGCACAGGCCTAGACGGCCGTTCGTGCTTTTACTATTGCACAAGACAAAGAAAGAGAAATGTAACACTAATAATGCTATACAATATAATACGATAACTTATAATATAATGTTATACAAAGATGAAGAAAAGAAAAAAAATCGTACTAATGACAGAGAGGATATTACAATAATAATGCAATATAATACATAATAATAGGTAGAGAAAGATTACTCCCCCCGCCCTCCACCCATCCTTTTCACCCTGAGCTGTCGGACTTTAGACATTAATCTCCCCACCCTTTCGGAGAATTTTGTGTCACTCAACAGCTCGAATATCGCCATGTGACCTCTTCTAGAGAATAAATTAAAGCTGTTTATACATTTACAGCAGTTATTATTCTGTTAATGCCTGTTATCTTATCACACCAAAAATTCCACTTTAATATTAAACCGTATCCCTGGATAGGACACTGCTCAGGGATTTTGGGGATGGTGTTAAGGTTATAGTGTAAACAATCTGAGGCACAATTATAGTTTCACCACTGCCTCATCATAATTTCATAGTCTAGCTTCACCACGGTGTTGATGGTACATGTAGCATCCACTTAATACACAACTGCAATGTATAGCATTACAACAAAACACCTGGCTCATTGTTATTCATCGCACACGAATTCCTCAGATTTCAATAAAATGGATTCTTCATAAATGCTCGGCAAGAGTAACAGTTGGCAGCACTGCATAACACGTCTCGCTCTCATTGAAATGGAGTATGCAAAGAGCTTTAAGTATTAAACGTATTTTAAGTCCAAACCGTTTTGTGATTTTTATACCTACTGTGCGTTTCTAGAGAGAAACTCCTGTAAAATAGACAACGGAAGATTCTACTTACGGAAACATTTCAAGCTTTAATATCTCAGATACCAGTAAGGTACAGTCTACGGAATAATGTGTTTTATAAATAATGCACTAAATTTCAGTTCTCCTCGTATAACCTTAAGATAATTCTTTCATTTTTATAAATCTCTTTTGACGTTAAATTATATTTTTTAATGCCTTAAGTAGACAATTCCATAATACGTAAGATTAGCCCTAAGGAACTAAAGGAAAAAGCCCGTTTAAAATTATAGTGTCATTTTTTGAAAACTATAAAAGTCTTAAATAGTCTTAAATAGAGTTCTAAGGCATTTTAAAAAGTTTCTATTGATTATAAACAAATCCTTTCCTTATTTCCACTAACTGTTCCTGATATGAAAATGCTTTATTCTATAGTTTTAAAAATAATTGATATGAACTTCCATGTATAATACCGTTAGAAGCTGTTATATTTCAGTTGAAACATGACGTAGGAATCTCGCGCAAGTAGGGGTATAGCGTTTATAGCCCGCCGATGCCTAGCGCCGCGACGCCCCAACTCCATCTTAAACTAATTTCAGTTACGCCTTCTGGACCACCTTGGCTACCATATGACACCAACCCCACCCCTCCATCATCCCCCTAAACAAAGTTATAGCAAATATAAGATTTGGTCAGTAAAACAGAGACCTGCATTACACAAAACATTAAAAAATTCCATTTAGGCCCTTTTGACACCCCTCTATCACAAGTCATGGCTCCGCACTGTGCTGTTCCCATTCCAAACCGTCTTGACCATCTCAGTTATCATATGAAACCAACCCCCACCCCTCTATCACAAGTCATGGCTCAGCACTGCGCTGCTCCCATTCCAAGTCTTTTGGGATTTTCATATGAAACCACCTACACCTTCTATTATACTCCTAACAATAAATAAGATTATGTAGGTAAAGCAGAATGCTGATAATTTGTCATAATTAACAGTTCTACAATTCTGAAATAGACCATATCAAAGATTCAGAGCCCTAGCTAGTATAAGAATGCAGTACCATATGCTTACAGACATTGCACTACGTATTCCTACTGTCTTAAAAATTACAATTAGGCTACTCTTATTTAAAATAAAATCTTATAGTATAAAAACCAACATAGCTATCTCTTCGTGTTTGAAAGCATTGCACAAGACAATGCAAGTCGTATGAAAAGGTTACCAGACAGCCTTCATTGTATGACACGCTTACAAACCTTGGCTGCAATAGGTATATATTGCTAACTCATGTCCTAGTTTTCACAGTGCTGTATTTACTTATTGTGGTGTAGTGCATTAAGTGTTTGACGTCTTGGAGACATCTTATTTTGGGTAAGTAAACTGTGTTATTTACATAAAATTTGAAATATTACATACGTTGGGTTTTATGTGTTAAAGTTCTAGTGTTCATGTAAATAAGTCCTTATGCTCAACCGAAACGAGAAATTTGTTTTCGCCCTTTCCCAAATACCCCCTAACCTCAGAAATGAGAGACCAAAATAAGTCATACATAAACAAATAACTAAAAATAAGGAAATGCTATAGGCCTTTATAATTTAATTTTCGACCCCCCTAGAGGGGTAATTTTAAAGAAATAAAAATAAAAACAATTTTTAATATCTAGTACTGTATTACAATGGACAGTAATATGATTAAAACTTTAATGACTAACATAACGAGAAGCTTGTTTTCACCCTTCCACAGCAACCCCTAACCTCAAAATCACTGTTAGTTTACCAAAATAAGTCCTACATTACCAAATAACCTAAGTAATATTAAAATATAAGGAAATGCTAATAGGCCTTTATAATTTAATCTTCGACCCCACTAGAGGGGTAATTTTAAAGAAATAAAAATAAAAACAATTTTTAAAATCTCGTATTACAATGCACAGTAATATAATTAAGACTTTAATGACTAACATAACAAGAACTTTGTTTTCACCCTTCCACAGCAACCCCTAACCTCAAAATAAGTGTTAAGTTACCATCAATAAGCTACCTACATTACCTAATAGCCTAAATAATATTAAAATATAAGGAAATGCTATAGGCCCTTATAATTGAATTTACAACCCCGCTAGAGGGGTGGTTTTTAAGAAATAAAGATAAAATCTAGTATTATAATAGACAGTTAATATGATTAAGACCCTAACATCTACTGTATAAGAAGTCCGTTTTCATCCATCCCCAACTACCCCCTAATCTCAAAATAATATTTATAGGTTATTAAAACGTAGATTTTAATACAAAAGTAACAAGAATATTATAAAAATAATAAGGAAATGTTAGGACCTCTCAAATTAATATCCATTGTAAAACTAAATCATTTAGGGATGTAAATCAGGTCATATAGTTGATATTTTTCTGTAAGGTGTTTATTTGTCGAAACACAATTTTAAATGGCTTAGATTGCAAATGGGGTGAAAACTACCCTCATGGTATGGGACGATTGATAAGTGTTCCTAAAGTCTTTATTGCATCATTTATTCAATATATTACGAAATATTAACAGCTATTTTTTTTCCTTAAATACTTCCCCTCTAGGAAGGGTATGGATATTAATTTGAGAGGTCCTAAGATTTCCTTATTATTTTTATAATATTCTTGTTACTTTTGTATTAAAATCTACGTTTTAATAACCTACAAATATTATTTTGAGATTAGGGGGTAGTTGGGGATGGATGAAAACGGACTTCTTATAAAGTAGATGTTAGGGTCTTAATCATATTAACTGTCTATTATAATACTAGATTTTATCTTTATTTCTTAAAAACCACCCCTCTAGCGGGGTTGTAAATTCAATTATAAGGGCCTATAGCATTTCCTTATATTTTAATATTATTTAGGCTATTAGGTAATGTAGGTCGCTTATTGATGGTAACTTAACACTTATTTTGAGGTTAGGGGTTGCTGTGGAAGGGTGAAAACAAAGTTCTTGTTATGTTAGTCATTAAAGTCTTAATTATATTACTGTGCATTGTAATACGAGATTTTAAAAATTGTTTTTATTTTTATTTCTTTAAAATTACCCCTCTAGTGGGGTCGAAGATTAAATTATAAAGGCCTATAGCATTTCCTTATATTTTAATATTACTTAAGTTATTTGGTAATGTAGGACTTATTTTGGTAAACTAACAGTGATTTTGAGGTTAGGGGTTGCTGTGGAAGGGTGAAAACAAGCTTCTTGTTATGTTAGTCATTAAAGTTTTAATCATATTACTGTCCATTGTAATACAGTACTAGATATTAAAAATTGTTTTTATTTTTATTTCTTTAAAATTACCCCTCTAGTAGGGTCGAAAATTAAATTATAAAGGCCTATAGCATTTCCTTATTTTTAGTTATTTGTTTATGTATGACTTATTTTGGTCTCTCATTTCTGAGGTTAGGGGGTATTTGGGAAAGGGCGAAAACAAATTTCTCGTTTCGGTTGAGCATAAGGACTTATTTACATGAACACTAGAACTTTAACACATAAAACCCAACGTATGTAATATTTCAAATTTTATGTAAATAACACAGTTTACTTACCCAAAATAAGATGTCTCCAAGACGTCAAACACTTAATGCACTACACCACAATAAGTAAATACAGCACTGTGAAAACTAGGACATGAGTTAGCAATATATACCTATTGCAGCCAAGGTTTGTAAGCGTGTCATACAATGAAGGCTGTCTGGTAACCTTTTCATACGACTTGCATTGTCTTGTGCAATGCTTTCAAACACGAAGAGATAGCTATGTTGGTTTTTATACTATAAGATTTTATTTTAAATAAGAGTAGCCTAATTGTAATTTTTAAGACAGTAGGAATACGTAGTGCAATGTCTGTAAGCATATGGTACTGCATTCTTATACTAGCTAGGGCTCTGAATCTTTGATATGGTCTATTTCAGAATTGTAGAACTGTTAATTATGACAAATTATCAGCATTCTGCTTTACCTACATAATCTTATTTATTGTTAGGAGTATAATAGAAGGTGTAGGTGGTTTCATATGAAAATCCCAAAAGACTTGGAATGGGAGCAGCGCAGTGCTGAGCCATGACTTGTGATAGAGGGGTGGGGGTTGGTTTCATATGATAACTGAGATGGTCAAGACGGTTTGGAATGGGAACAGCACAGTGCGGAGCCATGGCTTTCGTTAGAGGGATGGGGGTTGGTTTCATATGAAAAGCCAAGATGTTCCAAAAGGCTTGGAATGGGATCAGCACAGTGCGGAGCCATGGCATGTAATAGAGGGGTGTCAAAAGGGCCTAAATGGGATTTTTTAATTTTTTGTGTATTGCAGGTATCTGTTTTACCGACCAAATCTTATATTTGCTATAACATTGTTTAGGGGGATGATAGAGGGGTGGGGTTGGTGTCATATGAAAGACAAGATGGTCAAGATGGCATAAATAGTTTGAGAAGGTATTGGGATTGGAGCAGCTCAAGGTTAAGGCGGTACTACCTCAAGCGTAGGTATTACTACTATCGTCATTTTTTACAATTTTCCCGACCACTACACAATATTCACTGTTCCTTTGTTTCCCATCATTTCAAGTATTAGAAGACAGTGGCGTGCATATCCTTGGGATATTTTATGTTATAACAGGAAGAATTGAATCCATAGAGCAACATTCTCCTAATAAAAGTTGCTTGTCTATGTCCCCTCTATACACAGGTAAAATATTTCGGTGTTATTCATTAACACCCTGTATATACATCTTACGAGTTAATACCTAGTTAAACATCTTAATATTATCTTTTAGATTGCGTAATTAACATTTTCAATAAACTCTAGCGCAAAATTTGCTTTCAGAATTCTCACCTTGAGCTAATTTAATTTTCCATATTGTGCTATTTATTACAGTATTCAATCAAGTCAAATATGATGAAAACACTATCCTCTGCTAGAATTTACTTCTAGGGTAGTTCAACTTCTGACAAGTTGCTTTGTAACATGTAACATTTGGTACCAGTTGAGAACAATGTTGCGATAACAGAAGAAAAAATTACGAAAACTGGTGATAGAATTCTCCATTTCTGGTCAAATGTTTGTGGGTAAGTGTTTCTGCTGCCGAATGTGGCATATGCGAAGAATTTGAGGTATTTGGAGAAGAAGGAAAGAGAACTGTCAGTGGTCGAGAAAGGAAAGATCATAATGTATTGCAGAGAATTGTTTGAAGTTCCACTTTGATCGGATTTAGAGTTCTTGAGTTTTAAATGACATACGGCAGAAGTATTTTGTTTGTTCCGAAATTTGAAATTACAGATAGTTTAAGTTAAATAAAAATAGTAATCACTTTATTTGCAAATGTAATGATAAAATATCAAGCGATTATGACTAAAGCAAAAATGCTTAGGTTACTAATTATACCGCAGTACGCATTTCCTTTATGTCCATTTGAATAGTCGGATTGAGTGGCGCAGTAAGTATGGCGCTGCCTTCCTGTGGTGATGGCTGCGGGTTCAATCCAGGCTTACGACGATGACATATAAATGTGCATATATACAACAGGCCCATGTCTGTAGGATGCAGTATACCCTCATCGTTAATTAACCATAAATTAACCGATAAATTTGAATAGGAATAATTAAATATTATCAATTTAACTAAAATAATACCTTTCCAATAAGCAGGCCTACATTCAGTTTATTGGTTGTAAATTATTTAAGAAAGTATTTTTTTTAAATATAGCCCAAAGACACAAAGGGCAATCCCATTTCACAAGTGGCAATTTTAATAGCATTCCGGGGTTCATTAATTGAAGGGTCTATCTGAGCGGTATATGACTTTCACATTCTGTGACAATCTCAATCGTTGTCTTACAAAATATCATCATCATCATCATCACGGTTTTTTTATGTATGTCTACATCTTCCGTATTTTCAATCTCCAAGCCTCTCTATTCTCTCAAAGATTTTCAGGAACGTTTTTCTCCTTCATGTCTTCCTGTATCCCATTAAACCATGTCTTTTTTTTTTTTTTTTTTTTTTTTTTTTTTTTTTTTTTGCCTGCCCCTCTTGTTTCTGCCCGGAGGATTCCATGTGAAGATCTTCTTTGGTGATCTGCCCTCCTCCATCCTTCTCACATGACCATACCACACGAGATGCTTTTCTTTAATTTCTTCTATTATAGTGTGTTGTACTTCCATTTCACGGGGGTGCCACTTGGCCATGTATTCAAACTTTCTCCAACCGCGCGGTTTTGGGTTGTGACGTCATTAGGTTGACAGATCAACCCTCACCCGTAAGAGTGAATGGAAAACAGCTGATTTAAAAAAATTAATATTTAATTATAGGCAGCAAGTATCTCGTGTTGTAAGATGTCAACCTGAAGTATAATAACTGTTCTATTAGGCCATGTGGGAGAAATAGTAAAAGTCTTTATGGTTTGGTTTAAAAATTGTATCTTTTGAAGCTGTTTTTAGAGGTTTAGATTGAGTCTGCAGATGATGTCCAGCTAACTTAATGTATTATACTTTAAAGAGACAAGACTATTCTATCGTTGTTATTCGAAATAGGGAGGAAATGTTATTTTTTTTCTTAATCCTTCACTAACTACAGCTTTACCGTTATTAATATCATAATACTGTAAATAATTAATATCAATTGACTTTAATGTAGTTCATATGAGGAATTATTGTAAATAAGATTGAATAGAAATAAGTTTACATTAACTCAATTAGTTGTATGTGTAAATACCTTAGTAACTTCTGTTAATTGATGTTATTGTTATTATTCATTGTTTTATAGACTAATTCTAATAGGTCTACTGCAGAAAGTAGAAATTTATATATTCTACTGACCTCCATTCACAATTCAACAAATAATATAGGCCTAATTAATATTGAAGGCTTCAATATAGATTCCATGATTTACAGGAAGTAATGTGTTGGTACTTAGTAATGTATTTGTTTTAGTGATTAAAAACCTTTATTCTAGATAATGTCACAACTAATGTAATTAATAACTTACTGTATTTATTTATATAATATATTATTGGAAGTAGTGTGCCTGTATCAGTAATATGTATTTAAATGTAATTAATATAATTTAATGCAAACTTTATAATGGTTGTCATGTAATATCTTGCTAAAAATTTCAGTTGTGTAGTTTGGATGGGTAAATATTTTTAGACATGACAAGTCTTTAGTAGTCTATGAATAAAGTCACGTTAAATCTTGTCATACATCAACAAATGTTTTATTATAACCATAATGAATAGAATGAGAAAGTGCGATGACTCTTCCGCTAATACAATGGTGGGTATAGGGAGAGCGGCGGTCCACCGAAACACTGGCAGCACCTTCGTTTGCGTTTCAACTTCTCAATGCTGCATCATGATAGTTTGGCATCTTATGATTAAACTCACAATCTTTAATTAACCCTTGGTCCTATTTCTGTGAAATTTGTGCAGAAATAATCTGCACAACACAGTCTTTCTGATGGTTAAAACAGAAACTTAAAAAATGCGGACATAAATGTTTTTATTTCATTATATTAACATCACCAATAACACAAAATTCATGGAGGGTGAAACGGAATTTGACTATGCGACAATTTTTTTCATTTTTGTGTCCCGTAAAAACTTCAAGCGAGAAAGTTTTAGTGAAATATTTCAACTTTATTTTAAATTCAGTACCACCTTTATATCTTGAATGGTTTACGAGTAATTGAGTGGTAATTATACTGAGCGCTACAGCCGTCTGAATGATGTGGGACGATCATGAAATGTCGAGGGTGAAGCAAATTTGACTATGCGACATTTATTATTTTATTTTTGTGTCCAGAAAGAGATCAAGCGTGTAAGGTTTAGTGAAATATTTGGATATTATTATAAATTGAGTACCACCTATATATCTATAATGGTTAACGAGTAATAGTAATTACTCTAAAGCTAAAGCTATCAGAATGGTATTGAGGTATTAGCAGGCATCTTTTCCATAAAATACCATCAATAACGTAAAAATGTTTACATAATTTATTCGTGGACTCAATAATAATACTATATTAACTGACTACTTGTACCCATACTGCTAGATTGACCCGCTGGGGAAAAGGAGTGAATGAAGCTTTTTTCTAACTTAGTAAATCTGCAGTACTTTTATTTATGCATTTATTGGATTATTTATCATATTTTCTGTTCAGTTACGTTAGTAATTTTTATGTATAATTATCATAGCAAATGTCTTATTAGTTTAATATCTTGTTCCTTTTTTTAATAATATAATTTAACAACATAAGACGAACATCAGTTACAGCGAACGGCGAATGGTCGAGGGTTTGAGCAAATAGCGGGCTGTAGTTAAGGCAAGAGGATTTAATTTTTTTATGAAAAAATAAGGGAAAATGCTTTGAAATATTGTATGATATATGTAGAATGCATTGCAAAACAATTTTTGCGTATGTGCGTCTTTATCGGATGTTGAGACGCCAATTTTAAAGATCACGCGTCCTATTTTTGTAGTGCGGCTTATGAAATTTTCCGTGCCCTGCAATTCACAAACCATCCCTTAGTTTATATTATCTCTGTTCACATAATTTGTACACAGATCTACACTTTTGACCGTGTTTCACCTACATAACTTACCCCATACAGCCAGGAGAAAATTAATATTCATATAAATAATATTACTATTAATACAATATTAATACAAATTAATAGCCTACTCAGTAATATTCTATACAATGTAATATTAATATTAATTTATAAAATATCCCTTAGCTGTTTTCTACCCTAATTATACGTTGTTATTTCTATACAAATGTACATTCTTTAACAAATTCTCATCAAATTATACTAACATTATACTACCCTCTACCCTATTTTCTAGGCAACAAAATATTAAATCAAATCATCCCTTGGCTGTTTCATACCTATATTATATAATTGTTCATTGCTTGTGAACATCTTCGATTTTTTGAAAGATGTGGAACGAAATGTTACGGTCAAGCTTCTTGCAATCTGAGAAATTACTGTTACACACGGCCATGTTTATTTATGGAGATGAGATCTTCCAAGACGTGTAAACCAGCCCGAAAATTGTCAAAAGTATCTAACAATTCAATTTAGATAAGGTGAGTCATTTTGAAATAGATTAATGTATTATTTTGTTTAAGAATGTTTGCAATTTTTCCTATACCGCCCGTAGTAATCTTGCTCCCGCGAATCTCAAGCAGAGTAACTGCTACCTAGCGGCGGAACCAGTGAACTACCTCAGTCATCACACTTTCTCCTCTATTCATTATGTTATAACCTATATATCAATATAAATTACTGTGATACCTAGTGATATAACAATCATAATGATTGCTACATAGTAAGCCTAGGAGGAGAATTATGTGCCCATGGTCGTGGGTTCTATCCCGTTCCAGGTCGATGGCATAAATGAAACAGACCTTTGTCTCTATAGATTTACAGGCTCCCTCTACTGAGGGAGAAAATTCCGGCTCACCGGCGAAGATTACATGGCTGTCATTAAATACCTTCAAATTAAACGAGTTGGTGTGTGGTATAAAAATACTTCCCTTGTTCAGTGAAAGAGTACATACTAGGTACATTACCTTATGGCAATTTAGTAACTAATATAGGCCTAATTGTAATTAGTACTGTATAGATTTTTTTTCCTGCAAGTAGTTTATAAATAGTTATAACTTATGCCTACCGTATTTTAATCCCTCCTTCCCTCTCTTCCCTCTGTCGTAGTTTTACTTCTCCCTTTTAGGATTTAAGCGACCCAAGCCGCCCGGGCCTTACAGGGCCGCGACCTGTCGGGAGAGGGATTATCTTTGAATCACATACATACTTTCTTGACCAGACAAGGACATGGATGGCCTCCCCCGATGAGTGATCAGCCCAACGCGGGGCCACCTCCGAGATGCTCTCTAGTTTTTATGATCGATTAAACACTATTATTGAAGCGTCGGTGCCTCAAAAAGTTATAAATAACAATTCAAAATATCCTATTTGGTTTAGCAAGGAGATAATTCGAACTCTGAAACAAAAGGAATATTTTAGGAAAAGAAAAAACTATTCCTCATATTATATGGAGAAATTTAAAAAACTTCGGAAACTAGCTAAAACGCTTGTAAAAAAGACGTACAATGAATACATGTTTACTTGTGAACAAAATATTAAACTTAATCCGAAATATTTTTGGAATTTTGTGAAAAATAAAAGAACTGAAAATAATAGTTCTAGCATCTTTCTGTCTTCAGATGGTGCAATAATGAATAATTCAAAGTCCATATCTGATGAGTTTGCTACTTATTTTCAAAGTGTATATCTTCAAACGCAGTCATCTTATAAAATAGTAGATACGGTTAATATGCGCACATCACATTCCTTATCTCTATACCCAGTAGACAGTGTGGAATATCGGAATGCTATTAACAAGCTTAAGCCAAAGAAATCAGCAGGTTATGATGGAATTCCTCCTTACGTATTAAAAGGTTGCGCAACGATATTAGAATCCCCTTTTCTATTAATCTTTAACCGAATACTTAGTTCTCAAATATTTCCAGATGTATGGAAAATCACTCAAATAACTCCTGTATTCAAAAGTGGTGAGAAAATAAAAGTAACGAATTACAGACCTATTGCTCTAATAAGTGCGCCAGCAAAAATTTTAGAACGGATTCTGTATGATAGAATATTTTATCATGTCAAACAATATATATCTGTTTTTCAACATGGTTTTTTTCCTCAAAGGTCGACTTTGACAAACTTAATGAACTTTATTCAAGACATATCAGAATCTCTAGATAAGAAGTGTAGGGTTGATGTTATCTACACTGATTTTGCAAAGGCATTTGATAAGTTAGATCATGATATTCTGTTGGCTAAAATGTCTATGTTAGGTATTAATACGATGTTTTTGAAGCTGATAGCTTCTTACTTAAAAGACCGTAAACAATATGTTGTTTTTAATCATTGTCCTTCCTTTGTTTATGATGTAAATTCTGGTGTACCACAGGGCTCTAATTTAGGGCCACTTCTTTTCCTAATCTTTATAAATGATTTACCAGATATTGTTAAAAATTCTAAATGCTTATTGTTTGCAGATGACTTAAAAATATATAAAGAGATACGTTTATTATCAGATGAATTGGAATTACAATTAACAATAGACAAGCTTTTTGAATGGAGTATCCAAAACAATTTGGCGTTTAATGTTAGAAAATGCTATTTCATGAGTTTTCACAGATTTTCACTTCACCCGATTATTCAATACAGTATGAATTCGGAAACGTTAACGAGAATATTTACCATTAAAGATTTAGGATTAATTATTACGCATAATTTAAATTTTAGAAAGCATATTGATAAAATAATAGATGAAGCTTATGGACAGTTAGGATTTATTTTTCGTAATTCCAAAAATATTAAAGACGAACGTGTCTTGCAATTACTTTATAATAGTTTTGTACGCAGTAAGTTAGAATATGCATCAGTTATATGGTCACCATTGTATAAAACTCATATTAATGACATAGAAAAAATTCAGAAGAGTTTTCTTCGATATATGTATTTTAAAAAATATGATAGATCTGCTTTAATTGATAGAATTTCTTATAATACTTTATTAAATGAATTTAAATTTGTTACTTTAATTGGTAGAAGGTTGGTAGCGCAACAGTTATTCTTATATAAAATTATCAATGGTAAAATAGATAGTAATGAACTTTTAAAACGTATTAAATTTAATGTAGTGCAATTAAATTTAAGGAATAGGGAATTGTTATATATTCCTGTCATTAAATCAAAAATATTAGAATGTTCATCTTTCATCCAAATGTGTAAACGATATAATTCTCTATCACTTCAAAATGCTCTTCTGGATTTTGACTTGTCATTGAATCAGTACGTAGGACTTCTTCATAAACTGTTATATGTTCCATATGATTTGGCTTAATTTTTAGATTGTCTTGTTAAATTAATTGTAGTTATTGTAAATCATTTATGTATTTTTTTTTCTTTATCCTCGCACATTCGTTCATTTATTGTATTGTATCTTTTTATAGTGTAAAACATGTATTGGCGAAACTACGCCAACTGTAATTGGGATTTATTCCTGTAGTTGGCACAATAAATTAAATAAATAAATAAATAACACGAACGCATAGGACGGTACACACCATTCACACACACACTCAGGCAGAACAAGGCGAGGATGGGGATGAAGATGATAATGACGGCCAGACGATATCCGGGGACCACAAGGGCCTAAAGTTACCTGACATTTGTCTCAAAGGTGAAGGAAAACCCCGGAAAAAACCTCGCCTAGGTAACTTGTCCCGACCAGGAATCGAACCCGGGCCCGCTGCGTGAGAGGATTGAACGCATCTCCTGAGCCACAGCGGTGGACGTATTTTAATATGAAGTATTAAAATTAATTTAAAAATGTGGTTCTTATTTCCTGCCTATTTCGAATAAGAACATTAGAAATAGTCCTGTGTTATAGTCTCATGAAACTCCAATACATTCATATTATCTTAACATCACATGCAGATGTGATCTTAGCCTGTAAAAACAGCTTCAATAACTACGATTTTTAAACCAAACCCGATCGATTTTTACAATTTCTACCACACAGCCTAATAGATCAGTTCTTATACTGTGGGTTGGCATGTTAGAACACTTGATAGTTGCTGCCTGTAATTAAATAATAAAGGTTAAAAACCATCTGTTCTCCATTCATTTCTTATGAGAAAGGGGCTGCCTGACATCCTAGCCACGTCACATCCCGCAGCCAATGACCGCTCAGGGTGGCAAGTGGACTAACCTTTAGTATTTTAAGAACCTTGCTTCCATTTGTTCCCGAATTTTTTCATTTCTAATTCTTTCCATCTTAGAAGTTCCATTTGCTCTTTTCCAAAAATAAATTGCTGTTGCAAATAATTTTCTTTCCTTTCTCTTTTTAACTGGTCAAATTTATGAACCATACTGTACTATTTTCTTAACTATTGAATCATAAATATACTGTTTTTTCCTTCTCGTCATATGTCTGTCCCACAATACTCCATTTAATAGGGATATCGATTTTCTGCCCAGAGTGTTTCTATTCTAAATTTCTTTCTTCATTCCACCATCTTTATGAATCGTTATGCCTAAACATTTGTAGTTCTTTGTATTTTTTAATAACCACTTTATTATTTAACGTTAAATCATGTTGAATACTCCCTACACACATACATTTTATTTCTTCCTGGTTTATTGTCATACCATCCTTCTCATACTCTGAAATTAATTTCCTTGTCATGAATTCAATATCTTCAAAATCTTGTGCCATTATTATTTGGTCATCGGCAAAATGTAATTTGTGCATCATATTATCTTCTGTTGGTATTCCCATGAGTTTACAACTGTTTTTCCATTGTTTTAATATGTACTCTAAATAGATTTTATCTTACAAATATACTTACAGCAATTTCATAATATATTACAATTCAAACCCTCCGAAGCATGACGTAGAACACTTCAACTTAAAGACGCGATTCACTAAAAACCCCCATGTAATCCTTCTAATCACACAAAAGAATAAGGGCAGAGTTTCTAAAGGAAAAGGGTTTTCAAACAATAACAGAATAAAGCTGTATTAAATACATTCGTGCAAGAAGTAACTATCCCATGTATTAAAACAACATATAGCCCATTTTTTTTATTGAACATTGAGATAGCCTAAAGCATACCTGAGCAACTGTGGGGAAACGTTTTAGTCCCCCATCCTGCTGTGACGTATGAAACCTGCTCTTCATGTTCAGTGTCACGTCGAAACTGCTTTATTCTGACGTCAAGGGCGACTGTAGTGGAAGAAATTCCCCTACCGCACAGTGGCACAATGTGCCACAGATGCGCACCCATGGCCTAAGGAGAGATAATGAACTTTCAAATAATCATGCTCATGCTACTGATGATGATGACTGTGGTCTCATAATTCTTGTAATATGTACGAGGGCTGTCCAGAAAGTAACAAACCTTTTGAAATATAAGATAAACAAAGTGAAAAAAATTATTACATACATTTTGAAGTTAGACTCTTAGGCTGTTTTTCTACATAATCGCCGTTCAAAGTAAGAAGGCATTTATCATACCGTGCCACAAGCTTTCCGATACCCTCTCTGCAGAAATCCGCCGCCTACGATTTCAACCACTTTAGAGAAATTATTGGGAAAAGTGCTTCAAAAAAGCTTTTGACTTTTTTAATGTGCAATTCTTGCAAAAAATTCAAACAATCTTTAAAGCCGTTTTCGATAAATTCGCGAAAATGAAATTATCTTCAAGTAGAGTGATTGTCAAAATGAAGAGAAAGTCGTTGCTACGGAACGTTGCTAAGATTTTGTTTGAATGTTCTGCACGAATTGCATATTACAAAAGTCTAAATCTTTTTTTGAAACACTTTTCCCTATATATTCTCTGAAGTGGTTGTAATCGCAGGCGGCGGAATTCTGCAGAGAGGGTATCGAAAAGCTTGTGCCACGGTATGGTAAATGTCTTAATTTCAATGCCGATTATGTAGAAAATTAGCCTAAGAGTCTACCTTCAAAGTGTATGTAATAAAATTTGTTTTTCTTAAATTTGTTTATTTTTTTTTATTTCAAAACGTCTGTTACTTTCTGGACAGCCCTCGTATTTTGTCTCCCTACAAGACCTTTCATGGTGTACTGTTCTCTTTGCACGTCATTTCAGATTGACAAAAATTGCGTTGAAGTCGGATTCCTGAACATTTCATTTTCATGTTTTAGAATGTCTAGTATTAATAAAGACTGTAATTTTGCTTGGAACTGTGACTGGAGGAATTTCTTTGCCACCACGACTCCTCCCAGATTTGCCTGCGCCCCTCTTTCCTTTTGTAGTAATAAAAAGGGAAGTGTTCTCCCAGGCATGCTCTAGCTCGGCCATATTTCTCTCTCCAATCCATATCCTTCCTGGACGCCACACTGCGGCCCCTCTCCTGATCGTAATTTTGTTTTCTATTGACCATGCAATCTTAAAACCTGCACATCGATATTTGAACACGGTTCCACGCGGAAAAGTAGCACACTTTTCTTTTCTACTTGGATTCACTTGTAACTATTTTCATTTTATAATAGCCCACCTTTCTGCTTTAAGATATATAAGGAGATATGTTTTATTTCTTGCAGCGAGAAGCACACAATTGGAAGTTTCATCTATCCAATAAATTCCGAGGATTGCGTAAATGTGTGAGGCTTAAGACCGTATTTAATTACTTGACACATTTCCGCCCCCTTATTTCAAGACCGGACCTCTCAGCATTTCGTCTGTTTGTCTGTAAATCTGTTTGTTACGCTGTCACGACAAATCACGTTAAATTTTATTCCAGTTTTCTGTGAATGTTCCTAGTAATGGAGAAAAAGTTTGCATCGCTGAAAGTTCTGGCTTTCTAAATATAGAAACTTAAATATATTCAGTGAGACAAATGGCTGTAGTGGACATAGTATTATTTATATTTAAATCATTGCATTTTTTCTGTAACTAATTAACTAGTACCTAAAACTGCCTGCTGTCACTGCAAGTATTTGCATTTGTGTTGGTTTAATATGTTAGCCTTAATTTATTATTTCACTTTATCTGCTTAGGAATTTCCGGATAAATTGATACTGGGTGTGAATCTTGATAGCAAAATGAATGTCGGTCCATATGCTCTCTGCAGCATGTAGTAAGAAAAATCCATTTCGAAAAGTTTATTCTATGAAATTTTACTGGGGAGACGAAGAGGATTAACATCACAGTTTGAAAAGAATGATATCTATTCTTTTTATAGCGTATCCTTTATTTCGTAGTCTCTAATTGTTAGCTGCCGCTGCTTAGTATCTGGTATTTCAGACCGTGAGATGGAACATCTCGTAACTGGATCAACTTGATGCCGTTTTCTAATTTATTTTTCTTTCATCATATTCTGTTGGAGTTCATTGGACATTATTTCGTCCTGTTGGGGACAGACTTTTGAAATTGAGGAAAAATGGCACAAAACCAATATTTTTAAATATTAATTGGCTAATCCAAGAATTCGTAACATTTTACCTTAGGTGCATTTAGATATCCGTATTGTGTGACTTTTAAGGGTTCAGTGCACCTGCTGATAATCTGTTTGTCGCAACACTATTATTATCACACACATTATTTTCTCAGTTTATTAAAAATTACAGTTCAAGTAGTTTTCATAGTAATGCTGAAGGGAATTCTTGTATTTCCCAGGCTATTACTGTGAGGAAACCGTTCGTTAGGTATATGAAGAGCAGGGTAGTTTTAAAGGCCAAAATTGTGTCTCAACTTTAAATTTATTTTTCGAAACCTTCCCCCTGCATATTTAACCATTAGCAATTTTTACTCAAATAGTTTGAAATTTTTATTAAAGTACCTAGAATATTAGCAAACGGAACTTATTAAATGAATTTTAAATAAAGAAGTTGTGTCCTTATAACAAATTGTTTGTAATTTAAACTTAAAAAAATTAAGTAAATGTTTAGGTATTCTTTTCTAAAATACACTGTAAATTACATTACAAAGAAGTAGTTACTTTTTTGGTTTAAAGTGTCTAGACGTCTAAATATTAATTTGGTTCCGAAAATTTGAAATCTGCTCCGCAAGGACCTTTTTGCCAGTGTTTAACTTACAAAATCACAACTTTTTCTCAAGACATAATACATTTTCAGCTCTGAAAGTTTCGAGTTTCAATGTGGAGAATACTTCCAGACTAAGGTAAAAAATAAAGAAAATCGTATGAAATCTTTAGAATTGCTAAATTTAGAATTTATAAATTTTACGGGTAGTTTCTCTTGCTAATGTTAGTTGCTCTGTGAGAATTTTATACTCTTCTGTCAAATAAGTAGCCTAGTCCTCATTTCCGCAACTCTTTCTTCTTCACACTCCCTAATTTCACTTTCCGCTGAGGATCCTTCCTGTTTACCATTTTCTTTGAAAAAACTGCAGTTCCTTCAAACATCATTTCCTCCTATAACGTCTACCGTTTTGGTTATCGATACTTGTGTAGGTATGCGTTTCCCTTTTGTGAAATTAGTTTTCGTAAATTCATCAATATGTTCACTCTCATATCTATAACTTCATTTTCCAGTACCGGTACATCGTCTCTTTCATCTTTCTCTGTCACGTATGTTACTAATATGATTTGTTGAATCTCTAACATGAGAAGTATTTTTACATTCATCATTTCATCACAGATGCTTCAATAAGTATTAGGCCTATTTCCTGGGAGTGCCATATTAAGAGTTCTAGACAACCTCACGGCTGCAAGGAAATGAGTTGCATACTTCTTCTGACTATTTAGCTCATACGTCTTTCTTTTTTTTGGGGGGGGGGAGACGTATAAAATATAAGAATGAGTCTGAAATCGTCATATCACAGACTGAACACTCAATCTTTATCCAAATTTTATTTAACACCTCCTACAGATGTTGATAAAGACACCTCCACTTTTGTATACGTCATGATTGTCGGGGTACGTTAAAATATATTTTATACGTGACGTGAATTTCGCTTGCATCGGTTCAAGAAATAGCATTATAACTTTTCCGGGAAGTTTGTTCCATAGTTCAGCAACGTTGGCATTTAGGCCGAAGTAATCATCTCCTATCAACATAATAAAGTCATAACCTAAACAGAATGAATGGAATACATATGTTCATATGTGTGATATCTTTCTAGAAAGTGTACTAACCGGTATGCATAGCTAGGAACTATAAAAATGATATAATTATATTTTATGATAGGCATATTCAATATTTGAGCAAACGATACTGGAACAAGTGGATATTTTTCAAGTATTGGATTTCCATCGCTAGGAACTACAATAGATGTAATTGTGTTTTACGGAAGATTTCTTCAATATATCAGCAAACGATATTTGAATAAATTGATGTTCATTATCTATTGGGTTTCCACTTGCTCTACGACTGTGTAAAATTCACAGAAAACAGCCACATTGATAATTATACTCTACTAATGCATTGTAGTATTATCTCCATCTAAAAATGGTATTCAAATAATTCAACTTCTATATTTGTTAATTAATTAGTTATTGCATATTATTCGGTTAATAGTCATTATAAATGTATCTCGTGACTTGGAACTACCCTAAATAAATTTTCTACTAGCTTGTGAGTTTGTAGACAATTTCCAAGTCACTCGCTATGTTACCTATGATACAGCATGAAACTCCGCTAAACTACAATATTGTCATACCATTAAAGACTAGCTTGGTCAGTACTGCAGAGTTAAAATTAATCATCCACTAAATAATCAACATACTTCATTTCAAATTAAGCACGTCTAATAATGTATGGATTATCTCTGGATAGAATCGTTATAAAGTAAATAAATGAAAAACATTGCGGTTTAAAATAATCTACTGTCCGTGCATTTAGACGAGAGCACTGTAAACACAATGCGCAGTGGAATCAGTCATCACATGATTCATACTAGCAACACACTTCCCTTCCGTCCCGCCCTATCTCTGCGGCGCATGCAAGTGCTGACGTCTAAATGCACAGGCTGTACTCATAATGCAGTACGAGTAGAAAATTGTAAGGAGTTACGAACATTAATTCTGGAAGGACCAACCTGTCATTTTGACAGGTTACGACAATGTAATTGTTTTGAATCTTCTTTCTGTTTGGTCGAAAGAAGTTCATTCCTCGTGAACTTTGTTGAATTCTCTGACAATGTTCCCTGTAAATTTCAGGTACGAAATATTATTTATTACGGGAATATGCAATACTTCTACCTAGAAAGACTAACACAGGTCATTCTGACCGGTCACCTCTCTTATTTCCATGCTCTAGTAAACTGAAAATGTTACTGATTTATTATTTTTCTGTACTGCCCTACAATAAAATATGCAAATTTCACCACATGACAACGTTTTTGGTTATCGGTGGCGAGTATTCAGTGTCTCATTACTAGGGCAAGGCATTTGATGATTTTGCATCTTTTTTATATGAAGGTTAAAAGATAGCTCGAATATATGTAAATGTGTATAATGAAATAATTGATTAAATAAGGGCAATTTGTTTTTGCATTATTTTGCATTTTTCGTCATTTTCAAGAGATAGGTAATTTTTTTGGAATATTTAGGTCATTTTCGGCATTTTAGGTCATTTTCGACATTTTAGGTCATGTTTATGTGGAGGTAGAGGAGCATTTCCATGTACAAATCATTATTTTCAGACAACAGACAATAGTTTTTATTTGAGAATCTCCGCCAAGTGTTCATAGTTTATTTTAATTCAGTTTTATTGTAAACACCACAGCAGTGTGTTATGTAGCAATAAAGATTTTTCTTTCTTTTTAAATGGCACATATTTGCTAGGGGCAATTTGATGGGCATGCCAGTTCAGAAAGAAATTATTTTTCGCTAAGTGTGTCCAAGTAGTATAAACTTACTTTTTTAGTAACAAAATAAGTGTTTTATAATATAAATTCATAGGCTATGTAACGCTCCGTGATAAACTGTTTTTAGCAATTTATTACTTAAGAAAAACTAATTGAGTCATTTTTTCACTAATATTAGGTCATAATTGCATTTTCTATTTTGCATTTTTTCATTATTTTATGGTCAATAAATGCCTTACCCTACTCATTACAGGCCACTACCAGCAACCTTTATAAATATTCCAGCTGCAGTATTGAGGAAGTTGGGACGGAAAACTTGTCAGATTGGAGGATGTCAATGTCATATTAGGTTTTGAAATTATCTTACAGATCTTCAATTACAAGTCTTGATAACTGATCATTTTTATTAGGCCTACTCATTCTTTTTAATGCATCCACAATGACAAAATAATATTCTCACATGGACAGGTAACATGTTAAAGATTCTGAAATATTCTTGGAAGTTCTGATGGTCTTAAAAGAAGTTGGCTGTAGTTTTTAAATTTCTGTTCTTGGAGAAATCTTCTTCGAGGTTCATCCTGTGTTAAGCTGCGTCTCCATTGATATACATTTAACACCAACATGTCAATATTAACAAGTTGATATTGACATGTACATTGCAACTTCGCGTTCCAATTGACTTGACATGCAAACCCAGCGTGTTGCACTTAACATTTTAAGATGTTAATTTGTTTTCCGGAGAAAATGGACAACATGTCAAGTCAATTGGCTAGTCGGTCGATATGGGCTTTGTTTCGGGAATTTCCAGGAAACAAAAAGCGATCGCCAGCTTAATCGGCTTTGGTTCGGGAATTTTCTTGTACACAAAAAGCAGTCGACAGCTTCCTCAATATTGCCGGCATCCATTTTGTATATTATGTGAGTATTTGGTATATCAGTGTTCTCAATAGTATTGCATCTACTTTTAAAATTATTTTTATGGCATACTCCGTTGTTGAAAGATGTGATAGTTATTTTGAAAAGCTCAAAACATATATACAAAATTAGTATTTAAGAAAGTCATAGACAGTTAACAAGAAAATAATAACGAGTATATAAAACAACTCTCATTTTGTAATGTTGGCTGCCCTCTTCAGAGGCGTTTTCTTTTTTAATGACCGCGCCAACACATGTTAACCTATAACATTGTAGTGGAGACAGTTGTTAATTGGCAAACCACTTGACTTGTATACGTCAACAGGTCGATGATAAACATTTAACATATGTTAACTGCAACATGTTGGGGCTAAATGTATATAAATGGAGACGCAGCTTTAGAAGAAGCACGCTGGCATCTTGGAAGCCAATGCTGTATAGCCCAACATTTCCATGATTGCTGCAGCTGCCACCACTCTTCCGAGTGAATGTCCATGAATTGCATATCTGATAATACGAGTAAAGTTTTTTGTTGATGGTCGAGGCTGAGATGAGACTACTGTCATGGTTTGTCTCTCCTTATCTACATTCGTTGCATACAAATCCAGCTACATTAATTTGATTAATTACTATCGGTTCTTACAACAGTACTAACTTACTTGCATGTAGGCCTAATTTGATTTCATATCACGAAGGATGGTGTAACAAAGGGATTATCATTTATTATTGTTACTATTATTATTATTATTATTATTATTATTATTATTATTATTATTGATTGTTGTGGGATGAAGGAAAACCTTTGTATTGTGGAATATTCCTTAATAAAAAATATTATTATTTATTTATTATTATTATTATTATTATTATTATTACTGTTATTATTACTGTCGTTGTGATTGTTTCTAACTTACATACAGTGCGAAAAACTTAAAATTTCTTCTTACGACTGTTAGTTTTACGCACCGAAGATCATGCCACAGATATCTGATTAGCACAAACTGTTCAAGTCCGAATCAATGAACATAGAATCCCCAAAAGGCTTTACTGCGATTCTCGTTCCTAAAGTGAGCAGTAGGCCTACAACGAACTGGGCAATGAAGTCCAATAACATGTGTTTATAATAATAGTGATAATAATAATAGCCCGAAGAGTACAACAGTAGGCTTTGTAATTGTAATAGCCTATAGTGATTACTAGCACTAGCAGCACTCTCGCACAGTAGTAATGGTTCTGCTCCAATTATCTCCAGACACAATGGTCCTGGATGCGCTAATGGCCTTGGATTTCAGATGCTATGATTGATTGATTAATTCTGCAGGGGTTCTAGTCAAAGTTGGAACTGCAAAGGAGCGTAGGTTCTGTGTTCGATTCGCATTTAAGAATCATACAGGCTGAAGTCTGTGTGGAATCACTTAATTTTTATGAGATGACTTCTATGCACTATGTATGGAAAGTGTCTGCCCAACATGAAAATACGGCGGTGTAGTGTTTCTGTATATCTGCCTATTGTTCATGTTGACTGTGGAAACCATGATTTTCTTTCTGTGAATGTTAAAAACTCACTGCGATACGTATCACAACATCCCTTTACCCTTTCTCATACCAAGCTTAGAAACACAGCCTATGCAGATTACCTAGGTGGGTAAAAATGTACACAAACTAGGAATGGAATGTCGATAATCGATATTACCAAAATATCAATATTTTGTTTTCGATATCCCTTCCTAAACCAAACAGAATATTTGTATATTTCTCCATATTCTTTCCAAGAGACTAAAATCATATTAACTCTGGGCAAAATTAAGCACCGTATCCTTACAATATGTAACAGATTTTACAGTTGCCATCTCAGTTAAATCCCCCTCAACAAATCTACATTGTAAAGTACTTCTTTTTTCCCGTTAGGCTATGTCCTGGGTTTGCAGTCTACTGTCCTTGTTGCAAGTCATACCTCTCTATCGTGCATTAAAGCATCAACAACCTCTTCAATTTTTTCAACGGTTTCGGGACCAGGATAATTTATTTCTTGAGAACCATCTGCAAAATTATGCATTATTTTCTCCTAAACCTTTCGATTATAAAGATTAAAGTTTATTTTTGACATTTCCACGAGTTAGGAATAAATCACAAATACTTCCTCACAAAGCTGCATTTCATAACTTACTGCCATTCTCAAAGTGATGATGTAAAAAAATTCTGCTTCATCGGTTGAAATATGTATTGTTGTCTTCTCATAAACACATGTTGCATTGTTGAGGCAGTAACGACATAATCAGCATGTGGTGTGGAGATGAGCGAGGGGAAAACTGGATACTTAATAGTTCACCAAGCTGGGAACAAATCTATTCAACATAATTTTCAGAAACTTTCCAAATTCATTACGACTTATTAGGTGCATTTTAAGTAGAAATTATGTGTGGAAACTGTGAAATTTTAGACAATAAAAATCTATTCTCCAGAAAAGAAATAGGTCTATATTCCGTGAAAATGTTGAATTGTTTTTCCAGTTTCTGTCTGCAGGATTCTTATGAAGCTGATGCCGTATAGGCATATCTCTAATTCACTACTTCTCTGTATTCCGCAGTGAACAATAAAATGCCGTTGACGAAAGAAAGGATGTCTTTGTATTGCATTGTACAATGCTGCGTTGTTTTTCTATTTGCTTTTCGCGGAAGTTATCAATTTCTATATCAATTACAAGCCTTTCATTCCATTGAATGAAATTCTGATTTCTCATTAGTGGTAGCATATAGTATTGTAATAAACTACGATTCGAGTACATTATTTATCGGACTAGACAGCCCGGTGTAATGAGACATAATGAATCCTAAGTAAATTCGTATATAATATATTATAAAGGTAAATTGAGTTAAAGTGCCTGTTATTTGTACAAAGCCGCCACGTTCTACGATAATAAAACACCTGCCTGCCTTTTAAAAGCAAAGAAATGCGAGGTGAAACGAGTTAAAGAGCATTTCATGACTTCTAAAAGGAACACTCTGAGTTAAATTCATGCATTACGCAGCATTTAAACATTACTTTTAACGTTAATGTAGAAATTAACTGGCATGAGCGAGACAGATAGACAGAGACATAAATGCAGGGAAAATGTGTTTGTGAGAGAGCTAGAGAGATACAGAGGGTGAGCGAGCGAGAGAGAGAGGAGGGCGGATGGAGAAGGCATGAAGATGCTGGAAACTGGAGTAAGAAATTACGTATTTACTGAGTACAAAGCGGCCTTTCTTACAGCTGTATTTTCCGTGAATGTACAGTTACTACCGTGATGAGTTTATTGCGTAATCGCGTTTATTGAATTTTCAGATAAAAGAAACTTAGTTATAGTTAAGAGTTAGGATTTCTATAGAAATACGTATGTTACTCTTTACCTACACTAGAAATAGAATATGGGAAGCAAAATATCGATATTGATTTCGAGATAAATATCGGTTACTAATATCGATCTTCTTCTTCTCTGTGGCACTACAGTCCTTGGAGAACCTTGGCCGCCCTACAAATGTCCTTCCAGGTATTCCTTTCTTCGGCACTCCTTCTCCATCTTCTCACTCCCACTTTTCTCAAGTCATTCTCAACACCATCCAACCATCTGGAATGTGGTCGTCCTTTACCTCTCCGTCCTCCTGGCTTACCATTCAGCGCTCGTTTAGGCTCTCTACCTTCTCCCATCCTTTGAACATGACCCAGCCATTTTATACGCTGGATTCTTATTAATGTCGTCAAGTCCGGTTCCTGGTAAAGATCTTCAAGTTCTTTATTAGTTCTTATTCTCCAGACTCCCCTGTCATTCACTGGTCCAAATATTCGTCTCAAGACTTAACTTTCCCAGGTATTTATGAGTAGTGCATCGTTCTTTGTAAGTGCCCAGGTTTCACTAACGTAGAGGACTACTGGTCTGATAAGCGTCTTGTATATGTTAAGTTTCACCTTTCGCAATATGCTTTTATTCTGTAATAGATTTTGCAACGCGAAATAGGCTTTATTTCCAGCCACTAATCTACTCTTAATTTCTACACTTTCATTATTTTCATTTGTCACCACTGAACCTAAGTATTTAAATGCTTTCACCCTTTCAATATTATACTCTCCTATTTGCACCTCATCTTCTAACTCTCTTCCTTCTGGATTACTGCTCATATATTTAGTTTTATCCTTATTTATTTGAAGGTCAATGCTCTTTGCTGCAGTTTGAAACTCTTCAAAGGCTATTAAGAGAGAGTTGGAACGTCTTGCTATCATACATAGGTCATCGGTGTATGCCAGGTGTTGATATAGTCTATTGTAAATGTTACCACCTGGATTGAGGGTAATTTTCTTTACTGCGTATTCCATTGCCAGGTTAAACAAAACAGTAGATAAAGGGTCTCCTTGCCTCAATCCATTTTGTATTCTGAAGGGCTCCGACAGTACATTCTGGATCTTAATCCTTCCTTTGCTATCTGTCATAGTCATCTTTGTTAAAACCACTAATTTTTTGGGGGATTCCAAATTCTGTCATTATACTAAAAAGTTTCTCTCTTTGAATACTATCATAAGCTTTTTTAAAATCTAAAAACAACATACTCAGCTCCACATTATATTCCTTGCATTTCTCCAAATACATTCTCAAACTAAAAATATGATCTTTTGTCGATCTGTCCTGTCGGAAACCACTCTGATATTCGCCTACTATTTGTTCAGAATATTCCATCAATCTCCTGGCTATGAGAGCGGACACCATTTTGTATACAACATCCAGCAAAGCAATACCTCTGTAATTATCACAATATACTTTCTTATGTATGGGGCATATTAGTGCCGTTGACCATTCCTCTGGCATCTCTTCTTTTATCCAGACTTTCTGAATCAAAATCCATATACATTTTGACAACTTATCACCGCCAAACTTTATCATTTCTCCTACTATATTATCCAGTTCCTGGAGCTTTATTATTTTTTATTAATTTCATTTGTTCTTTGACTTCTTCCCATGTTGGTGGTCGTACGTTAACTTCTTCCTCCACTTGACTATTCACCTCCTCTCTCCTTACCTCATCAGTATTATCTTTATTCAAAAGATCTGAGAAGTATTCTACCCACCTTCCCATAACCATTCTTTCCTCAGTAATTAGCTTCCCTTCATTATCATTACAGAAGTTAATCCTGGGTTGGAAGCCTTTTTTTGTATCTCTTAGAAATTTAAAATATTTTCTGCTCCTATTCTCTTCAAAATCATCTTGCATTTCCAACAATCTTTTGTTTTGCCATTCCCTTTTCTCCTTTCTACAGATTTTATTAGCAATTTTCCTTTTTTCATTAAAGTTTTCTACGCTTGCTCTAGTTTTCCTTTGTAACATTCTTAACCTTGCTATATTTCGCTCTTTAATTGCATCATCACATTCTTCATTGTACCACTCATTCCTTTCCTTCTTTGGTTGGTACCCTATTAATTCTTCAGCTTTACTCTTAACTGTTGTTTTAATTACTTTCCAGCAGTCCTCCACTCCCATTGTCACAATTTCCTCTTCTTTTATTTCTTTCGTGATTTCTTCTTGATATCTCGACCTTACCTCCTCATCTTTTAATCTTTCAACATCATATTTTCTCATCCCATGGCCCACTCCATGTCTTATTACTTTAATTCTCTGTCTTATCTTAGCTCTTACTAAAAAATGATCTGTGTTGCAATTGGCCCCTCTATAGCTTCTTACATCTGTTATATCTGATGAATTTCTGGCATCTATTATGACATGGTCAATTTGGCTTCTTGTTATTTTATCTGGAGAGATCCAAGTTTATTTGGGAATTTCTTTATTTGGGAATGCGGTACTTCGAATCTTCATATTCTTCCCTGTTACAAAATCTAACAGCCTTAGTCCATTATCATTACTGATATCATGCTTACTATATCCCCCGTTACTGACTTGTATGTCTCTTCTTTCCCTAACTTGGCGTTGAAATCACCTAAGATTATCTTCACATCATGTTTTGGCAGCCTATTATAAACTGTTTCTAGCTGCTCATAAAATGTGTCCTTTATAGTTTCATCTTTTTCATCACTTGGGGCATGTGCGCTAATATAAGAGATATTGAAAAACCTGCTTCTCATTCTCAAAACGCACAATCTTTCATTTATCAAATCATAACTTAAAATGTTCCCCTTTATATTCTTTTGGATCATAAAGCCAGTACCCAGCTCATTCTTTTTATTACCGCTATTTACCAGAATATAGTATTTCAATTCTGTGATCTCAGTACATCGGATCGCTTGGACAGCAGCTATTTTAACTTTATATCGCATCAACTCCTTCTCCAATACTCGGCTAGCCCCAGGTTGAAAGAGGCTCCTTACATTCCAAGTCGCTATAAACCAATCATTATTCCTTTTAACATGCTTAGTTCGTGCCATTAAATCCGTCCGGCTATTCTCTTTGTAGGGTTTCTGAACAATTGGTTTTTACAGGAAGGAGTTGTTAGCACCATGCCAAACCCGCCAGCCATCCTGTCGGGCCGATGATTTTCTGTTGGGGTTTCCTCCCCTAGTTGACGTGACCCAATTATAGTGTCAGGAACTCGCTTCTCGCCCCTGCATGCTTCGCGTTATCCAGGGGTCACGACGAGGACGTGCATGCATTGGACTTGGTAGGAATAAATGGCATTGCTCGAGCTTTTAGATCTCAAATGATACACCGATATCAACAATCAGTGCACCCTCGAGGCCACATACTACCCCTTTGGCCCCCTACTAATATCGATACCAGTACTATATATGTTACGGTCAATCTGATTATTCAGGGCAGATTTCATAATGCTTGGTCAATATAAATAATGACCGATAAAATCGGGCAATTTAATAATTTTACGACAATCTAGGATAATTTCTTACACTGCCCGGTCGATATTAATACTGCTACAATTTCTCTGGTCACTTTAATAAATTGACAGCAATTTGGCAACGTGCGTCTGGTTTGATTCTCCCTAACCTAACCTAACCTGACCTCTCCTGACCTAACCTATGTAACTCGAAATGTCACCAAAGTGGAAGCTGCTCTAATAAATAAAAAATCTTGGATTTGACACTTTGTGTGTGTATGTATATGTTTTATTTTTTTTGGTTAGGCTTACGTATTTTTCATACTTATTTGCTTTAATATAATATCCTCTTATTTTTGTATGTAGAGAAATATGAATAACAATTCTCTCAAATTGCCCATTCAATTTCCAGCATTATTCATAATGCCCGGGCAATGTGTTAATTTCTATATAATTTATCATTTTGTCACATCACACTGGGCACTTTTGAAATTGCTCGAGCAATATAAATAATACCCAATCGTTTACATTGACCGTATCATATATATATATCGGTAAGAAAATGGGGTACTCCGTGGCGTAGTATTGAGGCGCTATGGTACAAACCGGAAGGTCGCGTGTTCGGTCCCCAATGAGGTCGGTGGAGCTTTTCAGTTGGCCTAATCCTTCTGGTGGCACTATGGTCCTGGGGTTGACTTAGCCTCTAACAGAAATGAGTACCAGGAGCAATCCTGGGGGTAAAGGCGGAGGTGAGTAAGGCGGACAACCTTACCACCTTCACTTCAAAATCTGGGAGCCTCAACCTCCTAGAACTCTCTGGGCCTCCAGAGGCTGTACAGAGAACACTTGACTTTTTAAATTTTACATATTTCTACTCATGTAGGCTTTTAAAATGTCCTTGTGATATTGCATGAAATTACATATTAAAAACCTTTAAACATTTATAAGTGTAAATTGCTTTCTTGAAATTCAAAACTGAACTGCCACAAATGTGGATCAAGATGACTGACGGCTGTTTGAGAAACATCTTAATGAGTTTTACTGAATATTCCATTTAAGCTAACTTTAGTGTCTTTGACAATATAGGACAATTTTCTCTCACACAGCTGAACAAAGACAGCTTAAGTTCACGGCAGGTTTTGAGTCTAGTAAAAGGTATGTTGTTAGCCACTTTTAGATTAATATTTACAAGTGGTCGAAAGGTGATTGAGTATTTGAAAGAAACTATGGCTATTCAAAATTTCGTAGCGTTTGCCTGTGTCAAATGCTAAATGGAATCATTATTTAATCTCCTGAGGAGATTTTATTCGTTAAGATTATATATATATAAAAAAAACCCTCGCTACACCATGTGACCTCGAAAAGGGATTTTCCGGCTGTAAGAACATTCACATAACTTAGAAAATTTGTGCACTTTGATAAAAATCGAATGCACGGTTGTCTCTTAAACTTCGTAAATAAATAGAAATAGAATATGTGATTGGCTTGGTTCTAAAAAGGCCAATGTCATAAAACTTGCTTTTGAGATTTTGTAGAAGTAACATTTTTGCTGAGAACTTCCGACATTGGCCTCTAATTTTTCAGTATTATGTCTATTAATAGCAACATACAATGGCACATTTCTTAAACGAAAGTTAAAGACTAGCCGAGCTCAGTAATGCATAGATCTCATTTTTGCAAGAAATTGACATTGGCCCTTTTAGAACCAAGCCACATAGCCTATATATTTTTTAAAATTTTAATTATTTTTCAACATATTCCGTAATTTTTCACTGCATATTACGTACATATTTTCCGAATGAAACTGTATAAAAATCCTAGCTCTAGTCAAAGTACATAAAGCATATTGTATTAAATAGGCCTGATCGTATTTAAATATCCTTCCTCCTAACGTTTGTGAGAGTTAAGAGATTGTTACTATAGCAGTTCTGTTTAGGCTTCTAACGAGACCCCTACAGAAATAGAAGGATCTAATGCCAGATGGAAACGTGAAAAGTTGTAGATGTAACAAACAAACAAAAAAACTCGTCACCCCAGATAGAGATAGAGATATAGTGTGACACGTTTTGTTTGTTTTCCTATTGCAAATTGGCTATACTGCTGAAATTAAACCACGTGGCTTAATCCCGTCTGTGAAAAGGGAAAATGAGCCTATTAATTGGTTGCTGCGGGCCACATGCGATATCCTTATGATTGCCGCCCCCAGCCTGGGGATGCTCTGCAAAACTCGCTGCACGCCTCAAAGAGAACACGAGTAATTCCGCCCCAGCTTGTGCATGGGGGAGCGAAATCATCAATTAAAACTGATTTATAACTACAGCCCAAATAATCGCCTGTTTGGGGCGCCGGACCTCAAACAATTGCAAGGCGCAAAACGAATTTGCGGCATGACTTTTCCGGTTAGGGTTCACACATCTCTTCCGAGAGGGTTACAAGAAGACAGAAAAAGTTTTTAATATCTCCCCTAGTATGCTTCGATCCCCTCTTTTCTGCACTGATAAAACCTCCACACAAGGTAGTGTATTAATTACGCCACACAGCTAAAGGCACATGAGGTCTAAGTGACCGCTCGAGTTAAGGTGCTTAAAAAACTTACAAAATTTGAATGTCAATTATTACTCCAATAAATTGCTAAATGTATATTTAACTAATCATTATTCTTACACAATCATTTTAAGGGGGTTTTAGCGCTTACATTTCGGTCACTGCACCGAAATGCAATGAAATTGAAGTTTTTCGAAGATTTGTTAATATCTTTCAAATGAATAGCTAAAATTATCAAATTTATTTAATATCGTTACATCGCTCCCAACTAGATATTAATCATGGTCCACCAGAACATGTGGTTGTGTTCAAAGTTGCAGTGCCTTAACTTACAACCTTCTTTCCCTTAGAAATGAGGCATACGGTCGTCGTACCTCAGTACAATAATTGCAACATTTGATCGAAATAATTCCATCATAATAGTCATCACATGGCCTCAAAACTCTCGGCGTAACAGTCTGTGATGGTTCTGCCCGTTCACTCGTTGTTATCCACAAAATAATTAACTGAAAAGCTCATCTAACAACGTATGTGAAGGATCAAAGACCGCTACAAAAATTAACTGTTTTCTAGCACGGCTGCACTAACACTAATGAGTGATACATATGGCGTGATAATGGATCTAGAGAAGGGTAAAAAGGTAAAGTGTTCCCTATACAGGCCATGAAGACCCAGAGGGTTCCAGGAATTTGAGGCTCCCAGATTTTGGACATTCGGAACACGAAGGTGGTAAGGTTTTCAGTCCTAAGGCACCCGCCGCTTTCACCCCCAGGATTGCTCCTGGTACTCATTTCTGTTGGAGGCTGAGTCGACCCCAGAGCCATAGTGCCACCGGAAGGATTTGGCTAATTGAAAAACTCCAACGACCTCATCGGGGATCGAACCCGCGAGCTCTAGAGAAGGATACGTAGTGCAAATAACCCATATGTGGAGACGATAGGCAGCTGCGGTTCATTCTTTCACTGCTGCCTACTAACGGCTTATGGAAGTCGTAGACTTATAAATCTAATGGGATATGAAAACTAATTTTCATTAACGTAACCATTTATACCTGTGTATTAATTCCTGGAGGTACCAGTTTCAGTTGATGCAGGCCTAATAACGTTTAACAAGTCATTAATTGTCATATTTCTTAAGGCATGTGGGAACTTTTCCTGAACTTGGGATGAAATTGCCATTTTCAAATGCGCCTGTCTCAGGCACTGTCTAACGACATTTTTAAACTCTTTATATGAATGGAAAGAAGATATTAAATTTTATTTTCTGTTCATATGAACCCTTCCAATAAAATATTTTCCAAGATAATGCATTTAAATTTTCATACTCAAACATTTTTCCATTGATTCATGTTCCTTCCAAGCTTCAGTTCTTTTTCCAGTAATGAAGAACTTTTTATCATAAACTATTGACTGCAGATGATTGCAGCTCCATTGTATCTTTATGAGGGAAATTCTTATTGACTAAAACTCTAAACGTGGACATATTTTGTTACCATAATAATGCGATTTAACGTAATTGTTTTTGAAAGTAAAATATTTTACGTATTACACGAAGGAACTTACTATCTAGAATACTCTGTATTCAATATTCTATTCAATCTTTTTTAGCTTTCAGCACGTTGCATATTCCCTTTAATAAAAATAATCATAATAAAAGTATTAATATTTCATCTGTATCCAGATTAAAAACAAACAGTATAAATAAGATAAAAAAAAACCTCAGTAATTTTCTAAAACAAACATAAAAGAATGTTACATACAAAATTCAAGTTCATATTTTAATATTTGTAGAAAGAAATAGATTTAAATTTTTATTTTTAAAAATTAATTAAATCTATTAATACCTCTGGTACAAAGTGAGACATTAAACTTAAATTTTAAATAGTAATTTCTTTACAGACTCCAGTTAAGTAGACACAAATTTAAAGAGAGATCCAAATTGCCACATAAAAATGCTGATGTACGTGAAACTATTTGATGAGAAGTGCCAAATTACAAGTTTGAATCAAGATTTTTGGTGTCTTTTAACAGAGATAAAGGGTTTAGAATAAATATGAGTTATATAGTTTATGAAATAGTAACTTTTGAAAGTCCGACGCTGAGGGCGAGTCGGTAGCACGCCTCCCTTCCACTCCTGCGCGCAGGCCGCGGTGACACGGGTTTGATTCCCGGCTGGGTTGGGGATTTTTCAGTAGCGAATCAGGATTGGGTGTTTGTGTTTCCCTAGGTTTAAGTGTTAGGTAGGGGACTGACGCATTCCGGAAACAAATCCGCCGTGATTATCCTCTTAAGGGATCTCCAGGGGTCGTTCGCGACTCTGTAGGATACCACCAACTCTTGAAAATAGACCATCGTAACCCATAAACTCAGTCAAGGACTTGACGTCTTTAAAACTTCATACATATCTCAGTTTTTTCATAAAAACGAGATTTCAGTATTCATTAAAAGTGTATAGAACCGAAATTTCGTTGCAATTAATCTATACTTAGTCCAAAAATATAATACTGTGCTATACCATCCGGCTGCAAAAAGGATGGGCCAGATACAGAAATACTGCAAGTTCTCGTCTCGTCTTCGCCTGCATGCACAAGACTGAATCTAACTAAACCATTGAAATTAGCTGTATTTTGTTTAAGAGGCTGATATTTGTTATTACATCGAATGGAGAGACGATCCTTGATATATTAGGTTATCTAAATGATTGAATAGAATGTCGACAAAAAACGTGAAATCAATTGCAGCCAATATTGAAGTATATAGTCACGTCTTTTGAACGTGGTGTACAGGATGAAATGTGGCTGCAGTCGTTAAATAGGCGACATACGAAACCTGGTGGGCAATACTGGCTCTTCTTTCGAATTTTAAACAATCCTTATTTTAGTTACAAGTTCTGGTCATATGTGTACCAAGAGAACAAGGTTCTATTCCCAACAACAACCCTTTCTTTCGTGTTGCTTATGGCATTTTTTTATTTTGGGTTCGAAATAAAATTAAATCTGTTTATTTATATCATCTTATTTCATGAAGTTCAAACTAGCTAAGCATTGTTTATTAACATACTAACGGGGAGCGAACCCACAACCATCGGTACAAACGTTCTTTCAATGAACATACTACATCAATGACTGCAAGTACGTAATACTTGTGAACAGCTTTAATAGAACTTTAATTTTATAATCAACGAGATTCAGCCCATTTTTTTTTTACCGGTTGTACATAGTAAAGTCAACTAACTGTTTGAATATCATGTACATGCCAGGTAAGGTCTATCATAATTTGTTAGGTTTGCTTGATTACAGCGATGTTTAACTCGTTCAAACTTTGCCTTTCGAAATAAGTTTCCAGGCACAGATTAAAATACATTTAAAACTTATCTGGCTTCTCTTAGATCCCCATACAAACTTCTAAACATCTTTCCTTTTAACTACCGGACCGCACCTTATTTCGTCCATCCCTTTTTCCAACGCGTTGATCAACTCCTTCCACTCCGCGGCGAACAATTATCCTTGGTATGTGCGATGTTGGTCTTACAAGATGGAATATTTTCTTCCTTACACTTCTCTCCTATCTTCTCTTTAAAAAGTACACACTTTTTTCTTCTTTCCGCTGGATTCTTTTTATTTTCCCTCTCGCACACGTCGTGGCTCCTAATTTCCTCGGTTTCTCCTCCTTCTGAGTATATTTTTCTTCCTGTGTCGACGCATTTTGGTATCTTCAACCCCAATAACACTTCTTCTTTGTATTTCTAGCTGGAAAAATTGTAGTGCGGAGAATAAATTTTTGTGTAAAATATTATATTTCTTTATAAACGAAAACATCTTTTCATTCCTTAAAAGAGATAACACTGCTATAGCAGTCGATTTATACCCTCCAATTTTTTTTCGTCTGTTTGCAGTATGGTAGAGGTTTCGCATGTCCTGCAGATTACTCGGTTGTCCTTGCCGCTGAGTTGACGCAAAGTACAACCCTCTGCCGCTAGAGGGCTTCGAGTAGTACCGAGTAACATGGCGGTCTGTAAAGTGACTATGTCGGTGCGTGAGAAACAGCGTGCTGTAATCGAGTTTCTAACCGCAGAAAACACGCCTCCAATTGAAATCCACAGAAGAATGAAAACTGTGTACGGTGACGAGTGCATCGACATCAGTAATGTGCGCCGGTGGGCTGCCCGTGCTCGTAAACACAGTCCTAACCTCAACGTCTGTGACAGAGCACGGAGTGGACGACCACGTACGGCAACAGACGAGACTCATCGGAATCGGGTTGATCAACTCATCAGAGAGAATCGTCGGATAACACAGACACAACTCTCACTTCAGTGTGGCATATCACGGGAGCGTGTACAGGCCCTGATTGCAGAACTGCGGTACAGAAAAGTGTGTGCACGGTGGGTGCCTCGTATGCTCACCCCTGACATGAAACAAAGGAGATTGGACATCAGTCAACAATTTCTGTTGCGTTTTGAGCATGAGGGTGATGGGTTCCTTAACAACATTGTGACTGGTGATGAAAGCTGGGTGCACCATTTTGACCCCCTAAGCAAGCGAGCATCACAGGAGTACCGCCACCACGGATCACCACCCCCAAGAAAGTTCAAGACCATGCCGTCAGCAGGCAATATCATGCTTACTGTTTTCTGGGATGTTCGAGGTGTCGTGCATATGGAGTTCATGCCTAAAGGCACCACCATAAACTCCGCAAGGTACAGCGAGACTCTCCGCAAACTGAAAGCACGCATTCCAAGAACTCGTCCCCACATGGAACACCCTCTCCTTCAGCATGACAATGCCAGACCGTACACGAGAGCTGCGACATCTGCAACGATCCGACGCCTTGGATTCACTGTCATCGATCATCAAAGCTTAAAGAACACCTTCGCGGTGTCCACTTTACAACTGATGAAGCGGTGCAAGCGGAGGTGAGGCTGTGGTTCAGACAACAAGGTCCAAACTTCTACAGTGACGGGATCCACAAACTGGTCTCTTGTTGGGAGAAATGTGTGCGTCGCTAGGATGACTATGTTGAGAAATAAATATGTAGAAATGGAGAATAAAGATGTAGTATTGTAATACAGTTTGTTTTATGTCAAAAGCTTTAAGGTGTTCCCGGAAAAAAAATCGGAGGCATTACTTTTCAGCATCCCCTCGTACATATAAAATTTATTTTATTTCTTTAGTAGATTCTTATTCCTTTCTCAATTCTCTGCAGTAAAAAGAAGGAAGCTTTTGTTGCAAGCATTCTTCAAGTAACTCAAGAGTGTCGCCTACTTTCACATTTCTATAAAGTCAGTTAAATATTTATTCTCTTTGAAAGACATGCAGGCATTTGCTACCAGTACATAGCGTAATTAAATCACGTTAAAGTTTATTTTTAAGAACGAGTTGAGCATAATGGCAGAGTTCTTACAGTAAATGCGTCTTTTTATCCTATGTCCTTGAAATAGAAAGAACGCTTCCAGTGTTTAACTCTGTTGCATATGGATCTGGAGTACCACCTACGATCCCTTGTATTTTTGGAATATTTCTATGGAAAGTTGATCACTAAACCTCTTGAGACAACTGAGAAACTACTTGTATAAAGAAGTAAAATAATTATGCTTTTGTAAATAAGAAATCTGGAATAGCAGCTCTATTGCCTCGTTTACATTCAGTTATTGTCACTGATGCTCGCGTTGCTGTATTTACCGCTCAAATAATTCATTGTCACTTCACACTTAAGTATATCATGTTGTAGGCTAGTGTGGCTGACAGAATTTGCTATAGGATTTTTCGGAGGACCACTGGATTATAATCCAGAAATATTCAAGCTTAGAAGTGCAGAAGTGTTGAAATAAGCAGGAATAATGGAGAATAAGAATTGTCACTTTATTCTCCTGCTCTAGAAGATTGCTACTTCTCTTCTTTCTTCTGGCTATGCTTAATATTTATTAGTATTAATTTTATTTCACTTGGAAATTTTTAAGGATAATGTCAAGGTTATGTACTTAGTTTATGAGATATAATTTTCTTAAACAAGAACCTATGATAATTTTATTATCAACTTATTGGTGTACAATTTGAATTTGTTGAGCTATATCTTGCTCAAGATTACTACAGCAATTTCTTTAGATTGCTTGTAGGAAAAGAGGAGTTGCAAGTACGCCAAAACTCCAAAAAATAAGTGCTGAATTACTTGAATGAGTAGTAATTTGCTAGACCATTCCTTGGTCTTTGTGAGTTATACCATACTTTATTCAAGACTACTACGGCAGCATATTTAGCTTGCACGTAGAGGAAAAGAGGAGCTGCAAGGATGCCAAAACTCCTTACATTTATATAAGCAGATTTACTTTATAGCAATATAAAGATGCTAAGCCCTACTTGGCTTTTGTGTATTAATACATGGTTTAATTTGATTTACTTAACTTGTATTGCGGGAGTACGCCGTAGCGTAGTGGTTGAGGCGCTGCGCTCCAAACCGAAGGTCGCGGGTTCGATCCCCGATGAGGTCGTTGGAGTTTTTCAATTGGCCTAATCCTTCTGGTGGCACTATGGCTTTGGGGTCGACTCAGCCTCTAACAGAAATGAGTACCAGGAGCAATCCTGGGGGTAAAGGCGGCCGGTGCGTAAGGGTGACAACCTTACCACCTTCGTGTGCCGATGTCTAAAAATCTGGGAGCCTCAACATCCTGGAACCCTCTGAGCCTCCATGGCCTGTAATAGGGATCACTTTACTTTTTTTTTAACTTGTATTGGGACTGCACATAATCATCTTACAAAAGAGTCATTCATAAATTCGATGGAAGGCTGATCTGGACTTTTCTAGATGCTTCCATCCTAAAGCAGGCTTTTATTAAACAAGATAACATGCGGTACTCTTTCTGCAACATACAGAAAACATATGAGAGAATTTGCTTTATTAAATAATACATGTTTGTGCAAAATAAATAAATTTCTTATGTGAAGTGAAGGCTGGTTTTCAGTACACTGTCCTTAAAGACAAGTATAGCTAATCGATAGTCCGCTTGAAGTGCTCTACGCTAATCTGGCCATAGGGGCAAGTAAGAGTATTATCGATTATCAGGCTGGCAATCGATATCTGATCGATGCCGGCAAAACAGCTTTCTGTTGCTAATTAACATTAATTATTGAATCTAATGATGACAGTTAATAGTAACAGGAATAAATGTGCAAAACTATTCCTTATCTTATTACAATACAGCGTATAATGGATATTTTCTTTAACTAAGTGTAGATAAAGAGATATAAGCGTGCCAAGAATTCTGTTTGCTAGCAACTGGCATTAGTGCCATCTAGTGACTTGTATTAATACTTTATTACTAGTATTTGCTATAAATTATAATAAATGAGCTCTAAGCTCTATGAGCTTACATACTGGGGGGGGGGGCCCAAGAAAAGAGAAAAAATTTATTGAGCAGGCAGTGGACACAGCTTAGATATAGACCTTTTTAGAATTGAATTAGCTGTTTTGACTGTTGCTACTCTAACTTTACTATCTGGACCAGGATGAACTTCTAGAATCCTAGCCAGTGGCCAATGCATAGGAGGAACATTGTCCACCATCAATATGACTAATTGATTGTTCTGTAGATTTTGAGTTTCTGTGTTCCACTTTTGTCTTTGTTGCAAAGTATTTAAGTATTCTTTGACCCATCTGGTCCAAATGCATTGGAATTGCTGCTCCAATAACTGATACCGTGACCGCCTGGATAGGTTTATAGACTGTAAATCTGGGTGAGGGATAGAGTTCAAAGGAGCACCAATAAGGAAGTGACCAGGGGTTAATGCCTTGTAGTCTTGAGAGTCGCTGCTCATCGGTGTCAGTGGTCTGCTGTTGATGATGGCTTCTATTCTGCATAGAAGTGTGCTGGCTTCTTCATAGCTGTAGATAGTGTATTTCATTACTTTGTATAAAATGGTCTTCATACTGCGGTTGGATCTTTCTACAAGTCCTGCCATATGGCTTGCCCTTGGTGGCAAAAAATGGAATTGTATATTTAGATTTGCTGAAAAGTTTATGATCTCTGTGTTAGCTTGTTCTGTCTGAAATTGTTCATAGAGTTCACTCAGCTCTCGTGAGGCTCCTATGAAGTTTCTGCCATTATCTAGGTATAAGTGGGAAGGTAGTCCTCTTCTAGATACAAATCTTTGCAAGGATGCAATGAATGCTGTTACCAATTCAATGTGTACTGCTTTGGTACATAGACATACGTGCATAGATATATAAGCTTTGTCTACTGTTTTGCCTCTACCACGATCCTTTAAAGAGATAGGACCTACAAAATCTATTGCTGTGGTGTCGAAAGCTCGATTGGGTGTAACTCTGGTTTTAGGTAAAGTTCCCATGATTTGCTGTGCTTTGACAGGGCTGTGTCTAAAGCATGTGAGACATCCTTTTAATGCTGATTTTACAGTTTGAACTCCATGGATGGGCCAATACTGTTGCCTTAGTGTATACAGTATGCCTTGAGGACCTTCATGTAGTTTTTCAGATGGGTGTCTCTGACAATAATATTTGTTATGTGGTGCTTGGCAGGTAATATGATTGGATGTTTAGCATTGTAGTTTAGATCAGTATGGTGCAGTCTTCCACCTACACGAAGTATGCTTTCTTTATCCAGATATGGATGCAGTGGCAATAGTGAACTGCTTCTAGAAACACAATTGTTCTTTCTGATATAAGCTATGTTTTCTGAGAATGCTTCTTTCTGTGTAGCATGTATAATAACATCATGAGCTTTCTGTAGCTCTTGCAAACTGATAGGGCCAATAAATCTATCAGACTTATTTAAGCAATTGTGTTTGAATCTCAAAATAAGAGCTGTATTCCTGATCAATTTTCTGAAAGAGGAATACCTGTGTAAGTATTCATTATGTGTACTTGTGATCATAAAAGCTTTGGCAGTTTTTCTGGTTTCTGGCACTTCTTCTGTCTGTAGTACAATACTGGTGTTTGGCGAATGGCATTCTTGTTGTCTCAAAAATTCTGGGCCATTCCACGCTATCATACTATTTGGTGGCATATGGTTTTGTAGCTTGTCAGGCGTGACTGATTTAGTGAGATCTGCAGGATTCTGCTGTGTTATAGTCGGCTGTTGGTAGAGTCTGGCTTCATTATAAAAGAAACGTTTCAGGGCTCCACTTCTGGAGCCACCAAGATTATCTGTGGGCTTCTTGAATGGCAGTGTTACTGTGTATCGACCATCTTTGTTTCTCTGCACTGTTTCTTGGAAGTGTTGCTCACATAGGCAGTCTTCTTCAGATCGTACTGGGTGAGTGATCTCTTCAATTTCCCAGAACTTCTGCATATTCTGATGTATCTGTTCTGTGATGCTTATGTGGCAACGTGGTACTTGTCTTCTGCCCTGAGTGTAGTGTATTTGTCCTGAGAGAATCCATCCTAGTCTGGTCTCTCTGATGAATGCTTTATGTTTGTTTGTTTTGTTGATGGGTATAGTGTGTCCCATTAACAAGTTCCAGAATACATCTGCCCCTAGCAAAATGTCAATGCTACCGGGTATATGAAATCTGCTGTCTGCTAGTACAATTTCGTTTGGAATTCTTAAGCTAGTGACATCTATGGGTGCACTAGGAATGTCCTTGGCAATCTGGTTGATAATGAGGCACTTTAGTTGTCTCTTGTAGCCATTGCCATGGGCGTCACTTATTTGAATGTGCCCAATTTCTAGAATGTTTGATGTGTGTAGGTTTACACCGGTCACAGCTATGGTGGTAGGCTTGGTTTGTAACTGTAGCCTATCAGCCAAGTCTTGAGTTATGAATGTGTGCGTGGCGCCTGAGTCCAGCAATGCTCTGGCTTTCATGAGTCTGCCATTCTGAGCTTTGACTAATATTTCTGCTGTGGCAAGAAATGTATGAGTCTTAGGAGTGATTTGTGCATTATTAGCAAATGCTGAGCCTGTAGCATTGCTGCTGGTAGTAGCTGGAGATTGTCTAGCATCATTGTGGTTTTGGTTTCTGCTTTGACCATTATTAGGCAATCTACGATTGTACTGTGTAATTGAATGTTGCCTATAGTCATTGCTGCGATCCTTGTCTTGGTGTAGCAGTGTGTGGTGGCGTTGTTGGCATTTATAACAAGATGTGGATGTGCAGTTTCTGACGTGATGACCTGCTCTGAGAAAGTTACTGCATACTCTATGGTTGTTCACAAAGTTCCATTTCTGTGTGTTATTGAGACTGTAAAAGTCTTCACATTTGTGTAACTGGTGATCTTGCCCGCACAGTATACAATTGTTGGCTGCATGGGCCACAAAGGTACGTGGGCTCACTTGTCTGTGATAAATAGGCTTGTTCTGTGTATTGTGTACAGCTTTAGGCCTGCTGGAGCTGTCTGGTGTCTCCAGGGCTTGTCCCCTCTTCTGTAAGAAGTTACAAAGTTCTTTGAATGTGTGTAACTGGTCCACTGTGCCCTCCAAGCTCCATGCTTTGAGCGGGGCTGGGTCAAGTTTGGACGTAAGAAGATGAGTGAGCATGTAGTCCCATCTAAGGTTCTCTGGTGTGATAGATTCTATTGACCTAACCTGTCTGGTAAAGTGGTCAAGCAAGTCCAATAATTGACTGGGTGATTCTTTAGGAATCTTGCTGTAGTCGATCAAGGATTGTAGTAACTTTTGCAGTATGATTTTGTTGTTCTGAAACCTTTCATTGAGTAAGTTCCAAGCGGTTTCATAACCTTTGGCAGTTAAAGGTAGAGTGTCAATACGTTTATTGGCTGGGCCTTGTAATGCTATTCTTAAATAGTGAAATTTCTGAACTGGATCAAGCGAATTGTTGCTGTGAACAAGCGAGATGAACAGTTCTCTGAATGGTAGCCAATCTGCATGTCTGCCATTGAAGTGTGGCAAATTTATCTTTGGTAGCTGAACTCTAGGAGTGCAATTAGCTTGAGTGTTGGATTGATTTGTATCTTGAGGTTGAACTTGTGTTATGTTAGCCTGTGAATATTGTGTTCCATAGTCTCTGATTTTCTTACGAGCCATGCCTACAGTTGTGTAGTATGTTTCTTCGAAAGCTTGTCTTTCTCCTTCCCAATCAGGGTCTGTGTCACATGTTTCTATCTTGCCCTGTATTTCCTCAAAGTCCCTTAAAAGTGATTCGTCTTGTGATAGTCTATGTACTGTTTCTTCAATATTGTCTTGGTCGACTTGAACTGACAAAACATATTGGTAGAATCTAGTTAACTTTCCTTTGATGACTGCCCTCTTCTGCTTGTAGTTTTTTAGTTTGGAGGCATCTGTAGCAAGTACTTGTGAGTCTGGCATTGTGAGGGGCGGTGTATGACAGTGTGTTATAAGGAAGGCTGTCACTTACCTGGTTATCCAGTAAGACTGGTGTCCCTTGCACTGCTCTACCAGAATTCTTGCACCTTTTCTTACTACTAGGCCTGCTATGACTGCCCTTATTGCGTGATCCAGTCAACATAAGCTGAAAGTACAATAGAGTATTAGAATTGTACAAGTACAAGTTATGTTTTACAAACAATATACACTGTAGGTATGACGAGTGGACAAAATGATTATCCAAGGTGTGGATAGAATCCAGGCTCGTTGAGGACCAGAAATGTAGGTTTTTGGTCCGAAGAGTAGACGAAGTATATTTCCACGGCGTGGGTAGAATCCAGGCCCGGAGGACCAAAAATGTAGGCTAGTGTGCCTGACAGAATTTGCTATAGGATTTTTCGGAGGACCACTGGATTATAATCCAGAAATATTCAAGCTTAGAAGTGCAGAAGTGTTGAAGGAAGCAGGAATAATGGAGAATGAGAATTGTCACTTTATTCTCCTGCTCTAGAAGATTGCTACTTCTCTTCTTTCTTCTGGCTATGCTTAATATTTATTGGTATTTATTTTATTTCACTTGGAAATTTTTAAGGATAATGTCAAGGTTATGTACTTAGTTTATGAGATATAATTTTCTTAAACAAGAACCTATGATAATTTTATTATCAACTTATTGGTGTACAATTTGAATTTGTTGAGCTATATCTTGCTCAAGATTACTACAGCAATTTCTTTAGATTGCTTGTGGGAAAAGAGGAGTTGCAAGTATGCCAAAACTCCAAAAAATGATAAGTGCTGAATTACTTGAAAGAGTAGTAATTTGCTAGACCATTACTTGGTCTTTGTGAGTTATACCATACTTTATTCAAGACTACTACGGCAGCATATTTAGCTTGCACGTAGAGGAAAAGAGGAGCTGCAAGGATGCCAAAACTCCTTACATTTATATAAGCAGATTTACTTTATAGCAATATAAAGATGCTAAGCCCTACTTGGCTTTTGTGTATTAATACATGGTTTAATTTGATTTACTTAACTTGTATTGCGACTGCATCTGATGAGAATGTGAATGCATCAGCCGGACTATGGCTAAACGGGGATGTACAGTTATTGATGCTGTAGATCATCCTGAACGGTGGCCAGTAGCGAGTCCTTCCATGGCTACAAGCTACGCTCCACGAAGTTCTAGGGATGTCCTCGAATCCACCTGCAAGTGGATTAAGTGGTGGCTGCTGATGCTGGTTCCATGATGCGTAGTTATATGTAGATACTGTACAATAATATATTCAGACTTGTGGTCTGTTGCCAAATTTGGGGCTGTGCCCTTACGCAGCGACGATCGGTGAAGAAGTGAATAAAGTCTAACGGCCCCAAAATGCGTTCACATAATCATCTTACATAAGAGTCATTCATAAATTCGATGGAAGGCTGATCTGGACTTTTCTAGATGCTTCCATCCTAAAGCAGGCTTTTATTAAACAAGATAACATGCGGTACTCTTTCTGCAACATACAGAAAACATATGAGAGAATTTGCTTTATTAAATAATACATGTTTGTGCGAAATAAATAAATTTCTTATGTGAAGTGAAGGCTGGTTTTCAGTACACTGTCCTTAACGACAAGTATAGCTAATCGATAGTCCGCTTGAAGTGCTCTACGCTAATCTGGCCATAGGGGCAAGTAAGAGTATTATCGATTATCAGGCTGGCAATCGATATCTGATCGATGCCGGCAAAACAGCTTTCTGATGCTAATTAACATTAATTATTGAATCTAATGACGACAGTCAATAGTAACAGGAATAAATGTGCAAAACTATTCCTTATCTTATTACAATACATCGTATAATGGATATTTTCTTTAACTAAGTGTAGATAAAGAGATACAAGCGTGCCAAGAATTCTGTTTGCTAGCAACTGGCATTAGTGCCATCTAGTGACTTGTATTAATACTTTATTACTAGTATTTGCTATAAATTATAATAAATGAGCTCTAAGCTCTATGAGCTTACACATGTATAAATCAAAAGTACACCAAGATCGTTTTCCTATTCGCGCTCGGCAGCAACTAAATGAGAGAGTAATTAGTTGTAAATACCAACGCAAGACTAGGATTAGCCTTGTGTAAACATTTTATCATGTTCTGGCTCCAAGACCTTAGACTTGCGCACGAAAAATCGCACGGGAGTACAGGGCAGCACCAGTGAGGTATTTACGTACTGCCCTGCCCGCTGTCCTGCCCAATGGGCAGCTTCGAGGGCAGTCAGTGTTCACATTATGCTGCTTCCTACAGGCAGCCTCAAAAGATAATGGGTGTTTTCATTACCTCATTCGATCTCGGACAATGGAATTATTGCAGCTGTGCTGCTTGTCCTCTGATTCGCGCACAAAAAACCGCCTTCGAAGGGAGCACTGGAGCTGGAGGCGCATCAACACGAGTACATACTCACCTGCCCACTGTCCTGCTCACTGTCCTTCCCAATGTCCTGCCCTAGTGGGCTGAATGCAAACGGGGTATAAGATAGCCACCCGGCAGTCACCTTCCGTCGCTCACTTCTATCCACGCAATGCCACGAGAAACAAAACAGAAATGCTTTGAATTCTTTCCCACATGTATGACATTTCAAGTAGTAATGTTAGGTTGGTAGATAGAAATTACTTCTTAATATGCTTTACATTTCAGGTATCTATAGTAATAGAGAATAATTTTATTTGACCTGAGGTGTGCTGAATATGAGGTGGCAACTAATGGATGATGCTATAAGCATCTACTGATTAATTAAAATGCAACCCTAGTGTAATTAGTGTCTACGTTTAGAAGCAGTATTCTACTATAAGAAATTGCTTGACAAATATTTTCCTTTTTGCTAGTGACAAATTTTAGAAATAAACCATGGTGTTCTGATCTCTTAATATCACTATGCAAAACAAAAACCGCATTTCGAATCTAACTACAGTGAAGATATTAATCTTCTTGCTTTTTTAATTTTTCGGAGATCGGAGAAAATATATATTTTTTTAAGATGGGAGAAGCCTTTAATAGTAAACATGCGAGTTAAATTATTTTATTTATATAACTTGAATTTTAATCTCCAGTTAATGCAAAGAAGGGGAGGAGAAACCATTCACGATGAAAGCCTTATTTGCTAGTGATCATTTGTTAGGAGGAAGCTTTCGTTAGCGGCATAGGAGAAGGAGGAGCAGGAGTAGGAGTAGGAGGAAATTAATGAGGGGAAGAGAGAGGAGTCTCTACCAGCTCCACGCTTCTAAATTTAATCAGTCCCATGTCAAAGACAGAGAAATGTACATATTATTTGCGACGCCCGCAATCCAGTGAAAATTTTACCCACTTGCTAAACCTATTGTGAGCATTCTTCCATTCCATGTCGTTCCTACTATTGAGAAATTACGCTTTTCACGATAGTTACGATCGATATAATACACGAAGAGTCCACTGCAAGAATGATCAGTGGCGGACGCAGAGGTGGGATACGGGGTTATACCCACCGAAATTTGAAAAAAAGGCTATATATGCACTCTAAGTGGCCAGGTTTATAAACTAATTATATATGTAAGTTAATTAATTTTTTTAGTATTCTTTCTACCTATTCAAATCCCCCCACCCGAAAAAATTCTGCGTCCGCCAGTGAGAATGATGGATGTCACTGAGATATACGTTGCGGTGTTGTACTGTTAACGCTCACTGTAGAGATAATACTTCATTTATTTCTTTATGCGCTCAAAATCTATTACAGCTTTCGGTGAAATTCAGAGGTGAGAAATAGATGAATTTCATTTTTTTTCTCAGCAATGAATTGCTCTACAGTCTTGCAACCTTACATACTCTTTATTGACTACTTCTACAATTATATACTATTTTCAAAATTAATCAAACTGTTACAGTTACGGGTAATTATCATAGGTAATCCCACGAGAGTTGACGAGTTTATCGATAGATTCGCGACTGCGAAGCAGGAGCGAATTTATCTGATGTAACTCGTCAACTCGAGTTGGATTTATTAAGACTATTCCATGAATAGGCCTAAAAATGTAGCGGATTATACAAATAATAATTACTTTCGTGCTTTGTTGTTTAAAAATAAAACTAAAAGTTACGAGATCACGGCATACTATGAATCAACCATCCATAAATGTTGTGACAGTGCTGCCAATAGTGCTTATAAGACATAGTTAACTTCATTCAGGTAAGCTAACAGCAGAATAGAATAAAAGCACACCAACTGGCTTGCACCGAATCGAAATTGTGTTTTAATCAATGTACATTTCTGTTATTTCAATTTACAAACAAGTTATGTTTTATAAAGTAATCTGTTTTCGTGCCGCTTAGTGGCAGAAATCACTGTACACTGATACTTACATGCCCAGTAACGAGCACACGATTTTACACCGATAAAACGGCCTCCTCGCGATTCCTACAAGAGTATTGTAAGATAAACGGCCGTGATTGGTCTATATCCGAAGAATTGCTTAACGTTATTGGTCAAGATCAATCACGCGGCGTATGAGTGGAATAGTCGTTTCAAACTGTCTACCACCTTTCATGCACTGAACTGTCGTTTCCTTGATATCTTTCACAAATATCAATATTTCTGAGTGATTATTTCTCTGTGTATTTGTTAATATCATATGAAAAACAATATCTACAATCATTCATTTAACATTAATAGTTTATTTTTAAATATATATATTTTAATGAAAAAGTAAATTTAAAAATTGATTTTTAAAAAATACTTATACTCTAGATATTCCAAAGATTGTATAGGTAAATGATAGTGTTCATATGGTGTTTGCTAATTGATAGAAAAGAAATCACTCAAAAATATTGCCATTTATGGAAACTATCACGGAAACGGCATTCAGTGGCTGCCATTTTGTAACGATAATTATCCAAAACTGTAACAGTTTGATTAATTTTGGAAAAAATATATGCAATTGTAGATGTAGTCAATAAAGAGTATGTCAGATTGCAAGATTGTAGAGCAATTCATTGTTGAGGGAAACAATAATGAAATTAATCTATTTCTCACCTATGAATTTCACCGAAAGCTGTATTTCCTCCCTTAAATATAGCTCTTTCCTGATACCACCATTCGAAAGCTGTATTTAATTGAAAGCTTATTGTCCAAACCCCATATCTGTACGACGCTCCTTTCGGGATAACTGATTTTTCGGGATATCCTTTCGGATAACTGATTATCCTGCAAACATTAATACAGACAACAACAGATCTTACTTCTTCTCTGATATAATAAGTACGATGGATACAGTACAGTTTCAGTCTATCTCTTAATATATACAACAAAAAAGGCCCCACCTCACTTCCACCCTATGATTATAAATCACCAGATATAGATACATCACATAACACAGTTTCACTTTATCTGCTAGCAATTCAAGAGAATTGTGAGTGGTGAAACAATTCATACCCACAAAATTGCAGACTAAAGCTGTGGTTTTTAATGTGTTAATTGCGGACGAAGAAGCGCGTAATAAAATGAAGTCTGCCAGGTGTCGGGAACTGACTGCTACAACTTCAGCTTTATAATTATAGCAATTTTCCAAATAGCGAACTATTTTTTTTCCACTATTTTTCAAAAATTAAATAAAGACAGTGAAAGTCTGTTATCTTTCTATATATAATAAATTTGTATTGTATATTCTATGTATTATGACGTCTCCTATATCATTTTTAATGATCACGTGGACGAAATAAATAAATCCCTAAATAATAAATCTCCCCTGTCAGACAGAGACAGCTGCACACTGCCGTCTCGTCAGCGTAACACATTGCGTAATATTCTATTGGCTTATCGTATGTTCAGAGTTGATTTGTGTTTGGGTTAATTGGATGGTGTTATGCAGAAAAGAGCTGACCCACCAAAGTTTATTACATATCTAGATAGGTAAAAATGATACTCTACATTAAGCAAAAATAAATTGACCAAAATTCCTTTCACTCTGCCATATAAAGGCCAAATTGTCAACCCACTGTCACGAAACCAGCCATTGTGTGGTAAGCAATAACCGGTTAACCCATTTCCTCACGCTTGTGCAAGCATTGTGCTCTTCGGCTGTAAGGATTTGAAAGTTGTACTTAAATTAGTTCCAAAATATCCACATTTTTTTTATAACTCCTTGATCAGTGCACAATAAGAAGACTGCGTTCATGACATGAAGGTTTTGGCAATGTTGTGAACATTGGTGATGAAGGTGATAATGGAGATACAAAAATAATTAATACTTCTGCTGAGTTATTTCAGAGATTTCTTCAGGAAAATACATTTTGACATGTAGCGTATTTTCCTGTTTTGGTTAGGAGTTTTCAGATTTCGTTCAGTTTTTAGGCTGTAATAGACTCTTCAACATATGAATTCCTTTCTCAGCGTTTGTGTTTGAAAGTTTTGCCATAATTACAGGATCAAATACTGATACCATTTTTAATTATACTGTCATTTATTTCCTTTCTTACGCCATGGTAGTGTATTGCATTTAAGCTGATAAATACACCATTATAACACGCGCAGTAGTGGCAAAATCCGTTTCCTTATTTAATGATCAGTAAAATGATGTTATGAAAAAACCAGTTACCCTCATTTTATGCCCCCTGCTCGTGTGAAATATTGACAATCTCATTGGAAACAAATGTAGCATGCTGTATTTATTCCATACTTTGAGATAGTAGGCATATCTTTGAAAATGTTTCTGAATTTTGAGAAGGGGTTCAACTTTGAATTCAATTTCTCCAAACTAACGTTTTATGGGTGGACTCATTTTTTGCATAACACCGTCCAATTGGTATTCCCCACATCCATAATGAACGAGACGTATTATTATTATTATTATTATTATTATTATTATTATTATTATTATTATTATTATTAGCTATTGTTGTACTGTATTAAGGAATACATGTAATATACTGTTTATTCATAAGTAATACAAACATTAAGTACACAGATTAAACACTTAAAAATAAATATACCGTGTGCTATTTGGATCCTTGAAATAATCAGAAGTAAATGCACTTTCCTCGAACGTGTTGGCAACGTTAGCAGTAAATCTTTTAATTAAAAGAAGTGAAAGGGAAGTAACTATTTCTGCCTGATGTAATGATACAACACTAGTGGCCAAGTGCATCAACAGTGATTAAGATTTGGTTAAACAGTGTTTACCTACACACGTTTAAGATTTTAAACATGGTTAAAAAGAAATGTGGAGCACCATTCCTAATCTCTGTTTACGGAACTGTGTTTAGCTGGCGGCTTGTTTAAACACAGAGCATAAAATCGGAAAGCGAGCGGAGTATAATGAACGCATTCTTCTGTTCACGAGGCCATTACCTAGAGGAAGAAGAAGAAGAAGTTAACAACAAGAAGACACCATGGAGGAGCGAGGATATTCTCTGCTCTGCCTGTGATGTAGGGAAGCATATTATTATGTATCGGCGAGTCAGTGAGGTTATTGCATTGCTTTCATCATGTATAATTCGAGCTGCAGTTCTGAGCATATTTCCAATGTCCCCTACAACTATATTGAATGATCAGGTAGCATAATACCTCAATACAGTTAGGAAAGTTCTTCGAAAGGATTTCCTCGCTGCACTATAAAATTTCTTCGCTCGTTTTCATTCCGTTCAAGGTATTCCAGATATAATAACTCTCTTTAAAGTCACCGTCTGTACATTGTGTTTTCTTTGGCTTTTATATCATGAATACTTGCATTTCAAAAATACACTATCATAGCCTTGTTTTTTCTTTTGTTTTGCTTTCATATATTTTAAAAACATAAATACACTGTACCGTTTAACATGTTAAGACTTCACTGCCTAATATATATATTTTGCTTTCAGAATATTTTAAAAACTGAAATACAGTGTTCCATATAAGACTTTATAGAATGCGCTGCTACTGCTTTGTGTCTGTATTTTTTCTTTTGTAATATTTTAAAAACGAAAATACAGTTTACCGTATAATATTTTAAAAATTCACGCCCACTGTCTTTATATAATATAATAAACTGTGATAATGATTCAGACTGCAGTCTACTGAATAAAACTTCATGAATTATCTGTCAATACCTCATATAATTATTCACCAAGAATTATACAGGGCAGTAATAACTGTAATATCCTTATATATATTCAGGGTAGTTTTTCTTGTAAAATAAAAATAAAAAATGAATGTCACAATAAAAGAGATACATCAGTACGACACAAGATCAAGAAAGAACTTATACACAATAGGGCACAATAAAAAAGCATCGGAAAGGGATCCTTACGTAATCAGGGTAACATTTTATAACAAACTACCAGACAGTATAAAACAGTGTATCGGGACAAAATTCGCCAATAAATTTAAATAATACATATGCAAAAGCACTCTACAGGATAGAAGAACTATGAAATGGAGAGCCTTAGCATGTATCTCTATTGTATATCTATTGTATAACTATTGTATAATTCAGATTGTAAGTTTCGGACATGTCCAACATCATGTCTGTATTTGATACAGGGACGAAATAAAATTATTATTATTACTACTATTATTATTATTATTATTATTATTATTATTATTATTATTATTACTTATTACTGACAGTGAATTCTTAAAATTTCATACAGTACCGGTACACTAATTAAACTTAAAAATATTATGATAAAAAAAATTAGCCGCGACCGGGATTTGAACCTGCGACCTCCTGCACCACAGGTCAGTACTATAACCACTCAGCCAAGAACGACGTTAGGAACATTGCTTGAATATGGGCAATGTGAACCGGTAAGGCTTCTCTTGTGTCGTGCTTCGAGACTTAAACCGTCTTTGTAGGTCTATGAGATGTGTTTATATAATATTTATTGTACATAACGGTTCGGAAAAATGGTATTATGATACTGATGACATTAATATCGAGACCTAATTCGTCTGAAAAGAGAAATATGAGAAGAAGAGAGTCTCATCTATTGTTTGCAGTCGACCCCCGCCATTTCAGCAAACTGCTAATCATTGTTTAGCTTCAGTAACCGCCCGATTTTGACTGTTTAAGTTTAATCAACGGTAATCGGTGATTTCGACACTAATCGAGGTTGATGCTCCATAACTTTCCCTAATCATAGGTTAGGAAGAAATTATAAACGCTGATTACACTAATCGGGGTCGGTGCACTTGGCCATAGAGGTATTTTTCCATCCCTGATGTTGTCAATTTGGGTTGCCTATCCGAATAAAGTGGACTGCGATTCGAGAACACGCGGTATAAGAACCAGGAGATTATAATAAATACATGTCGCCATTTATTCTACTAAAAACTTTGTTTTCCTTTATTATTATTATTATTATCATCATCATCATCATCATCATCATCATCATCATCGTCACGATCAACATCACTGAGTGTAAAATTGTGATTTTTCAATAGAGAGCCAGATTGTCATAGAATAACTGAAGACGTGATGTATGGGAGACGGATATTATCAGCAGGCTTTAAAACTTAGTGCCCGAACCCACAGAGGGAGATGATTCCGGTTACCAACAACCTGAGTATAGGGGTGGAGGGTGATTGCGTAGGCTGATAAGACAGTCATTGATAGTAGTACCGAGAAATGAATGCGCTCATAGTACGGTGCCTCTCAAATTGGTAAACAGTGTACCTTGTCATTGTGCATGTTTAAATTTATAAAACGTATTCGGCATGCCGAAAGTAAAGTGTTCTAAAACGCAAACATATATTGAAACATTTGGGAGGGACTATTATACACAAACAGGAGAAAGTATCGTTTTGCATGCTTGTAATGTGAGTTTAGATAATGAGAAGTTATTTTGTGGTCTTCCTATATCTGTATTCTGGGTTGTTTACTATCACGTGAACTAGCATATGGTAGCTAGGGCATACGCCGAGCAAAGTCTGTACAGTAGACTACGGTTGCTGTTAACATATTCGATCGGGTACTAAGTTTTAAAGCCTGATTATCAGACAGTAGAGGCATACGCATTGGGCGCCATAGTTCACACTTATCATGTCGGGCGGCCATCGCACTTCGCTTTGTGTCATAACCTCCTCTATTGCAACTATATTCAATTAAGGAAATACGGGTGCCATTGTCACAAGATGTGTTATTGAAATACACAGTCCAATTACCACGCTGATCTTCATTTTATGCAAATATCTCTTCTCGTAATTCAACACATGCTGTCTGCTTAATGCTATCCAGAGGTATCTCATACACACCAGCTTACATGTTGGCTCCATATTGCATGCAGAACTCAAGGATCCATACATGGCCCATACAGTGCTCAATAAATCAAATTACTTGGTGGGTTTCCTTAAACTTATAAACATTAAATTTACATTGCTTTGTTCTTTTTGTATACCCCTAATCCAGATTAGGTTAACTGGGTAACTTTTATCATTTTCTATTTCACTATATGCCATATCCATTAACTTGTGTGAACAAGAATCAAGTTTTTCGTCAAGTACATTAACACTAGAAGGACGGCCATCACCTGACTACCTAGAAAGACTGCACCGGTCATTTTGACCGGTAGTGCTTTTCATCACTATAAAACAGTTTTTCATTCAACTTATATATTTTTCAATGTAATCAACTTGTATGGTTGCACTCTAGGCATCAATAAACAATTATTATTACAGCCATTTCAAACTGAAAAGAAAATAAATATTTTACTTTGCATACATGCAAACTTTAAAGTTTTTAGTGAATTCAAAACACGGAAGTTTTACAATATTTCTGTGTTCAGTCAAACCCACCATCTCTGTCGAAACATAATTATAATAAATAAAAATTTTCTACGGGACAACAATAGAAAATATTACTAAAATACTTTAATTATAAACCAAAAGTAATTTGATGACCCTCAGTAAATAGAATTTTACCGAGCAATCGCTCCTTACAGAATTGCAGATTCGTTAATAGTTACTTATGATACCAGTAAAAAAAGATTATCATTTGTGTCATACACTATTTTTTAGACAGCCGTGAATATTTCTGAAAAAATAAAATATTTATTTTGGTTGATTGCATACCATGGAGCCATACTGGAGCCCCGAGCAGCTCTTACATCTACTGCCGAGTATAGATATGTACATGTGGAAACAGAGAATATTGATTGTTTGGTGCATGGCTTCCAACATAAGAAATTCAGTCGACAACATTATTTAACCACCAAACATGAAGATTTCTTGTGACCATCGTAAGGGTTAATGAATTTAAACATTTCTCAATTTTAACAAACTGAATCTATTCAATAACACTATCTATATATTCTTAACTAAAAGGGTATTTTCCATGTGATTCAAAAAGTTGGCAGTGGATTGTAACACTAGTGCGGTAGTGTGCAACTTTTACTTAGTGTGACTTTTGTTAGCATTCTATTTTTAATTTAAACTGTCTAAAATGCTGTTTGTAGGTCGTGTAACGGTTCGCCTTCTCATAAAAAGAAGCAGTAGTAGGTTTTGTGGTACTTACACTTTGAAGTCCTCCCTTCGAACCGGCCCGGAAGTCAGCAAGCTGCAAGGTTCTCTTTATTTTCTATAGGGTTCTGTGGGTAAATTAGTGGCTCTTTACTAGTCTATAAAATTATATCACTGAGTTTAAAACTGGTATGATGTAATTTATTCAGATATTTAATCCTATGTCCATTTTACTGCTTAATTATCTCTAGTAGTGGCGAATAATTTATTGGGACGTGTAGGTTGTAGAACCGTGCCGCAATATTGTCTATGACTGACCTCTTCTTACGTAGAACGAGTGATCTAATAATTACCCGTATTGGCGTAATTATACTTAATTATTTCCGTCGACTAATGTACGTACTTTGTCACTGATTTTACAGGCGGTAATAGCTGTAACTAAGCTATTACCTAAAATCACACGAATACTTATTGATTCTAGTTTAAATAATTACTTTATTCAGGTGAGTGGAAGTGTGTAATTCACTTCCACCCCGTTCGGAGTTCAGTAGCGAGGTGTTCTTTAAGATGGCGATCGTTCTACAACCGTGTATAGTGGAGGCTAGACCTATGTAGACAGTCGGGACGCTTTGAGGATTAAGCCATTGTCTGGCACTTGAGGAGTGGTATATGGCATATGGTATACTGACTGAAGGCACTCGTCTGGTGCCCACGTGGAGTACGTCAAAAATTCAGAAATGAGCATTGATTGGTTGCACACGAAATTCTATTGGCTGTCAGGCAAGTTCAACGCCAAGAAAACATGCTGAAAATCCAGAATATACAACTCTATTGTCTAAGACACCCTCATTTCAAGTTATTTACTGCGGATTATGAGGGTCTGTCGGCATTGCCTTGAAGAAAGTTGTATATGTAGAAGTTGGCTCCACTATACTCCAAAGTACCCCCACTCTTATTCTAACAAATGATAATCTACGTTACAACAAATTTTAGTTATTTCAGTTAATAACTCATTTTTCATTGACTTTTGGACACCAAGCTTCTAGATGCTACAATATGCTTGCTCTGAGTTTCCACGCGTCCCCTTGTTCTCCGTACTGGCTGTAAATTCTCAGTACTGCTATTGACATACTATTCCCCAGCTCTTTTTCTAAGTACTTTCTTTTGAGCAAGACTTACTTGCCTTTGTTCAGCTTTTTGACATAAAATATGTTCATTCTCTGACAATGAGTGTCGCCGATATCACGCAGCGAGTGAATTGTGTACAAGAGCTCGCTATTATGGAAAACGGAGAACTTTGTCGGATCCTCTACAGCCAGCTATCATCTTTCCACTTACATTTTTATACTTAATGTTAACTTTTACCATTAATTTATATGTATTGCTTATTATTTCCTTATTCATTGCACTTCATTTGTAAATTAATTCTCTATAATCTGATATTAATTTCGATACAAAATGTTAATAATTTCCTATGTTCTAAATGTTTTTATCCTCTATTAATTTCTCTGATATTCATCGTGGTTATGGCCTATCATTTAATGCCATGATCACGATTCCTTCAGTCGACTGTCCTCTTTGCCAATTTGATTTCTTTTATCCACAACTGCTTATTGAAATTAAAAGAATAACTACTTCTAATTATGTAATTCTTTGTACTGTTGCAGTGTGGTGTTAGAGAGAATCCATTTTGCCCAGAGATTTATTCGATATCCAAGCAATATCAATAATAATAATAATAATAATAATAATAATAATAATAATTTTTTATTAACGAATATTCCACAATACATCCCACAATTCATCCCACAACAGTCTTTTGCCACCATAACTCCCTGTCCATAGCATCTTCTTCACTTAATCCTTTTCTCGCCATAGGCCCTACTCCTTTTCACCCCATCCATCCAGCACTCTTTGGGCTTCCCTCTTCTTCTTTTTCCTTCTACTTTCCAATCAAAAATTTTCTTGGGTATTCTATCCTCTGTCATTCTGAGTACATGTCCATATCATTTCAAGCGTCTTTCTTCTACAATTTCCAAAATATTCTTTTCAACTTGCATTATTTCCCTTATTCTATTATTTCGAGATTTTTCTTTCCTGGATTTTCTTGCTGAAAACCTCCAAAAATCCATTTCTAATACCATTAATTTTGTTGCTTGTTGTCTACTTATGGTCCAAGTTTCAGCACCATATAATGTTATACTTTGAAATAATGCCTTTTCTATGTAAAATATTTTTACTCCATAAGATTGAATTTAGCTTTCCTATAATTCTCTTCCCATCCGTTATTCTTCTTTGAATCTCTAAATTTGTTATTGCATCCTTTTGTATAATAGACTCTAGATATTTAAAATATTCAACATGTGCAATTTCTTCATTATTACATCTTAACTTTTCTTCCAAATCCATTGTCAAATATTCAGTTTTATTGAAATTTATTTCTAATCCCCATATCCCATATCTCCATATCCCATACTAATAATAATAATAATAATAATAATAATAATAATAATAATAATAATAATAATGATAATATCCAACCAATATCAAGTGAATTTGTAAAATTTTTTATCCGTTTCCATGAGATTCTACAAATGCGTTGTATTAAAAACACAACCCTCATAATACAATATCATGAGACTTGGATACTACACACATTGGAATGGTGATGCTTCATTATTGATTTAAAGTTGGGCATTGGCTCAGTAATAGCATCCCTGTGTTACAGCACTGCAGTTTAAATGTATAACGGCCTCATTTTTTATGTCTCTGTTCATTCCGAATTGGTTTACTCCAGTGTCACACATTGATATGCATAACGGCTAATATATACACCTGCTAATGCTAATTATTATTTGAAAATGACTGTAAAATATTAATATCTCTTCATGCATATTCTATGACGTCTGTTTAAAATTTTAAACTTTCTATAGCAGTTCTGAGCGGCGGAATATAGTCATTATTTCAGTTCACCGCCTCGTATCGATGCAAGAATGATATACGTGAAAATGAAATGAACCCAGCTTTTAAAAAATGTATTCAAACTGTATTTTGAAGTAATACACTACATTTTTGTTTCTTTGTGAAACATGGAATTTCCCTATATTCGAAACACTGCTACATATGAAGGCATACACAAAAAACTAGGTTCATTTTGAAGACTTGGTATCAATCTAAATTCAGAATATTACTCCTAATGAGAACGCATTGTTGAAATGACACTTTGTTTTCAAATAGTTCCATGTTATCTAGTATAAAGGTTTAATATCAAGTTTGAGATTGCATTTATTCTTTTGTGTTTCCTGAAAACTAACCTTCTACCCGGGTTCGATTCCCGGCCGGGTCGGGGATTTTTCAGTAGTTAAAAATCCCTTTCCTGGGTTCAGGACTGGGTAGGTTAAGTCTTAGGTTAAGATAATGCACATTGTGCGCGATTCCTTAATTATTATAAGAAAAAGTACGAAAACATTTTACGGCGTCCGTAAAGGGACGTATTGTATTGTTCTCGAAATCTAAAGCAACTTCTTCGTCGTGATATCTCTGTCAATAGAATGAAGAATAAATATTACGAAGTACTATCTGTCACTTATTAGCGACGTCCTCACATCGCTAAACAAACAACTCTGAGACATTTAGTTGTGGCTTTCTTATTGCAGACAGTTTCCAACTTTCTATTAATAGCTATTATACTTGTTGTAGCGTCGCGTAATGACTGTTCGATTCCTAACAAGGCATTAAGGTGCTCCTTCCTCTATACATTGCTATTGATATAGTTCTAGGTTTTCTTTTATCTGAGGTTTCAACTTGCAGAATCAACTCCTCGTTAACTAAGAGTTTTGAAATACATTTCTCATCCTGAATAGTTCAGACGGTTGAATAGCTTGTACCGAATCCATGCAGACAGACAAGGAACAACTCAAATACAATAAAAATCTTCTCGTTAAACTCCAGATATTATCCAAATGCCTTCTTTGTCTCCAAAACTAACTTACTCATTGTTATAGTCTCTCTAATTAGGAATTGTCTTCAGGTTGTGGGGACAAACCAGTTTTGCGTGCACTCCAATAATTTGTTACGTTCGTACTTACGGAATTAGTGGGCAATTCAAAGGTGTTATAGTTTGAACTAGCGTGCTCTATGAGGACTACCAGCGAACTCGTAATGAGGTCTGGCGAAACAAATTCTATGGTTAGAATGAAAACTACTTGCTGCTTTGCCAACCTAATAACTGATGATATCCTAGCTGTTAAAGTTAGTGGTTTCATTAACAATGTATGGATGCTGAGAATTTGTGCATTGATTGCTCTTAGCAGAATATCCACATTGTCTCTCTCCTTATGCCTCACTTCCATCACAAATCATGGAATTTGTAAATTATGACATACTGCGACATGGATGTATTATGATAGTGCCGGTTGGACATAGAAGATTGGACACCGAAGCGTTATACAGGGGGTATTCACTTTGAATTGCACACTGACTAGAATAACTTCATCCATTTTAACATTTTTCCAATTTAAGTGAACATAATATAATTTTAAAAATACGTGATACTTTTGTACCAAAATAAAAATGCCTGTATTCATGACGAAATTAAAACATCTTCATCGCGTGTGTTTGATGTGATGTTAATGGGTAGTTTTCAATTTTTAGTTAAGAATGTTTTCAACCAAGTAATTGTGAAGTAAATGAAGGATCTGGCAGCAAAGTTCCACCTTGAGGTACTGCATATGTTTTTTAAGCTGGTCAATTTCTTCAAAACAGAACAAAAAACGAGATAGCTTTTCAAGACTTCTTTCAGAAGGCAAGTTTCTCTTTAAGTTGTACAAGTCTGGTCTAGATTGAATACTTGTTTGCCCAATTGGAAAAAAGTATAAAAATAATATTAAGGGAGAAGAAAATTAATGTCTTCGTGGCTGTTTATAAATACTTGTAATACAACTTAACGCATTTGTTATTAAACGTTTTATATTTACCAAGAACCAAGAACATAGAACTAAAATACCAGTGTGGATCGAAAATTAACGTACAATAATATTTTTTATAACATGTTTGATAGGTACAATTACAAACAAATACTCACATGAAGGGACACCTTTTGTCTATTTTTCTGTATAGTCGCCAATTTTTTCAACACATTTCTCCCGTCGTGATACCAGTTTCAAAATACCCTGTTCATAGAAGTCTGTTCGGTTGGAGTAGTGTCATCTGCGGGCTGCTGTTTTCTCTTCTGCATCTGACGCAAAGCGTTTACCGGCCAGGAATTTCATCATGGGACCAAAAACATTGAAAGTCCGCCGGTGCCAGGTCTGGACTGTATGTTCGTGAGAAAATCAAATTTGGTTGGGAGGTACGCCAGCATCCTCCATACAGTCCAGACCTGGCACCATTAACCTTTCATTTGTTCGGTCCCATGAAGAAATTCCTGGCCGGTAAATGCTTTGCGTCAGATGCAGAAGTGAAAACAGCAGTCCGCAGATGGCTGTACTCCAATCGAACGGACTTCTATGAAAAGTGTAGCTTGAAACTGGTATGACGATGGGAGAAATGTGCTGAAAAACTTGGCGACTATATAGAAAAATAGACAAAAGATGTCCCTTTATGTGTGAATTTGTTTGTAATTGTACCTATTAAACTTCTGGTAAATATATATATATATATTGCATAACTTTTCTAATCACCCTCGTAGCTGTTGGGGTGCAGTTTCCGTATGACTAACGCAATATTATAACAGTTTACTAGCTATATGCTGCTACGTTTATTTATTTTGTCGGTATAACTGTACCAGTAGCCTACTATTGTAGAATTTATCAGATTTTATTATATATGTGTATTCAGAAATATAAAATTCAAATTCGAGATTGTTTTCATGTACTCAGTAATGTTCTACTCCGTTTTCATCCCAGTGATTAAATATATAAAATAACTTTATACGTTTAAACTGGTGGTGGTGTCACTTTAAAACATCATAACTCGTTTTATCAGTTTTCATTAGCCTAATTACGCTGATAGAAAGCATTAAAATTAAAATTTTAAAACGTTAAAATTCTTCAAATTAGTAAAATAATATCCAAACTAATAATTATGTGTATCAAAACGTATTTTTTTAAAATGTGGTATAATAGAAACACTATAATGTTATGTTTTTCTTTTGGGGTACACGTGCACTCCAGCTTGCACCCCATGCAAAGTTTTGATTCCCGGTTTGACGAAACATTACAAATGCTAACAAGTACAGAATGAATCATCATCTGTATCATTTTCCGGAAGATTTTCATATTAATTACAAACTTGTATTTTAGCGAAAAGACTCTTACTTTCACACCTAGCCTACTTAAGACAGCTTGATGCACTTTGAATGCAAACTCTTCCATAATTGCTATTTACATATTAATTAATTACCAAAGTGAGGATGAACTGTATTACAGAGAATTTCTTTGCCACAAACTACAGGCATTGCAAGTGCAATGGTTTGATTCGCAAGAGCACAGCATTATTAACACAACTGTGATACCGACTTTGAATCTTTCTCTCCCGGTCTTGAAATAGAAAGAGGAAATTAACTCTTAAATGTAATTATCTGCCCTTTTTTTCAGGATTAAAACTGTAGCTTGCTTGCTTGAGCTTACAGAGAAACGATTCTAACACTGTTATTATTGCCATTCTAATTAAGTAGATGAAATTACAGGTCGTCTATTTACTCGTCTAGCAATTGATTTCCACACCGTATTTCATGTTTGTTTGTACTTGAATCTTCCTTAAACATTTACAACCAGGTTTACTTTGATATGACAGACGTCTCTTTTTTCCATATGTTTTCTTTTGTTTTATTTAAGATATAGCCTGGCCCGCCACAATGGCGCTGTTGGCAGCAGGCATGCATTCCACCTCGACGGTCCTGGTTCGATTCCCGGTAGGGTCGGATTTATTAATCTGACCCCGAGGACTAGATATAGGAGTGTTGGTAGTGTACAGCTTGTAATAATTATAGTGTGTGCACCAAATACACCTTGATTCAGTCTTAAACCTCTCCGCAGTGCTCATACCGTGGAGGCATATGTCGCTGTTGATAGTGATTCGGCCATCTTAGGGGGACGTTAAGTCTGGCGATCCCCTTGGTGTCCCTTGACAACAATAAGGTAATGCCGGCACAGGGTTTCTCCTCTGTCCTCCATCATCACTGCTACAACCCACTACACAACACAAATACCATCACATACACTCATCTCTTCACTCACACTTTGCACTTTCACCACTTACAAATCGCTAGGGCTTGGAAATTGATGAAATGTCATCTTATTTCTGAGAAAAGCTTCAAAACGAATAAAAATAGCTTACTTTTTATTTGTCATTTTCTGCATCTTTTGGCATTTTATTCTCTATTATTAATTTTTACCAAATTTTCGTTCTTTTGATGCATTTTCCTCTTTTTTGACCTCAGAATGCAACTTTCCAACATTAAGTTTTTAGTTATGAGACATTCGTTAATACATATAGTAAAAAGTACTAACATAAAACATAATAATACAAGAAGTAATATAAAATACTTAAATCTTACCCTTCGTTTATTATTATTTATTATTTTACTACAGTATATTGCCTTTTTAAATACAGTACGTATTTATAAATATTTTCATTTCTCAATTTATAATATTTTCATTAATTTAAGGTCATTTCATAGGTCATTTTACGGCCAATTTTAGGTCATCAACCTCCGAATTCTACACGTAACCATGTAGTGTGGTCCATCCAAGTGGTGTATAACTCTAAAACTTACCACACTACAGCCTTCTATCCACCTCAGGAATTAGCTCCAATTAGCTATCTTTTCATAGATATTCCTAAGTACACAGTGAGTGTTATTGGACTCCTCTGCAAGCACGTGTGTCTGCCTATTTGTAAAAATTCACCCTATACCCCATATAACTGTAGGGGGATAAAAATTTACGTCCCTAAACTCGTAAAGTTGCCGGAACGTATCGAATCTTTCTAGCTACGTATAAAATTATATCAACAGGATTATGATAATGAAAAGCATTATTAATTCAGAAGTTCCTCCTGTGTTGCGAAGAATAAAAGAAGTCTTTCAGAAGGTAACAAAAGTGAACGGGCAGAAGGTATTGGCTGTTTTCATATAAGCTGGATGCAATTCATACCAGTTACGCAGACTGTTTAATTTATATACCCTATTCTTTAAATACAATTTATAACGTGTAAAGAATTTCATAAGAACTCGCCCAGATTATGTGTAATAATAACAAATGGTTCACGCTTTAAGAATTTGGAAATAGCTTCTACTTTCGAGGGTAAACCTTTCTACAGTTTTGTTTCGGTACATAATCTAATGTCTTACTAGCATTTGGTCTGTAAATGTGTTTGTTACACAATCACGACCAAACTCGTCGTTTGATTTTCTTCCAATTTTGCAATAATGTTCCTTGAAGTAATTTAAAATGAAGTACGTGTAAGGATTTTGTTTTTGATTTCGTTTCACGATAGTGGCTGTTTTAATTGATGAAGAACAAAGCTCAAAATTTGTTGGGTTGCGAAGCAGAGATCTACTAGTACATTCCCTGATAGTTGATGAGTCAACTCCACCTATGTTACCTTCAACTTAAACTTCATCTTCACTTGAACGTATGTAATCATCGCCATATAGGCCTACTTCTGCATTGGCAGGGTCATTGTGGCTTACTTCCAGTGGCGCCAACTTATATGGGCCCGTGGGGCTCAAGCCCACCCAATAATTTGCCGGTATTATTATCATAATTATTTGTTGCTATTACTAAAAATTGTGTGTATTATTTGTTGAATCGCTGTAAATCGAAAAATCTGACTATTGTGAACATATATAATACAATCTTCTCCTGTTCTAAATCCCTCACGCTAATTTAAAATCGTTCCACAATTCATTACATTTTTACGTCTGTCAGTGCAGTTTCCACAGCCACCGCTTAAGGAGAGCGCAGAAAAGCTAGATTTAGAATTTAGACTATGCTTGTGAGAAAAGGCCATTAATAGACGAGGCAAAAAATTGTGATATAAGAAAAGGTGTGGACATTGGCGACTGGTTAAAAAGAAAGAGTGGATGGAACCTGTAGAATGAATGAATTAAAAAGGTCATCAAGGGAAAATAAACCACGAAAAAGATGGTGTGATTGGGGGCAATAGGCTCCTAGTCTAAGGAAAGACAAAGAAGATTATTTTATTTTAGTAGGTACCTAAAACAACAAGCATTATTAATTTTAAAGGATTTCTGTAAACTATGTTACACAATTATTTTTCTGGCAGTTGAATTACATTAATCGCTACTACCTATTACAAACAAAGACATCGTTTCTTACAGAATTCGATATTTAACCGAATTATCATATAAGTCCTTTTCATGATTCAAAGGGGCGAGAGTGTAAAAATTTGAAAATCTTTGAGCCCACCCAATTTTGTTCAAAAGTTGGCGCCACTGCTTACTTCTTCCAACTCTGCCGGTAAATTATCTTCTAATAATTCCATAACTTCATCTTCACTACGAAAATTAGTCATCATGAATCTCGCTACTGATATTGTACTTCTGAGTAAGTCTTGCTATGAGTAGATACAGAAATCATTTCGTGACTCCGCACTGGCTCCAAATTTGCGTGACATGGATTATCAAGTTCGTTATAATCTGCCAAAAAACACAACTAGAGTTTACAAATACGTAATGTATGATGAAATAAGAAAATGATACCTTATAAATAGAAAACGTATTACTTTATTAACAAATATTATGAATAGGAATGTATTTAGTTTTAATATACAAAAAATTATCCCCTTTTGCCTAACCATGGTAAAGGTAGGGTTAATAAAAAAGATTAATTTTGGGGAAATTTATCTTAATTATCGTACAATTGTAGATATTGCAATTTGAATTTCACAGAATTTATTGCCCCAAATCATGTCTTTCGTAATGCGAAATAATGTAATGAGAAAAGTTTCTCTTTTATGCGTTGTTTAAGTTAATATTTAAGTTAATAAACCCCAGCAGTGGCCCTAAGGGAGCAATTGGCTTCTTCACAATAGCCTTGAGCAGATGTTGTGGAGTCGGCATACCATCTAATGCGTGCCATACGCTTTAAGGTGTCTGATGATGAGATTTCCACCCCTCTCTGTCACACTCTTTTCTTACCTTAACTGAAATAGGGAAACATAATTCCTCTCCTCTTCGGCAATTTTCATTAACATTGATGATCCCATTAAAACATAGGAATTTTACTAGTAAGAAGAAAGTTGAAAGTTTACATTTAATGGCATCAAAGTTGCGATCCAGCGCTTACGCAAGTTTCTGATGTATGGACTCAAGGTTTACGTTTGGGGCGGTGGAAGGGGGTTACGTAACCTCTTGCAGAATCACGCGAGTCATAAACCGCAAAATAAGGTGCTTAAAAACTAAAACTAAATAACTTAGTACTTAACCATAACTAGCTTCCTGTTAAAAAAAAAAAATTCTCTATATCTACAACACGAAAAAAATTTAACTTGTCAAGTTAAAATTGCTATCTGTGTTCTGTGCATGAAACGTTTGACGAAAGGTATCAGGTTCTTTTATTCTACAGAGGGAAATAATTTGTTCTGTTAGGGAACCGAACCCGGGTTTTCTGTGCTTTCTGTGCCCAAGGTTGAGGATTCGATCCCGGCCCAAGTCGATGACATTTATATGAGCGTAATTGTGACAGGCCTATATCTGTAGATCTACTGCCATGTAAAAGAACTCCTGCGACGCAAAATTCCGGGATAAAGCCCTAAGTAGTAGTTCATCCCTATGGTCAAATAACCATAAAACCAAATCAACCACGATGACGCCTAGACTACTCGATTTGTACATGTACAGTTATGTCATATACTTTTAAATCATACAGTTGAAGAACCAGGGGAGACATGTGGTCGTAGCGTCATCTTACTAAGCTGAAAACTTGGGTTTGAATCCCTCCCAGGGTGACGTTTTTTTCCATAGAATTTACATAAATATCTTCAACTACCGGTAGGTGTGATAGAACAATTTTAAATAACTTCTGACATCCTGCCTTAAAATGTGAGAAAAGTCTGATATCAGGTCGTGTTTAAGAGTTGAATTATTTTTTTGTATGTGTAGTTCAAATCATCATCTTATCTTTCATTAATAATACCACTGAATGTGGGGCACAAGATAACAGGAAATAAGAAGAAAATTATCATGTGGTTCGGATATTTCCATTTTATCTTCTCCTAAATTCAACAAACCGGAAAACTCGATTTATTTGCTTTATAGATAACAGAAAGAGGTTTAAAATACTGCAGTAGTTCATTAATTCACTTTCCGTCTATCCATCGATTCTGACGTCAATAAATCTATACAACCCTTGTAACGTTAAGTTTGGCTGCATATGTTCCAAAAGGAATAGGCTATGCCTTCCATGTTACCTACTCTTTTGTTGGTCCCTGCGTACAGTATTTTCATCCATTCATCCATCCATCCATCCATCCATCCATCCATGCATATAACCGTGAATATACTCGAGCAGACCACTGTCGAGCATAGCGTCCCTCTGGTGATTGATCGATTATGAGCGGCTGACTACAAGTTTTCGATGGTATATGAACTCGTATCTTCTTAATGGTATCAATTAATGATAATGAAGTCGTCCTCTACCTATAGTATCAAATATGTTCTCGACACTGGACGTTATTTTATCATTTAAGGTACATATTGTTTGAATTTTTCAGGACGTAAGAGGCCTCCTAATATGAACATGGGTCTTTGCAGTGGATTTATGGCACGTTAAAGAGCTTCAAGCCTAACTTAGTACCTCTGGAGAAATTTTCCGCCCCTTTCTCGTCGAAGTAATACATTAGAGATCTTTCTGACTATCCACGTCAGTCCACTCCACAGATATTTTGATTCCCATAATGCTTTCTTACGAAAAAGTGACTGACACATTTCGACTGGATTTGTGGACAGTCTGAATGGGTCAGCCACTTTCTCATAAGAAATCATTATGGGAACCAAAATACCTGTGGAGTGGAGAGGCGTGGATAGTCTGAAAAGGCCCTTTATTTCCTGTAGCTGGTCGCCGAGGCGATGAGTAGATGAGTGGTTTCTGAATTGGCATAATAAGTAAATATACTCGGTTTTCATTCGTACGTAGACCCTACTCATCCATTAAAAAATACGTGTAATAAATAGAAAAGTAATAAGTAATAATAGTAATAATAATAGTAATAAATAGAAAAGTGTAGGAAGCGTATCACCGTTTTAAACATCGTGTGACGATTTTTCATTAGCCATGACTGAAAATGAAATTTTATGAACTTTTACAGCGTTTACATGGGCTAAGGCTTGATTCTTGTGGCTGGTTAGGCGTTCATAATCTCATACGTTGTTATCGTTGCTTGTTTAAAATATTTTATGGCTACCGTATCTTCTTTCAAACATTTTGTGATATTTAGTTTTTGTGCTTAGCTTTCTTTAGTTCACAGCTGATCGCGCTCAGCCCGAGTTATGGACAGGCCATTAAAAACGTTATGGTCCGGGCCGGAGGCCGGGAATCAGAACGCCTTTGTGCCACTTCTGCTACCTCCGTATATATACACTTTATTATTTTTAATCGCTGCTAGCATCTGTGGGTGAAGCAGTCTTTCATTTCACATCTATGAGTAAAATCACATAAATGAGCTAAAAAGAAATGTTCTCATGCACGAAGTCCTTGCTTGGGAAATATCAATACATTGAAACATCCGAGATGCTCGTGAGTATATATGGTGTTATTTTTCTGCAATACGCTCAACCAGTTCGCTAAAAAATTGTACTTAACTTTTTGTTTTAAGTACGGTACTATGCTGCACCATAAAACATGAAATATGCATTAAATTCTGTTTTTTACATTTTCCCTTCTTGAAAATCTGCAATTCATAGAATGCCCCAATGTATAATTTCTGTAAAGTAAGTAAATAAATAAGCGAAGAAATAGTGAATGTATTCTTATACCATCTACCTTTCCCCTTCAAGACGCAAAATTATATTATTTAATTCATAAGATAGTCCAAAAATTTATCAAACAAAGTATTAAAATTTAATATTGTATATAATAAAAAATTTAAAGTAACAAAGTTTCTTATAACAATACTGCCTTTTAAATATGTTATTGTTAGCTACAGTCCCGGCCAAACTCGGGAATGTTTCACGTAAAACTTTAAATTTCAAATTCAAAATGATAATGAACAAAGATAACAAGTATTCATGTTCTAGTAAATCGTAACAGAATTGGTATTGCAATTTAAATATTCATGATTATTACTGTTGTTCCTGGTTTTTTCGTATTTTCGCCTTTAGATCTTTATTCAGTTTTCTCCACATCTAACTGATGTGTTAAATATATTATATTACTGATTACATTGAACTTCCGCAAGTATTTGTATATCTGTCGCTTGTAAAATTATTGGGGGATAGGGGGACATATAGATATAACTTAAATTAATAATAGTCTAGTAGCAATCGTGATGTTCATATTACTAAGTCCTCTAAGTATTTATACGTATATTATATCATACGGAGTATTTCTTGGTAGCAGTAAAAAAAAAGTAGGATGAAATCATTAATTTATTTTAGAGATGGTAGAGGCACGGGACACCACCAGCAACTCTTGACCGCAAGCAACGGGGCAGGACGGGGGAGGACCGCAGCAGAGTCTGCAGCAGGAGCTGGCCCGAAAACCAGTAAAGGGGAACGGGATGATAATGAGGGGGGAAAGGAAGTTGAAGTGGAGAGTGTTGGTGGAATGAATGAATTACCGTGCATAAGTTATGTGCACAGTAATTTGTATTAAAGCATGCTATTGTGGGGAAAGTATAGTTCTGCTGTCATTTTATTTAGCTTACAAATGAAATGTATTCGAATTATTTGCAGAGTCACTCTTCTTTTTAGTAGTGTTTGTTGGATGTTTAGACAATATTAACAAATTCAAGCTAAACCTAAATTTACATGAAAATTATTCAGTAGGCTACTAGGAGCTACAATGGCAAGAGATCCAAAATTTGTAAGTATAGAACTACACCAAACAGCTTCGAATATGATTATATCCTTAAGATTTTATAAAAGTTTCCCAAGTTCAAGCAAAGCTTTAAGGTATTATCCATTTAAATAGGTACTGAAGGTAGAAGAAGTATTGTATTTGACCCAGGAAATTCGATTTCGGGTTTCAACATAAATACACGTATTGAGGTCCTCTGAATCCAAAAAGTATAGTCTTTGAAACACGTATCTGTCTCTGCGTGTTTGTAAACGTGTTTGTGTTTCTCAGTGTTTGGTGGTGCCTGTGGTCGGCATATCTCGAAAACGAGAAACGTAAAAAAACAAAATTTACTTTTTTATGAGATATCTGCTGGGGATGTGATACAAAGATCGAAGTCAACTTTCTTTACTTTCAATTCCACTTGGCATAAAGAAAATTTAGTTTTTCGCTATTGGCTTGGGTTCTGACAATTTTGTTCCAATCGTGTACTTTTACGAAGAGATAAACATTTTATTCATAGTAAAATGTTTCGCAAAAATTCACTGAAGGGTAGTTATAAGCCACTCACCGCTCATAAAATCTCAACAACTCAATCTTGCGTAGCGAATAAAACAGGCTGAGACAACTGATTGCGGCATTACGCACTGCTTGCAATACGGCTTCTTCTTCTTCTTCTGTATCAGAATATGAAGTGAGAAATATTATAATCCATGCTTAGAGTAAAGAAAGTTTTGCGAGTATCTTAAATCAGATTTTATTTTGGTTGTGTAGGCCTATCGTAGCATGGCAACGGCATTCACTTCATTTTTGCAACCACTTGACATAAACACAACTTTTTCGAGATTTGCTCGAGAGCAGCTATATTTATTTAAATTATGTCTAATTGTTTAAATTGTCCACGTGAATCGCGTAATATGCCTAATACATTATTATATAATGGCATATTACATTTTGTATTATATGATATATTTAATAATGAGTAGTAACACTCTTCATTTGAAATATTTCTCCCAATAAATTCTCTGAAGGATAGTTATATCAGGGCCCGGATGTTTATTACACGCCACATTTTCTTCTAGACTTTTGTTACAGTCATAGCATTGAAAGGGAAGGTATAAACAAGAACTGAACGTTCCTGATTATTTGTTTAAATAGTTAAATCGTCATATTACATATATATTGGCATATTTAGGTTATTTATTTTCTACTTTTATTTATTTTGTTACACTGCAAGTGGGTCAACAACCCGGTGGCAGTGTTGCAATTAATACCAGCCATACATATATACATACAATGACACACTATACATAGAATTACACATTATATATCAAAACAGCTATCTACATACCAACACCCTATCAATATAAGTATTTAGTATAATGATTTTAATTTTTAAAAAGTCTCTGTCCATTCAAAACTATAGAATATAAAAATATTCACAAAGATGCAGTTTTAGTCATATTGTGCATGCATTTGCGACTTAATGTCATATTTCGGTTACATTTGTAGATATGGTCTTGTATTCAGAAGAGTTAAATGGTTGATATATTTTATATTTTGTCTATATTCTGAAAGTAACTAATTCCTAGGAAGAGTTACTGATAAATTGATGTCGCTGTCTTTGGAATGCGGCCTAGTTATTCATTACCAGCTAAAACTGCACAGTCTCTAAAATCGTATGACTTCTGTGATGTTATTTTAAAGTCATATTGTCTTGCATATTTTCTGGATTTTTCAAGTCATAAACATCCAGGCCGTACTTGGTCGTATATCTTAGGTTATAAATCTTGTCTTCCGAATAATGCGACTTTGAATGAGGTTGAGACAAATACATGAGTACTACTGCAAATATATATATATATATATATATACTGTATATATATATATATATAGGGTTGAGAAAGTTATGAGTAGGGTCCGAAGTTTTATGCACTGATCGCTGCATGAAGGCGATCGCAAGATACCTGCGGCTTGTGCATAGCATGACGTCATTGCCTCAGTATAGTCACAGTACTGCAAAATAGAACAGGTCGCAATGCCAGCAGTACAGAGATCGCCCATCAACTGAAAGCATGGACCACGTCACAGATAGATGCGGCGGGAATTCAAATGCAAGCGAAACGTGCTGAGCTGAAAACATTGACTGTCATCACTATTAACATACAGAGTGCTCTTCAGAAAAATGTACACACACTTTGAAGTGTCATAGGTTATCTATTCTCCATTCTACAAATTCAAAGCGTGTATACATTTTTCTGAACCACTCTGTATATGCTGATTTAATTCTACTAGTTTAGCTTCTTTTGTAAATTTCAAATATCTTTTTTCATTTTAGCAAGTTCGTATGTGTACCAATTATTGTTTTTGTTTGTTGATTTGTGCTAATTTAATTCTGCTAGTTTTGCTTCTTTTGTAAATGTCAAATAATATCTTATTTTCATTTTAGCAAGTTCGTATGTGTACCAATTATTGTTTTTGTTTGATGATTTGACACACTACATTTTCTTATAGGTATAGAGTCATCACAAAGTTTTAGAATCATTTAAGATATCTATAGTGAAACAACTTTAATAAATTAAATCCGTTATATGAGCTGATTACACTTTGTTCCTTCACTTACAATTATTTTGGTATGATGCGTTTCAAGAATCCTCATCCTCATTTTCAAAGTCAATAGTTTTCAGAGTTGACAATCTATTTCAAAATAATGATGATCCTTGGAACACTTCATTCTAAAATAATGTTACGTTAAGCACCTTCTCCCATATATTTTCAACAAAAAGGAAAACATACAATCCTGCGAGGTGTCAACATGTTTACCCATGTCGTGTTGGTTGGACCAAAATTTTATGACGTCAATACTACTTGGCAGGAAAAGTTACCAATAAATTACATTATTAATCCTACAAATTTATATAAATGGGCATATACATAGATCGCAGAACACTCTTTCCCCATGATGCTTTGCTTGCTTGCTTGTTGCACTGTAATTGCTTCATTGTCTAATGCTTACGTAAGAATTGTCATGACCCCTCCCTCCCCCTTGTCAAAAAAATAAATAAATAAATAAGCAGACCCTGGGTCCCCCCTTCACCCTTACTGCCTACATAATACTTGAACAGTGAAAAAATAGCAATTGCTTCGGGTAGAAATAGTTACTATATATGGATGCTAACTGACTATGCATAATGATAGAGAGGTGAATCGGTATATTATGCTGCACAGGTCCCCCTTCCACTCTCCATCCGCCTGGCCGGCCGCTATCTTTATCTTGTCCTAGCCACCCACCGGCCGTTGCTCAATGCCAGCAATAATATTTCACAATTATATATATAAAAGTCTAGGCTATATGCCAATAGAACATTTCACAATAACAATAAAAAAAACCTTGCACCATACATAATATTTCACAATTATACATAATACCATATAAAATACGGTTTAATTTATGCAGGAAAATTCCCTTGCACTGCTCTTTTTATAATTAACAAAATGTCTCAAAATTATAAAGACTGATGATATTACTATCCCCAGGCTATGAAGGACTGCAGATGCTGATGTCACCATCTGATAGAGCAGTGAACAAACAGTAGTGTGTCGTCTGCAGAGAGAAAATTTGGGCTGCATTCCGGGAGCTCGCTATTAGCGAGCTTTGGCCGTTCGGGGAGACGCTTCATAGCGCTATGGGCACGTATGTGATGTCACGGTTTGAAAGCAGCTGACGTCACCGCTCATGCTAACAACACTTTTTCTGGAGAGGTGAGGCACAAGATGCTACGGACGCTAGTAGCGATTTCATTGGTCCCCGAATGTCGTCTGCTGAAGGTTCTTATTCTCATTCCGTGACGTCACATATGCGCACAGCACTACGAAGCGTCTCCCAGAACAGCCAAAGCTTGCTTTTAGCACTGAAAGCGAGCTCCCCGAATGCAGCCTGAGCGTTTCGTACTCAGCACGAAAGCGAGCTCCCCGAATGCACCTATAGTTTTATTATTTCATTATATTGTTTTCAGAACGCTGTAATCATAGGTAAAATTATGTTAATATGTCCCGCAAACAAGGAACAATGTTTGTAATTCCACAGAAGCAGCTCCGAATGTTTTCTAACAAATTACCTTAAGATTTGACACATAACCTCAAATTCAATCTCGGACAACTATGAAACGACTGGCTGTTACGAATATCGGGCATGCTTATACAAGGGGGCCAGGCTGTGTAAAGCGCTGCACACATTTAGCCTTATGCAAGGATTATTTGTATATTTTTCTCAGCTGTGTATATTTCTGGTATAAATGTTACAACTGGATTATTAGTAAGACTGCTAATGTATTAATCCTCACTATGCTTCAAATAAGCTACATTAATTTTCCCTTGACTGCTCGGCAATCACTCATGGTGTAGTGTTCAAGTACCGGTCAGTGCATAAAATTTACTATTAGTAATAAGTCTCAAATCGGTAGGTAGGGTGAAGAGGAGGTGAGAGGAAGGAGACGGTAAAGGATGAGAATAAAGGAGAAAAATTAAATTTTTTCAGTTTCACGAAATTACTGATAGATGGTGCTACCATCACTGCTAGTTGTTCAAATGCCACCGCTAGGGGAGGAATTGAGAGTAGAAGTGGGGGACTCGGGTGAGATGTCATGTTCCATTTTGCTGGTCAATGCATTGTAAATAAATTCCTCCACATTTTTGTTACTGTTTAATGCTCCCAATGCAATGACCCACAAAATGAAGCAAGTATGGGCATCTTTGATGAATGAGTGCGTCAGGCAGGGAGAATTCCGGACAGTTGGAGAAAATCTACGTTCAAGATACTACATAAGGGCAGAGGGAATGCTGAAGACCCAGATGCCTACAAGGGTATTGCACTGGAGTGTAACCTCTTCAAGATCCTCGCCGGCATACTGCAGAAAAGACTGAGAGGCGAGGCGGTATCAGACACGAACAGGCAGATACCCATTTGGTAGAATACTTGTGGCGTCTGGACTGTAAGCACCGACTGTTAAGTACGTTTAGCGCCTTTACTTGTAAATAAATTATTGTTATTATTAGGCCTATTATTGTAAATATTGTACTAGTGATGGGAAAAACCAAATACAAGGTGCCAATTAGGCTCCTCCCAGTTTAGGGCCGGGACTATTTTAAACAGTGGGAGACATCTATTCAGCAATGGTGGAAGTAGTAGCAGCGCAGAGACATCTGGCGAAAATACTAGAAATTCAGAAAATTTTAATTTCTATCTTTTATCCCTTTTCTCCTCCTCTTTTCCCTATTACCTCTCACCCTACCTACCTATTTGGGACCTATTCCTATCCTCTCACCCTACCTACCTATTTGGAACCTATTCCTATCCTCTCACTCTACCTACCTATTTGGGACCTATTCCTATCCTAATAATTTTCACACCTACGGAGATTCGATCCCGGGACCGCTAGCGTTATAATCTATCGCTTTAACCACTACGCCATTAGTGAACGTTGCAATAAAAATCGAGAATTCTTCTAGCCTATCTACTACAGAGATGTGTAATACATGATAAATAGTAGCAATATCATAGTACGTCCTCTCTCGTATTTTGAATATTTGGTACAAGGGGCACTCTCGAATTTTGAATGTTTGGTACAAGGGGCACTCTCGCATATTGTAATCGTATTTTCAATATTTAATACAAAGGGTATGGAATGTCGAGTGAGTCAGCGCGGGGCTCGGGAACGGTAGGGTGGTCGCCGGCCGCCAGCTGTTGTCGCCATACCAATGCAATGGGCGGAGCCTATTTGGCACCTTATATTTGGTTTTAGCCCTAGTGTTTGAGGTATTGTAGACCTACTAATTTTGGGAATTCATTTTCAGGTCAAAACCCAGCATTCTATAAACAATGGTTTTCCGAAACATGTTTCACATTTTGGGACTTGAACCCATCTGCAGAACACATGTCTGGGGTTTGGTGCATATATTGGCAGCAGTGACTTCAGATGTTGCCTTCATTCCTAGTCTTGGCACTTCGGGAATCTTTGCAGTTTATAGCATATCAACGTTAACGAAAGGACTTAGAAAATTTACGAGGGACCTAAACCAAATTTTATTACTGATTACTGATACGATACAACACTACATGTACATTTGTGCGAACTTCTTTATTCATTCATAATGCTCCCTAGCCTCAATATCTGCTGCATACTGTGTGCAGCTAAGTGCTGCGCCCTGCAGAAGATTGCAACCACCAACATCACATTGTGGATAGAGCTTTAAATAATTGGGTTGCTGACAACCCCACAAAGTGATTCTAAGGTTTGGCCTAGAATATTTGTCCCGAATGTTTACTTACCGGTACTTCCTGCAAATCAATATTTGATTGCGAAGCATCTGGTGTCGTTGAGGAGTTCAGGAATGCCAACAGAGGATACCAGTAAGCTGTTGGCTTGTAGATGCTTGCCTCATCCATCCCACTTCTCTTGCTCTTTTCAATCTAAAATAACAATAACATCAGTGTTGAATTTAGGGTTGTATTTATTGTTTTGTTTTTATGCTGCACCCCAGCCAAGCTCTGCCGTTTGGTTAGGTTAGGAACGTTTATGTTAGTTTAGGAGCAATATACTAAATAGCACGAGGTTTATTATGTGTCACATTGAATTTCTTTTGTGACGAAACCCTAAACCCCACCTTCCCAGGCGGTCGTCATTAGACAGGAGCCTAGGGTGCAGCATAAAACTATTTTTTCCCATAGAATTCAATTTATTTATGTACTTGAATTACACTGGGCAACAAAAAAGAAACTTTTTTTTGTCTCAGAAAGAAAAATATGTGAATCTGATAGCATTTTTTCTCCTGAATTCAAATATGATGTCGATTTTTCTCCATCACGCAAGGTTTCCGAGAGACAGGCATTTATAATTTCAAACACTTTAATATTTTCTACATTCTTAAATACACAATATCCGAACATTCGGACTCGCCTAGAAAGTAAGAAATGACGATTTTCTGCTATATTTCGCATGTGGAGCATCCCTCTTGATGGTCCAACAATAAATGGCCAGCATATTAGGATTCCATTTGCCTTGGTATATCTTTTCTATAGCTGAAATCTCCTGATGAAAGCGTTCCCCATGCTCATCGCTCACTGCGCCAAGATTTTTCAGGAAGAAATCTAGGTGCGAGTGCAGGAAGTGAATTTTTAAGGACATATTACAGCCCAAATTTTTATAAGATGCTATAAGATCATTGACAATATCACGGTAATTTTCCGCCTTTCGATTTCCCAAAAAACTGTGAGTTACTTTTTTGAATGCTTGCCAAGCTGCTTTCTCCAGTGGATTCAATAGTTCCTCAAACTTCTCATCATGCATTAGTGATCGTATTTGTGGACCCACAAATATCCCTCCTTTAATTTTTGCTTCACTAATTTTAGGAAACTTCTGTTTTAAGTACATGAAACCAGGAGTATTGCCCATGGCTTTCACGAAATTCTTCATCAATCCTAGTTTGATATGTAAGGGAGGTAGATACACATTTTTAGGATTACACAATGCGTCATGTTTCACATTTTTCTGTCTAGGAATGAATGATTCGCGTTTAGGCCATTCTTTTCTGATGTAATGGTTTTTTCTGTCCCTACTATCCCAAAGACACAAAAAGCAACAGTACTTTGTGTAACCAAGCTGCAGACCAAGAATAAGTGCAATTACCTTCAAATAACCACAAATATTCCATTCATACACTGCATATTGAAGCTTTGCCAATATAAACTGAAAGTTTTCATATGTTTCTTTCATACTAGCAGAGTGAGCCACAGGTATTGATGGGAATTTATTTCCATTATGCAGAAGCACTGCTTTTAAACTTGCTTTGGAGGAATCAATGAACAAGCGCCATTCTGTTGAGTTGTGTTCAATACCAAATGTTCCATAAGAGAAGAAATGTCATTACAAAACACTAAGCCATTTTCTTCAGAAAAATAGCCTTTAAATTGAGAATGACGACTACGATAAGTACATATCTTTGTATTCTTTTGAAGAAGATTCCATCCTTTTAGCCGGGAACCAAGCATTTCAGACTGGTTTTTGGATAATTTTAAATCTCGTATGAGATCGTTAAGATCTTCTTGAGTCAATAAATGAGGCTCAGATGAACAGCTTTGTTCAAAAGTTGTATCACCAAAATCTGTTTCTTCTTCTTCCTTACTTCCATCGGAATCTGAGCTCTCTTCATCTAATGTCACATGTTCTGGAGGCTTTGGTATGGGCAATTCTTCGCTGTGTGGAACTGGTCTCATTGCAGATTGCAAGTCAGGGTACAACACTGCATGTTTTGATTTTTACGTAATCCCTTTAATGTTTGTTAAGCAGAAATAACAGTCAGAGGAGTGAGTGATCTTTGGGTTCCCTCCAAATCATAGGGATAGCAAATGGCATGTGGCGTGTGCCATTCTTCCATGCAGTGAGAAGCCTACTACACGATAAACAACAGATATGTGGGGCCCAGGTCCTTGTTTGGTCCCCCACTTTACACCCAAAATAAAGTTCATAACACTCTTTTACTACTGGAGTAAGGTTTCGTCTTTGGGACTTGAGCGTCACTTCACCACATATATTACAAAAGTTGTTAGGATGATTTAAACAAGCTCTAGGCATTTTGTAACTAACAACAAATTAAAAGAAATAAATTTGTAAATATGTAATATACAATATACAATAATCCAGACACAATGCACTCACAATTACGTGTTTACTGGTTCACTGCTCTCTCACAACTGACATCGTTTTAATGAATGCATGCATGATCATGTTTGTGCCTGTCTGTACAGTCTGAACTTGCACAACAGTAGCAACGGTACCGTTTGAGTTAGCTCATTTGGTTCCATCACATTTACAATGCTCTAGGAGTTTTTATTTTACAATGGACAAATGGCCGTTTATTAAAAAAATATATTTAAATCCATTAATTGAAATTGAAATTTAAAAAAAACTGTGGGTGATGGAGAAATTCCGAATACATATTTGAAAACATGATAAAAAACTGCATTAAGTACAACTATTGATACTCATGAGACAAAAATCATGTTGACCAGTGTTATTGCAGAAAAATGGTATGCATTGGCATATAATAATAAAAAGTAAATATCTTAATAATTACCTTCATTTTCTCTGCCATATACTGTGTCCTCAGACCATTAATTTTTTTCTTTACATCTTCCACAGACACTCCCGGCAAGTGGGATTTTAGGGTTTCTTGAAACTCCCCAAGTTTCTTAAGGCGCAAGTCTCGGTTTTTATAATGAATATGCTTAGAATTGTAAAGAAACTCATTTCCCTCGTACATTTCTATAAGCATTTTCACTGCAGCCACAGTCCACTGCACCTTTTCCGCCATTTTAACTAACTGTGAACTGTTTTGGCGCCGTTTATTTCTCAAAACAGTTGACGTTTATCCGCCATTTTGGACCCCCCTACGCTATGAACGCCGGGAAATCTTGATCCAATGTAACGACATGCAGAAAGTCTTCAAATTCTCGTCCAATACGGTTTCCTTGAAGCAACGGGCGGCCATTTTCTTTTTTCTAGACGATTTGATCAAATAACTTGGATAGTGGAATACCGGCCTTAGCACTTCACGCATGCGCACTGACAATGACATGTTCAAATCGTAACGGACGCGAAGCTTTCAGTTCCCAGGCGCCCACTGTACATAGTGTGTCTCGCAACTGTGATGAGCTGATGACTAGTTATGCCTCCAACACGAAAACCGAAATATTCACGTATAACTGAACTTATAGAAGAATTTGGGAGTGAATATTTTACAGCAAATGGTGACAGGATTGAATGTAAGTTATGCAAAATAGAGATAAAAAGTATTGTTAGACGAGTAATTCAAGATCACTGCAATAGTAAAAAGCACGTTCGACATATGAAGCTTCTGTCCATTAAAGAGCATCCAAGAGACACATTTCTGTCACATAGGCAGTCTGAATTTTATAAAGATCTGTGTAACATGATGATCAAATCTAATATTCCGCTGAACAAAGTAAACAACACTTACTTCAAAACATTTCTGGAAAAATACACACACAAATAAATTCCCTCAGACACCATACTTCGTAAATGTTATTTAGGGAATTGCTATGAACAAGTATTACGTATCATACGAGAAAATGTGGCAGATTTCAATAAACGAAACTACAGATGTATCACAGAGATGTGTAGCAAACTTAATTATTGGTACACTGTCTCCTGAGTGTCCCAGTAAAAAAAATATGTTGACATGTGAACAGTTAGAATCTGCCAATCATTCAACGATTACACGTCTGTTTAATCAAGCCATGTCACTTCTATGGCCACAAGGCATATTGCATGAAAAAATGCTTCTTTTCGTGATAGATGCTGCCCCTTATATGGTTAAAGCTGCAAAACATATTAAGGTGACGTATCCTAGAATGATTCATGTAACGATTCATGTAACCGTACGTACACAATATAACCACTTTTATCTTCACCCGATTATACCTCTCTTCTTCCTTGTTGTCATCACATGATACCTCACCTCTCCGTCTTCCTATAGTCCATACATGGGCATTTACTGGTTCCCGAACCACTTGTGGTTCTCGACCTTCCCGCATAAGACACAAGATGGCATTGCGGACATTCGGTGTACGTGGTGGATTATTCCCATGCATGAATCATACCTCTTTGCAAGCAGTGACGGGTTGCGACACAGTTCCGATTGGAAAGGCGTTATGGCACATTCTAAGCCTTTGTATGGTGAATAATTGCACACGTAAAAGAATAATTAAGAATACAAAATTATTTGTATTATTTGTATATTACAGTGTATATTATAAAGTGAAATTATTGTTTCCCTATGAATGAGCAACCGCCACTGCACTTATTGTCTGTTTGTGTCTCTATCTACCCGTTCTTTTCGAACTATGTGTAAGTTGACCAAGTTTGCGGGTTGCGTGTCAATGGATAGGGGTTTGCCCATGATTGCTATAGTCCATACTCCAGCAACTTTTCGTTCACTGTATGAAAGTTCGGGCTCTAGTTATGAGTGTTTCATGTAGTAGTAGTAGTAGTAGTAAGTATCCTGCCTTCCGGCAGGTTTTCAAACTTGGTACGCGAATTTTGTTTTCCAAAACTGTCTATCCTCTGCTTCCTCCTTCAGCATCCAATATTATCTCTTTTCCTTTAAATCGTCCAACAGCTGAATTCTTCTTCTTCCAAGTCTAGTTGTACCCTCCAATCTTCCTTTTACGACATCATGTAATAAGCAGTTCCTTCTGAGAATGTTCCCAACCCAGTTTGCTTTCCTCTGACGAATTGTGTGTATGATTGACTTCTTCTCACCCACTCTACTCAGAACCTCTTCGTTTGTGATCATGTTTATCCACTTTATATTTTCTATCTGTCTCCAGCACCACATTTCAAAACTTTCTAAATATTTCTTCTCTAATTTCCTCAAAGTCCATGTCTCTGATCCATACAAAGCAATACTCCAAATATAACACTTCACCAGGTTTTTACGTAGCTCTAGGTTCAGACTACTAGTTACCAGAGTTTTCTTCTTCATAAATGCTTTCTTGGCCATGGCAATTCTTGATCTTATCTCCTTGGTGCAATAGGCATCTTTCGGCAGTACACTTCCTAGGTATTTGAACTGGTTCACGTTCTCTAATTCTTGATTTCCCATGATAATTCGAAGCGGCTCTTCTCTCTTCGATATCCTCATCACCTTCGATTTACCTATGTTGATTTCCATTCCATACTTTCTTCCTGTTTCCACCACCTGTCAATCATTCCTTGCAATATTTCTTGTTTCTTTGCCAGAATCACCAGGTCGTCCGCATATTTGATGGTGTTAATAGCGTATCCTCCTATCACAAAATCCCTAACTCCTTCTAAGGCTTCTTTTGCTAGCCAGTCTCCATAAAGGTTGAACAAGATGGGTGACATACAACATCCTTGACGCACACCTCTTCCTATTTCTACACTGTTGGTCACTCCATGTTCTAGACGCACTTTCACTTTTTGTCCCAGGTACAAATTGCGGATTAGTCTCCTGTCAATGCCTATTTTTTTGAATATGTCCATTAACTTTTCCCAGTTCACTCGGTCAAAAGCTTTTTGCCAATCAATAAAGCAGACACACACTTCTTCGTTGACCGCTAAAACTCTCTCTGATATAATCCTTAGCATTCCAATTGCATCTCTAGTTTCTTTTCCTTTCCGGAAACCAAATTGGTCTTCTCCTATTATGTCTTCTATTCTTCTTTCCAGTCTTCTAGTTAGTATCCGTGCCACAATTTTTCCTACGTGAGATAGCAAGCTGATGGTTCTGTGATCACTACACATCTTGGCACATTTCTTCTTCTTTAGTGCAATCATAGTTACCTCTAGGAAATCTTGAGGCCATTCTCCAGTGTCATAAATTCGGTTGATAAGTTTTGTAAGTTTCCTCATCCCATTTTCTCCTAATTCCCTCAGTAGGTCCACTGGTATGTCATCGTCTCCTGTGGCCTTTCTATTCTTGATTTCTTTTATGGCCTTTTCTACTTCATTCTTCAATATAAAAACTCCGTGGCGCTACATCCCTGGAGGGACTTGGCCTACCACCCGACCGCTGCGTCATCTCCCGTAGGCAGATGGCGGATTGGGGGACATGTGGTCAGCATGCCGACACCCACGGCCGTTAATGGTGGTTTTCTTGACCGGTCATTCTTCAATATGCTAGGTCCTATATTATCTTTATCCACTAGTTCTTCTGTTTCCATCTCGATGTCTTGTGGTCGATTTTGCTTGTCGTAAAGCTTTTCTATGTAATTTTCCCATATTGTAAGAACTTTTCCAGGGTTTGTAATTAAATTTCCATGAATGTCTTCTATTCCAAAAGTCCGTATTCCTTTATTTTCTTTAGATTCTAACTCCATCGCTTTCTGATACATTAAATCATATCTTCCTTTTCGTCGAAGCTCCATAATTTCATCACAGCTTTCTTTAAGGTAATTTTCTTTTGCTCTGTCTGTCTCTCTTCTTAGTTCATTATTCAATCTCTTATATTCCACAGCATTAGTATTTTTGTATTTCCTTCTTTCTTCCATCTTCTTTAACATCTCTTGTGTTACCCACGGTTTCCTATTTATTCTGTCTATTTTTCCAACTTTGTTCTTCAACGTGTCCAAGAAAACATTTTTTACACTTTCCCACTCACTTTCTACAGATTCACCAACATTTTTTATTTCATGTAACTGTGTTTCCAATGACTCTTTAATCGAGTCCTTGTCATTTCGCAGTTTTTCTAAGTTCCATCTTGGATTTCTTTTATATGTTCGGTTAATAATTTTCAGCCTAGTCTCTATGTCTGCTACAAGAAGATTGTGGTCTGTGTTGATGTCAGCGTTTGGAAGAGTCTTCACATCTTTCACACTGCCCCGGAATCTCTGCTTGATGAGAATGTAGTCAATCTGGTACCTATTAATATCCCCAGGGCTTTTCCAGGTGTACAACTTTGTTTTCCTCTTCTTGAACCAGGTATTGGTTATCACCATATCATATTGTTGGCAGAAGTCAACTAGCCTATTACCTATGTCATTGCGCTTCCCAAATCCATAAGGACCCATAATTTTTTTCTCTTGTCCTTCTCCTATGACACTGTTGAAATCTCCCATAATTATGGCATTCACTTTACCTCTTCCTTCTTGGTACAATATTTTGCCTATGTCTTCATACATTTTATCAACCTCTGCATCGTTGTGATCTGAAGTTGGCATATACACTTGCACTATCAAAACATCCACTGGATCTGCATTTATTTTTACATACATTATACGATCACTAACACACTCCACTTTTGTAATACTATTCACTAGTTTATTTTCCACCACTACAGCTACGCCTCTTTCGTTACAATTTCCACCCGAATAGAACATCGTATAATTACCACAAGCCACTTCACCTTGTCCAGTCCATCTCACTTCACTTAAACCTACTATATTCACACCACATTTATTTAATTCCAGTGTTAAGTTCTCCAGTTTTTCTACATGTCTAAGTGTCCTAACATTCCATGTTCCTATTTTAAGCTGCTGTCTTCTATTGTTTGTTCTTTCAATATCGATCACTCCCCCTGAAACACTTCCCGCCCGGAGATCCGACTGGGGAAGTATTTTACCTCCGTAATATTTTGCTTCAGGAGCAGCCATCATATTCGCTAATCCCAAGTGTCTTCAGGGAAAAAATAATGTGGTAGTCTTCCCATTTCCTTTTCATACCAGGTTTTTAAATAGTCTGCACACTTAATATATATTGTACCAAGTTTGACGTTGCAGAAAATACGTATGCATGTCATAAGCAGAGCTAAAACTAAAACTAAACTCCGTGGTGCTACATCCCTGCAGGGACTCGTGCCTACCACCCGACCGCTACCATAGGCAGATGGCAGGATTGGGGGCATGTAGTCAGCGTATATATATATATATAGGCCTATATATGTTAATACATTACTTAAAGTCAAAATTTCGATAAATTTCAAATAATACTTCAAATTTCATTTCACTAGTATCTGCATTTCAAAGCTGTATTGTTGAATTTCTATGAAATATTAAAAACCAGATCTAGATGAAGATCTTGATTTAGCCCCCGAAGACGTTACAAGATTCAGGATGGAAGCCTGTAAATACTTGTGATTTTGAGCGGTGTTTTACTGAGTACAAAGCAATTTTCAGAGACAATAGACGCAGTTTCAGTTTTGAAAATTTAACCCACTACTTAAAAATCGGCAATTCTCATTATATAATAATAAGCTGTACCTCCCAAAATTGAAGCAACAACTAAAAAAATCACAACTACATATATAAGATGTTATGTCATGCTTATGATTTGTGACTCTCCTTAAAACTGTTTTGTGGCACATATTCTTTTCTGTGGTTTTCATGTTTAAGCAATAAATCTTTAATTGTACTCATTTTATAACTATGAAACGATGATAATGTACAGGTGTTCGTTACAATATTTTGGACTTTTAAAAAATATTATCCATATTTTACTTCATGTTTTGAGAATTGTTAGACCATAAGTATGTATAATCTAGCCAGTTTTATTACATAGGCCTATAACATTAAATACCAACAAAGTACCTTATCTATAATATATATTATAATAGCTACAACTTTTTGAAGCTGTTTTGTGAGTATTGCACAACTTGGGAATAGTTGTTGAGAAGATCTGACATATTTGCTGAGTATGTTCACATTGCTCTTATTATCTTGAAGATTGATAACTTATACAAAGAGCCAGCCGTAAGTGAAGAGAAGAGTACTATGGTAGACGTGTAAACATCTCTTTGCAAGTTGAATGTGATAGAGAATTAATTCAGCGGCGTCGGGCTTAGTTACACGGTGAAGACAAATGCATGTGGCTTAAACTGTTTATACATTCATTTGCAAGGTTTCCTAAAAAATAATGAAAATAAAGTAAACTGGTGCAATCTGTGCGCTATAATAGGCCTACCACGTTTTGCGAACCTGCGAAACTAGCAAGATGAATTGCCTCACAAGCCCAGTGACAAGGGTCCTATTTCGCACACAACTATAAATCTGTACTCGCTGCCACACAAGCCATAAAAAAGAAAACATTTGGCAACTATTGCCAGTGGGATTATTTGTTTGCTGTTTAATTGCTTTTCTTGTTAGTGCAGTTCTTTCCATATAGCCAGGGTATAACTGAACCTGAGACCTAAGGATTTATTGCTTTCACAGTGTGCTTTACAAATGCAAATGTATATTAGTCTGCAACTTCATATCAATTTAATTCTCACTTTTTTACTTTCCGATTTTATTTGAAATTAAATACATAATCTAGAGGGTAGAAAGGCAGATTCAAAGGGGCAGTAGATCGCATTAAAGTAAACAGAAAACCAGCTTGCACTTTGTGATTACGTTTATGATTTATGAGATAACTACGTTAATTTGTTCTTCAGAACTGCAACAGAGCTCTGCCAGCTAGCTTGTTCCGGGAGCCATTGACCTCTGCTATGCGTAGACCTATAACAAACTAAGATTCTTTGATGTTAACTTACATAGCAGGTTTCTGTGATCCTTGTAATCTTTGTATTTAATTTGGCGAAGGCTGCGAACTTTATTTCAAAACAGCAAAGACAAAATTGATTCCATATTCTCTCCTCTGCTGATGTGAAGAAATAAAATTGAACGGTTAATACTTATCCATTAAAGCACGGTTAAAGTTTAAAGATAAAATGAAATCCTAAAAATGTACACACTTAGTATAAATTTGCAGTTAAGCCTATATTAAGCCTATTTGCAGTTAAGCCTATTATGTGAGCACATTACACTAGGGAGATTAAAATTGAATATCATCGATATTTCACTGCTTTAAACTGCATGCTTCCCTTTTTCTTTATTATTATTATTATTACTGCTATTACTATTATTATTACTCTTACTATTATTATTAGTATTATCATTATTGTATTCTTTTAGTTCAGGAATTTGGTTGTAGTCGTTATTTTCAAACTCTAAAATAGTTTGATTGCATGGATTTTAGATTTTTCCCTCCTTTCAATATAAACCTACAATCTTTTATTTTTCATGTTTTTATTATATTTTCCGCATTGCTTTACTTCGCATTACTTCGTATTGGTAGCGAAAAGAACAGCAGTTAATGTTAAAATAGAAGACAATCCAAATTGCATTAATATATCTATGTGTTGCGAAGTTGGAGGAGTGACTGTTGTAGCTCTATAGCCTTATTATTGTTATTATTATTATTATTATTATTATTATTATTATTATTAGTTAATTTGCTTGGTTTTCTTCATATTTCCTTGCCTCCCTTGCTTTATTTGTAGGTGGAAGGTCATACAAATAATTATTTTAAAAATTATGTCAGTAATAAAACATGCGAATGAGGTTCTGAACGTTTCCTTCTAGCTACGCCACTGGCTTCTTTAGTCAGCAGACTAAATTACTTCAGATTAATGTACATGAGAAATATCTACGACTCTTTCATGCCCTTTATTCCGGAACGTTACTTCGTTTCTGACTCGTTTTAGGGGTTTCCTGCAGCGCTGTTGACGCTCTTCCTCGCGTGTATGTCCTTTCCCAGGCTTGGTGTAAAATATATAATTAGCTTTTTTTTATTGTTAGCAAGTTAGCAAATTTTACCGCATGTCTGGTCACACCTGGGGCTGTTAGATTAATTCCAAATGTAAATTTGGGAAACTTAATGGCAGGGGCGGACTCGAGTGATATATAGGATACTCGGACATTCGACCGAGCGGCCGGACATGCTGGTTGTCATCTTGAAAGAGAGATCAAGTGGACGAAATCCTTGGAGATTTCTTCTGCATCGTGATTCACTGAATAGCGAAAAGCACGTTCTTAAAGTAAGAACGAATAAACTCATGAAATGTTTTTAAAACGTATAATTTGACCTTTTATTCTACATCTAAATTGTTCCAATGAATTTATATTGCTACAGTCGAATCAGTTATTCATTACTGTTTAACAGACTGAGAAGTTGGTTATACCTAAATTTACGTCATGAAATGTACGATACCCTATGTTGCCCTATGTGGTAACCGTGTATAATAATAGAATCCATGGGACAGTGGGGATGAGCCCCAATGAAATCATGTTCGGATACCCCATGAAATTGCTATGTAACATGACGGAAGCAGATCAGCATATTTCGCATCCCGAAGTTAGGAGCCTAGCAAAAAAATTGCAACGCATGTGGAAATTTGTTAGGACGAAGAACCGCCATGCATTCAGGAAGCAAGCTGAACATTACAACAAAACGACGAGGCCAATAGAGTTCAAAGTAGGAGATTGGGTGCTACTGAGTGATCCGCAATTAAAGCCTGGGCAAGTGAGGAAATTGAAAGCCAAATTCAAGGGTCCCTACAAGGTAACGAGGGTTGTTTCGCCTGTGAATCTCGAGTTGAAGCTGCCATTCAGAAGTGTTATTGTCCATGTAAACCGCGTGAAGAAATACGAACGGAGAGAGGACTGCAATACGGAAGAAACGTACCAAGAGACTGATAAGCCAAGGGGGAGACCCAGAAAAGCAGTAGCAGAGAATCGGAGGACGGATGACAGGACTCTTTGTGAGCGGGAGGAAATTTTAGACGCATCAGTTTGGGAACCAGAGGACGACTTGCCACTTAGTGCCTGGATCCAGCCACCCAGAGCAGCTGTGAGTGAGGAATTGGACGGGGCAACACGAGAAAACGTACCGGAAATGCCCACCGAGGCAGAGAACGGGCAGCCGCTAGCCGGGGAAGTACGTAATCCGTTGGGAAGGGAGGAGCCGCCAAGGACAGCGACTCCGCAGGCAGCAGCCGTATCCAGGTATGACCTACGGCCTAGGGCGCCAGCAATAAGGGAGCAGGACCCCATCCCGGTGGTGAGTGAAGCTGCGACATCCAGGTATGATCTGAGACCCAGAAGGGCAAGCCAATAAACATTTTTCAATTTTTTGATTGTGATTTAAAATTTATTTTGTGTGAACATATTTTTTTTTTGGTTGTGTCATTTTTTATTGTTTACCGCTGCAAGAAAACATTTTTTATATATATGTTGTGAGAAAAGAAAATTAAGGGACTTGGAAGTTAACAAGCAAAAATGGACTAAATTTAAAGAAGATTGTAAGTGTATCAAGTGTTTTTTATTTTTTTTCATATATTTTTCGTGGATTGTTGTGAGAAGGTAAGTGTTAATAAGGGTTGTTTATTGATTCATTTCATTTTGTGTAACAATGGCAATGGTGGTGAGGTGTATACTAATGTCGTTGTGTGTGGTTATTTTAGGAAGGGTTGGTATTTGTAATAATGGCGTTCTATTCCATTCTCAGGGTCAAATGCTAGTAGTCAACCAGGAATTGACCGTACTTTGTCGACTAAATGTTTCTGAGGTGTTTTATAATGCCAAACTATTCGATAAGTATTTTGAGGAACTATCCTCCTTAACTAGAAATGCCTCTTGGTTAAGGTATGAAGGGGAGGTATTTGGGCGGTCTTATTACGCGAAATTAAACGGAGCTGTCAATCATATGCAACATGCTTTTAGACAATATCGAACAGAGGTCGCGAGTCTGTTTGATTTATTGCCGGAGCGGCTGAGTGATAAATCTGAGATTTTTCGTCATAAACCCCAACCTCACGCGGATGACTACATCAGTAACTTGAGACCGCATAGGAATAGATCATTTTTTGATTTAGGAGGTAAAATTTTGAAGCATTTAAGTGGGATAGCAACAACTGGTGATTTAGATAAAGTCACGCATACACATGAGGTGATTGTGCGAGAGTTAGAGAATTCATTACAACACAATACCCGGTATATTAATGATTTAACTAAACAAGTAATACTCCATGTGCAATCCACACAGTCGGCTTTAAAGAACGTTAGCGAAACAGTGAGAAGGTTGCAGGGTAAGCAGCAGATAGAACACCTTTTACAACACTTAGGCTTCATGCTGTTGAATGCAAAGCTAGAGATAATTAACCTTCGAACGGCCTTGCAGAATATGAGGTATGGTAATATAGGTAATAAATTGTTGCCACCAGCTGAGTTGATAAAAGTGCTGACTAGCGCTGAAAAGAGACGAGCTGGACTGCTGATAAGACCGGCAGTGTTAGATAGCATTCCTTGGTATTTGGACACCATCCATTCTTCCATATGTGTATGCGAGACAGAATTAACACTATATGTACGTCTAGACATTCCTATCAGATCAGATCATAACATTTTCAATTTGTATGATATAATAAGTTACCCAATATACAATGAGAAGTTAGGACTCAGTTTCCAGTGGAAGACTAATTCCAAATTTGCTATCAGTTTAGATGGCAAAAGCCATTTCTCCATCAGTTTAGATCAGTCAAAGTTTTGCTTCGGTGCTGAACCCATACTTTGCCGAGGAGCAAAGCTGTTGTTGGATTCAGCAGTTAAGACCTGTGAGTTAGGTTTGTTTCGGGGAAGTGATCCGGACGTTTTCTGCGAAAACGTCGTCTCGAGAGACACTACCCCTTTTTTCAAGAAGGTTAGAAATTTTTTAATTTATTCATTGGCTACCGAAGCACCGTTAACACCTATAACTATTTTATGCAATGGAGAAGGTGGTAGGAAGAGGTCAGAATTTGTAAAATTAAACAGAACCGGTATATTATATAACAAATCAAATTGTGAGATCATTGGTAATAATTTTAAGTGGTTAAAAGAGACACACTTAGGTATGGAATTAGATTTAGAGTATGACATAGTGCATTTACCAGAGTTAATTAACCCCGCTAGGATGGTAGAATCAGAGATGTTACCTACATTTCCAAACATTAGCACAATTTTAGCAGATTTATTACCAACAGCTGACTCTTCAGTTTCGGTTCATACGTTGCAAGCTGTACTTCACTGCAGTAACTTATCAAGTAACAATGGTCCTGCAACCATGCTATATTTTTCTTGTGTACTTTTAGCTATAACTATTATAATATTGATTTTTTGCATTATTTGTTTGTACGTAACTATTAAACTGCTTTTAAAGGAAAATGTAAATGACCCTGCATTCACCATGGTCGCATCGCAGATTACCTTAAGGAGTGACTTGGCAAATCGTACTGAGATTGATGAAGTAACGGGAAATTAGCAGAGTATCAACATTGTTTTTTTTTGTGTCATTTTTTTTATTGGTTTTTAGGCATATATTTTTTTCGTATGGTAATTATTATTTTGGATATGTATATGTTTGTTTACTTTCTTTCTTTAGGTTGCTATGTATTTAATGGTTATCATGTAATGTATATTTTGGAACTCTGACATGACTGACACGTATTCCACCCCTGGAACTCTCTTTCATTATTTATGTTTTGTATATTTTTTTTTGTTTTTTTTTTGTGTGTTATTGTTGGTTTTCCAAGGCGCGGACGCCTTTTACCCCGTGGGGGAGGTATTGTAAAGCCTCGATTGGTACCCCTGATATCAAAGTCCAAGTACATTTCCGTTGCAGCAAATACCGCTGATGAGGTGGCTTGGGTTTGACACGAGGCAGGATGAAGATGCGAGGTCAGTCATGGCAGGGGACGTAAAGTGGTGAGAAGTATGTGAGCGGCGAGTGCGCCAGGAACTGTATGGAAAGGGCTATTTTTATGTATAACTGGTAGATTAGGGTGGAGGAATAAACGGGTAGAATAGGGTTGATGTGTGTTATTTAACATCACATGTGTACAAACTCCTAAGAGCAAACCTAGGGAAGGAAAGAGCAAATTGGGGGGGTTCGAGCAAATGGATCATCGGAATTTCATCAGGTAATTTCCAGCGTCGGCAGCGGAGGCGGTTATTGTGGCCGTAATCGGTCCCATCCTGATGGAGTGCTAAACAGGTACTCTACACAGAACTCTTATATTCATAGCCTCCAGAAATAGCGATAACAGGTGGAGCCTAAAGCGTAGCATCCGGGATGGATCTATTTTCCTCCAAACAATGAAAAGAAGACGATCCAAGCTTTTTCTTTTCTCTCTACGTTCCAGCATATGCTTTTCTTCATTATTGTCCTTGTTTACCCAAACTTTCGCTAACTCGGATTCTTTCATTCCGCTAATTTTATTCTCGGATTGCTGAATCATTTCCTGCCTCTCTATAGATGACGCACGTACGTTTCAAACGAGAAGAGTTTAATTACAAAGGGTAATGAAAAACAAATGCGTACTCTCTCTGAATAAGAATGGCATTATCACACTTGGAGAAAACATAACCTAGGCCGACATCTCTCTTGTATAGGCTACTCTCAGAAGATTCTGTCCTACAAGATCACGCAAATTCAAGTGAAGAAGTGTGTTTTATTTGGGAAATATATTTTCACTATTACATTTGGTGACGTATCCTTTCTTATCTAGTGGTGGTGTGATGTAGTATGCCCGCCGCTTGATCCTCTTTCGAAAAATAATCGCAACTAAATTAGTCCTAGGTACTATAATCTCCATGAGAGGCCCTATGTTCCACTTGGGGATTAAAAAGTATCAGTCATCGTCGTCATCATCGTCACCATCGACCATGACCTTTTCTTTCTTGAAGTTTGTGCCATTGTGTATTGTCTGATGTTATTTAGGTCTGTATTTCTTGTGATATACTTTCTTTCTGTATTTATTTTCTTTTTCTATCTACCTTTCCATCTTTTAATCTTCCATTTTGACCGTCTATTTCTTTTTTCTTGTCTTTCCATTTCTTTAATTATTTCCTCCTTTATGTAATTATTTTTTAATTACTTCTATCTGTCTATCTGTCTTGTCAATCCATCCATCCATCCACCCATCCACCCACCCACCCACCCACCCACCCATCCATCCAACCATCCATCCAACCATCCATCTATCTATCTATCTATCTATCTATCTATCTATCTATCTATCTATCTATCTAAGTCTTCCACTAAAGACTTATAATTGATAATTCATTATTATTAAAAAGGATTACATCGTTATCTGATACATTATTGTCAGAAATATAAATCCATTATTTGTATTATTCTATTTAATTTTTAATTTTGCCATTTAATCTAGTCTGTATTTTATAATTCTCCATGTTGTTTATTATTCTGTTTATTTATTCTGGCAGAGCTAAAGCCATTTGGCCTTCTCTTCCGCTCTACCAGTAAAAAAACTACATTACTATTACATAACACAAATACATAATATTACAGATAATTAATTAATACTTAATACTTAAATACCAAGAACTAAACTAGTTATAATTTATAAACTAGAGTGCTATAAAACATTAAATTACAAAAGAAAATTACAAAATTAAATTACAAAATTAAATTACAACATATAAAAATACTAAAGAAAATAATTAGGATTATAGCCTAAGATATTTAAAATTATACTAACTAATACTAAAGAGAAAAACGTATAGTTACAAGAAGTTAGGCTATGGGTTACAAATATCAAAAAGAGCTCCAATTAAGATTTCTAGTTACTACGATGAAAAACAAAACTAAATTACATGGTTTAAAATTAATATGTTAACTTCTCTCTGAAATTTACCAAGAGTTCGACAGCCTCTGACCGTGCGGGGGATGGAATTCCATTGGCGAGCTACTGATACAGAGAATGAGGATGAATAGGATGAAGAGCGATGGAGAGGAATAGAGAGTACATGACTATGTTCTGATCTTGTATTTAGGGTGTGATGAGAAGACAGGTTAAGGAAGCGGCTAGATAAATATGATGGTGATGAAGTATGAAGAATTTTGAAGAGGAGACAAAGACAGTGAAACCTTCTTCGGTCATTCAGACGGAGCCATGACAACATTTCGAAGGAAGGCGATACATGATCGAACAGACCTACATTACAAATGAATCGTACGCACATATTATGAACACGTTGCAACCTTTGGGATAAGTTAGAGCTCAAGTCCGTAAACAGGACATCACAGTAATCGAAGTGGGGCATGACCAGGGTTTGTGTTAGAGTCTTTTTTACAGCAGTAGGTAAGGGCATATTTGATCTTTTAAACATATGAATTAACGAGTTTACTTTTTTACATGTTTCGTTAATGTGATTTTCCCAAGTTAAATTTTTGTCTATCAGAACACCGAGATTTTTTACCGAATCGCCAAATGGAATTACTAAATTATTGATTTTAATGGGCATAAGGTTGATTTCATTCAGCTTATTTCTCAGTCGCTGATGCCTCACAACTATTGCCTGTGATTTTGCTGGATTCAGATTGAGTCCCAAACTGTGCGTCCATTCATCTATTGAGTTAAGGTCGTCGTTTATGCTAGATATTGTGTCGTTGATGTTGTTAGTATTTGAATGTATGTACAGTTGTAAGTCATCCGCGTAGAGATGGTATTTGCTGTGTTGTATACAGTTTTTAATGTCGTTTATGTATAGAGAAAATAGTAAGGGTCCAAGAATGCTTCCCTGTGGGACTCCTGCCTTTACGAAGCGCCATGTAGAAGAGCGATTATTGGAAATGACACATTGTCGGCGTTCGTGCAGGTATGAGCTAAACCACAGAACATCATTATCTAACAGGTTTAACATCTTGAGTTTAGCAATAAGAATGCCTGTGTCTACTGAGTCGAAAGCTTTAGTCATATCAAGTAAGACAAGTATTGTCATTTTCCGTTCGTCACAGGCTTGGCGTATGTCTTCACAAATGTTCAGTAACGCTGTGGTCGTGCTATGTCCTGCTCTAAAACCAGACTGATAGTGATATAGTAAGTCATTTTTATTGAGGTAATCAGTCAGTTGGTTGTGTACAATTCGTTCTAGTGCCTTGGAGAGGGAAGGAAGAATGCTAATAGGCCTATAGTCTTTAGGAGTTTCAGGGGATTTTGTTTTAGGAAGGGGTTTTACGTAAGCTTGCTTCCACTGTTTAGGGTAGGATGAAGTCATAAGGGAGGCGTTGAAAATATGAGTAACTGTCGGTAGTATAAATGGTATTACTTTATTTATTAAAATTATGTTTATTCGGTCCGGGCCCTCTGCTTTTGTCTTTATACGCTTCAATGCTTTAATTACGTCATTTTCACTAACGTATGTGAAGTGAAAACTGTCTCTGTTAGTTGTTGTATTGTGTAGCAGTTGATGAATTGTTTGCTCTTTGTCAACATCGTCTATTTCTGAGGGAGTTTTTGTGAAGTGGTCATTAAGGAGTTCCAGTGATAGGGTGCGGTCGTCTACCTGTGTCGTGGGTTTACACAGTCCCATAGCTTTAAAGTTTCGCCACATCGCTGCGGGGTTTGCACCAGGTTCAATGAGACTGTATGCATGTCTGAGTTTAGCGTTTCTGATAGCTTGGTTTGTCCTGTTAGGGTGATGTTTATAATTATTTAAATTATCGTCATTTTTATCTCGTCTGTAGGTCCTGTAAGCATGGTCTCTGTGCCTCATCATATTGCGTATGTCATCAGTAGGACCCGGGGGTTTAGCCAATAATTCGTCAAGTTAGTGGTGCACAAGGCATAGAAAGCTTTCTGAGTTAGTAAACAACTTGCACTGCATGTGGCAGTTTAGTGTTCTGTTGACGACGTTGTGTGTTCTGCGTTCTTGACAACCAGTGGCGGATCATAGCTAAAATGAGTGGGGGTGCTGCTCCAGAAAATGTTTATCCTTTTGTTTCACTGTGAATATTGTTAACAAATATTAAAGCATTGGATGTGTATATTTATGTTCGTTTTACTAGGAAATATATTTTGTTTCTGTGATTTACGATTAAATGTGCAAACTATTCTATGACGCTGTGTCTATCATTTCACTAGACTAGCTGAACTGCCCTTGAACTTAAATGTTCGTATTAAAGTGCGCCACTGAAAGCGAGTCAGCCCTTCCCTCGTGTTTACATACTGCTATATCCCAGTCACCACTAACCTGATGTAATGTTTTTGTGGCTAAACCCCTGGGCCCTAGTCATCAGTTAGCCAAGGAGCGGGCGGTCTGTATACTCGTTTTGTGCGTATTGGGGCATGTTTGTCGTACAGTTGTATAATATAATCATTAAGCTGGTCAACTTTTTCGTCTACTGTTCGTAACGTCCAGATCTGTTCCCAGGGAGTAATCATAGCGTCTTCTGACAGGGAAACATCATTTATGCGTTTTAGGTCTCTGTATGTTATAATCCTATGGTTCCTTTTAGGACACTGTAGGCCATATACTATATAGGCTATATAAGATCGTGAGCAGATATACCTGGCACTGGCAGTTGTCCGTGGTGTAAATCTCTGTCTGGGTTATTCGTAACAATTAAGTCCAGTAAAGTCTCTGAGTAGGCAGTATGATGGGTGGGTTCAAGGGGTAAAATGGTCATATTGCAGGTCTGGAACATTGTTTCAAGTCGGATAGTGTTGATTGAGTCTCGAGCAAGTAAATTAGTATTAAAGTCGCCCATGGCTATAACGTGTTCATAGTTTGGCAATAGGTTGAGTAACTGATTTTCTAGTTCATCTAAAAAGTTGATTCTAGGGGGCTTATATACTACGCAAATTAAACATTTATTGTGATTTAGACGAATTTCAACAAACATAATTTCTGGTCGTGCATTATACTCACTATCAGAGCAATATATTATTTTAGGATGCAAGTCTGCACGAACATATACAGCTACGCCTCCTCCCTGTTTATTTATGCGATCATTCCGACATAAAACGTACCCGTCTAAATCCACCAAACTTGATGGTAGTGTGTCTTTAAGCCAAGTTGTGACAAGGTGCCAGATATAATATTATTAAAGCCATATGTAACAACATTATTCCATGAAATTCTACCCCAGGTAAATGTTTAATTAATTATTGCTATATGTGCTAGAGCCGCCTATCTGATCAGGTCGAGTTCATACACAAATGGTTAGTCGTAAAACAGTGGTATCAAATAAATTTAAATGATCTCAAATCATATTTTTAGCACCACACAAATCAACGTTTAAATTATAAGTTAGTTTAATATTCACATTAAGTACGACACTAATAAATACCTATATATTAATCATAAATGCATTAAACACGGTTTTATTTTCACCATTTACTCCATAAAATTAAGAGAACACTAACTGAATTTTCTTTCAAAACAGTAATGAAGTGCTAGATCAGATTTGTCATAATTTTCCGTTTATGAGACTCCCCTTCATGGATACTGCTGACCCTCTATGAGAGCCATAAAGAGGCTTAATATAACCATCAGATAAATCGAATAAAACAATTTGAATATAAAAAATGTAATAAAAAATCAGCCATAGTTGAACTACGCATAGCACCTCAAATATAGAGGCCTTGATTACGGTGAAGATGATGATGATTATGATGATGATGATGATGATGATGATGATGATGATGATGATGATAAGTGTTCTGCCCGATGGCAGGTTCAGACCCGGGACGAAGCCATGGGGTGATGACCACGACTCGTCCGAGGTCATTCAGGCAAGGATGATACCGCGGAGATTATAGAGGCATTGTTAACAAAAAATAATAAAATAATAATTATTGTATACAATACAGTATATTAGACTACACAGTAAGAAAATCTGTACCCCGGAGGTATAAGGCACTATTTAATTTCTTTAGTAAAATGGGATAATTACACAGCGACGTGTACTTTTTCTTTACCCAACTCAAGAGACAGAACGTTGTTACCTACATCAATAGTTGGGGAAGTTACAATATGCTTTTACAAGATTACCAATTCCACTTCTATTTAGAGGAATGTAACACCATCTGGACATAGATTTTAAAGTTTCTGCTCAGTGTACGACAAAAGAGACTCTGCATTCCTTCCTCTTGTTAATAGGAAGGATGTTGACAAACAGCAAGTTCTTCTATCAAAATTTGTACGATTATAAATGTAACATGGGAAGATGAGAATAGGCCTACTGCTCAAACTGCTCTCCTGTAAAGTTTGCTAAATGTGGTATTGTGTCTTTAACTCCAAAATACAAATGTAATACTATACAGCATAATATAGCGTATAGAGAATACTCTAAAGTCTATACTACTGTAAACTAGTCTAATAATCTGACAGAAAACACAGTTGCAAATATGACGGAATAACGCGGATTTAAATACATTTACCTGTATATACAATATTTTAGACCTACGTACAGGTAGCGAAAAAAAAAATCGGACCGACTCTTGTAGCTGATTTCAGTTGATACAGCCTACATCTGTTATCTGTGCATTTTTCTGTCTGAAAACACACCGACAAATTAATTACTTATTTTCTATTGGGTTTCGAAATGGGCTAAGTCAACAGCCGACACTAGAAGAAATTTCAATACTTTCCCTGCTATTCTCTGAATGCCGCTAGGCATGCGCAGTGGCTCATATCGGCAACTTAGATATTTTAGTCGGTCCGCATTTTTCCCCCCTACCTGTACAAACGCTGGTAAAAAGACTCATGGCTAAGTGATTGGTTTATAGTTGTTGAACAACGGGGGTGTTCTGCTACATAGGCCTGTGACCGTTGCCGGATTCCCCAAAATGTCTCATCAGCGATATCGGTTGGCAGTGGCAGTTCTATGGATCTTACAAGAGAAAAAACTAAGCCACTTTTGGAGCTTATAAGTCATAACTTTCCATCTTCACTCTGCATGAGCGTCTTTCAATTCATTTAACAGTTTCGTCTAAAATATAAAATTATGCAGTATTCAAGAAACAAATTTCTTGTAACCATTGAACCAGTCAGCAACTGCGTACATCTCCATGTGGACCTATCTCTATTTTCTCTAGCAATCGAGTGACAATGTTTCCTACACCGTAATACGCTGAAGTGTACTGCTTTCCCATGAGACCTACTTCAAAGAGACGACATGCAGACAATTTTGATTTAGTGCTTCACACCGAGACTCGAACCAACAGGACCAGTGAAGTATGCCGACATAGGATGATGATACCACAGTGGAATTGGGAATGAAATCTGCAACGATGCAGGAAATATTGTGTTGGTCAGTGAAACGAACATAGCTCTACGAGTCAGTTTTTATTACTGATAAGAGGAGTTGAATTTTCGTGGGAGTGAGAGGTTCTGATTATGGACGGCAGATGGCAGTTTTGCTAAGGGACGTGTTATATACGATGTTATTATTAATACACATCCACTTCTTTCATTTGCTGGGAGCTGTAAGAAATTCATACGCCAACACGATCACAAAAGTAAGCTCTTAATTAAAAGGAAAGCAGTGTCCCCAACCGTACCGAAATGTAAAGAGTACTGAGGAGTGAGGACTACCAAGTTAGCAATGCTTTCGTACTCAAACCCTATGTAGGAGTCAGATGGAAGTTCTGTAAGATGACATTATCGAGCTAGAAAAAAGCTGCTTGTTCCCACGTATTAAGCAACAATATACAATACATACAGAGAAAAAGCAACCACTTACATGGTAAGCCTGTTACGAACATATCAGCGCAGTTGTATTTTTTTACTGGTGGTGTTATAAAGTAAGTTAGAAATGCTTAACTACGAAGATATTGTTGCTTGATACTCATTGTTATGAATGTCACTTCTGATATAGGTTCATTCTTAGCATTACTTCTGCTAGAAATATACCTCTACACATAAATTCTGCACATGCTCGTCTTGTCATCGCCTGCATACACAAAGGAACATATTAATAAATCATTGGAATTGACTGTATTTTGTTATTAAATCGAACTGGGGAATCAATTCTGGATACGCTAAGTTATCTGAAAATTAAATAAGAGTATTGTCGATCGAAAAAATTTATTGGAGCCATATTGAATTATAATTTATGACCATGTATTTTGGTTTTTATATTAGCAAGAAAAGTGGCAACAATCGTTAAATGCCTGACATGCGAAACGAGCAGGCAATACTTAGAATCTCAAAATATCGTTATTTAATTTCATTACAAGTTTATGGTCACATGTAGAGAAAGGAAAGCTACAACATGCTTATAGAATTTGTTTGTATTTGTGTTAAATAAAATAAAATCTGCTTTTCTTACCCATCCTTCTGTACGGAGCCCAAACCTGGGCCCTTGACAGTTAAAGAAAGGAAAATGTTAGAAACATGCCAGAGGAAAATGGAGAGAAAAATTCTAGATGTTAAACTCCAAGACAGAATCCGCAACGAAGACTTAAGGGCATTGACAAACATCAAAGACATAACAACATCGGCCATATCTCTGAAAAGAAAGTGGGCAGGCCACGTCATGAGGATGGATCACAACAGATGGACGCATATAACAACAGCTTGGGACCCACGAATCGGCCACAGAACAGTAGGACGACAGAAGAGAAGATGGGCAGAAGACCTAAAGCTTCACTTCGGGACAAACTGGTCTACGAAGGCCAAAGATCGAAGGGAATGGAGGCGACTGACAGAAGCAACATAAGAGGAATGCGGATCTTTCCCGCAGTGGCTAAGCGGGACTGCCGAAACAGCCACCTTGCCAGTCAAGAGGCCCTTGCCCTTTAGGGATGAAACGGGCTAATTCTAATTCTAATTTTTTCAGCTATTTTCAGGAAGTTATAGTAGCATAACATTGTTTAACGTATTACCGTAAAGCGAACCCACAACCTTCGGTACCGAAAGCCGAGAAGTTCTGTCAATGAACATTTCACAGCAATCATGCAAATTCGTTTAAACTTGTTAACAGCTTCATAGAACTTTAATTTTCTAACGAACAAGAATCCGTTGCAGCCGGCTAAGCATACAGAGCAACAAGGTGTCGCAATTTTTTGCATTCTTGGCTACTATTTCTTTTAAGAGAAACCATTGATAGTGAGTTGGCTAACAGCGACTAAAATTGTGTAATAAAAAGGTAAGTAACATAACAGTCTATAATTCTACTTGCAGGAATAATTACAGGTTCAATATTAAACTTTGTTTATTGATTCAGTTATTATTACATTTATTATTATTAATTTATTTATATTGCGAAGTTAAGACCATAAGTTCTTCTCTTCCGCTTCAGCAGTAAAACTATACATATTATAAACAATACAAAATGTGAAATCGAACTAAAAATTAAAAACTGTGCATGATATAAAAAAGTCTTACACATTATTTAATTACGAAATTTCATTTTTCTCCTAAAAAAATGTTAATTTCGTCACATGGAGGTTTCATAAAAACAACGATTACATAATACGGAGTGATGGTGTCCTTCACAATACAGCTTTCGTGAGAAGTTATGTGAACGTGGAATGGTATTCTATCAGGCAGGTCAAGCTACGTTTCCGTCATACGTCTCCGGTTTACAGAAATAATTTTTTGTTGAGGTTTTAAGAATTCTAGTATGGACCACGCATCGTCTTCACACTTCCTCCTCGAGAGGCAATGTCACTTCTCAGATAGACACCGTGTGGAAGATTTTAATAGCACTGACCCTGCTTCTCTGAATACTGAATCCTCACCACAAAACATATCCAGGAAATGAATTTAAATTTAAAGTAACCATTGTATCATTCAGACAGAACTGGTGACAAGGCGTTGGCATAAGTTCTAGGTCGATTTATATTCTCATAATGATCGATACTGCACTGTGCATAGGACAAGGTTGGAAGTTCATCGTCCAGCCTCAGGAGGTCAGCTACGGGGCATAGAACCTGAATCACACGTCCGTTGAAAAGTTGGAAAAGTTTCGATGGGTGATAGTTTCTTGCGATATATTACTTCTCGCACTTCCGAATTATTTTTGGTGTATTTTAACACAGAATACATGGCAACACCTTCTTGCATCACCCATTCCATATCGAAGAATGCTCCATTCTCTTATTTTCTTTCTCAATATGTTACTAACTTCTTCTCCTGCTTATTTACAGTCTCGTCTCAATCTCCTTTCCGCCTCTCGAACGCGTAACCAAAACCTACTGCTTATTACCGATACGTTCAATTCTTTATCTTTTACTGTGTCTATCCCTCACCTTTGGAATTCGTTCCGTGGTATCAGAGACTGTCAAAATATACCACAATTCAGAGACAAATTGAATATTTATTATATTAGTCACTAATTAGTAATCATAAAATGTGCCTAGGATCATTGTATTGTTTTGGTATTATTAATTATTTTATTTTACTTTTTAATTTAGCCTAATATTGTAAGCCCATTAATTTGTTGCAATAAATTTTGTCGTTTTAGAAACCAAACTAAATTACTAGTGTGATTTAAATGAAATTTGAGTATTTCATTAACAATATATTAAGATATTCTTGAATGTGTTGATCGATAAACTCGTTTATAGCGATATTACAATCACTTTAAAATTAATTGAATATAACGAGCATTGAAATAATACATTTAACTCATTCTTAAAATGATTACATAAGAACTAATTTGGAACACAAACCGGAAGGTCGCGGGTTCGATCCCCGATGAGGTCGTTGGAGTTTTTCAATTGGCCTAATCCTTCTGGTGGCACTATGGCCCTGAGGTCGACTCAGCCTCTAACAGAAATGAGTACCAGGAGCAATCCTGGGGGTAAAGGCGGTCGGTGCGTAAGGCTGACAACCTTACCACCTTCATGTGCCGATGTCTAAAAATCTGGGAGCCTCAACCTCCTGGAACCCTGTGGGCCTCCATGGCCTGTAATAGGGAACACTTTACTTAGGATTTTTTCAATAAAGATTACTGTTAATTCTCTGAGTATTCATTTATGTATCCATTATTTGAGATGAATATTTCTTTGTCTAATTTTCAAATATGCCAAGGGACTCTAATTTATTTTTAAACCTTACAAAATCTAACTTCCTTTAATTTTTTTCATATTTTACATTCAGTTATGCAGTGTTATTTTGCATTGATTTAATATCACTTAATTTTTGTATTTCTAATTATTTCAATTACTTAAACTCAATGCAATCATATCCAATTTACAGTAGAATTTGACATGATTATCAATTGCAGAAACATGTTCGGCCTATAACTTGAACAAATAGCTTCTGTCTTTCCATATTTCGTAAGTCACAGGAACTTTTCAGACATTCAGTATCTCGAAATTGACATTTCCTACATCCAACAAATTACATCAGACATTAATATAAACTAGTAAAATGAATTTTCTACGCTATACTGATAAAAGATTAAACTCCAAAATTATCTCAATATGATTTTAGTCATTGAAAAACGGTATAATCTCTCTTTTTCATTTTTGTTTTAAAATGAAAGCTATCATAGAAACACCCTGGTCATTTCTTCGAGAAAACTCATTTTCGATTCACTAATAGGCACCTGCTGATTGTACAAAGCTCGTGCTTCAGAGAAGAAGACCAGAAGAGCGCTCTTCGGATATAGGATTGATTCAAATTTAGAAGTAGGATCGAATTTCAAAGATTTTTATAGTCTGGGAGTTATTTCAGACCCCTAAAGTAAAAACGCCAGGATCCCCAGCTTTCCTTCCAGGCTTAAGTTATATCAGAATTGGTGACAACTCTTCGAAGTTTTCAAAAAATTGTAGTACAGTCACATACATTAACTTGGTATGGTGTGATGTTCTGACTCCTCGCTTGAGAGCCACACTTAGTCAGTTGAGGTTATATACAGTATTAAAGGTTTGAAGAATCTCTCTATCACCCTCCCTCATAGTATGTTCTTTTTCGAGATAAGATATGGACGCTATCACCCTTCATTATATTGTGTCCCTTTTTAAGATAAGATTTCTCAATAGTCAGATATTTTGTCTGTGCAAGATTAATCATTGCACTGGCGATAAATTTATTGTGGTTTTGGTAGCCACGACATTCTAAAATAAGTGTAACTTGGCTCATTAATTCTGATTTTTTTAATAACCACCACACACTTTACAAACTCATTGGTAATGGCTTCTCCATTTGTCTCAAGCCAAACGGGAAGTGATATCACCACTATTCGGCTCGCTGTTGTGAAATATCCTTGTTGCTTCCGTTTGTTAATTCAGAGGCAAATAGTTTTTGGCACAATAAACGCTTTGATGATCTAATGTAAGAAGCAAATGTTCTTTACTTACAGAGGCTTGGTTGCTCTAGCATATTTTTCTCTCCTTCTATTCTCTTTTTTTTTAAATTTATTGCACTCACTTTTTAGCTACAACGCATATTGCACTAATCCTTCCGAGGGATGTCCACTTTACTTATTAACACCGGAGTTACTACAGCGCAACCTCTTCTTCTTCTGTCGCCTTTTGGATCAATTTATGTTGCTGTACGTCCTGTTCTTTTGTAACCAGAAGGAAAACCTATCCTCCGCCTTGAACAATAGATTGAACGGTTTCTTTAACAGTTAGGTTTTCCTCAACTTTTATTTGCTCCGCATGTTTACTATAGTTTTAGAACAATCAATCAATTAAAGTTTGCACTGTTGTACTGTTTGTACTGTGTATTTTGTTAATAAAAAGTACAACCATTTTCACTGACAAACATTTTTGATCTACCTTCTAAGTTAGGTAGAACTGCTTCATTATCTCCGGTAAACCATTACGCAGTAGTGGTTGAAATGTCATATGTGTATTTATGACGATCACAATGGGCCTTATCTCAAGCATTTTATTTTATTTGTCTTTTGAGCACATAAGAAGGTATTATAACAGCAACTTTCTTAATAAACACATAGGTTATAACATTTTAAATTTGATTTCTATCTCTATATTAAATTTTGTCCACACGGGACGTTTCCACATTTTAGAGTTTGAAGAGCAGAATCCTACAATATCATAATCTCATTTTAGCCAATTCCGTCACATAGGAGGTTTCATGGAATCAATGACGATGCTTAGAATTGAAAACCAAATCTTTGAAACCTAACTAGAAATAAAGGAAGTATTCTCGTCACAGTATAGGCCTACGTATTAATAGAGTAACGAAACTCAGTACGTTTTTCTGTCAGACGAATATGCGCGCGCATATACCTAGCGATCGTAGCGGCCATAAACTAACACTACAGTAACTACTGCAGGAAGTAGGTAAATAAATAGGAATGTTGTATTTATTAGAACAAGTGTGTTTCGAAAGAATCGTATTGTTCTCCTAGTAATTGCAGTAATAGTAAAGGAAGAAATCCTGAATTGCATTTCTTCACTTTCCCAAAAGATCAAGAAAGGTAAGAACAAAAAAATACGTAATATTTATTGTAGGCCTATTAGCTTACTCGTGACACGTATTCTGGTGTGGTTATGTTTCAACTTACTTTAATGTAATATTTTTTTCTTGTTGTAATGATTTCTGGTGTAAAAAGGGTAATGAATGGTCGACGAGAAGACCTACTACTAAAATATGTGAAATACGAGTAGATGAGTGAATATTGCCTTCTATGCTTTGAACAAATAGAAAACAGCCAGTTTATGAATTCCTATAAGAACTCGTTAATTAAAACTGCTGTATCGACGGTGTTCTCAATTCCACATGATTCAGGACTTTTTGTTTTGTTTAATGGAGTTCATCCTGCAGTAATTGAGGGTAGGTAGACCTACATTGAAGTCGTATGTTGCCATATAACGTAGGAAAACAAAATACACTCTCAACAATGAAGTGCAGGATGAACAGCGCGACAGACCTATATTCAAAGACTACCCTTTAATATCATTATAATTTAAATAATAATTTTAAAGGAAAAATACTAGCCCTAGATACAGTTCTTAAGAGTAGCCTATGCAGGTATGGTTTACCTGTTCTTAACTAGAATATAATAGACTACGTGTTTTATTATTTCTTAAATTTAAAATTCAGGTCTGCAATAAAGAAGAATATTGTGTATTTTCTGTCTTAATATAGCATATTTTGTGATGTGTTCATGTATTTTCCCAAGTAATTTGAAATGATGAGAGTGTAGTTTTAGTCACTCGCCGGATGGAGCGCTAGTGTCGTCCATTTAACATGTTGTCATAGGACTTTTAACACACAGTTTCCCTACTGTATTAGTATTTGTACTGTGCTAGTATTTTCTGCACTTTTTATTTTTTTTTTTAGAAACACGAACAACCACCATATTTGAGGTTGTAATTATCTTTACAATCCATAGAATTTCTATATGAATTTTAGAAAAATCGCTATTTATACAGGTTATTTGGCTTTTGGACATGACATTGGAGGACGGAGAAGGTGTGGGAACGGTGTCCAGAATCGATCTCGTCGTGAACTATTACAGGAAACTTGACGATGTTGACAATGGTTATGGCGTTGTCGCTGTAGAGATACCTGTCTTTAACCTTGACTTTAGAGCTACCTGTCACTAACCAAACCTAACCTAATCTATCACAGACCTCACGCATATCACAAACCACGCGAACCTTTCAAAAATATCACTAAACTTCCGCTTGTTGAAAAATTAAAGCTTATCTTTTACAAGAATGTCAGTCTGTCTATATATTATCAATGTATGTTAAGTCATTATTGTGAAATAATCAATGGTATATTTTGTCTTCCACGGCATATTGTAGGCCTATTAACGATTAACGATCGTAGATAGCCAATTATTAGAGTGTTGTTAGACAGTCTTCGGGCCGCGTAATAGCATCGAATAGATTGTGTGCAGAATATTATAGTAGACCTGAAATAAAACCAGTCTGACCAAGAATTTTATTTTACTGTTCAATAAATTTGAAGATTTAATTTTCTTTAGAATGTATACAATTCGTATATTTGTTCGTAGACACGTGAAAATTATAAGTAATCCCTTAACGGGATGTTCTCAGCGAATTTTTTTTCGGGAATAGAACCCGGCGCGCCGGGATGGATGGCATGCGCGCTACCATCTCACCCACGACAGTGGACACATTGGTACTTTTGTAGTGATGCGAATTTGTTCAAAATAATCATCTTTCACGCTAATGGCCATAACTCATAATCGTAGCCTGTAGAATTTAGTAATTCAATTAGTTTATTGCTAGTTGTCTATCTAGTTTATATAGACTTTACATCCCCCTCGTGGCAGGGACGTTTACACATCCCTCTTTGCCAGACTGCAACCTGTCGGGGGAGGAAGTTTCTTTCTATCACATACATACATTTTTTTATCAGACATGGACATGGGAAACCTCCCGGATGAGTGATCAGCTCAACGCCCTGCCACCTGCGAGGCAACACATACACATAGGACGATACACACCAATCGCAAAGACACCCATATCGAATAAATCGGGGTTATATTGAACCCGGACCGCTGGGGTGGAAGGCTGGGGTGCTATCGACTCACCCACGGCGGAGACATTTTGTAAGTACTACGTATTTATAAATACGTCATTGCTGTGTTCTCGAAACTAATCTGTGATGTAGAAAAAGAAACAAAATAAAGAGAAATCGAACATTCCCCACTCCATACATGTTCCTCATTACTATGTTATGTACGATTCTAAACTATGAAATAAAGGATTGAAGAATTAATAGAAAATATGTGCAGCTCACATAACTTCCTCTGTCCAAATAAAAGGTAGCCTCTTAGTGTAATATAGCCTATCATGTATGACATTCTCTTCATGTAAATTGGTTGTAAAGAAGGAAAATGTCATTACCACTTCACTTCGCATCCCGGAAGGATACATAACCCAAATAAAATATGTTTAATACATTCTCCTAACTCTAATCAAAAGGTACCTTTAAGCATGGCCAATACATTTTTCTAACTTCACATTCTGACAGGCCTATAGAACAGGAGGCCATATTGCAAAGAGTGCGTATTCAGAGTGGGTGACTTATAACTACCATTCAGAGATTTTTTTTAATGTCTCAAATAAAAATTTTTGCTCTTAGTATATGCACCCCGTGTATAAAATTTAAACAAAATTGTTGGAGGTGTTTTCGAGAAGATCGCTACAAACAAAATCTTCTTTAAAGTCCCCCTAAAAATAAAAGTTTCCCTTAAACATAAGAGAAAGACGTCGTCAGTCTTCGTGTCACATCCTCAGAAGGTATCTAAGACAAATACAAAATTTTGTTTTCAGATGATTTTCCGTTCTGGAACTAGGTTCTTGACAAATATGTTTCCGAAAATGTAGGAGACCTCACAACGTGTATTTATGTGGAAAACTCAACATCGAATTTGGGGGTCTAAAACAATACTTCCTCTACCTATAGTACATAGTATCTACGGTACGGGTACGGGTACAGGAAGGTAAAAATGGAATCTCTCCCTCTCTTTACAAGCCGGCCGTTGCTATGTCGTAAGGTAACCTCTCTTGTGAAGTGTAGGATGGAGAAAAATAAAATAAATCTTACATCTCCCATTCTTTATATACTCTCGTCCCATCCCCTAATGAGTGAGGCGGGATGGATAGGTTTGCCAGGTGTAGACCGGCCCTAAGTAATCAAATATGGCTGTCTCGCTCTTAAATACATCGGATAATGCGCTAGAGTGAGACAGACGTACTCGTTTACTTCACGGTCGGTTCTATAGAGGACAGTACCTTCCCATACCACTGTCTAAAACATTTGTTCGCCGACTATAATATACTCAAGGAAATAAATAGAAATTGAAACTCGCCCACCATTAACACACATTTGTTTGTAAAATAAAATTGGGTTTTCCGTCTCTTAAAAATGTAAATGGTCTTTCGTATATTTTATTTGACTGTAGCAGTGTTTGAAGAATAGGGTGAAAGAACTTGAAGGATAAACCTATATACTGTGCAAACATTACAAGTCATACAATGCATAACTGTTTGTCTTCTAGGCACAAAATCTTGACGTAATAATGTAAATAACTGACTTACATAACCATGCACATTGTGCACATTATGCTTTTGTTACTGTAACAAACTATCTACACGGATCATTAATGTATCACTGTATAAAATTCTTCCACTGACAATCTATTACTTTGTTTACATAAATCATACTGTCGTCTGTTCTCTTCATCAAGTTGAAATAGATTTGCGTAGTAGTCCAATGTGGTACTTGCAGGATTATCCAGTAGATGGACTTGATACGTCATTAACAGCCGGGGAAATTTGAGAAACAAACAGATACTATTGGTTATTCTGCATATTGGAATGTTGACTGCCCTGTAATGATGAAGAGGAAGCCATTCTGGCCAGTAGTGGAGTGTGGTTTATTAATGTGAAAGTGCGTTGTGTTCTGTTCGTGTGTGTTTAGTTATTTTTTGTGTGATTAGTGATTACTTAGTGGTGGACATTACTACAACAAGTCACAAATGATCAAGCTGTATAGGCCTAGAAGGATGAGGACTGGGGGATGCCAAGATTGGTTTTGGAGAATGCGGTGAGTAATAAACTTATCACGTAGCCTTGGTTTCATCTGGACTCTCCATTTTCAAGCCTAAGAAAATTACTGTGTTTGCAACTCTGATAGACCACGTATTGCTTCGACCTTCGTACAATTAGTACAGAACTATAAAGATGTCATATTCATTTCCTAATCGAATCTGTTAGTTTCAGCTGTGCAAGCAAAAGATAATGTGGACTGCGTCCATTTTGGAAAGTAGGTTCCGTGGGACGGGTGCGTCTGATGTGATACGGTGTGTTTATAAGCAGTCAACCTTGCATCCTGCAATAATGTGCTATCAATCTTCTACATTCTTATCTTCTGAAAACGACAACTCTGTTATGATCAAGTTGTCGGATGCATGGCATTTCATAACGTCAAGATGCTCTACTCGTATTAGCGTTACAGGCATGGGCGTCCGGAAGGGACCGTTGGCCTACCCCCTTGGGAATTTTGCTACGCATAAATCTTTAAGCTAAATGACTATAAGCAATTAATGTGAAGAGAGACTTAAATTTCCACATATGTAATTGTAGTAGTTTGGACAAAAGCGAGTTGTAACTGCTGACTAGGCCTACCTTAGATATGAGAATGTGGGAATAATAACTTCCACTTAACTTAAAATCATTTCTAGCCAACATTTTACTATACGGAAGGTAAGGCAACAGAAGAATAGTGTTTTATATGAATATTTAGTACCTGTGAAATTGTAAGGGATAGAAAAAGTCATGTGAGTGTACTAGATCAGATTTTTTCTTTACATCCATAGTCATAGGTCCAGCTACAGTAAATCAAGGATGTGGATGATAATGATGATAATAATAATAATAATAATAATAATAATAATAATAATAATAATAATAATTTTTATTAAGGAATATTCCACAGTACAATGGTTTTCCTTCATCCCACCACAATCTTTTGCCTCCATAATTCCCTGTCCATAGCATCTTCTTCGCTTAATCCTTTTCTCGCCATACTCCTTTTCACCCCATCTATCCAGCACTCTTTGAGCTTCCCTCTTCTTTTTTCCCTTCTACTTTCCAATCCAAAATTTTCTTGGGTATTCTATCCTCTGTCATTCTGAGTAAATGTCCTTACCATCTCAAACGTCTTTCTTCTACAATAATTCTGTAGAATAATAATAATAATAATGTGGTTGTAGTGCTAGTAGAATAGTGATGATTATTGTGGCAGCAATTTATTCGTTCGCCCCCTTGACAAAATGTCTGCGGACGCCCATGGTTACAGGTTGCTAAATAAATTCACTCTCAAATTATAATATCCATTTGTGTTATAAAATGTAGTTTCCTACCCTTTTATAATACGTCATTATTATCAACTTAATACGTAGAACATCTTTCGTGTAAACTTTTCTACTTATCTTTTGCTAAAGTCCCTGAATGCAAGCTTCCCCTTGCATGGTTGGAATAATGGATCATTATATTCACTTGTAACTTTGTATTAATGGTACAAACTGACTTGTATATACTGTATTTTAATTTCCCTCCTACCAGAAGTGGCGGATTCCCTCATATAGTCCAGTTTCATGTGTAATGGTGATAGTAAATTCGTCTTATTGTCATCGTCTCTAATGGTGCTGTCTTTAAGGTATTGTTTTGTTTAATGCAAGAAGGACACACTCTTTAATAGACGCGTGTTGTTGCATCTCAATCGGAAACAAGTATAAAATAAACGCCAAAATGTTGTATTAAATTACTATTGTTATTGAAGTTCATTTAATAGGAATTCAAATTGATAATGGTGTTTAATATTGTGTTTCAGTACGTCATATGAAGCATTCTCCTCACTCTTTCTTATTTTCTCATAGGCATCATGCAATATGTTTAAAAAATAAACGTGGCAACTGCTCGAACACAGAAGTATATAGGAATTAATTTTTTCGTTTTTTGAAGTATGTAAGTCTAATAAAGTAATCAAACATACTTTTTGTGTACTCTTGTCATTTGTCATTGTGTAAATTATTTTTGTCGTGAAAATTGTAATTAATTTTTCTACCGGTAATGTTCATTATTATATAAATAAATTAAATTAACGACCGCGAGGATCGGTACATGCTGACCACTTCCCAAGAATTCTGCCGTCTGGAGTTCGTATTCCAAGTCTGTTTTAGATGGTATTCCGTGTTCATTTATGGGATATAGCGCCACGAGTTAATTTTGTGATGTTTTAACTGAGATTGTTGTACTGGGACGAAACCATAGGATGTATTGGGTAGAGAAGAAAAATGAAAACGGAAGAAATAAGTAAAGAAATAAGTAAAGCCAAGTGAGGAGAGAAGTTGCACTTGCTAAAATAAACATTATTTCCTATTCCCAGCCACGTCTGAGCGAAGTGTCCAAAGGTGAGTCCCTGCGGGGTTCTGGGAGTGCCATGTAACTTTGCTTCTTATGGAATTTGCTCCCGCACGCACAGGAAGGGGAATGTGGCTGGAATATTAACCATTTTGCCATCTTCCTGAGAGAGAGGTTTGGCGCACGTCTTTCTGAACCCCCCCCCCCGACCCCTAATAAGCAGCACTTGCTCGCTAATATTTTGACACTTGAGCACCACAAACTAGATAATGTTGTGTATTCCACCCGCAGCGGAGCTGAGCAAGATTTCACTTTGAAACACTCTTGTAAGCTAATCCTGCCACCTTTTAAACAATTGAGGGCACGCTTCCAAGAACGTTCTATCCCCACGCCCATACAAATATGAAATGTGGTGCAATTTGCTATTTTAATCGGGGGCTGAATGTGACATTACGGTTATTGGATACACTAATCCATACAAATGTTACTGTACAAAGCAGATTATATCCCATAACAGCAGGTAAGCTATCCTTAAGACAAGGCAAATAGTCCATTACAGCATCATGCTTTATCGATTGCTCGAGTATAATGATGAAGTACTCCAATTCATTTTATTTCTGGCTGATGGTTCTTATACAGAATGGAAGGGGTATAGACGGCGCAGATTTTAACTACTTATTCTTTATGTAGAAACAAACAAATGGTTCATGTACCCTTTTGCTCCCAAGTGTCAAATTTTTACTCAGAATCGTAATATTTATATTTCAGTCTTGCTTTGCTCCATAAGTATTATCCGTATTGTTCTTTTTTTTTCACATAAGCAGATGAACAGCAAGAAATATTGTGTTCCTCTGAATTTTCCCAATAGAATTGATGTATTTCATGCAAATAATATACAAAGATTTTTACGTGGAACACATAAATCCACTGCAAAAGACAACGTAGGAGCTGCTAGAGCGTCTCTTGCTTTGTTATACTATAGGTAGAGGCAGTATGTATTCGAGCCCCAATTCTAAGTTGAGTTTTTATCATAAATACATGTTTTGAGGTTCCCTGAATCCAAAAATACTGTTTTCAGAAGCATGTTTGAGTGTATGTCTATACATAGACATGTTGTACACAGACACATGGGTCTGTGTACAACATAGCTCCAGAACTGAAAATATGACAACAAAAATATATTTGGGTTATGTAGGCCTACTTCCTGGGGATGTGACACGAAGATTGGCGACAGCTGTCTCTTATTTTTAAGGGGACTTTACATGTGTATGAAATAAGTTATAATTAATAAAAATGAAACAGGATACTGAAAATCTTAATCAGGAAACTGCTCGGGAAAAAATACGCTATTGCAGGAGGAAATTAAATTAGTGTGACAATTTATAGAAAAAGAATATTTGTAGGCCTTCTTATGGTTACCTTTTTAAATAGTAAGCTTGCATTGGCTTACGTGTAATCGGCTGTACAAAGGAATTGGTTAGTATAATTTCGCAATTTAGCAGTACAGTATCCCGGACAGAAGCACTGTATTTAAATTTGTAATTAATTTTAAGGTAATAAGTTAAGTGTTAATATAATACCCAAGAAACCATTCAGGCATGCATTCTGAAAAAGAATGATGAAAGAAGAGAGAGTAGAACCCATCAGAATCGAATGAGGCAGGATTCACGCAAGAGGAATGTGTCAGTGTAGGCCTAATCCATTGCGGAGCATGCGGGTGTCCAGTATCCAGAGTCGTTGCGTGACCTGCCGAGAAAAGGAGCTCCTGGCACCCGGTGTAAATAGCCGATAGCCTACCGCTCTGCATCAGTTAATTTTGTTACTACTACCAATTTTTTTGATATAATTATTGAAAAAAACATTGTTATTATATATTATTAAACCCATACTTTCTTTCCGGGACGATTGGGAGATACAGCAATTCTACGCCAAATCCTTGAATGCTTGTAACGTAGAACTGGATAGTGAGTAGATATTGTAAATGACTGATGATAACATGAAATGCATGTCGAAATGCATCTCGGCATATAAATAACAAACTGGCCAGCTTTGTGGAATCAAGGTAAACCACGCAAGACACACTGAAAGAATAGGCCTACCAGCAAACCTAACGGAACTGCTGTTTTACAAGAGGACTTCGCCATCTTCAGGCACATTTTTATATTCATTCAGTGAACTTTTATTCGCTTTTTCATTGGTTTTAACAAAATTTGCCAGGTTTTATCATTTTAATATTATTTTGTATAGAATGTTATTTTTTATGCTATTATTGACAAGGCAAGACTTCTAGAGTGGACTCAATAATTCCAGTCTATGTCGCACAGTTTCATGACATTCTCAAGTAAAAAGTCTTAATACTGTTTAAATCTATACAATAAATTGTGATTGCTTCCACAAAGTTTACCAGTGGGTTTTGTCAAGGTTAGATTATATTTCCTTATTTATATAATTAAATTGGTTACAAGGAGCGACAAATTTTCTCAAATAAATCATGGATTATACTTATTTCTATCTTTCCTCTTAACTTTATAACAGTTTTATCTTGAAATCTTCAAATGAAAATGCTGACAGTAGTATGCACATTGGATAGTGTATGCCGATCACTGCATATTGGTTACAAATGTAAATAGTCAAATTCAATAGTAAATTTGGTTAAAAACCAATAGATTTTCGAAGAAAAGGGCTGTTTTCATTCTTCCTAATAGAACAAATCCAATTCAGTATTTGAATAAATGTCTGGTTTTCAAAGAATAAAGGGTTGAGTGGCCTTTGCTTAATAATTCAAATTCTATCAGGAATTTTTCTAGCCATACATTATTGCCCTAATAGAATTAAACTGCCCACGGCTGTAATGTTTATAACTGGGACGGCGAGACAAGAAGCTTGGATTGAAGATGCGCGGCAGCAATATACGCAAGTGGAGTAGCTTTGAACCAGCACTTTCGATCAGGTCATGATTCATGTATCATCTTCACCGTTATATCCTACATTTTATTTTATATGCTTCCTTTATTAGAAGGTTGCCAAAATGACAAATCGTGCTATTCTATTAAAAACCTGAAACAGCCATATTTATTACGATATGCCTCTTTTATTGGAAACTATGCGGACCAAGGCTGTTGCAATTGACTCCCTTTAAGGGAGGACAGAAGTGTTGATTTTGCTGTTTTGGTAAAAAGAATGCGATTTTTGGATTTTAGTGTAAAAAAATTAAGCATACTTTAAAGTATATCTGTGCAAAATGTTATGCCATTTGGGCGCATGGAACAGGTGTTTCTGACGCCATTTTTGAAGTACTGCACGTAATCCTCGTATGGTTTTGTTACCTAGTCGTATTTATTATAGTGTATGTAGGTGTAAAATATAGTGTTGTGTAGAGCTACATTCATATTTAGTGATAGTACAGTGTAATTATAAAGGTTTATTTATGGGTACAGAAGATGCTTGTTTTTTACTCTGAGTGCATGTAAACTTGAATCGCTTGTATTCTCAGTTTCAATTAACATGTTAATTTGCCACATTCAAAATCTATCTTTTCCCATAAAAATATAGATACAGCTATGAAATTTTTTCACAGTGTATTTTGTGATTTGTGTAATAAAATATTTAATCAGATTTTTTGTATGGGGTCTTAGTTTTTTAAATTGATAATTTTCATTAAAATATATCAATTTTTTATCTAGGCTACTTTTTATTTCTCCGGGCAAAATATTTTTTTAAACAAAAAGTATAAATAATATCAAAATTCTATATCATTTTAATCCGTTAAGCAAGCATCATAGAATCTCACATAAAAAATTCGGATCCATTTTTTAATATCTGTCGGAAGAGATAGATTTCAATTTTGATTTTAAAAAATCAGTTAATTTAATTATGTCTCAAAAACAAATTGAGGTATCAAATAGAAGTATGAAACTTCAATATCTGTTTATGTTTTAATAAGTGCGCAAAAATTCAAGTTTCTAGTCCAAATAGTTTAGAAAATCACTCTCAACACTTCGGTCCTCCCTTAAAATTAACGACGATTTTTGCATTTATTTTGCAAGAAGTGAAATGATTTTTATGTATAAGTCTCTCACGTTACGTAAGAAATAATTTCCTGTAATGTTTTCTCGAAACTTGACGGTATACTTGTGAAATTTCTGGGTCTGTAAAATCTGCCTATCCCATCATACGTAATCGACACACCAGATGGATCCATTAGTTTTCTTGCGAACACGATGGGAAGCTATTTACCTAGGTGTAACTAAAAATCAGTCGAAAATATTATAATTTGACCTGTTTACTCTGGTGTCCCTTATAAGCTACAGTGTGTCCCACGCAAGAGTTGGCCAATGACGCGGGTTCGTGCGGCGCGGCGGGCACAGCTCCAACTCCCGAGCGATCGGGTGAAATATCTACGCTAATAATGCCGCGATGAGTGAAACGATTCAGGTTCTCACATTTATAGTTAAAACTACAATGAAAATAACCATGTACCTCATCACAAGAGATGTTGGAAATGTTCTCCTTTTGCATCCACACAATACTGGCACCTTTTTAGCAAATTTTCTTTCACGCGGATAAGTTCAGCTTCCGAGACAGAGTTCATTTCTCTTGTGGTAGGCCTAGGTGATATTGTCTTTAAGTTCTTCTAACAGTATGTGAATATTATTTATGGGGAAACTTGAAAAATAAAGTGTATAGGTCAATTTCCCATACATTAGAAGAACAAAAAAACAATATCACAAGAGAAATTAACTTTATCTCGGAAGCTGAACTTATGAGCGTGAAAGAAAATTTCCTAAAATGTAAGAGGAGAACATTTCCAACATCTCTTGTGATGAGGTATGTGTTTATTTTCATTGTAATTTTAACTGTAAATGTGAGAACCTGAATCGTTACACTCATCGCGGCATTATTAGCGTAGGTATTTCACCCGATCGCTCGGGAGTTGGAGCTGTGCCCGCCGCGCCGCAGGAAGCCGCGTCATTGGCCAACTCTTGCGTGGGACACACTGTATAACTTGTTTGTACAACGTTCCGTATAGTTGGTTTATAGGTTTTCAATTTGATAGTGATCGATGAGGCAAACATGCAACTGGATAATGTTGTGTACTCCTCTTGTAACCTCTTCTTGCATGATTTCACTTTGAAACATCCCTCACCTCGCAATAGAGGTCTCGCTTCCAAGAATGTTGTAATCCCTACGTCACTAATTAATAACTTTAATCATGAGATGGTTTGAGATAGATCCATTTAGGTCACATACCAGTGTGTACTCATTTGATGGATAGCGCTTTAAGAGATCCACCATTTTTTTTTTTTTTTTTTTTTTTTTTTTTTGCTATTATCTGTAAAATTTGTTGGATATTTCAATTTCGATGTGTGTTAGAACAAATTAATCATATTAAGCATTATGATTTCATTTATTACATTTTGTATTATGTACTTGTTCCTTCATTTCAGAATGTGCTTTAAATTAGTGTTGTATTTAGCCATCCAAGCATGGAAAATTATTTCGCCCCAATTCATAACCAGGGTAGAATTAACAAGAATGTTCAAGATGATCTAAATTACATCAACGAATTACTCTTTAATATATTAATATAACTTAATAATAATAGTAATATTTTGGTATTACTAGTTCTATGTGAGGAGGGCGTGTAACATACTTAAAAAACGTGTGTCATGTTAATACGAAAATTCAGATTAAATTTGTTTTATATTTTCCTTTATTATAAGTCACTATTTTTAACCAACGTGTTATATTAATTTATTGTAATATGTCTATTCAGCTGATTTTCTGAAACTGCCACTTTATACAGAGTCTTCATTATAAGTTGAGAGCGGGCGACCGGTGTTTTCACTCTCCGCTACGGAGTCCGCATTAGCCGCCGGTGACGCGCGCGCGGCTTCCCTGCTTAAAGTGTAGGCTATATAAAGTATTACATAATATCTTACCTTATAACTAGAGACGAGACTTTCATGCACTATAAAATTGCTAAATATGCATGCATTCATGCATTATCAAACCATGAAACATGCACTATCAAGGGAAAAATACACTAAAATATGCACTAACATTTATGGCCCAATATGAATTTTTTTAGTACACTTTATCTGAAATAATTTATAGATTATATTATATATATTATAATAGATCGCTTTTGGAACATTTAGCTGGAGGCATAGTAAAACCACAGAACAGACAATCACACTAACCACTGCACACACTGTAAAGATACTGCAGGTTTCCCGAGCCCTGACAAAGTACAATGCACCCCAAGTGCGGGCCGGAAATAGGTGGGGGTGGACAAAGGCAAGGTCAAATTCCTTTTCGCACATCTCGCGCCACTTCACAAACGTCTGTAAAAATCGGTAATAAAAATCGAAGATAGGGAAACTTTGCCACGATGTCACTTTCTTGAAAACCCATTAAAACATGCATTTAAACTGAATATAATGTATATTATATGCATGATTTAGCCAAAAATGCCCTAAATATGTTTTATGCATGTTTTTTCCTCCAAAAAGGTCAAAACATGCAAACATGCACGGATAAAGTATGCACATTTGGAACCAGAAAGTAATGACATGGGTCAGTACTCAGTTTGAGCTATGTCCTAAGTTCTCATAAAAACATACATTTGCATGAAAGTCTCGTCTCTACTTATAACATATGTTGGAAGTGTCGTCCTTCCTGTGTTATACAGGCATTGTATCTGGAAACCACATTCTGGCTGACGCGAGTGAGTTCTTCCACTGTAATGCCCCTAATTTCATTCGTAATGTTTTCTTTCAGCTCCTCCAATGTGTGAGGATTTGTTCGATAAACCTTATCACGTACACGTCCAGCAGACTCGTACTTAAAATAATGTTTACACACAAAAATACGATGCTGCAGCGAAATGGGTCTCACCATGTTGACACTTTAACAATAACTGCACGTGCCGATGTTGCATCAAGGTCAGACCGGCTGCGCGCGCCTTCCGTCGCCCGGTATCAACTTATAATAAAGACCCTGTATGTGTTTTTGCCATAATTATGTTTTTGAAAATATTTTACATTTAATTATAACTAATTACGGGAGTAACGGTTTAAATAACATTCATAAATAATATTCGAACAAAAATTCAAAATGTCTAATCTTTCTATTTATCTTTTTCAGGTAAGTGGTGTTAGCTGATCCATATTGCCTTCAATCTTAGCTCTGTGTCCAGTTATTCTCACTCCTGAGTAAGTAGACAAACCACGACAGTAGACTGCAAACCTATACTAATTAGTAATAACTTAAGGAGACCTACTGGAACCCAAGCATGTGTATGAGGAGAGGGTATTTTTGTTACTATGATATTCCTTCCCATAGTTGAAATGATAGGGAGAGTTAAGGCAATCTGCGTATAGGCCTAGACAAGAATCTTGCCTTGCAACATACTGACAGGTCGACAACAATAGATAGGCGACATAACCCCATTTTCCCTCCGCCAATTGGTGCAAGGATTCTCAGTATTTCGAATTTACAAGATTCACAATTAATTTTCGTGCACTGTTGATTAATTTTAGCAGCTATTTTTTTTTCCGCGTGTTTGTCTTCAATGGAGACCTGTCAACGTAATAAATATGAGTGAGGTTTTGATATGACAACCCGTAAAGTTCCGTTGCTACTTAGTGTGTATTTTGTTACTGGCCTACATAACGAAACAATTATTGTTGTTGTGTTAATTCCCGTTTGGAATATAAGCTTATATATAGGGACCGGATTTTTAGGTTTTTAAAAACACTGTTTTAGGTTTTCCATTAGGTGAAATAGTTTTTTTTAGGTTTTTTGTCCAAAATATCGTTTTCGGGTAGAATAATTGGTTTCATGAATTTGAATGTGCTACATAGGATTCTATACATAATACTTGTAAAGTTTAACTTAACAAAATTGACTTAAATTTGTGTAAACTTGCTTTAGTACAATATTATACAATTGAAGAAAGAAAGCATAAACAATCAAAAGAAGCAGTGAAAATAAGATTGCCTCACATTTCCTGGTTACAGTATATCACTAAATATCTTTCAAGATTCTCAACTGTGAAGTTCTTCCTGTTATCTCTTAGTTAATAGTTAATAAGGTATCTAGACACCACCCTTCTCAGGATTCGAATCCTATGCTTCTAATTTAGTGTGTAAAATACTTTATGGTTCCAATGATTCTAATTTAGTGAGTAAAATACTTTATGGTTGGATGTGGATAATGTGAAACTGATTATTTTCCTTTCTTCGGTTGTTACGCATGCTAACCGCACAACAGATCAACTAGGGGTGAAAACTTCCCCCTTTTCTAGAAAGGTAAATAACACTTACGTGTTTCTGGCAGGATTGACAAAATATTACTTTGCCATCGCTAGTGAAATTGAGGTCGTCGCCAATCCACTGCCGGAATAAACTCGATTTCACTTGTTTCGGCATAATTAACACGTCTTCTTGAAACTCACAGTGTGACCACTAAGTATGAATAACAGGGCAGTAATAAATGCAAAGAAGGGCTTTAAAACACAGAAATCTATATCCTTGTTCATGCACGGCAACAATGGTTGTTCGTACGAATATTTTAAAAGGAATACGCCGGTACTCTTACACTTTCTCTCTAGATACTGTCCATCCTAGACGACAATGGGTTGAACGAAACGCTGGTGATATTAATTTCAACACGACAAAGATTATTGTCTCTCCGCAAAATACCGATTTCTCAACCGACAAACAAAAAAGACAAAAAAAAGTAGCCTAAATTAGGTATTTTAGGTTTTGTATCCCGTTTAGGTATATTTAGGTTTTTATACCCCATTGAGGTATTTTTAGGTACTACAGAATTAATGTGGGTGAATCCTATGGACATGATTCGAAAAAGTGTATGCGCGCTTTTTGTTTTGGAAGTAAGGAAAAAAATAGGTAAAAACCTAAGAATCCGGTCCCTACTTATATCTATCTTGCCTATCCGAATTTAGGCCTACTCAAAATTGACATGTACAGTATTACTTCTTTCAGGGACAGAAGGTTTGTACGAAAACTTACGCTAGCTGCACAGTTAGTTAGTTTAAAAAATCATTATTAATATTGAACTTATATTTTTACTATAAAAATCCTTCTAATTGTTGCCAGTAAGTGAATCTACATTACAAGCCCCTTAAAGAGGTATTGGAACTAATTACAGCAAGTTATATTTGATATTGCAATAAAAATAGGTGGAACACTCACGCATGGGAATTACATCATTTTGTCGAATCCATTTCCAATATGTTACTGTTTTGTGAATTGTTTAGAGAGGGTTTCAGATTGTTTAAAAATGTGTTTTCCCTAAAACTGAATGGTTAAAGTGGCATATGGTCTAGGGCTCAAATAATTGCAGCTCACAATAATCGTTACAAAACCACTTCATGTGATCCAAATCGCAGTCTGTTTGGCGACAAATATCATAGTGCCGTGTGCCCGGATATTGGTTGAGATGCGCCAACAAAAGGGAACATCCAAATGGAGTACTGTAGTGCCAGACCTAGTTCTTTTAAACTGGTTTAGTACTCTGATAAGTTTTTAGAAAAGTTACTACTAATTTTTCACGTTAATATTTTTCTCAGGGTCTGTGATGTAGGTCTTAACGAACTGATCTAAGACTCGTCTTGAAGTCCCTTGCTAAAGATTGACATTCTCTCTGAATAATAGTCCTCGGCAGGATTTGACTACGTGGCCCATTATTTAGCGTCCAACACTCAACCCCTGAAGCCCATCAACTAAGTATTATTCACTAAGTGAGAAGTAACCTTATTTGGAACAACTGAGTAAAATGAAAAACTACTAAACGACGTTATCGTGGTAATTGCGAAATTTTATTATACAGTCTTGTAACATGTAGCTTCATACGTTTCAAAATATTTTAAAGGTATCTTTGATCAAAGTGTTTAAAGAATATTTATAGGACCGTAATGTAAACTTTAAGTGTGTGTAATGGAATGCTTATTGCGTCATACGTTAATATTTCATCGGAATAATAAATATTAAAATGCTAACCTTGGAGTACCTCATACGTGTGGTCATGTCTCGTAAAATAATTCCCTTTAAAAAGGAAGGAAAAGATTAGAAACTCTCTGCAGAGACATGGGACTATGAATCTCCAGATTTCTCAGATTTTATCTCACTGTCATTTATCGTACAGCAAGATGTGTAGTTGAACTAAAATGGAAATCTGAACAAAACCAAAAACGCAGAACTTGTCAATTGTCTGTGATGCAAGCGAGTGGTTGGCAAGGATTTGAATCATCCCGTAGTTCCCGCTGATTTCTTCGCGTCTCTCATCGTCTGGAGGAGGTTTTCAAAACCGGAGTGCGTGCGTACGTGATGCGACTTCGAGATGCGACCAGAGCTGATAACGCCAAGATAAATGAGCCAGGCACACAAACAAAATGTTTCTACTGCAACCCATTGCAACATGTAACTTGAATGAATGCAGTTATTCTTTCCTTTGACGAGCGTGCCATTTTCATTCGTTGCGGAATCTGTCTTCACGTGCATTACAAAGCATCCTAACCTGCAACTTTCTATGTTTTGTTCAACTCAGCGATGGGCTACACATTTTCAAGCTCATTGCTGGAAAAAAATACATCGTTATTTCTAATATAATCTTCTCATAATAATATATATATATATATATATATATATATATATATATATATATATATTGAATTTTCAGTTTAAATAAATACAAATAAGTGAAATACAGTCTTTTTAATAGTACATTGCGGCTTGGAGCAAAGAGATCATTTGCCTTTGCTTTTTAATTTCGCTTTGGTATTTTTCCATTAAGAAGGAAAACAAGATAGGTCTATAATTAAATGGCAGTCACCCGATATTAGCTCATGCGGGTGACAATCGGGAGAAATGGAGAAAGTCTTTTTGACGCCTGCAGGAATGTTGGATTGGAAATTAATAGCTACAGAGAAAAGTATAATATGGTAAAGAAACAAAATAATGCGCTACAAAATATTAGAATAGCATATAAAGCATTCGAACAAGTGGAGAAATTCCAATATCTGGGAGCAATAATTACAGATACAAATAATATAAAGGAAAAAGTGTCAATTGTAATCAGGAAGTGAATGTTTTTATGCAATTCAGAAACTTCTGTATTCTTGTATTTTGTTTAGAAATCTAAATATAAAAATTTATTAGACTATCATCCTGCCGATCGTAATAGGCTATATGTATGTGAGACATGGTCCTTTACTCTTCGGGAAGAATATAATATGAGACTGCTCTAAAACAGGGTGCTTAGGAAAATATTTGGACCTAAGAGATATGAAAACTAGGACTGGATAAAACTGCATAATGACGAGCTTCATAACCTGTACTTTCCACCGAATACGATAAGGGTAATTGTATCACGGAAGATGAAAAGGGCTGGACAATGTTGAGCGTATGGGAGAGAAAAGACATATCTCAAAAATATTGACTGGGAGACCCGAAGGGAAGAGACCACTTGGAAGACCTACCAGTAGGTGGGAGGACAATATTAGAATAGATTCAAGGGAAGTAGGATTTGCGGGGGATGATTGGATGGAGTTGAATGGCGGACTCACGTAAGCGAGGTAATGAACCGTCCGGTTCCATAAAATTGACATGTAGTCATACATACAAACTTTTTTTTTTTCTGAATTTGGAATTTTTGGATATTTGAGACGTATATATCTACACAATACCGGAGTCGAAATATTTCAGGGTTGATCTAAATATAATGTTGGCCTATATTACTTGTATGAGCAGGAAAGTAAACATTTCTGAAAAAAAATGATAAAGCAATTGCTTGTGCATTTAAGTAGTGCCTGTAATCGGGGAAGCCACAGTTATTGGTGAACTAGTATTAAATTGCGTTTTTGTGAAGTAAAAATTCAGTATTTAAAAAAGTGATTTATTTAGTATTGTGCTCGACCTATGATAGCATCGTGACACTGTAGATTGAAAACTGCGAATTGGTAGATAGCAAAACGTTTAATAGCTAATGCAATGTCACCTGGCTTATGAGGTGAAATACAATGTCTGTGAAGTTTAAATTGGGGGTAGCGGGGAGACTAAAATAAGCATTCTGGTTCGGTTAAACATAAGAAAAGTACTAACTACACCTAGGGCTATATTATTTCTTCTTTCTTTTTTTCCTTCTTTCTTTTATTCCTTCTCATTATTATTATTAGTATTAGTATTAGGGGAAGGTCAGGTGATACAGGATACCTTAGATTTTTATGGTGGTAATCTTTTTGAAATTTTAAAAATGTGCGCAAAACAATTTGAGATATATTTACTCTTATATCAAAACGCTTATTTGAATATATATTTAGCTGAAGCTAAACCAAATAATTTCTTGTAAACCAAAAGTGGCCACAGGTTTGTACATTTGAAAAATAGAGGTTGGTATCGGACAGTCCATCTTTTCAACAACAACAAAATTATCTCAACTCTTTTACATTTTACGCAAATATCACACTTCTGAAATAAAGCGATTCCTTCCAGATTTGTACATTTTTCGTGAGCCCAGCCTTTGCAAACACTACTCTGAATAAAAGTACATCAGCAGAAAGGATACAATCTCTCGATTAGTCAGTTTCTTGTCTCTGACATTATTTAGGCTAACATTATATTGACTTCTTCCCAGTTTCCTCTTATCTTCCCCATATTTACTTAAAACAAAGGACAGAACCATCAGTAACCACGCTGGATGAGCAGCTATGATGTCCAATACCACACGATTCACGCTGTTCAGAAAAACAAAACTGAACCGAGAACCTTGGAACTGAATGAGATTCTAAACCCATAGGGAATCATCTTCGTGCATACTGATATAGGCCTAAACATAGAAGAGCAAAAACACTACACTAAAAACAATGCCTTTCGACTCAATAAAGTGTTCATCCTCTTTACACATTTAAGCTATGCTGTCAATCTCAAAACTGGTTCTGCAAACTACCTGCTAGCAGGAGATATTAAGGCTTGACCCATGATAGACGCTGTCCGATGCCACCCCCTCGTCCTCTATTAATTAACAAACTCCGTGGCGCTAACATCCCAGAAGGGACAAGGTCTACCACCCGACCGCTGCGTCATCCATCATAGGCAGACGGCAGGGTTGGGGGGACAAGCGGTCAGCATGCCGACACCCACGGCCGTTATGGTGGTTTCCATGACCGGAGCCGCTACTTCTCTATCAAGTAGCTCCTCAATTTGAATCACGAGGCTGAGTGCACCCCTACCAGACCTCCCTACCTCAGAAAAATCCAAGGAGGTACTGGGGATCGAACCCGGGCCGACGGATATGTAGCGACGCTAACAACAAGACCACGCCGGCGGTCTCTTCCTCTATTTCATTTGCATTTATATCAGTTGCTGTAGTATAGCGCCATAAACCGGAAGGACTTTGACTAGGTCCTAGTAGATTGTTGCAAATTTAAAATTTACATTATCCCTATGGTATAACCGTTCGGTTCGGCTCAAGACAAACATAAATTAGTATCAATTGTAATTTTGGGAGCAGGTCTGAGAGCGTGGCTGAGAACTCCTTTTTGTACCAGATGTCAAAGATTCGGTAATCTAACTTCCAAGAACAAAAAAGGGCTTACATAGTCTGTATAGTAGGGAGGAATTTACGTTGCTATTTGTATTGTATCATCGCCAGTCATAGTAGATGAGCAGCCATTTCATAATTACGGGTGGGACATTCTAGCAAATTATGAAGACAATTTTTGTTTATTACATATCATAAATAATAAACTAGAATTGGTTCTTCACATTCTGTAAAATTCACAATGCCTTCTTCTCCACACTACATGCAAAGCATTATTTAAAATTTATTTTAAATATTTCAAATTTGTTTTTTAAAATCTATTACGGGCGGACATAATTTGGACACTGATTTTAATGATGCAAAACAAAAGTTCATTTGCTGTTCTGCCATTACTGGGTCTTAATGTTGTTATTAATGAAGGTATGAGGGATTAAATACGAATTATAAACTGTTTCCAGGTTGTCAGAACATTTATGTAACTCATCAATAATAATTTAACAAAACTATCACCATTACGGTTGGGACAAGAAGTCACTGTTTGTTACTTTACATAGTAATTAATAGTAATTAACCACACTTTTTTTGGGAGTTAATCTTATACCAAATTGTACCTTAAGATGTATATTTTCTCAAATGAAATTGGACAGAGCTGATTACTCTTGACTACTTGGTATTAAAGAGTGTTAAAATCATGCTAAAATGGTAACAAAGTAACTACAACACAATAAAGAAGTAAATCGACAGATTTTACACATGAAACCACTAAGTCCTTAAAATTCAGTGAATTTACAAAATTTTATAACTTCTCTCTTTGAGGGAAAAATTCCCATATTGTATGAAATGGCTGTGAGACCTTTCTAGACGTTCTGCTTATTTTCATAACACACTTTTTTTTCTATACCTGATGTCATCTTCCCCTATTTTTCAGTTACTGTAATAGAAAAGAACGAAAAGCTTACATTAACTATATATATATAATTTTGTATTTATTTTACACACAAAAAACTCTCGAACCTTTAAACCTGATAGCAGTGTAAGAAAGAAATGTTTCATAACATAAACCTACTTATTTTAACAAGAGATCTTGAAATAAAATATTCTGTGGTAAACTAATGAATGCTCTTCGTGAATAAATTCCAAATATCTTCACCCTCATACCTCAAATGCCTTCACGTCCATTTCCCTTCCATATAGAGACATCAATATAAACGATGCTATGTTTATAAGATATTCTATTCTTTCTTCAAGGGAATAAACGACTTCCTGAGCTCAGTGAGAGGGAAAGATATGTAAAAAGTTCTGCTCCCGGTGTCTAGAAACTGAAAACATTTGTTATGTATTTATTAAAATCTCCGTAATGCCCTTGAATTCGATCATGAATTCATGAGTTACGTGATATGTTCGAAGCATTTATTCGTGCATCTTTCTGTTCGTCCACTGTTCTTTCCTTTCGTTGGAAGACAGTATGAAAGTATTTGGTGGAAGTAAACTATGCAAACCAATCGCCTTGGTGTTACATCCCTGGCAAGATAGTTCAAGAACGAGTATCCGACACAGCGACATTTAAATTTTTCTTTACTTAAATGGTAGATGGCAGGTTTGATAGACATATAGCAGAGCGAATTCTCTTAATAATAAAGTTTTATGCATAATGCTGACCGCTCTACCATAAATAGACTGACATTTTGTGAATGTAATTTGAAATATTTCAATATAACTTGAAAAATTTATCGTAAATAGTAGGCCTATTCAGCCAACCCAACCTCTTCATTTGATATTTTCTTTTATTATAATCCCTAATATTTAAACATAAAATGGAGTAAAACAATGTTTAACTATTCTTTGAATAAAAACACTTTCCCTAACGCACTTTATTTACCTTGGTTAACTTCTGGACTGCCGTTTCGCAGGTTGTGTTCCTGCATCATCAGCAGAGTGGCACTGCTGATGATGATGCAGGAACACCACCTGCGAAACGGCCGTCCAGAAGTTTACCAAGGAAATAAAGTGCGTTAAGGAAAGTGTTTTTATTCAAATTATTTAATAAACAACGCTAAAGTCAGACACAAGAATGAATTTTAACTATTCTTTACTCAAAGGAATAGTCAATTCTATTACAATGTAAGTACTAATTTCTTTATCTTGAAATGTCAAGTCTTCAAATGTGCTATTTAGTCCCCAAAATTTGGGAACTGCACAGCAAAGACTTTTTGCCACGATTACCAACAAAATTAACAAAGTATATCTTTTTCTCAAGATCTAATCTATTTACCACTGACAATTTTGGGGCTGATTGTGGTAAATGTTTTTAGGGTCAGGGAAAAAATTGAGAAAATCGTATGAAATATGTAGAACTTATCAATTTCACAGTTCGGCTCCCTTACGCTTGGAATTTGTCTCTTTGTAATATAAAAAGTAATAGATTTAGTTATTAAGGTTGTAAATTTACTTTAATTCTCTCTTAATTCTATATTAATGTGAGGAGCCTCTCGCCTGCAGTATGGCCACAGGAGAGAAAATAAAGTTGTAATGCAAGAGATTTCAGGTATTAAAATACATGTTACAGACCGTTGAGTTCAATGAATATAATAAAACCACCATATCAACAACATTAAAAATATAATAAAATATTGAGTTGCTGGTATCAAGTCCATTTTATCATAAGAGATTTGAGATAAAACTGCGTTCTGCTTTTCATTAGCCTATGAATTAGCCTATGTATGACCGTTATTGAAGGACCTATAAATCATTGAAATGAGATCAACCGCATTACTTCTATGGAAAGCATAATAGGCCTGCTGGCATTTTACAGGCACATTTAGTTATTTTTGAATCCACTAATCTGAACTCTCATGGCAAGATCTGGTAACCATTGAGGACGAAGTTCATTTGTTACGGACACACATACTCACATAGGCTTACAATTTCGCATGCAGGTGCTTGAATACACAGCCACACACAAGTGGCTTTATTTATTTATTTATTTTATGTATTCATTTAATTCTTTGATATTGGCTTTTGTGCTTGATATCTACCAAGTATATCTACATTCAGCTTATTTTACTACGGATTTATTTTTTAATTTCTAAAAATGATGTTACGACTACTAATAAATAAATGTATAGGGGAAAAATACTAGATTCTGTAAGTAAAATAAGAAAAAGATTTCTACAATGTTCTGTTTAAGCGATTGGAACTACCTACTAGTTATGACTTATCTTTTAGTATTTCCGGGTTCGATCGTCAGTCACAGTAAAATTTTTGATTGGCCTAATCCTTCTGATGGCACTATGGCCCTGTGGTCGATTCAGCTTCTCAACTGAAATTAGCACCAAGAGGAATCCTGGGACTACAGACGGCCTTTGTTTAATGCTGACAGCCTTTCCACCTTAAAGCCGAATTTTTTAAGTCTGGGATCACCAACCTCCTGGATCCCTAAGGACCTTCACGACCGGCATAGGGAACACTTTCCTTTTTATTTGAATATAAAATCGGAAAGCTCTCATTAGAGTTCTAACATTGTTATACACTACTTGGCCGGTTTTGTAAAACCGCGTTAAGCTTAGCAACCCATTCAAAATGTGAAAATAATTTAAATTTATATTCGACAACTTTACGGATGATAAACCGTATGAAAGTAAAGAAATTGGTATAATTTATTTTTTACGGTGCAGTTCCTTAAAATAATTTAGTCAACAAAGTACTCGATGAGTGCAAGAAGCCCAAGTCAGGACAAAATGATGACCCTTAAATATCACTTTAGAAAGGACGACAATGGGTCCATTATTCCCTTATGGCTAAATCTCTTCCTGGCCTGGTCTCTGAAACTTAGAACAGAATAGATACCATGGTGAATGTGTTCCTTTCATTTTGTAATGAATATATTAAGACGCTTGTAAACCTGTGGTACTGCTGAATAGTCTGAGAGCGCGTTTAACATCGGATGTTGTTTTAGGGCCAGTTGTATAAAACTCTCTAACTGGTGATTATTTTAAACTGAAAGTTAGAAGATAACTAGCTACTTATGTTGTATAAAATTAACCATAAATTGTGTAACTTTCAGTTAAAAATAACTAGAGAAAATAATAAAACATCTGGCAACAGTGTAAGAGATGAGGGAAATTTGCAGAGAAAGTTATTTTTGTGTCTTTGGAATGTGATATTCAACTGTTAGGCAAAGATGATTTGGTTGAAAAAGGAGGCCATGTTTACTATTGCCTCTGCTTTAGCCTATCCAGAGAGGTGTTTATGAATACTGTGTTTGTGGATTGAAGTATTATTCCAATTAAATATGCAGGAAGAAGCAAAAAAGAAACGGATTCGTTCTGTTAATTTTACTGACAGGGAAAGGGACATGTTAATTGAGTTTGTATTGGAAAGAAAAGACACAAATGAAAACAAAAAAACAGATTGTACAACTAATAAGAAAAAGGACCAGGCTTGGTATGAGATAACTTCAGAGTTTAATTCCAGAAATGCAATCCCCAGGGACTGCAAGAGCATCAAGCTGTGTTATGAAAATATAAAGAAAAAAAATTAAGACAAATACACATGATAAGGTAAGCTGTATTTGGTAATGTAGTATTGTGGGCGCATTCAAGAACCTGACATGTAACAATTTTTTATATTCTGTCATACATTGCTACAAATTTTGTAAGTTTGTATCCATGTAACATTACAGGAGTTCACATGAATCGTTCCCTGGTGCATTTATAATTGGGAAAGTTCATTTCTTTTTTCATGTAGCATGATGATACTTATACGATGGTTCTATGATATTAAACAATGTTATCATCTTCTTGCATGTACCCAGAAAATGTAAAATAATATGTTGATGTAACTGCTGAGTAGAATATTTTCATTTATCTTTTCTATCAGATTTTACTTTTATACAAAAATTACTCTCCAAACACCCAACCAGCCATAACCCTAAATCTATAACTAATGTATATTTTAATTTTAATTTTAGGTTGAAATGCACAAAACTGGAGGAGGGGGTTATGTACCAACTTCACTTACAGAGAGTGGACAGAAGTTAATTGCTGCTCTGAAACCACAATTTCTACCTATTTCTAACAATGTAGATGATGCAGATTTTCAGCCTGAAGAAATTGTTGATGTAAGAGTTGAAAATGTTCTAACATCCAACATCCAACTGGAATCACCATATTTTTGATGTCATTGAGAATGAAGATATAGAAGAACAAAGAAGCCCGATAAGGGAGCTTAATGAGGTTGGTGGAGAAGTAATCAAATGAACGTATTTTTAATAACATACTTTCGAAGAAGCTTCAACTTTATGGAAGAATGATCTTGCATTTTATTCATTACAGGTAGAGGAGCAAAGATCAGATGTTGGTCCATCATTGCCTAAAACAACAAATTCAGAAAAAAAAAATATGCAGCGTTATTATAAACGAAAATTAGAATGTTTGGAAATTGAACATGAAATAAAGATGAAGATTTTGATATTGGAATTAGAAATCAAAGAATATGAGAAGGAGAATGAAAAATAATTTTACTTTATGATAGAGTAAATAAATTTGAAAATTAATGTGTTTTTATCATTTATAATATTATTATAATAAAAATAATAATACCTGAATGTGTTGTCAATCAGTGCAGTTCTCAATGCAGTACTTGAACAATAGGTATAGGGAGTTCTTGATAAACCCTTCTTCCTTGAAAAATAGCATGGTCAATCTCAGGGGTGTCATCATCATCTGCATTGATGGCTATGTTATGCAATACAAATGTTGCAACTATGATGGGTGGAACACGAAGTAATTTCACTCCTAGCTTCATTCTCAAGCAGGGAAATCTCCTTTTGATGACACCAAATGCCCTCTCAATAACTGATCTTGTTTGCTTATGCGCACGGTTGTTGGCTCGCTCTGATGGAGTTTCTTCATGGAGTACAGGGGTAAGTAAGTAGTGGGAACAGTGATATGCGCTATCTCCTAACAGTTCTCCTTCTGGAAACTCACCCACTTCAAACTGTGCATTAGGGTGGAACGAAAAACATCAACTTTTGATTTTCAATTTGTCGCGGAAAAGTTGCCTTTCGGTGTAAATAAGATAAATTTAAAATATGAAAAATATTGGATTATGTCTTGAGGTGCCGCAAGGACGTTAAAGTTTCATAAAACACACACTTTTTGCAATTTTTTCAAACACTTTTGCGAAACAATCAGCTTTTGATTTTTAATTCGTAATAGCACGGAAAAGTTGCCTTTTGGTGTAGATAAGATAAATTTAAAATATGAAAAATATTGGAGTAGGTCTTGAGGTGCCGCAAGGAGGTTAAAGTTTCATAAAAACACACTTTTTTGAATGTTTTCAAAGATTTTTGCGAAACAATCATCTTTTGTTTTTTAATTTGTAATAGCGCGGAAAAGTTGCCTGTTGGTGTAGATAAGATAAATTAAAAATATGAAAAATATTGGAGTAGGTCTTGAGGTGCCGCAAGGAGGTTAAAGTTTCATAAAAACACACTTTTTGGAAATTTTTCAAAGATTGTTACGTGTCTCGATTATTAAATAAAAGTTACAAATAGGCGTTATAATATGAATAGAAAGATAAAAACAGCTTTACTATCTTTACTGAACTTTACTGCTATTGGGTGTGATGGAACCGTTGTAAACACTGGACATAAAAATGGTGTGATTTCTTTGATGGAAAAGGAAATAGGAAGACCTTTACAATGGTTAATTTGTTTGTTCCATGGTAATGAGCTACCATTGCGACATCTTTTTTGTCATTTAGATGGTAAAACGAAGGGACCCAATGAGTTTAAAGGCGAAATAGTTCAGCAGCTAGAAAACTGTGCTAATCTACCTATGGTTACTTTCTTGCCAATTGAAAATAACCTTCCTCTTTTGGAGAACAAAAATGATTTAAGTACAGATCAAAAATATTTATTGGATATGTGTATCGCTGTATCAAGTGGAAATTGCACACTAGATTTATCTTTAAGAAACCCTGGAAAAATTGCTCACTCCAGGTGGTTGACATTAGCCAACCGCGTGCTTAGATTGTATATATGGCAACTGAAAATCCAACTGAAATTCTTAAGACTCTGAGTGAGTACATTGTGAAAGTGTATGCGCCTGTGTGGTTTAATATTAAGTTAAAACCTTCATGTACTTATGGTTCCAAACATCTGTTTAACCTTATCTCATATTCACGCTATCTCTCTGACAATCTCAAGAACGTTATAGACCCGATTATTCAAAGAAATGGGTACTTTGCTGCTCCGGAAAATCTCCTTTTGTCCATGCTATGTGATAAACGCAAAATTCAAAGAGAACTTGTTTTACGACGTGTATAAAAAAAAGCACGAACAGAAAGTAGAGGCGGAGTCAGGAAGTTAAAGTTCCAAAGATAAACTTTGATGCAAAGGATTACATCGACATGATCTCATGGCCTGAAAATGACGTAACTGAACCCCCCTTGTTCAAACATGTAGGCCTATCCAGTGACTCTCTCAAAGACTTTATACGGAAGGTATCTGAAACTGAACCAAATAGTAAAATGGATCCGGTTATCGACTTTCCCCGGCTTCCTTGTCACACGCAAGTAGTGGAAAAAGCTGTGAAGCTGGTGACCGAATCGGCTCAAAATCTCTGTGGTTCAATCGCAAGAGAAGGATACATAAGAGCAAAAGTTGACTCACGTGTGAATATGCCAAAATTTAATACAAAAAAACAGTTTAATGTGGCAAAGAAGTAGAAACAAATCTTTTGCTGCTGTAACATTTTTTATCATTAAGGATACAGAAGTAAGAAATACAAAATTTGACATTACAAAATTTTTATTACTATTATTATTATTTGTAATTAATAATTTTTTTCAATTCTAATGCTTATATATGTATTTAAAACCAAGTTTTGTAACATTATATGTACGAAAAATTCATAAAAAATATTTTATCAAAGTTTATAATTTCTCAATTTTTTCAAATTTTTTTGAAAACCTTAAGCTCTTTGCGGCTCCTCAAGATGTTGTAGTATTGTAACCAAATTTTGTTTAATTCTTTTTGAGCCTAAAAGGCAACTTTTCCGTGCTATTACAAATTAAAAATCAAAAGCTGATTGTTTCGCAAAAGTGTTTGAAAAAATTGCAAAAAGTGTGTTTTTATGAAACTTTAACGTCCTTGTGGCACCTCAAGACATAATCCAATATTTTTCATATTTTAAATTAAATTTATTGACACCAAAAGGCAACTTAACCGCGCTATTACAAATTGAAAATCAAAAGTTGACGTTTTTCGTTCCACCCTACTGTGCATGTAGTCTACAGTTGTTAAATATATGGCTATCATGAGCAGATCCTAGCCACCTAGCCACCACATTTTGAAAACTTAGCTTAGAATCACAGATTGCTTGTACATTTAACGAAAACCAACCATGTCGATTTCTAAAGATTTCACCAATGTTACCACCAGGTGATACAATAGGTATGTGAGTGCAATCTATAGCACCTATAATTCCTGGAAAATTACGAATATTGTAAAATTCTAACATTGTTTTCCTTAAGACTCTAACCTCAGTTGGCATTTTGATAAATTCAGGCCTTAAAGCAGCAATTTCTCTAGTGACTTTATGTATTGTTCTACTAGCTGTTCCTTTATCAACATTGAATATGTCACCAACAACTATTTGGAAGCTTCCAGTCGCATAGAACCTCAGAGTTAAAAGTATCATAAACATAGGATACAAAACATGGTTCCGCTTAGTTTGTGGTTGCAGTGGGCGACATAACCTCTGTTCTAATTCTTCTACTACAAATTTTGATAACCGAAATCGCATTTTAAATTGCCTGTCATTTAGTTCCAATATAGGATTCCTTCTCTCATGAAATACACGAGGTGCACGTCGGATTTCCATTTCATCATCAGATGAACTATCTGAATAGTCAGAAATCTGGAAATAAGTGTTTCATTTTGTAATGTATAGCTAGCATAACCTAGCCTACATCAATGCTATCTGTGTATGTTCAGTGTCATTACTCAGATAAAATGAAAGCAAACTGAATCTAAATGGTTTAAAAATAATTATAACTCACCATTTTACCTTTAAATTAATTTTTCGTGTCTTTTCACTTTTTGAAAAATGATTTAAAATCTACACAACATCAGTTATTGTTATAACTGTCAAAAATTCACCAGTTTTATTAAACTGATGGTTAGGATGAGATAAACTTGGATTATTGTTTATTCAACAAAAAGAGATAGTTAAACATAACTAACAGTTAATTTTACATGGTAAACACAAGGTTTATACAACTGGCCCTTAGTGGATTATTTAGATAACCTATGTAAGTATTCTGTAGATGAAGTAGATAATTTAGATAACCTATGTAATTATAAATTAATAAATTTAAATAATTGTACAGTGCATGTAGAGCCCTTTGATGGGAATCCAGGACAGGGGCAAATAAAGATTAAATGTTAAATAAATAACAAAATTAATTGTTTCCTCATTTCCTCATTGGTATATTTCATGAACATTAACTTTAGCCTGGATATTATATTGAAATTCCTGTATTCGTGATCTTAATATAAGACAACTGAATATTCTAGTATATCAGTGAAACTAATCTTCTGATTCTTTATTCTATTCCAGGTACGTGAAATCTGCTGTCACAGTTTGAAACAATGCTGACCTATTCTTTCGCTCTAATACGTGTAAGTAGACAACACGACTATCGATTCAAAATTACTCAATGGGCGATTAAATATTTTGCACCTTACTTCGTTTCTGCCGTGGTTATTCCCATTTTACACAATATGTGAAATTATTATAGTATTTTATTATTACTATTACCTGTCCCTCTACCCTCTCTCGGAAAATAAGCATATCAAAATTCGTATAGGTAATGAAACCTCCGCTTGGAGGCCCCTTCGCCCCACCTGGGGATCATAGGGTACCAGATACAGATACAGATTATTACTATTATTAATATTATTTTTATTAGGTTAGTTGTAACATTGTGGTAATTTATTTGATGCATTAAAATATGACTGAACCTTTCAATAAAAAGTACATTACAGTCTTTGTTAATCATGCTTTTCCTCGACCCAGTAGTACTTTTGGAAATTACGTTTCAGTTTATTTATTATGATGAACAGAATGAAGACATATTTCCGTTCGTTTCGAGATTGAATATTAGTTTATAATCTGATGTTCTCGACTATGACAGGTCAACTGTATTCTCATGAAGAGATTTCAATATAACATTCCTTTGTCGAAATTGTTAAAAACACCACTGGTCTTTAGTCTGCTTCATATTATTTGAAGGAAGAGCAAATCTCTTACATTTTGGGAGTCCTCTAATTGCATACGACTATTGCAATCAGAGCCGAAGGCGGAAAAAATGGCAGTGCGATCACTGATCAGCCATTTGAGGCGTAGTAGGATAACACCTATAAGTCTTTTACGAAATAGTAAAAAAAAATATTAGTATTATTAATAATAATGTATAATAATTGTAATAATTTCACCCCATAAATTGAGTCCCAATGGCAAATTTTAACCTTTAACCATACAATATAGTTAATTTATTTGGAGACAAAATTCTGAACTGTTTTTAGATTCTCTTTCTAGTAACTAGCTTAAGACCTCGATATCCTTGCTATTGTTCTACACAATTTATGGATTATGTATTCTAAATTTAAATAAAAATATGTCTGCATGGGTGGAGCAATAGGTCTGGCAATGAGTTTCTGTTGGTAATCTCACTTTTTTTTTTAAGCTGGCAAGGACATTGACATTTATATGTGCACAAATGTCACATACTTCTTTGGGTGCATTTGCAGGCATGTGTAAAATCTTCTTAGACAAACATTTTCACCACACAGGCAACAGTTACAGGCCCAGGTACAGCACACAGCCGTCGTTAACTAACCATAGCAAACTACCATTAAGTGGAAGCACTCATTTATGCGGTTTATGTAAAAGAATGCCAGCGTCATTACTAGGTCAAAATAAAATAAAATTCCCAAGTTGTTACATTGGCGTAATTTCCTCGTAAAATGAAATAAGATCGTACGTACAATTATATTTGAATTTCGAAATTGATTGTAAAATTTTTCCTATTTGTGCTTCTTTAGGACTATTTTTAATAAAATGTTCGAATTCAGTTTCCGGTCACCAGAGATTGCCAGTTGACTGTTAAAAGAAATTCGTTACATTCCAATCTCAGGAGTATAACGACTGGTTTATAGCAGAAAGAAACTGCAGAATGTCAGAAAAGCAAAAAATGAATACCCTTTTGTCAGTCAATATAATCTCCATACGTCCTTCCTCGACAGTGAAGTTACTGTGGATTGCGATAGTAACATGGCTCTGCGTAGAGCATGTACTTATTGCCTGGTTCTTTCTTTAAATAAGCTTGGAGTAATGAGGATAGACAGTGAGTCATAATGTGCAGCAGATAAGCCGTTAAGATATAAGCACTCTGTAACTCAAGATGAGGATGCTGACTTTGAAGCTTCTCAGGGGTGGCCAGAATTCCTCTTGCTTGACCCATCAAAATTAACATTAGCCTATATTTCTACAGAAGGCATTATTACTTAATCAGTATTTGGACATACTATTTTGTAACTAGTATGAGGCATTCGGCCAGATAACATGGTAACTGACAAAATGGAAAACGTTATTATATGGAAACTGAAGATTTGAAGAAAAAAATCATGTTTGGAGATCATAATTAATTCTGCTAATATAAGGCAATAATACAATTTTACGACTATAATTTAATTTAGTAAATTTTCTAGTTGAGTATTTTAAAGCTACATCATTTTTATTTTCTCTATCTTCAACAATACAATCTGTTCAGCACTGAACAATGAGTAATAAGGAAACAAGAATGAACAAACATACTTACAAACTGTATAGCCCAATCGCTAATATTTGCATAGGATAACAAATCTGTCTGATGTATCAATTAAATCTCTAGAACAAGTCCACTACTTCATTTCTATGGAGCCTACATGTGCCTGTCTAATTGTTCAAGGGATTCACTGCATATGATTTGGGGTGTTTGTTCAGACGATTCTGATAGGCCATAATGCAGAAGCTATATAATTAAATATAAATGCCTGCATTTATATATCATGTTTTACTTTCTTACTTCATAATTTTAACTGAATGTTAAGTGGTAGTTTGATCACTCTGTGAAAAACAGGTGAGAAACCCTTTCGGTCAATATATTATTCATTCCAATTTTATTTTATTTTATGGCATGGTCTAAGTATTTTAAACATTTTCACAGCCTGAAAGGTAATAATTTTTATGTGGGGCTTGAAGCATTCCGATATTTACATTGACCCCTTTTTGTAGTAATTTTTTTATTACTTCATAGTTCAAATTACGTTTATGAATATTTGAATGAAAGAAAAAATGTTTTTTTAATTTTTCATTAAATGTTTTTATGAATAAATGTATTCAATGATAAAATGTACAAAATGTATTTAAACTAATGATAATAACAAAAGGGACTTCTTAATTGGTTTGAAACTTTTTAAGAATAGTAGTGACGTATACTATGCATTTCGTAAAAATTCACAATGGAATTTACAGAAATGAGCTTGTAAGAGATTAACATATACACACTCTGTATTAATAACATCTCTCGCGATACACTCGCCGCTATGAATGTGACATGCTGTAGCTGGCCCACTCCAAGGATATGGAAAGGTGGTGCGACGCTAGTCGTGAACTTCGCCTCCCAACATCACACGGGATTTTGAACCTTCATCGCAAAACTCACAATTGAATAACGGATCTTTTTTTTTCAAGTTTCCGTCATGAAATTTAAATGAAATTAACTTAAAATACGTGATATTTCGGGGTAAGCGATGCTTTGTGGACAAAGAAAATAAGTACTTATTTAATTCTTTGCCAGCTGTCATAGTTACTCTAGAAGAATATCCTTAAAAATTGTTAGGAGTTGAAATATACAAATCTTATTTTAGAATGATATGCGTTTTATTTTTCTGCCTTGGAATTAAAAATAAATAGACGTGTTATCGAGATATTTTCTAAGATAACCGAATAATTCTAAAATAGTAGGCCTACAGTTACGGGATAAAATAGACTTTCATACGGAAATACAACTTCAGCAGAAATAAGTTGCTATGTATGCATTGAGGATAATGAATAAAATAACCTCAATAAAAGTCCTGAGATCAATATACTTTGCCCACATCCATTCTAAAGTTCGTTATGACATTGCTATATAGGGCGTGTCTAGTACATCACTGGAATTGTTCAGACTTCAAAAGGAAATTATAAAGTTATGAAACAGTTGCCAACCCTTAAATTAAAAATGATATCTCTTCCTTCTGTATACGTTGTTGTCTCTTTCATTCATAAAAACAAAGCTTTAAATTGAATTCAGACAGCTACCCATGTCTTACAAGATCAGTAGAACACTTCCATTCTACCCATAGAACTACATAGTATGTTTCCTATATGACAAAATTCAAAATCACGTAAAAACCTAACAGGCAACACTCTTTAATGAGCCAGAAAAATGTTCTTGCATAATATGCCATGCAATTAATTTAGTGTATTGTAAGTTACACATATTCACACTTGAATGGGTTGTAATTAATCTTAAGTAATTGTTGGCTATTAGTTTTAAAATTAACAATATATTTTTGCATTAGGCTATTGATCATTGACGAAATCTTAAATACTGTAGCCTATATACAAAAAATTCTACTGACGCTACTATGTCAGAAGCAGTATTAATGACATAAAAAATTACCATTAGGGAAACAGCTAAAACGGCAAAGTGGCATGCCTACTGTTGCAAAATCTACTGAGAAAATTAGTTGCAAATGAATATGTAGAAGCGCTGCTGCGCTATTTCTAGTGCATAAAGTCAGTCCTGGATTACATTCCTGAAATGATTAGTATGATCTTGATGGCGATAAAATATTGTACCCTACATGGCGATAGATGAATCTTTATTATTCCCTTTGTTATCGCGTCTTTATGAGTAACAATCCAGTTCTAGTATCAACTTACCAGGAAACGACAAAAAATGGGATCGTAAAACAATTGTCACACCTTAGTCTACAAGTCACCGTACCAAATATAAATAAAAGACTGGCCTTAAGTTCTTTGATCTCATATTAAGGATCACGATAACAAGCGTAAAAACGGGAAACTAATTTCACGCATTCATGCATATATTCCCGTCAACGAGCATCGTGTTCTTAAATGTTATAATAAAGCTTTTGTTAATGTCCACGTTACGTTTTGCTTCTCATAAATTAACGCATTATATTGTGCGTGTTAACAGAGCGACTTCAAAATGTCTCGTCTGGCTACGTTTCTTAAGTTATAACTCATTACTTGAACGGGATTTAATTATTTGTTCCTCCAAAAAGCAGTTTTATGTCGAAGGTAATATGTAGAGACCGGATGTTTATGACCTAAGAAACCAGAAATATGCATGACAATATAACCTTAAAAATGGCTAAATAGGGACACAAAAATGGACCATTATAACAAAACAATGACATATTTAATGAATCACACAAAATGTCAAATTTGAATGATTACGCTGAAAGGCCTAGGCAAAGATTTAAATATTGTTGAGTTACTGGTATCAAGTCCATTTTTATTTTATTGATCGAGCTCAACGGTCTATAACGTGTATTTTAACACCTCAAATGCTGTATGTGTGTAAAAATGACCCTATATACCATGGACAGTAAATTTGGCTTCTCTATTAAACATTTCATACAGCTGTTGACGTATCATTTCCTGAAAAATGGTCACTATGTTCTGGCAATAGTCTGTGTGTTGCCAGACAGAAGAGAAAAAACGGGTACAGTGCAATTATTTCTAGTTGGTTGTGCGCAGAGAAATGCGCAGTAGAAAGGAAGAGTCTATATCGAAATATTGTCGTGTGAAGGGGTGGTTACTTATTCAGTCGCCAGTCTTGAGGACAGTCACATCGTGCTGTCTACAGTGTTTTGCAGATGACAAGCCGTTTGTACTTCTCCTTGCTTTGATACGCGGTCCAATCAGAGACGGCGAGACGGAGGGAAGACTCGTACTGCTAGCGGTAGTCCTTTAGCTCGTACACGTGATTGGCGGTGAAGGAAAAGGCTTCTCATATGAAAAATACTGTAAGTATACGGGTACTCGCGGGAAGGGATGATGGCTTGAAGTCAACTCCCACCTCTGGAGGCCCTTCCCCTAAAACGCGTTTCTCCGCTGCCAGGAAGAAATAATTTCGCTGTACTTCAGTTCTGAGGAGCAGACCTACGAAATGACAAAATCTATGTTTATCATTATAACCTAAAACGTTGTAGCGGATTATGAAGGGCATTTCATTATGCTGTTAGATTGGTATGGGCTGAAATATTTAGTAAAAGTGGATTTTGTTTCCGCCTTTTTCAAGCTTGGAGGCGTAATTACGAAGTCTTGGCGTGGCAAACACACACTAAGACAAAACATCTGCTTACTAATTTTTTGCCTTCTATATCTAGCTCCTAAAGAAGTAAGTGATTGCTTTTTGTTTCATCTATATGACGAGAGACCAAGAAATTCCAAAATAACAATTTTGTGGTTACCTTGTTGACAACTATACATCAAACGAAGGACGGTTTCCCTCAGAAATTTAACACATTCATCAGAGACAACAAACACAATCAATGCCTGCGAATCATTTCTCAAATCGTTCAATGCCCTGTTTTATTTCCCCCACCCTGATTTCGAATTGATCGATGTAATATACTCACTCCAAAATTAAACGGTGCAGAAGAACGAACAAAGCCTTAGTATTATTTTATTTTTAAAGGTTGGTACTTTTAGGCCTATATTGTTTTCCGGACTATTTCATTCAAACTGCGGATACACCTGGTGTGGTAAAAAATATGATGCAATTGATAAAAACTTTTAATATCAATAATTATTCTCAAAATATTAGTTTCTTTACAGATCCGTCCAACAGGTCACTGCTACAAATAAGGTCTGATTAAATAAGAAATTTTTAGCCCAGTCTTTACGTTTTATCGTTCAAGAACGGTTTTCTCGGATAAGTGAGCCAATTTTATTACTCATCCACGAACACCGCTCTTAACGATTACGCGTAAAGACGTCAGAAAAGTCTTATTTTAACAGGGGTTAGTTGCAGAAGTGACAGTTCTGAAGAGAAGGTAAATTTTAATAATAACAAATTGATAAACAAATTTGATCATTTGCATCATATTTTTAACCACACCAGTTCGCCATTTCGCTGTTTGAATAAAATAGTACGGAAAACATTGTTCGCCTATAGGTAGCGACCTATAAAATAAAATAAAATCAGGTAAACTGATATGACAAAGTGCCAGTATGTTTTTGTTGAATCAATTATAATTGCAATTATGATATGCAGAAAAAAGAAATTCTAATCAAATTAAAATCGACCAGCGTCAGCAGAACTACAGATTTGTGATACCTTGACAATCGCGCACTCAGATTTAAAAAAAATAAAGTAAATTTAAAAAAAATCCATGTCAAATCGGCCGGCTCCGGGATTTGATTCGGAGACCTATAGAATACCAGTCCAAGACGTTACCATTTGGCCAACTCAGTCAGTTTGACGGTGTTGTTTGTATGTAAAGGAATAGTGTTAACTGTGAAATTATACCGGTAGACAAAAATGAAAAAACATGCTACATTTAATTAGTCGTTACTCTGGTACCGGTCAACCGATTATGTCTAAAATTAATAGGCTTCTTGCCATGGACATTATAAATGCTTATACCAAGTTTCATGAAAATCCGATAAAGCATATTTGAGTTATGGGGCCTTTTGTTATATAATACCATAAAAATGCACTAAATTGGGCATTATTCCGGTACCGGCCAACAGATTTGGTCCAATCAACAGACGTCTTCCCATGGACATTATAAATGTGTATACCAAGTTTCATGAAAATCCGATAAAGCGTATTTGAGTTATGGCGCTTTTAAATAAAAACCCTGAATTGGGTTTGACGCTGGTACCGGTGAACCGATTTGGTTCAATATCGATAGGGTTCTTCCCATGGACATTATAAATGGGTGTACCAAGTTTGATGAAAATCCGATAAAATGTATTTGAGTTATGGCGCGTACAGACACACGGACATACATTTTTTCGTCCCCCACACACAATCTCATAAAGTACCATACTGGCACTTAATAACACCAAGAGACAATGGCTATATTAAGATAGATTTGAAGGGAAGTAGGATTTGCGAGGGATGGTTGGATAGAGTTTTCATAAAAACGGGGTGAATGGCGGGCTCAGGTAAGCCTGGCAATGGACCTTCGGGTTCCATAAAATGTATAATATTCCTTTAGCTTACTTTGAAATTGTCTATTACCATTGAGTAAGTAAGAGACAATGGGTATTTGATTTTCCGCCCATTCTTGTGGCGCAAAGTCCCGCACCCGGGTTGTTTGGCTATATTATTAATTAACAATTGGTCACGTTTTGATAGAATTACTATTATTGTTGATTATAGTAGCGCGATTGTTGGCAACATTTTTGCTTATCTATCGGAAAGTGGAGAGTAAAACATGAAGTTTCTGCTTTGATAATCGGCTTTAAAAGTGGGAATATTTTCAGCTTTGAAAGTGCGTTCTTTTTTCGTGTCTGCGGTATTCAGTTTGGTTAAGATACGCGTAACTTTCACGGACAGAGTTGCAGAAAGAAGACTGATCGCTTGATTATTTCCTATTTCAAAACATAAAAACCACATTTTGAGTTTTACACATAATGAATAAAGGAATAACTTTTCAAACGCTTCACAGTATGGCACTGGTTTTCTATGCCGAAGGTCACGAGTATCATCCCGGCCCAGGTCGATGGCATTTATGTATGCATAAATGTGGCAGACATCTGTATATTTACGGGGAATTGAAAAAAAAGTCATACGCGACATAATTCCGGCTCATTTAGCGACGGTCAAACTTTAGCAGTACACCACCGTCGTTAATTTTCCTTAAACTAACAAACATATTATCATTAAAAAACCATAACAATATTGAAAATAACAATGATAACGATATAATCATGATAATTTATAATATAACTAGCAGACTCCCGTGGCTTCGCCCACGATAATTAATTGGAGGATAAAAAATTAAGAGCAAAGTAATTAAAACATTATATTTATTAACACTTGCACGCGAAACATTCATAGGCCTAAACAAAACGATTAATAATTAATGAAACGGCTAAAAATCTGTCTTTGAATTGAATTTCACGATTAGAAAGCGCAGCGTGGAAAAAACAACCTCTGATTCGAGTTCTCTGGCCCAGAAAACCCCTGCATAGTGAGTTCCGTCTAAACCGATCAATGTTTGTCCATTTAGGCCTATAGACTATTCATTATCTCTCTTCCGACTATGTTGAAAATTTCAGATATCTGCGTGCCTTGACATTAACAAATGAATCGACGGATGAATCCCGATGCTCTTATTTCCAAAGTATGACAAAAATAGCCAAAGCCAACTGCAGTTGATTTGACATAAAATGTATTACTCAAAACTGAAGCTTCGAAAACGCCAAAAATGCACGTTTTCCTCCCGTTTTTCACTCATAACTCACGAACGATAGTGAAAATTAAAATTCTGGCTTCGAGGTGCATTTTCCGACCCTTCAGTCCATCTGTTTAAAATTTCAGATCTCTGCGTTCAATAGATTTCGCTGGGCATCGCGGACAGACAGACAAACGCTTCCTTTTATTAATAAATGAAAATAATACAAATTATAGAAATATTATAAGAAACAATAGTAATGATAAAAAATGTTAATATAATTTTTGAAAGATCACATCTACTGGAGAACGACACAGAAATCCCTGAAGTGGCAGTAAAAAGACTGAAACTGTAAGTTGACTCGGCCTTTTCCTTTACATCTGAACTAAACTACGTAAGCGAGTAATAAAAACAAGAGAACCAAAACAAGCTAAGGGCGGAATTCTGGAACAAGCCTTCAACTCCTCCTGAAACCCTCCTTAGTAAAGGAGGGTAAAAAGAAGGCACCTTCTTCAAATGCAAAATCAAATTCTCGGTTCTTTCTTATAGCGTCCTTAATGAAGGACAGCTTATAAAGCCTCCTTCAGTTGCCATGGTCAGGTGGCATCTGCATGGAATACAAATGTTCCCATATGTTCGATTATACATTAAGTGATGTATAATGACTATTTATTTTATGAAAATTGATGACAATTAAATTACAGAATTGAATTTTACTTCATTTTATGTCAGATTAGTAATTCCTGACCTCTTAATAAATAATGTAATGGTTGTAATTTATATTTCCTCTCTGCTCCGTCTAAGTGCTTTGCTATGGTAATACTTGAAATATAAATTACCTCTCTCTGCTTATTAAGCTCTTTGCGGTTACGTCTTTAGTTCGGTGTCGCGCTCTAGTGGGGAGCTCGAGCATCTTGAGCCTGGCGACGACCTTGCCAGATCCGCCGAGTGAGTTAAAGTGCACGGTTGTGGGGGAGTCGCCTGGAGATTTTCTCTCGTTCCTGTATGTGAGTACCGACATTTTACTATGGCGTAACCGTAATTTCAATTTTTGTGCCTTCAGCACACATCTCATGTATGTAAAAGAGAGAGAGCAAGCCTTAAAAGTACCTATTGTCAGTTATATCCAGTAAATTCAGTGACCATGTAAAAGATTCAGGTCTAGCAGAAAACTTATTTCGTGATTGGCTAATTGCCATTATAATGTTAAATAATTTGTGGAGTAGGTAATCTATGGGTGAAGCAATATTAGGGGACCCATATGCTGTTTCAAGTTTTGATAGTATATCAGCGCTGTTAATCAATGTTTCAGAAAGATCCCGCAAATTAATCTATATGCAAATAGACATGTCATTTACGTAGAAGCCCAGTGGCGTGATAGTCATGTTTCATTAATTTTGGTAACGCCTACTTCTATAAATGATTATTACCTTTTCTTATAATGCATTTTGATTGAAAGATTAAAATTTCTTAGACTGCAGAATTTTTGTAATCATATGTTACTTTCACGCAATGTTTATGATCAAGGAAAGGGGCGTTTCTTGTACATGCATCGACGCCATGTTAAAGTTTTGTCCAGAAATAATTCTTGTTACTAGGCACATGAGACATATAATGTAATATTCCCATTATTTGGAAAGAGTAATATTTTCTTAATCAAGTTAATGTTCACGCTTATATACCTTAAAATGAAATTTGGAACATTAGAATTCTGATACAGGTAAATTCTTGATTATAAGTTGATAATGTATTTGAGGAAAATTCCCACTATCTAGGATAGGCCTATTCCGTCTTGCTATTAAATTTGTGAAGCTATTGCATATCAAATTAACTTCTTGTGGCCGGTTATGTTACTTACGAGAGTTCTATTGATGGTTTTTCGGGCCTAATGCTTTGTAAATTTGTTCTTGAATTTGATCCCGGTAGGCCTATACATTTCTAGTACATTCCATCTCATTTGGTCTAGCTCTTATAGTTACCCCTTGATATGTAGTAGTTCATTTATTAATTTTGCTTGAGCTTTCGGTCACCTCAGTTAAGTAGATTTTCTGGCTTTCTAATTTTTCCTCCTTTCATATATATACACAATTATATTTGCCCTTTGAATGTGCGATTATTATATACTGCATTTTCAGTTCGAGTCTTTCGTCAAGCTACTTAAGGTTATTCTAGGCCTATTGATTTGGAACTTTAATATTGCTGGTTCCTTACATTTTTCTAAATTTATTCTAGGCCTACCTTTTTCTAACATTAGAATTTCTGATACTATATATTTTCCTGAAATTATTCTAGGCCTACCTTTTTCTAACATTAGAATTTCTGATACTATATATTTACCTGAAGTTATTCTAGGCCTACCTTTTTCTAACATTAGGATTTCTGATATCATATATTTTTCTGAAGTTATTCTAGGCCTATTCATTTGGAACTTGAGTATCGCTGGTAACTTACCTTTTTCTAAATTTATTTTAGGCCTACTCTTTTCTAACATTAGAATTTCTGATATCATATATTTTTCTGAAGCTATTCTAGGCCTATTCATTTGGAACTTGAGTATCGCTGGTAACTTACTTTTTTCTAAATTTATTTTAGGCCTACACTTTTCTAATATTAGTAGTTCTGGCACCTTATATTTTCCTGAAATTATTCTAGGCCTACTATTTTGGAATACTAGAATTGCTGACACCGTTCTTGTCTAAAATTATTCTTGCTTCATTGTTTTTGAACTTTACATTTTGTCCTAGTCTCATTTCTAAAATTATTTTGGATATTTATTCATTCTTAGTGAGTATATTTTGATACCTCGTCGGAATTGATATTTCCTGTCGTTTAACGTTGGCCTACATATGTTGATTCAACTTACTTGAGACTCTCTTATATTCACTATTACCTACTTAGCGTTTTCTGACATATTCAGATATCTAGCCTTCAGCTTATTATTCTCGACTATTTTATTTATAGTTGCTCGTCCAGGATTATTGGGATTAGGTATTTAGTACAGCTTTCCTTAAATAGAAGATTCATTATTTGGAATTGAGGTTTCAATATAGGTATAATAAACTTGAAGACTAACATATACTGGTTAGGATATATTTATTGTTTTTTATGATATATAATATTTATTAATATGGGTAATTATTGTTACTTGTTGAATTGTACTCTGCCTTTATGAGAGATGTTCCATGATATTTATTAAAGTTGTTACTTGGTTGAATTCTACCTGTTTTCTATGTGGTATTGCAAACTTGCCCTCTACTCTGCCTGGTACGAAAGAAGTCGATCTCCCTCTGAGGGCATTTCCTCATGCTTCCCCTGTGCTCTTCTGTAACAGATTAGGCATCCTATAAATTATTGCATTATATATATATTATTCTCCTTTTGGATTTGGACTTATATCTCATTTGGTATTTGAAGATAATTAAGTACAGTAGCTGGTTAGGTTATAGGATTGACCTTTTGCTGTTTTTCATTATCTAGCAACATTTTCAAGTAACTAAGTAACCATATTCTTAATTTAATTAAAGAGTTAAATCTGATAAAAAACATTAACTCGTTGCATGGTAGCAACTCTTTCGTCCGAGGCGAGGGAAGTTATATATGCTTTGCATATATAGGTCTATGCTACTATATATACATATATTTGTATTGATTGTTAATTCCTTTTGCTATTCTTTTCACTCGCCATGTTTTTTTTTTGAATTTGCATTTTTCGTGGGAATTTTTTTTGGGTGACTCCTCCGCCTATACTTACTATTTCAGTCACCTTCTTGGTGGAGCATGTTTTGGACAAGTCTGTTAGGCGTTGCCACATTTCTCAAATCAAAAAATGTTAAGTCTTAAGGTTTGGATCTTTCTGAGCTATGGTTGCAGTATTAAGTATTAATTAGCTAAATGATGATGTTTATGAGATGTGAGAGTATATTAATACATATGTTTGTAATTTGGTAATTGTCTTGTTAACTCTCTTTTATAATGTTTGTAATATGTTCTATAAGCTTCTTCAAGTTTTTTTTGCCTTAGTAAATTGTCGCTACTTACTCTTAACTGGAGAAATCCCTCCTCGGCGGTCTCCTACCCAACTAAATATTATGGGGGCGCCCCCCCAAAAAGAAAATGACTAAAAATTAAAATAACTCAAAACAAAAAAACATTACTCAAAATAAAGAAAACCACCGGTGGTAAATATGTAATGCTTAGGAAGGCAGTTAAAAAACATTTCCATTGTAAAAAAAAAGAAAAGGAAGTAACAACAATAAACTGATAAAAAAAAAGAGGAAGAATATATATATATACATTTTTATTGGAATAAAAGAAGAAATCTCTAAGCAGTTTTATAAAAAAAAAAATTGGTGCTAGTTTCTCTTCAAGTACAAGACTATATTAACTGATATTGGACAAAAAGAAAGCTATCAGTTATTTCCTGAAAATTTGGACCTCTTTTCCAAAATGAGTGATCCTCCCAAGACATTTTCTTAGCCAACATATATCCCATCTCGCAGAGGATGTACTAGTCCCCTCCCTGTGAGCATGTGTGATCCTCGCTCATGATTCTGAACATTTTGTTGCATGTTCGAGCTGCTCCGTGGAGATGTATTCTACATGTGTTTTCTGGGACCTGGAAGCCATCAAGTTCCTGCTGGCTTGTTTGGAGGTAGTTAGCGCTATGCCTCTGGACACACTCTGTATGGATGCCTCATGGGGTATGCAACCCCTACTTCCTTTTGTCACTCAATGTGGGTGGCCGGAGACATCCTCACATTTTCGCCCAGCAGTCGTCGATCATAGAACTATATGTGGTGTTCTATACTCTTCGCCCTCGTCATCTCCCGCTCGTCGAAGTCTGGTGTGTCAGCTAAGTATGGACCTTGCTGATTTGTCACCTTGCCGAATATGGACATTTGGCAGCATTTTTGGTGTGCGCTGTATGTGTTATTCCTGAATCATGAAGAGAACTATTTTTGGCTATGTAATTCAAGATTTAGACACTTTTTGGACAATAATTTGGTAACTTAATCTATAAACATTTCTATATGTATAAAATGTGCTCTTAAAATTGACCTGTGCGAAGAAAAACTTTTCAAGAGAATGATTTATCAAGATATATTATTATAGGATTTTGAAAGACTAAAATATGCAAGTTGTGTATAGATATGGCATGATCTAATTGTGTAAAGTGTCTTTTGTCTTAGTATTAATATTTTGGGGGATTACTTATAGTTATCTATTGTTTGGTATACTTCTTCACTAATTTTTGAGTATAAAAAAAAAGTTTTGGGTAAAACTTTTTTTATGGGACAGAGGGGAGTATTGTAATGGTTGTAATTTATATTTCCTCTCTGCTCCGTCTAAGTGCTTTGCTATGGTAATACTTGAAATATAAATTACCTCTCTCTGCTTATTAAGCTCTTTGCGGTTACGTCTTTAGTTCGGTGTCGCGCTCTAGTGGGGAGCTCGAGCATCTTGAGCCTGGCGACGACCTTGCCAGATCCGCCGAGTGAGTTAAAGTGCACGGTTGTGGGGGAGTCGCCTGGAGATTTTCTCTCGTTCCTGTATGTGAGTACCGACATTTTACTATGGCGTAACCGTAATTTCAATTTTTGTGCCTTCAGCACACATCTCATGTATGTAAAAGAGAGAGAGCAAGCCTTAAAAGTACCTATTGTCAGTTATATCCAGTAAATTCAGTGACCATGTAAAAGATTCAGGTCTAGCAGAAAACTTATTTCGTGATTGGCTAATTGCCATTATAATGTTAAATAATTTGTGGAGTAGGTAATCTATGGGTGAAGCAATATTAGGGGACCCATATGCTGTTTCAAGTTTTGATAGTATATCAGCGCTGTTAATCAATGTTTCAGAAAGATCCCGCAAATTAATCTATATGCAAATAGACATGTCATTTACGTAGAAGCCCAGTGGCGTGATAGTCATGTTTCATTAATTTTGGTAACGCCTACTTCTATAAATGATTATTACCTTTTCTTATAATGCATTTTGATTGAAAGATTAAAATTTCTTAGACTGCAGAATTTTTGTAATCATATGTTACTTTCACGCAATGTTTATGATCAAGGAAAGGGGCGTTTCTTGTACATGCATCGACGCCATGTTAAAGTTTTGTCCAGAAATAATTCTTGTTACTAGGCACATGAGACATATAATGTAATATTCCCATTATTTGGAAAGAGTAATATTTTCTTAATCAAGTTAATGTTCACGCTTATATACCTTAAAATGAAATTTGGAACATTAGAATTCTGATACAGGTAAATTCTTGATTATAAGTTGATAATGTATTTGAGGAAAATTCCCACTATCTAGGATAGGCCTATTCCGTCTTGCTATTAAATTTGTGAAGCTATTGCATATCAAATTAACTTCTTGTGGCCGGTTATGTTACTTACGAGAGTTCTATTGATGGTTTTTCGGGCCTAATGCTTTGTAAATTTGTTCTTGAATTTGATCCCGGTAGGCCTATACATTTCTAGTACATTCCATCTCATTTGGTCTAGCTCTTATAGTTACCCCTTGATATGTAGTAGTTCATTTATTAATTTTGCTTGAGCTTTCGGTCACCTCAGTTAAGTAGATTTTCTGGCTTTCTAATTTTTCCTCCTTTCATATATATACACAATTATATTTGCCCTTTGAATGTGCGATTATTATATACTGCATTTTCAGTTCGAGTCTTTCGTCAAGCTACTTAAGGTTATTCTAGGCCTATTGATTTGGAACTTTAATATTGCTGGTTCCTTACATTTTTCTAAATTTATTCTAGGCCTACCTTTTTCTAACATTAGAATTTCTGATACTATATATTTTCCTGAAATTATTCTAGGCCTACCTTTTTCTAACATTAGAATTTCTGATACTATATATTTACCTGAAGTTATTCTAGGCCTACCTTTTTCTAACATTAGGATTTCTGATATCATATATTTTTCTGAAGTTATTCTAGGCCTATTCATTTGGAACTTGAGTATCGCTGGTAACTTACCTTTTTCTAAATTTATTTTAGGCCTACTCTTTTCTAACATTAGAATTTCTGATATCATATATTTTTCTGAAGCTATTCTAGGCCTATTCATTTGGAACTTGAGTATCGCTGGTAACTTACTTTTTTCTAAATTTATTTTAGGCCTACACTTTTCTAATATTAGTAGTTCTGGCACCTTATATTTTCCTGAAATTATTCTAGGCCTACTATTTTGGAATACTAGAATTGCTGACACCGTTCTTGTCTAAAATTATTCTTGCTTCATTGTTTTTGAACTTTACATTTTGTCCTAGTCTCATTTCTAAAATTATTTTGGATATTTATTCATTCTTAGTGAGTATATTTTGATACCTCGTCGGAATTGATATTTCCTGTCGTTTAACGTTGGCCTACATATGTTGATTCAACTTACTTGAGACTCTCTTATATTCACTATTACCTACTTAGCGTTTTCTGACATATTCAGATATCTAGCCTTCAGCTTATTATTCTCGACTATTTTATTTATAGTTGCTCGTCCAGGATTATTGGGATTAGGTATTTAGTACAGCTTTCCTTAAATAGAAGATTCATTATTTGGAATTGAGGTTTCAATATAGGTATAATAAACTTGAAGACTAACATATACTGGTTAGGATATATTTATTGTTTTTTATGATATATAATATTTATTAATATGGGTAATTATTGTTACTTGTTGAATTGTACTCTGCCTTTATGAGAGATGTTCCATGATATTTATTAAAGTTGTTACTTGGTTGAATTCTACCTGTTTTCTATGTGGTATTGCAAACTTGCCCTCTACTCTGCCTGGTACGAAAGAAGTCGATCTCCCTCTGAGGGCATTTCCTCATGCTTCCCCTGTGCTCTTCTGTAACAGATTAGGCATCCTATAAATTATTGCATTATATATATATTATTCTCCTTTTGGATTTGGACTTATATCTCATTTGGTATTTGAAGATAATTAAGTACAGTAGCTGGTTAGGTTATAGGATTGACCTTTTGCTGTTTTTCATTATCTAGCAACATTTTCAAGTAACTAAGTAACCATATTCTTAATTTAATTAAAGAGTTAAATCTGATAAAAAACATTAACTCGTTGCATGGTAGCAACTCTTTCGTCCGAGGCGAGGGAAGTTATATATGCTTTGCATATATAGGTCTATGCTACTATATATACATATATTTGTATTGATTGTTAATTCCTTTTGCTATTCTTTTCACTCGCCATGTTTTTTTTTTTGAATTTGCATTTTTCGTGGGAATTTTTTTTGGGTGACTCCTCCGCCTATACTTACTATTTCAGTCACCTTCTTGGTGGAGCATGTTTTGGACAAGTCTGTTAGGCGTTGCCACATTTCTCAAATCAAAAAATGTTAAGTCTTAAGGTTTGGATCTTTCTGAGCTATGGTTGCAGTATTAAGTATTAATTAGCTAAATGATGATGTTTATGAGATGTGAGAGTATATTAATACATATGTTTGTAATTTGGTAATTGTCTTGTTAACTCTCTTTTATAATGTTTGTAATATGTTCTATAAGCTTCTTCAAGTTTTTTTTGCCTTAGTAAATTGTCGCTACTTACTCTTAACTGGAGAAATCCCTCCTCGGCGGTCTCCTACCCAACTAAATATTATGGGGGCGCCCCCCCAAAAAGAAAATGACTAAAAATTAAAATAACTCAAAACAAAAAAACATTACTCAAAATAAAGAAAACCACCGGTGGTAAATATGTAATGCTTAGGAAGGCAGTTAAAAAACATTTCCATTGTAAAAAAAAAGAAAAGGAAGTAACAACAATAAACTGATAAAAAAAAAGAGGAAGAATATATATATATACATTTTTATTGGAATAAAAGAAGAAATCTCTAAGCAGTTTTATAAAAAAAAAAATTGGTGCTAGTTTCTCTTCAAGTACAAGACTATATTAACTGATATTGGACAAAAAGAAAGCTATCAGTTATTTCCTGAAAATTTGGACCTCTTTTCCAAAATGAGTGATCCTCCCAAGACATTTTCTTAGCCAACATATATCCCATCTCGCAGAGGATGTACTAGTCCCCTCCCTGTGAGCATGTGTGATCCTCGCTCATGATTCTGAACATTTTGTTGCATGTTCGAGCTGCTCCGTGGAGATGTATTCTACATGTGTTTTCTGGGACCTGGAAGCCATCAAGTTCCTGCTGGCTTGTTTGGAGGTAGTTAGCGCTATGCCTCTGGACACACTCTGTATGGATGCCTCATGGGGTATGCAACCCCTACTTCCTTTTGTCACTCAATGTGGGTGGCCGGAGACATCCTCACATTTTCGCCCAGCAGTCGTCGATCATAGAACTATATGTGGTGTTCTATACTCTTCGCCCTCGTCATCTCCCGCTCGTCGAAGTCTGGTGTGTCAGCTAAGTATGGACCTTGCTGATTTGTCACCTTGCCGAATATGGACATTTGGCAGCATTTTTGGTGTGCGCTGTATGTGTTATTCCTGAATCATGAAGAGAACTATTTTTGGCTATGTAATTCAAGATTTAGACACTTTTTGGACAATAATTTGGTAACTTAATCTATAAACATTTCTATATGTATAAAATGTGCTCTTAAAATTGACCTGTGCGAAGAAAAACTTTTCAAGAGAATGATTTATCAAGATATATTATTATAGGATTTTGAAAGACTAAAATATGCAAGTTGTGTATAGATATGGCATGATCTAATTGTGTAAAGTGTCTTTTGTCTTAGTATTAATATTTTGGGGGATTACTTATAGTTATCTATTGTTTGGTATACTTCTTCACTAATTTTTGAGTATAAAAAAAAAGTTTTGGGTAAAACTTTTTTTATGGGACAGAGGGGAGTATTGTAATGGTTGTAATTTATATTTCCTCTCTGCTCCGTCTAAGTGCTTTGCTATGGTAATACTTGAAATATAAATTACCTCTCTCTGCTTATTAAGCTCTTTGCGGTTACGTCTTTAGTTCGGTGTCGCGCTCTAGTGGGGAGCTCGAGCATCTTGAGCCTGGCGACGACCTTGCCAGATCCGCCGAGTGAGTTAAAGTGCACGGTTGTGGGGGAGTCGCCTGGAGATTTTCTCTCGTTCCTGTATGTGAGTACCGACATTTTACTATGGCGTAACCGTAATTTCAATTTTTGTGCCTTCAGCACACATCTCATGTATGTAAAAGAGAGAGAGCAAGCCTTAAAAGTACCTATTGTCAGTTATATCCAGTAAATTCAGTGACCATGTAAAAGATTCAGGTCTAGCAGAAAACTTATTTCGTGATTGGCTAATTGCCATTATAATGTTAAATAATTTGTGGAGTAGGTAATCTATGGGTGAAGCAATATTAGGGGACCCATATGCTGTTTCAAGTTTTGATAGTATATCAGCGCTGTTAATCAATGTTTCAGAAAGATCCCGCAAATTAATCTATATGCAAATAGACATGTCATTTACGTAGAAGCCCAGTGGCGTGATAGTCATGTTTCATTAATTTTGGTAACGCCTACTTCTATAAATGATTATTACCTTTTCTTATAATGCATTTTGATTGAAAGATTAAAATTTCTTAGACTGCAGAATTTTTGTAATCATATGTTACTTTCACGCAATGTTTATGATCAAGGAAAGGGGCGTTTCTTGTACATGCATCGACGCCATGTTAAAGTTTTGTCCAGAAATAATTCTTGTTACTAGGCACATGAGACATATAATGTAATATTCCCATTATTTGGAAAGAGTAATATTTTCTTAATCAAGTTAATGTTCACGCTTATATACCTTAAAATGAAATTTGGAACATTAGAATTCTGATACAGGTAAATTCTTGATTATAAGTTGATAATGTATTTGAGGAAAATTCCCACTATCTAGGATAGGCCTATTCCGTCTTGCTATTAAATTTGTGAAGCTATTGCATATCAAATTAACTTCTTGTGGCCGGTTATGTTACTTACGAGAGTTCTATTGATGGTTTTTCGGGCCTAATGCTTTGTAAATTTGTTCTTGAATTTGATCCCGGTAGGCCTATACATTTCTAGTACATTCCATCTCATTTGGTCTAGCTCTTATAGTTACCCCTTGATATGTAGTAGTTCATTTATTAATTTTGCTTGAGCTTTCGGTCACCTCAGTTAAGTAGATTTTCTGGCTTTCTAATTTTTCCTCCTTTCATATATATACACAATTATATTTGCCCTTTGAATGTGCGATTATTATATACTGCATTTTCAGTTCGAGTCTTTCGTCAAGCTACTTAAGGTTATTCTAGGCCTATTGATTTGGAACTTTAATATTGCTGGTTCCTTACATTTTTCTAAATTTATTCTAGGCCTACCTTTTTCTAACATTAGAATTTCTGATACTATATATTTTCCTGAAATTATTCTAGGCCTACCTTTTTCTAACATTAGAATTTCTGATACTATATATTTACCTGAAGTTATTCTAGGCCTACCTTTTTCTAACATTAGGATTTCTGATATCATATATTTTTCTGAAGTTATTCTAGGCCTATTCATTTGGAACTTGAGTATCGCTGGTAACTTACCTTTTTCTAAATTTATTTTAGGCCTACTCTTTTCTAACATTAGAATTTCTGATATCATATATTTTTCTGAAGCTATTCTAGGCCTATTCATTTGGAACTTGAGTATCGCTGGTAACTTACTTTTTTCTAAATTTATTTTAGGCCTACACTTTTCTAATATTAGTAGTTCTGGCACCTTATATTTTCCTGAAATTATTCTAGGCCTACTATTTTGGAATACTAGAATTGCTGACACCGTTCTTGTCTAAAATTATTCTTGCTTCATTGTTTTTGAACTTTACATTTTGTCCTAGTCTCATTTCTAAAATTATTTTGGATATTTATTCATTCTTAGTGAGTATATTTTGATACCTCGTCGGAATTGATATTTCCTGTCGTTTAACGTTGGCCTACATATGTTGATTCAACTTACTTGAGACTCTCTTATATTCACTATTACCTACTTAGCGTTTTCTGACATATTCAGATATCTAGCCTTCAGCTTATTATTCTCGACTATTTTATTTATAGTTGCTCGTCCAGGATTATTGGGATTAGGTATTTAGTACAGCTTTCCTTAAATAGAAGATTCATTATTTGGAATTGAGGTTTCAATATAGGTATAATAAACTTGAAGACTAACATATACTGGTTAGGATATATTTATTGTTTTTTATGATATATAATATTTATTAATATGGGTAATTATTGTTACTTGTTGAATTGTACTCTGCCTTTATGAGAGATGTTCCATGATATTTATTAAAGTTGTTACTTGGTTGAATTCTACCTGTTTTCTATGTGGTATTGCAAACTTGCCCTCTACTCTGCCTGGTACGAAAGAAGTCGATCTCCCTCTGAGGGCATTTCCTCATGCTTCCCCTGTGCTCTTCTGTAACAGATTAGGCATCCTATAAATTATTGCATTATATATATATTATTCTCCTTTTGGATTTGGACTTATATCTCATTTGGTATTTGAAGATAATTAAGTACAGTAGCTGGTTAGGTTATAGGATTGACCTTTTGCTGTTTTTCATTATCTAGCAACATTTTCAAGTAACTAAGTAACCATATTCTTAATTTAATTAAAGAGTTAAATCTGATAAAAAACATTAACTCGTTGCAATAACAACATGAAGCTGTGAGAATATGCATAGCGTTATTACGGGGCTGCAGCGAGGCTCACATCCGCATTTATCACAAGAATATTCAGCGTATTATGGTACCAACGAATGAAATAATACAATAATGTAACATAAGAAAACTAGCAGGGCTCCGAAGTAAAGTCCAATGTCGAAATACGGTAAGTGTTTTTTCTATTCTATGAGCCACTGATGCGATAGGCTCTTTGCTACCCGGTATGGACAACTCCTCTTCACAGTGTGTTCTTGGTCTCGGGGTAACGTGCGTGTCTAGTGATCGAGAGGTTTCAGGATCAAATCCACCCCAAAGCAACTTTTTTTTTTAAATTTATTTATGTGAAATTGTGTAGATTCCATTCTTGTGTTCTATTTTATCAATGTGCTTGAATAGGTATTATATTCTTCTTAAAAAAAAGACTGGGAATTCATCGTCTTTCATTGACTTGTGCATTTTCTTACATTAACCTGTAACATCAGGCCTAAAGAATGGTAACATAAGCCTATAAATGTTATTTCATGAACAGAAACTTGCTTGAAAGTTAAAAGTGCATAGGCCTATACATAGAACAAAACTGCGTACCGCTTGGTGGAACTATCCTCTTTTTAATGGCATACTGTACTATTTTATCGAGAACATAAAGACTGTGTAGTCGATGATATAAAAACGTGTCTAGCATTTTTATAATATTGCAGCGGCATCTGTTACCGGTACTCATGATTAATAATATTATTATTATTATTAGCACTATTATTATATTATTATATTTTATTATATTATATTTTTATTATAGGCCTATTATATTTGTATTATATTATTATATTTATATTAAAGGCCTATTATTTTATTTGTATTATATTATATTTTCATTATGTTATTATTTTTATTATATTATGATATGTATATTGCATTATTATTAGCCTACTACTACTATAATTATTCTTAATGGTATTGTTATTGTTAGGTCTATTGCTATTATTTCTGTATTTATTATCATTATTATTATCATATTATTATTATGTTCCTCTTTGTTTTGTCATAAGTATTGAGATCAAACATATGTGCAATTAAACAGTTGTAGGCCTAATTGTTGGCTTTCAAAAAATATATTTGTATTCTTCAAGGTTAATTAGACAGTACTCCTTTCCTTTGTTATATGGATATGTAAGAGAGTTATGTTTATGGGCCTAATTTACGTATTTTATATCCACGCTTCGATGTCATTTATCGTGACATTGATCACTTTATACTATAGGCCTATCCAATCTTAAATTGTTTAACAAATAGACAATAATGAACTACATACAGTACGCTACTCTTTTCCAAAAATAGTTATTTATGGAGCTTATTTAATAGACATTCTGCTCACAATGGACTGTTATTTTGAAATTCACGGCTTTTTTCTGCTCATAATAATGAGTTTAATTTGTTTGTGTCGTATGAATGTAGTCATATTTTTATTTAATACTTCTAGATAGATATATAAGCATTCATGAACCACAGATTATTGTCTCTGTTGGACACTACATGAGAATATTATAGGAGAAAAATTCCTCCGGCACTGGGACTTGAACCCAGGACCTTTGGCTATTCGCGCCAGTGCTCTACCAACTGAGCTAAGCCGGAGTTCAATTCACAGCGCCAGATGGAACCTCTCTCCTATGACTAATTGCCTTAATGGTCTACCTCACAGACAGACAAGTTATGTCATATGCAGTACTGTGAGGCACACTAAGTAGTGATTTTTGTGACCGGGCTCCCACTGTTATTGTACAGTTAACATTCAAGATAGATATATAAGCATTCATGAACCACAGATTATTGTCTCTGTTGGACACTACATAGACCATTAAGGCAATTAGTCATAGGAGAGAGGTTCCATCTGGCGCTGTGAATTGAACTCCGGCTTAGCTCAGTTGGTAGAGCACTGGCGCGAATAGCCAAAGGTCCTGGGTTCAAGTCCCAGTGCCGGAGGAATTTTTCTCCTATAATATTCTTAATACTTCTAGATAATATAATAATATAATAATTATTTCGTAACATTATCGTTAACCTACGTTGCTGTAGTATAATCTGAAATTTTATATAAGTTGCATAAACTCAATAAATCCACCATCTAATATCACAGAAGTGAGAAAATTGACGTCTGAAAACTATAGAGGATGGAAAAAGGTGACCACTCGGCTTCCTTCAGTATTTAAGATAAGGAAACTCTCTTACTTCCTCCTTTAAACTAACAGGGAGGTTCGAGAATAAGAAAAGGTGCTTCTTAAGGGACATCACAGGCCCCCTTTCACCTTTAAGGAGCCATCCTTCCTAAAGCGAAACAAGGAAGGTTCCAGAGTACGAATGGCTATGTAAGGAGGATTGAAGGCCCATTTTAAGTGAAGGAGCTTGAAAGGAGGATTCCAGAATTCCGCCCTAAGTGTGTGTTCCTGAGGCAGAATCTTTCTCTCTCGCTTTCTTTCCTGTCTGTTCCTTCCTTCTCTCATTGATACAATCATCCGTTCTTCCATTCATGTGAAAATTTGTATTCTTATACCTCTAGGCTTTCTTCCGTCGTCTTTTCTTTTCAGTTTATCAAAAGAGTTATCTTTTTTTGCTTCCATTTCCCGTCATAAACTGTGGAAGGAAAAAAATTGTTTATGAAGATGAAATGCTTCAGAATCCTCATCTATCACACTAATGTAATCTGGTTTACGAAAATCTCACTTAATTAAACGTATCAAGAAAAATCTTATACCATTATTCTTTTTTCACCTTTAGCTATGTCTTAACTTAAGAACTGGAAAATAATGAGAATATATTACATTCACAAACGATACTGGCCATGATACTTGAAAAAAGTAAGATGAGAATTTAACATTGATTCTAGGTTGATCTCGAGAATAATATGTCGTCTGTAGTATATATTGCTGTTCAGAATGATAGAGAACACATAATATTATCAATATTTACTTTTTTTAAAGTCCTCCTGTTGATTGTTGAAAAACTTCACTAATTGCAATTGATAACAGTTTTAAATATGTTGAATTTATTTAAAATGTCACTCCTTAAACCCCTTTATAAAGTAAGGAAAGAAAACTAACCTTTTTCAATATACTGGCAGACTTTGTGAAAAACAGTTGCAATATTCATTCTGTCACTAGTGTAAACAAATCTGTTTAAAAACAACAAAGCAAATTAGGAATGTCTTTTAGACAAATACAATTGATTTATAAAATATAATAATCAAAATTCTCAGCGAAGAACGTGGAATTGAAAATGCCGTATCAGTGCTGTTGAATACTTTTGTATCTCTCTTTTATGGCATTTCGGTCCGTTTTCTAACCATGGCCTCCCCGATAAATCTCCTCCATTCCTTTCTGTCCTTTGCCACCCTCTTCCAATTTCTGATATGCAATAGGTTTTGTGCATCTTCCTGGATCTTGTCTTCCCATCTTTCTCGTGGTCTTCTAACTGGCCTTCTCCCTTCATAATTCCCATTCCGTACTTTTTTTGGTATTTGTTCTCCTTCCATTCTTATAACGTGTACTGCCCATTGCAGTCTTTTTATTCGCATAAATACAGAGAGTGCTACATCATCATACATATTGTACAGTTCTTGATTATATCTAATCCTCCATATTCCATTGACTAACGTTGGACCAAATATCTTTCTAAGTATTTTCCTTTCGAAGTTATCAACTATATTTTGTGTTTTCTTCGAGAGGGTCCAGTTTTCACTTCCATTTGTTATAATGCTTCTGATCAATGTTTTGTATTGCATTACTCGGTTTCTCCAGTTGGCATCGCGATTTCTCAGCAGTGGTAAAACTGAATAATAAGCCTTATTGGCTGCTTGCAGTTTATGTAGTATTTCTATTAGTTCCTCATTCTTTCCATTGAGGAGGACACCCAGATATTTATATTCTTGTACCACTTGTATGGTTTGGTTCTGAGTTTGAATTCTATCTCGAATGTTGAGATTGTTTCTATTTTGTATCATAGCTTTTGTTTTATTTTCATTTATTTTTCATCCAGCTTCCTTTCCTGCATGTTGCAGTTGTTGTAGGGCTTCTCTTACTGAATCCACTGATCTCCCCATCGAATTTAGGTCATCAGCATATCCTACTATTTGCATGGATTTATGCTCCAAAGAGTATTTAGTATTTATTTGTGCCTTCTTAATTACATATTCCAAGATGCAGTTAAAAAGCAATGGGGCCAGTCCATCACCTTGCTTTAGGCCTTTTGTATTTAAAACAAAAATTAGATGTGTTAAAAAAATCTGTATAATCTTTATGTACAGTAGGATTATTAAAAACATATGTTAATATTCACATTACCTTAGGCGTAAAAACTTTCATAGGCCTTGAAACTGAGTTTACAGCTAATTAAATGGTAAATTTACTAGTAAAAGCCAGTGTACTTGATGTATGTACTTGAGAGAATTGAGATAGTAAACTCTATTAAAATTAAAAGTTGTCAGTTAAAAACATGTAAGCAGAGTGTAAGCTCGTACAGCTTAGAGCCTATTTTTATACCTTCATAGCAATTACTAGTAATGAAGTATTAATACAAATCACTAGATGGCACTGATGCCAATTATCAGTAGCCAGAATTCTTGGCACACTTGTACCTGTTTATATATGCTTAGAAAAAGAAAACATATGTTATATTCTGTACTATAATGAACTAAAGAATAATTTTGCACATCTATTCTTGTTAATATTAGCTATTATCAGCAGAATTACTAATTAATGTCAATTAGCAATAGAAAGCTGCATTGCCGACATCGAACTGATATCGATAAGTCGAGTGCCAGCTCATTAACATTCATTTGGCGCTACAGACAGAATACAGTAGCTTACTTAAAGCCGTCCTATCGATTAGTGCCATCGATTAGATGCAGCTTTATGAATAAATCGATTATTCACCGCACTGAAATTATTAAATTTCTCTGTAATTATACATTGCAATTAGAATGTAAATGCTCACATATTATTTTTTTATGTTACAGAATAATTACAGCATGTCATTCTCTGTAAATGTACCCTAGTTCTGGATGGAAGCTACTAGACACTTCTAGAAGAGCCTTCCATGGGATTCTAGAACTCGACTCTTTGTAAGATGATTATGTGAACGCATTTTGGCCGTTAGACTTTCTCTCACTCTCTCACCGATCGTCGCTTCGTAAGGGCACAGCCCAATTTAGCAACAGACCACAAGTCTGAATATATATTAGTACAGTTTCTACACACTACTCAGCATGGAACCAGCAATGACAGCCACGACTTAATCTACCAGGAGGTGGATATTTGAAACATCACTAGAATTGCGTGGAGCGTAGCCTGCAGCCATTGGAAGTACTCGCTACTGGCCACCGTTCAGGATGATCCACAGCAACGCAGAACTTCATCTACAATAACTGTACATCCCTTAACTTCAGTCCGGCTAAATGCAGTCACATTCTCATCAGATAGTCGCAAACCAAGTTAAGTAACTTAAACCTAACCATGTTATATTACACAAAAGCCAAGTAGGCTTAGCATCTTTGTGTCATTATAATGTAAAACTGATTGTATAATGCTAGGGAGTTTTGGCATCTTTGCAGCTCCTCTTTTTCTCTACGTGCAAGCCCAATATGCTGCCGTAGTAGTTTGAATAAACTTTAATATTACACAAAGACCAAGGATTGGTCTAGCATATTAGTGGTTCTTACAGAAGTAATTCCGCTTTCATAAAGTTAAGAAGTTTTGGCAAATATTTGCAGCTTCTCTTTTCCTACTTGCAGATAAAGTATACTGCAGTAGTATTCTGAGCCAATACAGCTCAATTATTATATTGTAACTGTTGAAACAAAAATAAAGTTATTTGAATTGTTGTTGTGGAAACAAACCATATTATGTTATAATAATAAATCAACCTTGAAATTATCCTGAAATCTACTTAGCAAAGATAACAGATCATAATTATTGACAACTACAGCTAAGAATAAGAAGAATAAAGAAGCAATTCTCTCTCCATTCTTCCTGCTTCCTTCAAACATTCCTGCAATTCTAAACTTAAATATTTTCTGGATTATAATCCAGTGGTCCTCCGAAAATCCTATTGCAACCCTGTTAGGCACACTAGCCTACATTTTTTGGTCCTCCGGGCCGGATTCTATCCACACCTTGGATAATCACTTTGTCCACTCCTCATACCTACAGTGTATATTGATTGTAAAACACATCTTGTATTTGTACAATTCTAATACTCTATTGTATTTTCAGCCTATGTTAACTGCATCATATACTAGGAGCAGTCATAGCAGGCCTAGCGGTAAGAAAAGGTGCAAGAATTCTGGTAGAGCAGTGCAAGGGACAACAGTCTTACTGGATATTAAGGTAAGTGACAGCCTTCCTTATAACACACTGTCATACACCACCCCTCACAATGCCAGACTCACAAGTACTTGCCACAGATGCCTCCAAGCTAAAAAACTACAAGCAGAAGAGGGCAGTCATCAAAGGAAAGTTAACTAGATTCTACCAATATGTTTTGTCAGTTCAAGTAGACCAAGACAATATTGAAGAGATAGTCTACAGATTATCTAAAGAGAACACACTATTAAGGGACTTTGAGGAAATACAGGACAAGATAGAAACATGTGACTCAGACCCTGACTGGGAAGGGGAAAGACAAGCTTTCGAAAAGACATACTACACAACTGTAGGCATGGCTCGCAGAAAAATTAGGGACTATGAAACACAGTACTCACAGGCTAACATGACACAAGTTCAGCCTCAAGATACAACTCAACCTAACATGCAAGCTAATTGCACTCCTAGAGTTCAGCTACCAAAGATAAATTTGCCACACTTCAACGGCAGGCATTCAGATTGGCTACCATTTAGAGAACTGTTTATCTCACTTGTTCACAGTAACAATTCGCTTGATCCAGTTCACAAGTTTCACTATTTGAGAATAGCATTGCAAGGCCCAGCCAACAAACTCATTGACACACTACCATTAACTGCTAAAGGTTATGAAACCGCTTGGAACTTACTCAATGAAAGGTTTCAGAACAACAAAATTATACTGCAACAGTTATTACAGTCTTTGATTGACTATAGCAAGATCCCTAAGGAATCACCCAGTCAATTAATGGACTTACTTGACCACTTTACCAGACAGGTTAGGTCAATAGAATCTATCACACCAGAGAACCTTAGATGGGACTACATGCTCACTCATCTTCTCACGTCTAAACTTGACCCTACTACGCTCAAAGCATGGAGCCTAGAGGGCACAGTAGATCAGCTAAACACATTCAAAGAACTCTGTAACTTCCTACAGAGAAGGGGACAAGCTCTGGAGACACCAGACAGCTCCAGCAGGCCTAAAACTGTACACAATACACAGAACAAGCCTATTTGCCACAGACAACTGAGCCCACGTACCTTTGTTGCCCATGCAGCCAACAATTGTATACTGTGCAGGCAAGATCACCAGTTACACAAATGCGAAGACTTCCATAACCTCAATAACACACAGAGATGGAACTTTGTAAACACTAATAGACTATGCAGTAATTGTCTCAGAGCAGGACATCACGTCAGAAACTGCACATCTACATCTTGTTATAAATGCCAACAACGCCATCACACACTGCTACACCAAGACAAGGTTCGCAGCAATGAATATAGGCAACATGCAACTACACAATACACTAGTAGATTGCCTAACAGACAAAACGGAAACCAAAGCCACAGTGGTACTAGACAATCTCCAGCTACTACCAGCAGCAATGCTACAGGCACAGCATTTGCTAACAATGCTCAAATCACGCCCAAAACTCATACATTTCTTGCCACAGCAGAAATACTAGTGAAAGCTCAGAATGGCAGACTCATAAAAGCCAGAGCATTATTGGATTCAGGTGCCACGCACACATTTATAACTCAAGATTTGGCTGATAGGCTACAGTTACAAACCAAGCCTACCACCATAGCTGTGACCGGTGTAAACCTACACACCTCCAATGTCTTGGAAATTGGACACATACAAATAAGTGACGCACATGGCAATGGCTACAAAAGACAGCTACAGTGCCTCATCATTAACCAGATTGCCAAAGACATTCCCAGTGCACCTATAGATGTCACCAGCTTAAGAATTCCTAATGACATTGTGCTAGCAGACAACAGATTTCACATACCCGGTAGCATTGACATATTGCTAGGGGCAGATGTATTTTGGAACTTGTTAATGGGACACACTATACCCATCAACAAAACCAACAAACACAAAGCATTCATCAGAGAGACCAGACTAGGTTGGATTCTCTCAGGGCAAATACACTGCACTCAGGGTAGAAGACAAGAACCACGTTGCCACTTAAGCATAACAGAACAAATCCACAAGAACATGCAGAAATTCTGGGAAATGGAAGAAATTATCCAACCAGTAAGATCTGAAGAAGACTCCATATGCGAGCAACATTTTCAAGAAACAATACAGAGAGATAAAGATGGACGCTACACAATAACCTTACCATTCAAGAAGCCCACAGGTAATCTTGGTGCCTCTAGAACTGGAGCTTTGAAACGTTTCTTCTCTAATGAAACCAGACTCCATAAACAGCCTACTATACTCCAACAGTACTCAGACTTCATGCAGCAATATGAAGCCCTAGGTCATATGACCCAAGTGGACGAAAGTTTCTACCAGGATGGCCCAGAAGCTTATTATATTCCACACCAATTTGTCTTAAAGGAAGACTCAGAAACCACAAAACTCAGAGTAGTCTTCAACGCTTCATTCAAAACCTCAACAGGTACATCACTCAATGATATCCTATACACAGGACCCTGTGTGCAACCTGATCTCTACACCATACTCTTGAAGTTCAGATGCCACCCATATGTTGTGAGTGCTGACATAGAGAAAATGTACAGGATGGTAATGGTACAGCCACAGCAAAGAGACTTCCAAAGAATCTTCTGGAGACATTCTAAATCCACTCCAGTGAAGATATATCAGCTCAACACTATCACATATGGACAAGCCTGTTCAGCTTTTGAAGCAACCAGAGTACTCAACCAGTTGGCAGAGGATGAGAGAAACAGATTTCCCACAGCATCCAAATTGCTATCTACTTGCTTTTATGTTGATAATCTCCTTGCATCATTTTCTACAGAGCAGGAAGCTATACTAGCAGCCACAGAAGTGTCACAACTATTACAGACAGGTGGATTTAACCTAACACAGTTTTGTTCCAACTCACAAGAAGTTTTGAGAACACTGCCACAAGAAAAGCTCTCTAAAGCTACACTTACTCATCTAGAAGAGCAGAATACAGTAAAAACACTAGGATTACACTGGAATCCATTACAAGACTTGCTACAGTACACAGTGAAGTCATTACCAGCAGCTACCACTAAGAGACAGATTCTATCTGCCATCTGTACTCTATATGACCCTCAGGGACTAATTGCCCCCATCATCTCTGCAGCTAAATGTATTATGCAACAGATTTGGCTGAATGACATAGGTTGGGACCAGCAAGCTCCTGTTGACATACAGAAGGCCTGGAATGAACTATATTCACAACTTCACTATGTAGAATTATACAGAATCCCAAGGAACACTCTAATACTCAATTTCAGTCATGTAGAACTGCACTTTTTCAGTGATGCCAGCCCACAGGCATATGGATCAGCATGCTACATAAAATCTGAAGATGAAAGCCACAAAACACAAGTTCAACTACTGACAAGCAAATCTAGAGTGGCCCCACTTAAGCAGATTACTTTGCCCAGACTGGAGCTCTGTGCAGCTCAGTTGGCAGCATGCTTATACCAAAAAGTAAGCTTATCTTTGCAGATTATGATATCAGCAGTATATTTCTGGACTGACAGTCTCATAACCTTACAGTGGATCACACAGCCTCCACACAAATGGAACACTTTTGTAGCACACAGAGTAACCAAAATTCAAGCTGCTACAGAAAACTGTCAATGGAGACATGTGCCAACACAGCAGAATCCTGCAGATCTCATCACTAAACCTGTCTCACCTAACATGCTTCATAACCAAACTCTATGGTGGAATGGTCCAAAATTCCTAACACAAGATGAATGTTTTTGGCCTACCACTGACAATGTATTTCAGACAGAAGAAATACCAGAAACCAAGAAAACAGCAAAAGCCTTTATGACTATAAGTACACACAATGAATACTTGCATAGATATTCCTCTTTCAGAAAGCTACTCAGGAATACAGCTTATATTCTGAGATTCAAACACAACTGTCTACACAAGTCTGATAGATTTGTTGGCCCTATCAGCCTGCAAGAACTACATAAAGCTCACAATGCTATCATACATGCTACTCAGAAAGAAGCCTTCTCAGAAGACATGGCTCACATTAGAAAGAATAATTGTATTTCTAGAAGCAGTTCACTATTGCCACTGCATCCATACTTGGATAAAGATAGCATACTTCGTGTAGGTGGAAGACTGCACCATACTGATTTAGACTACAATGCTAAACATCCAATTATATTACCTGCCAAGCACCATATTACAGACATCATTGTCAGAGACACACACTTAAAAAACTTACATGAAGGCCCTCAAGGCATACTGTACACATTAAGACAACAGTATTGGCCCATCCATGGAGTTCAAACTGTAAAATCAGCCTTAAAAGGATGCCTCACATGCTTTAGACATAGCCCTGTCAAAGCACAGCAAATCATGGGAACTTTGCCCCAAGCCAGAGTTACTCCCAACCGAGCTTTCGACACCACAGCCATAGATTTTGTAGGTCCTATCTCTTTAAAGGATGATGGGAGAGGCAAAACAGTATATAAAGCTTACATCTGTATGCACATATGTTTATGTACCAAAGCAGTGCACATTGAATTGGTAACAGCAGCCACTTCAGCAGCATTCATTGCATCCTTGCAAAGATTCGTTTCTAGAAGGGGACTACCTTCCCACCTATACCTGGATAATGGCAGAAACTAAATAGGAGCCTCACGAGAGCTGAGTGAACTCTATGAACAATTCCAGACGGAGCAAGCTAACACAGATATAATGAACTTTACAGCAAATCTAAATATACAATTCCATTTTCTGCCACCAAGGGCAAGCCACATGGCAGGACTTGTAGAAAGATCTAACCGCAGCATGAAAACTATTCTATACAAGGTGATGAAAGACACTATCTACAGCTATGAAGAAGCCAGCACACTTCTATGCAGAATAGAAGCCATCATCAACAGTAGACCACTGACACCGATGAGCAGCGACTCTCAAGACTACATGGCATTAACCCCTGGTCACTTCCTCATTGGTGCTCCTTTAAATTCTATCCCCCACCCAGACTTACAGTCTATAAACCTGTCCAGGCTGTCACGCTATCAATTGTTAGAGCAACAGTCACAATGCATTTGGGCCAGATGGGTCAAAGAGTATTTAAATACTTTGCAACAGAGACAGAAGTGGAACACAGAAACTCAAAATCTGAAAACTAATCAATTAGTTATATTAATGGTGGACAATGTTCCTCCTATGAACTGGCCACTGGCTAGGATTATAGAAGTGCATCCTGGTCCAGATGGTAAAGTTAGAGTAGCAACAGTCAAAACGGCTAATTCTATACTAAAAAGGCCTATATCTAAGCTGTGTCCACTGCCTGCTCAGTAAATTTTTCTATTTTCTTGGGGCCCCCCCCCCAGTATGTAAGCTCGTACAGCTTAGAGCCTATTTTTATACCTTCATAGCAATTACTAGTAATGAAGTATTAATACAAATCACTAGATGGCACTGATGCCAATTATCAGTAGCCAGAATTCTTGGCACACTTGTACCTGTTTATATATGCTTAGAAAAAGAAAACATATGTTATATTCTGTACTATAATGAACTAAAGAATAATTTTGCACATCTATTCTTGTTAATATTAGCTATTATCAGCAGAATTACTAATTAATGTCAATTAGCAATAGAAAGCTGCATTGCCGACATCGAACTGATATCGATAAGTCGAGTGCCAGCTCATTAACATTCACTTGGCGCTACAGACAGAATACAGTAGCTTACTTAAAGCCGTCCTATCGATTAGTGCCATCGATTAGATGCAGCTTTATGAATAAATCGATTATTCACCGCACTGAAATTATTAAATTTCTCTGTAATTATACATTGCAATTAGAATGTAAATGCTCACATATTAATTTTTTATGTTACAGAATAATTACAGCATGTCATTCTCTGTAAATGTACCCTAGTTCTGGATGGAAGCTACTAGACACTTCTAGAAGAGCCTTCCATGGGATTCTAGAACTCGACTCTTTGTAAGATGATTATGTGAACGCATTTTGGCCGTTAGACTTTCTCTCACTCTCTCACCGATCGTCGCTTCGTAAGGGCACAGCCCAATTTAGCAACAGACCACAAGTCTGAATATATATTAGTACAGTTTCTACACACTACTCAGCATGGAACCAGCAATGACAGCCACGACTTAATCTACCAGGAGGTGGATATTTGAAACATCACTAGAATTGCGTGGAGCGTAGCCTGCAGCCATTGGAAGTACTCGCTACTGGCCACCGTTCAGGATGATCCACAGCAACGCAGAACTTCATCTACAATAACTGTACATCCCTTAACTTCAGTCCGGCTAAATGCAGTCACATTCTCATCAGATAGTCGCAAACCAAGTTAAGTAACTTAAACCTAACCATGTTATATTACACAAAAGCCAAGTAGGCTTAGCATCTTTGTGTCATTATAATGTAAAACTGATTGTATAATAGTTAATTAGCTTCATATAATAATGCTAGGGAGTTTTGGCATCTTTGCAGCTCCTCTTTTTCTCTACGTGCAAGCCCAATATGCTGCCGTAGTAGTTTGAATAAACTTTAATATTACACAAAGACCAAGGATTGGTCTAGCATATTAGTGGTTCTTACAGAAGTAATTCCGCTTTCATAAAGTTAAGAAGTTTTGGCAAATATTTGCAGCTTCTCTTTTCCTACTTGCAGATAAAGTATACTGCAGTAGTATTCTGAGCCAATACAGCTCAATTATTATATTGTAACTGTTGAAACAAAAATAAAGTTATTTGAATTGTTGTTGTGGAAACAAACCATATTATGTTATAATAATAATCAACCTTGAAATTATCCTGAAATCTACTTAGCAAAGATAACAGATCATAATTATTGACAACTACAGCTAAGAATAAGAAGAATAAAGAAGCAATTCTCTCTCCATTCTTCCTGCTTCCTTCAAACATTCCTGCAATTCTAAACTTAAATATTTTCTGGATTATAATCCAGTGGTCCTCCGAAAATCCTATTGCAACCCTGTTAGGCACACTAGCCTACACAGAGCATAAGCGGTATCTATTGTGATTAATTAGTTAAAACATGCCTTGTCGTGCATAAGTGCTGTCGATAGGCACATGTCAGATGTGATCAATTCAATATTTGTAATCCCCAAATGTAAACAAGCAATAAAGTATAACTCGTTCGGTAAGACCTGAGCCAAACAAACGGATGCGCAGTAGGCTACGACCTTCATAGCACGTAATGTTCCCTGCCAGTTCATACTTACAGACCGTGTAAAAACATCTTAGTTAGCCTCACAACATTCAATAGTGAAGTGTGATAAGTTAATAAGGGTAATGGAAGGCGAATGTAGTTTTTCTAGCAAAAAGGTTGGTGGTAGTTAAGTGATTCACAGTTAGAGTAGGGAAATAGTGTGGAATGTATATAGGTTAGGGCTATTATGAACCGCATAGTTCGGAATAAACTTCTGCCCTTACTCCATTGCTACCGGCGGAGGATAAGCTATCTGCGCGTGTTTGGTTCAGGTCCTAGCGTCCCAGTTATAATGTTGCTAGTCTTATTTGGAATATTAGTTAGGGCTATAAAAATATCACTGAGTTTGCACTGTATAAATCATATTTGGAGATATTGTTGTCTTGTTGTGAAACGTTGAGGAGACTTAAACAAATTGTTTAATTTTAATAGTGCTTATATCTCATTTCTCTTATGCACACACATCAGTATACTGACTTTCACTAGTAAATTTACTATTTAATTAGCTGTGTGCTCAGTTTCAAGGCCTACACTTGTTTTTATCCCTAAGATTATATGGATATCAACACATGTTTTATTAATCCTACTGTACTTAAAGATTATACTTGTTTTAAATGCACCTAATTGTTCTTTTGAAGACAAAAAGTATTCAGCAGCATTTAAACGGCATTTTCAATTCCAGGTTCTGCGGTGCCAAATTTGATTCTTATAATTTGTAAATCAATTGTATTTGTCTGAAAGACAATCCTAATTTCTTTCTGTTTTTATAATAAGCTTTGTCTACACTAGCGACATAATAAATATTGTAGCTTTTTCGACAAAGTTGGCCAATCTGTTGAATAAAGTTAGTTTTCCCCCTTAGGCCTACTTTATAATGGGGTTCTCCAGACTTTGTCCTTGGTAGATCGTTTGTTTTCATTTATCATTGTTTTACATTTCGCCTTTTCACTCCACTTTTCACTTATTATCACTTTTGCTGTCTTATTCAGGTCTGTCCTTGGTATTTTTGCGGTTTTTGTATGCCTTCCAGACGTCTCGGTTCCTCGCCATCCTAGTCCAGGTGCTGCCAGCGTTCTTCTTCATTTCGTCCACCCATCTCGTTCTTGGTCTACCCGGTCCTCTCACTCCTTCTCTTGGATTCCGCATTGTAGCAATGTTTGCCCAACGTTGTTACTCAGTCTTTTACTTGTGTCTTTTTCCTTGTTTCAGCGTTTCTTATCCGGTCGCTTTTTGATATCTGTGATATCTCCCTTTCCATCTTTCTCTGAGTAGTCTGTATTGATGTCCTTTCTTGTTGGGTTGTTAAAGAAGTCACTGAGAAGAAACTGGGGGTGATAGAAAAAAATTGAGGTCAGATATGGAATCAGCAACAAATAGACCATACGAATCAGCTATTAACATTAAAAAGTTTTTAAAAAGTATTTTTTGTTCGCCTGTGTAATTGAACTTTGCGGAAGCGAGAACACATGCGCAGATGTGATTTTTCAGTCTCTTTTAATCTCCGTGCAATCAGTCACGTAGAGTAGAGCTTCACTGTTCATCTAATCTAATTGAACGACTCGCACAGCATAGTTTAATTTGAGGAACCATCCCTCCCAAAGGTTATTCTCAAAGGAATGATAAAATACTCAGGTGTGGAAACTTAGCGGGTGTATGAAAGTAGAATGCGTCCGTTCGTTAGCCTCTTCTTTCTTTTCCAATTTATTTAAGAGTGAGGGGTGTATTCTACTCTAAAACCCAGTGTCCAGTTTTAGATATAGAAATCCATGCTTTGTTTTCCCCTAACTAAACAGTCAATTGTGCCCGTAAGTTTGATTTTTTGGGTGCTTCTAAACAATATAATTTCAAAGGCTCAGAAAAATGCTAGATGTGACAAAAGAAAATCTTATTTCATTTTGTTTTCCTACACGTAGTTGGGTACTCTCATTTCTTCCATTTTAAGAATTTAATTTTGTTGAAGTTAAAAGTAAAGACCAAGTTTTCCCGGAGCTATTCGCAGAACTGAGAGCACTTTAACCGTATGAAATAAAATTTTCAGCTGTTGTCACTTGTAACATCTTTTTTCTAAGGCCTTCAATTGATAATGTAAAATAGTGAAAAAAAGGAGAAAAACAATGTACGAGAAAGAGCCCAGATACTTTTCTCTGGTTTCTTGAATATCTTCCACGTAACCGAATTTCTGATAGAAATATTTTGGTAAGCTGGGAAATATTTTATCATAAGAATTGTTTGAATAGTATTTACAGAAATGCAGCCTCGTTTTGAAGGGACAACGTTTCTACTTTTCTCTAGGAGAATGGATTATTTGAATAAATAAAAGAATGAAGTGCATGTTTGATAAAACGAAATTAAAATGTCTTCATGCATTACTCTTTGCATGAGTTGCTAGACTGTCCAAGCTATAAATATGTACAAGCAAAAAAAAAGTTAGAATACAAAGTAAAAAGCACCAGACAAAACCTTCAAACACATTAACAAAACCAGCCGACTCACCAACAAAACACGTAACACACACACTAACAGAATTGTCCAGCGAAAAAGGAGATCAACCAAATCATCCTATTTACAGCTGATATCTGTATTGCTCCAATGAAATACTCTCCCCTTTGCATGCCAAGTGCCACCGTCTCGTCCAGTTCCATCCTAAGCTGTCTCACTTCGGACACGAATTCACCGCCTCTTAAAAAATCTGGTGTTAACGAAAAGATCATAAGAATACCTCTACAGGATGCAATGAAAGACTCTGGTGGATACGATCTATAATAATAAAATTTATTTTATCTGAATTGTTTCCTTCACAGCTACTTTTAGTATAATATTATAAATAACACGAACATGACTGATTTTATTTTAAATACAGACTGTTTATTGTACTGTTTGAGTTGTTGCTTTCAAGGCTTGAAGAATGTTCCTTGTTAAATATTATTCGATACGATTATGATACAACACATGTAATAAGCACATTTTATTTTTATTTTATGCACATTCAATTCCAGAACTTGATAAGTTTTAAGATATGATAAAACACATTTCACAGACTTAAAGCTATATAAAACTATCATTAAGAAAATATAAATTTATTTCTTGTCGCCCAAGATGGTGTATGAGCCCTTCTTAAGTACTGCAAGATACCAGGAAGTTTAGTTCTGTACTGGTTTTAATCCATTATTTATATGCTTAATGGAACATTTCGAATGCGAGAAGTCAGGTGGTATTGTATTAATTTGTATGCATGAAGATGACCTCGGTCAGGGGGGTTCTTAAGAATTTGAAATTCCTATGAGCCCCGCGGGAGGTTCGGTCCTAATTGGCAACATGGGATGCGTGAGGCCGTTCAATTAGGTATAGGATGCCTCTACGTGAGTGATCAAATCGTGCCATATCCACTAATTACTTGCGTGATCACTCAATAATAAAATTCACTCTTTTCATCCGTGAAGGTCTTGAAATGGAGTCATTCCAAATAAATCGTAATTTAGCAGCAAATCTCTCATTCGCTTTGGTTATACAGAAGTACTAGTTATTACGTCACGAAAGCTAAAGTACTCTTGTTTCCTATAACAATACTCACTGAAGCGTTATGGAGATGAAATGAAGCAACTCGGCAGATTCCCTGGAATAATTATTTTCCACACGTTTTAAACAATATTTCACTTTACAAGTAGCCTGAGTTTTAAACGATGTTAAGATAAATCTAACAGTGCAATAACGTATAACTCCCAGTTTTAGTTTTTAAAATAAACTTGGCTGTGTGTATTAAAAAAGTAAGCACAGCTGTTCTTAACTTAGAGTAGGCCTACCATTGAAAGAGGATCAGATTTATCTTAATTTAGGCTTCAATAAACTAAAATTTATTGAAGACTAGAATATCGTTCCTTATTAGATTCGTTAATGTAATGTAATGTGCGAAATATGAAATGGGGTGGACATGTTGCGCGCATGGGGAAGAAAGACATATCTCAAAAGTATTGACTGGGAGACCCGAAGAGAAAAGACCAGGTGGACGTAGGTGAGAGGACAATATTATAATAGTTTTAAGGGAAGTGGGGTTTTAGAGGGATGATTGAATGGAGTTAGCACAGAATGACGGGCTCAGGTACGCGCGGCAATGAACCTTCGGGTTCCATAAAATAGATAATATTCCTTTAGCTCGCTGAGAAATTGTCTATTGCCATTGAGTAAGTAAATAAGTAATGTAATGTTCAAACATAAGAATAAAAGAATTGATGTTAATTAAACATTGGGATCGATTAAATTATCGATTCGAAAAACCGTGGAAAATTTAAATCTTTTAAAGAGTTGGTTAAAATCTTAACAACTCATTCATTCAACACGTTTACCACCGCTTTTATTAATAAAGACTAGCGAAGCTTTACTATGTAATATTAAGTTATACAGTGTGTTAATAAATATCACCGAAATATTTTACCTGTTTATAGAGGGGACATAGGCAAGTAACTTATATTTGGAGATGTTTCCTCTATGACGTAAAATGTGTATGCTACAGGGCATTAAATTCATAACAATTTTGTGCTCATAAGTCAATAATGAACCAAAATAGGGTTACATTTTTCGTTAAATTGACCACATTCCTTTTTAGTGATCGATAAAAACCTGATTATTAATCAATCATCAACAGCTATATCATAATTAGTGTTTGAAGAATCTACCAAATTTACAGACTAATCACATGACTGGCTGTCATTGCGTTAGTGTTTTATACATTACTACAGTGTTAACAACGAAGTTCCTTTGTTTTGCATTTTTTCAATTGTTAGAAGTCTGTGGCGGCCATGTCCTGGGAGATTTTATGCTTTAACAGGAAAAATTGAGTCCATAGAGCAAACATCTCCTAATAAAAGTTTCTTGTCTATGTCCCCTCTATACAGCATTCAAAAATTTCGCCAAGACAGCGCTACTCCAAAAAGAACAGTATCATGAATAATCCAACACATGGTAGATGGCTTTGGCCTACTATCCCAGTCCGAGCGAGGTTTTTGAGGGGTTTCCCTTGCTCATAGGCAAATGACGGACTGGCTAATAATCCCCTCACACAGATACACGCACTGCTACATACATTGGAAAATATCTCCACAGGATACTAAACAAACACAACTAACGACAAGCAATCGAGTTCAGGGCAAAAAAAGTCAAACCCGCGCTAATATACAACGACACAAGTACACAGCCCAAAAATGTCAATTTCACTACACATCCCATCAGGATGTACATAAGGGCACTATTAGGTAAATACATCAAACAAATCGTTACCAAAATTTGGTCTGACCGAAAGTAATAAGCTTCAATGCTTGGCACTCCGGGGGTAAGGGAGGGCACACAAAGAAAAAGTCCCCTCTATAGATAGGTAAAATATTTTGGTGTTATTAACTCCCTGTATATGATTTATAATTGTTATTTTTTTATATAATTGTTAATTCATGATTTTACTTCTGCTATTGCAACTACATTATTAATTACTTATATTCGTGAATTTTTCAGTATTTTCGTAATTTTAGTTAAAATTTTTAGTTTCATTTTGTGTTTTTTTAAAGAACATGTTTTCAATGCTGCAACTTTTTCAGTTCATTTTGAAGGTATAACAGAAATCCCGCATCCAAAATCAAAACAGACAAAACATTGTGATATAACGGAATGTACAAACGCACTCGCTCACTATGTGAGCTACAGAAGTTCCCCCCCCCCCATTTCCCTTGCTCTTCACAGAACACATCGGGCTAATTAATAATGCATTCATCCATTGGTTTCACATGCAAGGTGTTATTTAGATTTTTATTACTCTGTGTCTTTGTTTTATATATTTTAACTAGAGGATATATATATACACACACACAACCCAAGATTGCAATAGATCTTCCGACCAATCGTAAAATCCCATATCTCGATACTCAGGAACAAAGTAAAATAAGAATCAGTCCATGAACGGCGTCATGTCTGTAGTGCATTAAAATTTTAGAATGTATGCTTTGTTCTCTCAAGGTAACAAAGAGGTCACATGTTTTAAAAGGTTAAGTAGGTCGTGTTTATTTTTATTTTCTTCCGTTACGCGTCCACGGAGTTGAAATGGACATACGTTCATAAAACACTTTACATTCATGGGATGTCTAAAAACGGCAGGTGAGATCAGTACAAGCAGGTATTTGAAATAATTTAGTTTTATAGCCTAAGAAAAAACATTATAAATAACTGAAAGGAAATTCAATATACATGTATTGCGATGCAAAAATAATTTCATCGTAAAATAAATAGTTTACTATAAGTAAAGTCCTTTCGTAGAGGAAGCATCGACGTGCTAAATACGATAAATCCACTTAGGATGAAATGGGCTGGACATGTAGCGCGCATGAGGGAGCAAAGACATACTTCTAAAATATTGACTGGGAGATCCGAAGGGAAAAGACCACTTGGAAAACCTAGACGTAGGTGGGAGGACAATATTAGGAGAGATTGAAGGGAAGTAGGATTTGCGACGGATGGTTGGAATTAGCACAAGATAGGATTGAATGGCGTACTCATGGAAGCGCGGCAATGAACCTGCGGGTTCCATAAAATGTTATTTTAGCTTGCTTATTAATTGTCTATTGCCATTGAGTAAGTAAGTAATATTATTGCTGGTAAAACAGATAGGTTGAGTTGGAAAATTTGATCATACGCAGCTGGAGCCAAACATAATTTATTTCGACATTTCCGAGGAGCAGTGGACACTTCATTCAATGCAATGAGCAATACTGTCCTGAACTCCGTCACAGGAAGCTCTTGCTGTTCTGCAATGGTAAAAGTGCCGGCAGGAAAAATATTCGCGGCGAAAACTGTGAGGAAAGAAGAACATATTTTTTGCTCAGATTATTTTTAAAGTAATAGTTCGAACAGATTTATTCGCACAATTCATAAGGAGCAATCTAGAAGACAAGACTTAGAAGTTCCATTATATCTGTTTCTTTAATCATTTCAATTTCTATAACTTAAGTATATCCACATAAGAGTTTGCCAATCGTGCGGGTTTCTGCGTCGCGGCGATCACAGGTGTAACTCCCGAGCGATCGGGTGAAATATCAGTAAGGCCGCTAACGGTGTAACGATTCAGGTTCTCACATTTACAGTTAAAATTACAATAAAAATAAACTCGTACCTCATCACAAGAGATGATGGAAATGCCCTCCTCTTGCATCCACACAACGCTGGCACCTTTTTAGGAAATTTTCTAACACGCGCATAAGTTCAGCTTCCGAGATAGAGTTTTTATCTTGTGATATTGTCTTTAAGTTCTGCTAACGGTATGTGGCTATTATTTATGAGGAACTTTAAAAATAAAATGTACAGCTCAATTCCCCATACATTAGAAGAACTTAAAGCAATATCACAAGAGAAATGAACTCTATCTCGAAGCTGAACTTATGCGCGTGAAAGAAAATGTACTAAAAAGGTGCCAATGTTGTGTGAATGCAAGAGAAGGATATTTCCAACATCTCTTGTGACTTGTGGTGAGATACGTGGTTATTTTAATTGTAATTTGAACTGTAACTGTGAGAACCTGAATCATTACACCGTTAGCGGCTTTATTTGCGTAAATATTTCACCCGATCTCTCGGGAGTTAGAGCTGTGGCTGCCGCGACGCAGAATCCCGCACGATTGGCCAACTCTTACGTGAAACGCACTGTATATAAATCTAAATGTAAATCTACAAAACAAGGCTGGCAAGTTCGATGACATCTGATTCTGTAATCAATTCTACAATAAGGGAGAGTATATTCACTCCAAGCTACCTTTTTAGTGAAAATGTAAATAGCGTGAGAATGAAGTACTACTACATGACGGAAATTATTGTTTAGGGATATAGAAATTCATCTGAGGAAAGCAAATTATTTTTCAAGGCCACTGATATATCTTTATTGTCTATGTCTTCAGACGGGAAATGCTTTCATCCATCATAAGATTTTAAGTCCATTATTTTGTAGGATACAGTAATATTTTTTCTAGGCATTACTTTGGGCTAGAATTAAGATACCGTTACCGTAAATAAATATCACAGTATGCAGTTTTGTCGGTGATGATAATTATAACTACAGTGTTAGTGGTAGTAGCAGCTGTAATACGTTTTAAACAGTCGTCATGCAACTCATATTTTGTTCGATCATACCATAATACGCTTATTAGCTTACTCATATGACACAACAGTACCATTAGGATATCCATTAAGCTATAGAATTTCATTGTACACTGTTGTGGTATCGATTAATATCGAAAAGGGAACAATATTCAAGCCTTGAAAGTTGCAGTTCAATCTATACAATAAATAACCTGTGATTAAAATAAAAAACAATTCTGTTCCTGTTAATTTTAATATTATACTATAGTGAGTTTATTTTGTGAGTTTTAATGTGTTTTGTTTTGAAGTTAGAACACCACGAAAGGCCCTGAGCTGCATGCACGCCGTCACCAAGGACGAAAACTTACTACAGCTATTCACTTTTTAATATTTCACATCATATGAATTTGATAATTTTTTCGATATAACCATTTCACTTGTTTAAAATATTCTTAATTTAATACTGCAGTTGTAATTATTCAGGACACTATAAATCATTATTTATATACACGATGTAGTAATATTAAACTACTATTATTGAAATAATAAAAATACTAATAATAATTACCATAATGCTAATAGAAATAATGTTATTTATCACGTTAACAGTAAGTCTTTATATGTGAAAGCTAACGTAATCCATTGGGCTTGTTATGTTTCGTCAGTCAATCCCGAAGTAAATTCTTAGGTCTTATAAATACAGTGACCATAGTTCTGTTAGGAAAACCGGGACAATTTTGTTTCAAGTTATTACCCTCCGTCTGATTTGCAGAACTCCCAACTCTCTTTTGCTATGAAATATTATTACTAAGCTGGAACATGGTATAGTAGTAGTGTGCGTATTAGTATATATAAGTTAGTTAGAGTGGGCTTAGTGAGCACAAACAAGTACTTTTTACTATTTTTAAATATTCAAAAAGACGTGATTGCAATAACTAATTCTCAGAGTCAAAGAAACATATTAGATTAGTTCATAAGTTATGTTCTCTCTCATTAGGCCTACTCTTTTAAAGTGTTCATAGAAAAGGACGGTTTGGGTTCTTTCCAATGAAGTCCGAGCTTTTCGAAGATTCTTGCCAAAATCAACCCAACAAGTTGTAAAATTTTTGCTTCCCTTTTTCTATTTTAATACAAAAACCGTATTTATTTTCTCTTGGATGATTTATGATTTCCCACAGTAATCAGATTATTCGGGATATTGAGGATTTTTTTTTCTCTTTCGTAGTTGAACCTCTCCCTTGTAGGGACCTTTATGCGGCCCGCCCGGGCCTTACCGGGTCGCGACCTTTCGGAAAGGAATGAACTATGGATCACAACACATACAGACATGCTTTTTTTGACCAGACAAGGACATGGAGGGCCTCCCAGGATGAGTGATCAGCCCAATGCCGGGGCCACTTCCAAGACAACACGAACACATAGGACGATACACACCATTCACACACACACACACACACTCACTCAGAACAAGGCGAGGATGGGGATGAAGATGATAATGACGGCCAGATGATATCCGGGGACCACAAGGGCCTAAAGTTACCTGACATTTGTCTCACGGGTGAGGGAAAACCCCGGAAAAAACCTCACCTAGGTAACTTGTCCCGACCAGGAATCGGGCCCGCTGCGTGAGAGGATTGGACGCATCATCTGAGCCACAGCGGTGGACTGAGGATTTTATTCTGGACAAAAACCTTAAAATCGGGACCGTCCCGATTTTCTCGGGACGTATGGTCACCGTTCTTATAAAATAATAAATCCCTTAGACTAAAACCACAGCAACAACCATCTATAAAATACTCCATGTTATTTCAAGGACTGTGGGAATCTCCATTTATTTCATTTAATTACTTGTAAGATTATTATTTTTATCAAGGAGTTCGGACAGGTACACTCCATGCAAGGTTAATATTCTTGTCATAATTGAATAGACTTAGCATAAGAACCGTTATGTACATATGCATACAAGACGTGTTTATTCCATTAGCAGGACTCCATGATCTGTTTACCTTAATGCTCAGATTGGTGTAGAACACATCAGTAAACAGAGTTAGACATACGCAGCAACTGTATCTGTCATACCCACTGACTCTCATGGCTATTTCCTAAGGCAGTACTGAATTATTCATGCTCTACTTTACTTTATTATGTAGGGAATATTCAGAAACTCGGGGATTCAGAATTAAAATGAACCAAGCCGACTTAAACACACTTATTGTAATGTTGTCTTAAAACAGATTAAACATAATTTTAAATTAGATGGTTTACCAAATTAGTGGTCAAGGTGCATCAGCAAAAAATAAAAAATAAACTTGTTACAACTGTAAACTTAATAATAATAGCAAAGACTGTAATATTTGCCCATATTTTACTAAGTAAAAGTAAAAACCTCAAAGAAGGTTGAAGTCAGAATGAAGATCAGGGGACCCAATCTACTACGGAAAATAAGGTGCAAGCCAATGATGAAGACTTCCACTGATCATATCGTGCGGTCGTCACCGTGGATAGGACGACCGAATGCCGTAAAAATTAGTTGCTGTCGCCACTATGATTCAAATGATACGATAAAGCAAAATAATTTAAGTATTTAACTAGCCTTTCTTAAAGGAGACATTCAAAATGTTGTCTCTTCGGATCAATAGCTACCTGACAACGACGTAAAAAATTGTGAAACCAGCATATTTAGCTGAAACCTAGCATATTTAGCGCATTTTTCTTGTTTTTCGGCCCTTAATTTTTCATGATGTGCTGATTTTACGGCGCCCATTTTGTTTTCTGATTACACAAGGTAAAAATACAGTCCCTGAAATCTGAAGTTAGAACAAAGATATTCAAAGAAAGCGTTGCCAGTAAAAACACTCTTTCGATAAAATAGATACTTAATTTCTGCACATACTGCATTATGCATTTGTGGGAGACTTCATACTATGCAGTGACACTGGCAATCGTATCTTTATTATGCCCTATCTGTTATGCTTCATTCATAGCTTATGTTTCAGAAACCGAAAATTACTTCTCTTTTTCTTTCGTGTTGACAATATCCGATAAGTTTTAAGATACCAAGTCCCCATCTAAGCCTAGGAACAGCAAAGTGACCAATCTGAGCATGGCACTTTATTTCCACAACTAATAATAAATTATTTAAGTATTGCAGTAATTTAATAAGTAAAACAAATGGAATCTCATACATTATTATTTGTAAACAGAATATTTGCCATAAAAGAAATAAATATTCGTAACTCATACTAACTCACTAAATAAAATTTTGTAGGCTAAATAAAATATGATTATCATTTATTTGTTGTACCGGTTTGTGTCTAATGTTTCTGACTTCATCCGGTCTGTTGTGAATTTAACGACTGAAATGACCACACACAAAGGTATGGTCCCAAAGAAAGCAACTTAAGCGGTTAGAGCAGGCTTTTCCAACTCGAGCACTTTGCGCTGGTGCGCACCATTGCAGAACTCAACGGCAGCCCGGTGCTCTCCTTCCCCGTGTAGCTGAATTCGCTTTCTTAGCGGATATAACGTCTTACTTAAATGATTTAAATATTTAGTTACAAAGGAGAAATTAGTTAATTAGCACCATGTATGACAGAATGAAGGCATTTTTAAAATGCACAGTTTATTATTTAAAGATCAGCTTAAAGCCTGAAGTTTTGAAAATTTTCCTTCATTAAAATCAATAAAAATTTGTCTATTTACGAAAACCTTGGAGACGTCGTTACAGAATATGCACGATGAATTCAATGCCCATTCAAAGAAATTAATGATATGGCACCTCAACAAGAAATATTTGTCCTGAAAATCATCTTCCTGGTTTCAAACAGAGCTGATAAAAGTACAGGTACTACCACTACACTGGCAATTTACTTTCATTTTTCAAAGGTATTCATCCACAGGAATTTCCTTCACGAACTTGCATTAAAATTTATGTCAGTGTTCGGTACAACTTATGCATGCGAACAAATGTTTTCAATTATGAATTTAAATAAAAGCAAAACCAGGTCTTCTCTGTCGAATGTTGCCTTAGACGCCGTACTTAGAATTTCCATTGCCAAATCGATTGTACCCAATATTGGTAAATTAGTTGTAACGACGCAAATAGCGACGTGCATAATCAACGATAGGAGACCATTCCTAAACAAAGGAAGGGTTGGGGGACCGCAACTAATCGATATTGAACATTTTTATGATTATCGATACTGCCCTGAATTTTATTTGAATTACAGAAAAGGAGAGGTGCGCATGCGTCGACGGTGAATCGACGAGGGAGACGTGCGGAACCTGAAAGACGGTTAGTAGTACGTGCCTGACCACGAGAGAGAGAAGTTGAAAAGGCAGAAGGGAGAAGACGAGATTGGGATGTGTGACAGCGGTAGAGGCGTTCTGGCATAATGGTGTGTCAGACTTTCATCTAAAGGAAATTCTGGTTGTGAACTTCCTTGACACGGCTATATGGAGATAGTCATTAATCAGAAGAATACACCGAGTCGGCCAGAACGAGACACCGCTACAGCGAACATCAGCTGTGAGAGTGAGTCGTGACTGCTCGCTCTGAATAAGAGCAGATATGGACATCAGGAAGTAATGGAAGACAACTCAGGATCGGAGGATAAGTTGGACATCACTGGTTGAGTATAAGCGTCTAGACTTTTTTTTCTTATTGTTTGGGGAGTGAGAAAATTGAGATATCCTTTTTTTTTAAGGATGGTTTCTAAGTCATGTATGGCGATTAGACACCGTATGGAATAATAGAATAGAATAGAATAGAAACATAGAAGTGAGAATTCTAGAAGTAAAGTGATGAAATCCAGTAATCCAACTATTTTCTATTTCTGGTCTAAATTAATTATAAAAGAGCAGTCTAGAGCCTAACAACTGAATGCCACAGATATATCTCTTCACTTTAAGTTTTTTTGGGTAATTGTCCCACGAATGAATACATAGCTAGGGGCAATTGGTGATGCTCATATAAACTTTGTTATTTTTGAGACAGGACGCGAGGGGAGTAAGGAAGAAAGGTAATTAAGGGGCATGCTTAGTACTTCTTACGAGGGCCCCTCCCTCTTGGGTTTCTTTCAGGTGACGGGTGACTATCTATAAATAGATTTCATGCTGGCCTGTAATGTTAAGTTATGTTTTTTTATAGAGATTTATCTACAAGCGAAGGTGTATGGAATATGGTAGAGGGGGATAAGAAGTGGAAAGATTGAAGGGCAAAAGAAGGCCTACGAGTGGTAGTGCATTAGGTGTGTACCATTGGAAAATTTACATGTTAGGGTAGAAGTAGAAGTCACTAAAGGGGTTATAGAGAAGCTTACTAATCTGGGCGTGAATTAGTTTCAGTTAGAATTCTAGGGAATTTAGAAACAAAATAAGATTGGGTGCCCATGCTAAAGAGTAGTAACGTAAGAAGTAGGAAAATTAGAATAACCACCGAGTGAATTAAATCAATGGTATAAGCTGAAGGGAACTCTACTTAAAGAGAGAAAGGGGTTAAAAGATAATAGCTGATGACTGGTCAGGTTAGAAAGAGGAGAGTGAGTTGAAAGATAACAACAAATGATTGGTTAGGTTAGAAAGAGGAGAATAGGAAATTGCGAGTAGTGTACTGATGATAAGTAGTTTATTAGCAAGTACTAGAGATGGTAAGGGTGAGGTGAGGGAACGCCGGAAGTATCCCGAATCAAACAAATAAAATCTGGTAGTAGGCAAGGCCTATACCAGTACATATAAAGAAAAGAAATTTATGAGAGATTGTGAAAGCCATCGATGTTGGAGGCGAACAACGGCCCCACGTGCCTCTAGGAGAGAGTGTCAGGGACCTCTGACGTCGATTTACAAAATTGTATTTTTGTTTGCGGCCCATTAATATTTTCCCGGTTGCAGGAGAGGAGTCAGATTGTTTGTAACTCAAGATCTAGACGTCGCTCCTGTATCGGTGGTCTATCGCCACAGTCACTCTGTGGGTATAGGCCTAAACTTCTATTTCTTTCTTCGTGAGACTGTCTTTTCTATCTATCTTTAAATACAATTCTTCATGGACTAAGCTGACAAATAGACTAATATAGGAGACATAGGTGGGATTATTGAGTGTAATCTGTAGAGTAAGGACTGGATTATGAATTGAAAACCTTTATTTATTCAAAAAAAAAAAAAGTATAATATACATATTGAACTATCCTGAAGTTGCACATGTAAATGACTACACAAGTCAGTAGTAAATTAGAGGAATAATACAAGACGTTCTAGTAGATACCTGAAAAACAAAGAAAGAAAATTAAAGTAATTAATTAAGGATTTGTTATTGTTGAACAGAGAACGTACTTATATAGTTAAAATTGGGTATACTAACCTTGAATAATCAAATATTATCCTACCAATAAAAATGTTGAATGGTTAATGTAGTGTAAATGTAATTTATTGTATATAAGATTGTTATTGTTGAAAAAAGAAAAAAAAAAATAATATATTAAATAAATTATGGTTATTGTTATGCAAAGTAAAATAACGTGAAGTTCAGATTTTTGACCCTTATCCTTATAATGGTCTGAGAGTAGCTGGTTTTTGTGCTAAGTTACATACTTTGGTAGTGAGTATTGAAAAAAGGAGAAAAAGAAGAAGCAAAATAATAAAAGAAAGATAAATCCGAACCCAACTCCCGTCTCCACTGTTATTTAAAAGCTAGTCGAGGGGCATGTAGGTACATAGCCTGTGTATCTATAATTTAATTTGTGTCTGGGCTGATACATAACAAAAAGAAAAGAGGAAGCGTATTGATGATGGCGCCCGTTAATATAAATTTTCATCAATATTATCAAGACTGGGTAAATTGTTAAAAGAGAGAGAAAGTAAACTGAGAGTAAGAAGTTTGCAATCACCCGGTGTCAAAGGTAGTTGTACTGAACGTTGGAATGTGGACTATGCAGGCAGTGTTATGATGACACGACAGGTGCATGAGTGACCTTGTTTTGTGGGAGTTCAGTAAACTTATATACTACGATTGAGAATAATCACATGTTAGTCGTCACAGATTTTGGCGAAGAATTTTTGCGAAGATTTAATTCAAGAAGTTAGGGAACTTTATAGCATAAAGTAAGAAAGCCCGTCACATAGTTTGGCGCCCAGCGTGGGGCGATAGTTTGTTAATTTGTAACGTGTGGGGCGATAGTTTGTTAATTTGTAACGTGTGGGGCGATAGTTTGTTAATTTGTAACGTGTGGGGCGATAGTTTGTTAATTTATGACCAAAATAACGTGAAGTCCCCTTCAATATTTTGGTCGCCCATATCGTGGGGCTGAGTAGTGTTAAAACAAAACAGTATTGCTAATTGTTGCAACTTAATTTAGTTAAAATTGTTAAAAAAAAAAAAAAAGAAACCTTTATTCAGTTGAAGTTCCATATTATGATAGCCCATAGCGTGAGGCAGTGATAGTTTGATATCCTAACGTGAGGCGAGATAGGGTTAAAAGAATTTTGGGAGTTAGGTTAGTATAACTGAAATTTATTCTCAAAAAAAATAAATAATAATAATAACATATTTTTGGGAAAAGAATAATGACTATTGACAAGTAAGGACTTCTATAGATGACTAAGACAGACGACTGAACTATTGTGTGTTCTAATCTTTTTTTTTTCCAGTGGTATTGTTAATATATAAATATGGCTACTTATGTTGATCCGTATGCACAAATAAGAGCAGCTGAGCTAACCCAAGCTATTAGGAAGTTGAGGAAGGCGGATTTAGAGGCAGAATGTGATAGAGTAAAGTTACCGACCACAGGTACAAGGGATGAGTTAAGACAACGCTTGTTAGATTATGCCCGTAAGAACCCTCAGTCATTTCAAGTGTTAATTACGGCTTTTGCTCTGAGTCAGGAAGTTTTGGAAGAAGATTTGGTTGAACATAATATAACGATTCCACAAGATTCATATGGAGATGTAGTGTATACATGGGTTAAGTTAATGCGTAGGAAGGCCATGGCGGTAGCTGATTCAGAAGAAGTTGTACCAGTAGTACCCTCGTTTACAATTCAGTTAGAGCCACATAAACCAAATACTTTGGATCTGGTTCGTAAATGGAACATTAAATTCAAACCTGGGGATAGTATTTACTTATTTTTGGAGAGATTGGAAGATTTAAAACAAAGTTCTAAGTTACAGGGTGTAGAGTTATTGTCAGTATTACCCGAAATTTTACAAGATTCAGCTTTACTTTGGTACAGGAACAGATTAACAGATTGGCCTACATGGGAAGCTTTTTTGAAAGAATTTAGAGAATATTATTTGCCTATTGATGAGGAAGACTCGCTTTTGGATGAGATTAGACAGAGAACGCAAGGTCCCAAAGAATCGATTTTTGATTATGTTAATGCTATTCAAACGTTAATGAGGAGGCTGAGTACTCCAATGAGTCCTCAACAAATGATGAAGACTGTTATCAAAAATTTGCGTCCTGATGTAAAATTGTACCTTAGACCTGCAGAGATTCAAACTATAACAGATTTAATACGTGTAGGTAGACAGTATGAACAAATATTGTTAGATTCTGAGAGATATATTCCTCCTCCAACGCAGGTTAGAGCTACAATTAAAGAAACGGCTTATAAACCTCAGAGACAAGTTGTTATACCTTCAGTTCATACAGCGCTAGGAATTCAGGGAAAACAGGAACTTCCATCGTCCGAGTTACAAAAGAAACCCAATGTTAGTTTTTCTGCAAAGACGTGGGATAAGGAACGGAATTCAAGTCCTGTAAATGATTCTAGAATGGTTAAAGTAATAGAAAATAAAGAGAGACAGGATGAGTCGAGGGATAATGGTAAAAACACCACTTTGCGTTTTTCAAATAATCAGCGATGTTGGAATTGTGATAAAACAGGACATAGGCAGTTCGAGTGTAAAGCACCTCGTAGAGTTACTCCACGCACTACGATTAAATGTTATAATTGTAATAAGCTTGGACATAGGTCTATTGATTGTAGGATGCCCCAAGAAAGAAAAGTTAGGCCTAGAAATTCTTTAAGACAATTAACTAAAAATCAGGCTTGTGTGATGTTGAATATAAACCCTACAGATTTAGTTAATGGAGATAGATGTTTTGTTGAAATTTTGCTGGAGGATATTACATTTATTGCTTTAATAGATTCCGGTTCAGATAAAACTTATGTGGGAGAGAAGGGTGATTTTTTGTGTAAAATGTTAGATTTAGCAGTAGAAGAATCTGAAGTTAGGGTGGTGCAATTAGCAGATAAAACTTATAGTTCTATAACAGGAGAGAGAACTTTTGAGATGAAATTGCAGGACAGGATCTTTCAGATAAAATGTAAAATTATGCCAAATTTAGCAGTAGATATGATTCTGGGCATGGACGTTTTGAAACAAATTGGGTTAGTAGTAGATTTGCAAGATGGGACTTGGTATTTCAAAGATGAACCAGCAAAAATTTTTCAATTTGTTAAGGCTATAGATTTAAAAGAAGAAGATCAACTACATAATATTCTTACCTTACCTACACCTCAGGAAAGGGACAGATTGAATATGTTTTTGGAAAATCAGTTACAGAAATTTGATCAGTGTACTGGACTTACCGATCTGATTTCTCATGTTATTGATACAGGCGATGCAAAACCTATAAAACAAAGATATTATCCAGTATCACCCATTTTGGAAAAAGTTATACACGCGGAAATAGATAAAATGTTATTGGAAAAAGTTATAGAGCCTTCAAATTCACCTTGGTCGTCTCCGGTAGTTATGGTAAAGAAACCAGATAGAACATGGAGGTTCTGCGTAGATTTCAGAAAAGTAAACAATTGTACTAAAAGAGATAGTTATTCTTTGCCATACATTGAACATGTGTTGAGTAAATTACGACATGCTAGGTATATCAGTACAATAGATTTGAAAAATGGGTATTGGCAAGTTCCATTAAATGAAGCAAGTAAAGAAAAAACAGCATTTACCGTACCTGGTAGAGGATTGTATCAGTTTCGAGTTATGCCTTTTGGAATCCATAACGCACCAGCCTCGTTTCAAAGATTAGTTGATACTATATTAAGAGAAGAGATAGGAGAGAAATGCTTTTGTTATTTGGATGATATAGTACTTATTAGCGAGACATTTGAAGAACATTTGTCCTTGTTAGAAAAAGTCTTAGAGAAATTAAGAAAAGCTAACCTGAAAATTAATAGGGAAAAATCAAAATTTTGCAGAAGTGAATTAAAATATTTGGGTCATATCATTACTCCATTAGGAATTGCTGTAGATTCAGATAAAATCTCGTGTATCCTTGAGTATCCAGCCCCTACAAAAGTCAAGGAAGTACGAGCATTTTTAGGATTGGCATCTTGGTACCGACGATTCATTCCATTTTTTTCTGAAGTTGTAAAGCCCCTCACTGCACTTCTGAAAAGGAATCAGAGATGGCGTTGGACTAAGGAATGTCAGGAATCTTTTGATGAATTAAAATCGAAATTATCTAGTAGTCCTATATTAACTTGTCCAGATTATACTAAACCCCTAGTGCTACAGACCGACGCTAGTTTTTCAGGACTAGGAGCAGCATTAATTCAGACAGGAGAGGAAGGAGAGGAAAAAGTAATAGCTTATGCTAGTAGAACTTTAACGGTAGGTGAGCAAAAGTGGGCAATAGTTGAGAAGGAATTGTTAGCTATATTGTGGGCAGTTCAAAAGTTTCGTCCTTATTTGGAAGGTTATCATTTTAAAGTATATACTGATCATTTTGCTCTGAAATGGTTAAATACATTACAGAATCCGACCGGACGATTAGCTAGGTGGAGTTTATTGCTCCAGGAGTATGATTTTGAAGTAATACATAGGCCTGGTAGATTACAAAAAGTTCCGGATGCTTTATCTAGAATACACGAAGGGAAAGTTCAAGAGAAAACGGTAGAGGAAGAATTTTGCCTCTTGTTGACTGATAACTCTGAAGTAGTGGAATGGGAAAATATACAAGATGCTTGGTATATTAAGCGGAAAGAGCAAGTACAAAGTAAACCTAACTTTTGGCCAGATTGGAAGGTCGTAGATGAGAAGTTGTACCATCTTAGATTAGATCAGTTAGAACAAACTTTAGAGGGAACAGTAAATAGGTGGAAATTAGTTATTCCGCAAGATTTTAGGATTAAAGTATTGCAGGAATGTCATGATGCACCTACTGCAGGACATATGGGGATAGCTAAAACTTTCTTTAGAATAGCAAACAAGTATTATTGGCCGGGAATGTTTAGAGATGTTGCTAAGTATGTTACTGCTTGTGAAATATGTCAGAGACAGAAAGTGTTACAGACGGCTCAAGCAGGACCAATGCATTTTTACCAGAAAGAGAAACCTTGGATGACTGTAGCTACTGATTTGTTGGGACCTTACCCACGTTCCAAAAAAGGGAACCGATACATTGTAGTATTTCAGGACACCTTTACCAAATATGTAGAGTGTAAAGCGTTAAGGAAAGCAACCAGTAGAGCAGTTACGGAAGCATTTTATGAATTGATTATCCTTAAATGGGGAATTCCGGGATATTTGCTGATGGATAATGGACCGCAATATACTAGTAAATTAATGCGAGAGATAGCTAAAGCTTTTAATATAACTCCTTGTTATTTACCTGTATATTCGCCACAAGGAAATCCAGTAGAAAGAGTCAATAGAGTATTGAAAACAATGATTTCTAGTTATATTCAAAAGGATCAGACAGTTTGGGACGTGTATTTGAGAGAATTTAATTTTGCTATAAATACGGCTAAGCATAGTTCCACTGGATGCACTCCTTATATGCTAAATTATGGGAAGGAGCCTGAAATTATCAGTAGGATTGAAAAGGTGGAAAACCAACCGATTCATAAAGAAATTCCAAAACTTTGGGTGGAGAGACTCAATAAATTGAAAACGGTACGTTTAATGGTTAGACATAACTTAGAAACCGCCTATAAGAATTCGAGTCATTATTATAATCTTCGGAGGAGAGAGATGAGATTTCGTCCAGGAGATCTAGTGTTAAGAAGAAACTTTAAATTAAGTGATGCCTCACAAGCTTATACAGCAGGTTTAAGTGCAAAGTTTGTCGGGCCCTATATTATAAAGAAAAAGTTCAGTGAAAATAGCTACGAACTGACAAACCGTTTTGGTAAAAAGTTGGGGAAGTGGCACGTCAAAGACTTGAAACCCTTTGTTCCTGGATAAACATTCTTTAAGGCTGGTAAAAAAGACACGCACAAAAAAAAAAAAAAATGAATGTGACCTGTGTCAACATTATTTTTTTTATGGTGAGTGAGGGAAGAATGTAACGACGCAAATAGCGACGTGCATAATCAACGATAGGAGACCATTCCTAAACAAAGGAAGGGTTGGGGGACCGCAACTAATCGATATTGAACATTTTTATGATTATCGATACTGCCCTGAATTTTATTTGAATTACAGAAAAGGAGAGGTGCGCATGCGTCGACGGTGAATCGACGAGGGAGACGTGCGGAACCTGAAAGACGGTTAGTAGTACGTGCCTGACCACGAGAGAGAGAAGTTGAAAAGGCAGAAGGGAGAAGACGAGATTGGGATGTGTGACAGCGGTAGAGGCGTTCTGGCATAATGGTGTGTCAGACTTTCATCTAAAGGAAATTCTGGTTGTGAACTTCCTTGACACGGCTATATGGAGATAGTCATTAATCAGAAGAATACACCGAGTCGGCCAGAACGAGACACCGCTACAGCGAACATCAGCTGTGAGAGTGAGTCGTGACTGCTCGCTCTGAATAAGAGCAGATATGGACATCAGGAAGTAATGGAAGACAACTCAGGATCGGAGGATAAGTTGGACATCACTGGTTGAGTATAAGCGTCTAGACTTTTTTTTCTTATTGTTTGGGGAGTGAGAAAATTGAGATATCCTTTTTTTTTAAGGATGGTTTCTAAGTCATGTATGGCGATTAGACACCGTATGGAATAATAGAATAGAATAGAATAGAAACATAGAAGTGAGAATTCTAGAAGTAAAGTGATGAAATCCAGTAATCCAACTATTTTCTATTTCTGGTCTAAATTAATTATAAAAGAGCAGTCTAGAGCCTAACAACTGAATGCCACAGATATATCTCTTCACTTTAAGTTTTTTTGGGTAATTGTCCCACGAATGAATACATAGCTAGGGGCAATTGGTGATGCTCATATAAACTTTGTTATTTTTGAGACAGGACGCGAGGGGAGTAAGGAAGAAAGGTAATTAAGGGGCATGCTTAGTACTTCTTACGAGGGCCCCTCCCTCTTGGGTTTCTTTCAGGTGACGGGTGACTATCTATAAATAGATTTCATGCTGGCCTGTAATGTTAAGTTATGTTTTTTTATAGAGATTTATCTACAAGCGAAGGTGTATGGAATATGGTAGAGGGGGATAAGAAGTGGAAAGATTGAAGGGCAAAAGAAGGCCTACGAGTGGTAGTGCATTAGGTGTGTACCATTGGAAAATTTACATGTTAGGGTAGAAGTAGAAGTCACTAAAGGGGTTATAGAGAAGCTTACTAATCTGGGCGTGAATTAGTTTCAGTTAGAATTCTAGGGAATTTAGAAACAAAATAAGATTGGGTGCCCATGCTAAAGAGTAGTAACGTAAGAAGTAGGAAAATTAGAATAACCACCGAGTGAATTAAATCAATGGTATAAGCTGAAGGGAACTCTACTTAAAGAGAGAAAGGGGTTAAAAGATAATAGCTGATGACTGGTCAGGTTAGAAAGAGGAGAGTGAGTTGAAAGATAACAACAAATGATTGGTTAGGTTAGAAAGAGGAGAATAGGAAATTGCGAGTAGTGTACTGATGATAAGTAGTTTATTAGCAAGTACTAGAGATGGTAAGGGTGAGGTGAGGGAACGCCGGAAGTATCCCGAATCAAACAAATAAAATCTGGTAGTAGGCAAGGCCTATACCAGTACATATAAAGAAAAGAAATTTATGAGAGATTGTGAAAGCCATCGATGTTGGAGGCGAACAACGGCCCCACGTGCCTCTAGGAGAGAGTGTCAGGGACCTCTGACGTCGATTTACAAAATTGTATTTTTGTTTGCGGCCCATTAATATTTTCCCGGTTGCAGGAGAGGAGTCAGATTGTTTGTAACTCAAGATCTAGACGTCGCTCCTGTATCGGTGGTCTATCGCCACAGTCACTCTGTGGGTATAGGCCTAAACTTCTATTTCTTTCTTCGTGAGACTGTCTTTTCTATCTATCTTTAAATACAATTCTTCATGGACTAAGCTGACAAATAGACTAATATAGGAGACATAGGTGGGATTATTGAGTGTAATCTGTAGAGTAAGGACTGGATTATGAATTGAAAACCTTTATTTATTCAAAAAAAAAAAAAGTATAATATACATATTGAACTATCCTGAAGTTGCACATGTAAATGACTACACAAGTCAGTAGTAAATTAGAGGAATAATACAAGACGTTCTAGTAGATACCTGAAAAACAAAGAAAGAAAATTAAAGTAATTAATTAAGGATTTGTTATTGTTGAACAGAGAACGTACTTATATAGTTAAAATTGGGTATACTAACCTTGAATAATCAAATATTATCCTACCAATAAAAATGTTGAATGGTTAATGTAGTGTAAATGTAATTTATTGTATATAAGATTGTTATTGTTGAAAAAAGAAAAAAAAAAATAATATATTAAATAAATTATGGTTATTGTTATGCAAAGTAAAATAACGTGAAGTTCAGATTTTTGACCCTTATCCTTATAATGGTCTGAGAGTAGCTGGTTTTTGTGCTAAGTTACATACTTTGGTAGTGAGTATTGAAAAAAGGAGAAAAAGAAGAAGCAAAATAATAAAAGAAAGATAAATCCGAACCCAACTCCCGTCTCCACTGTTATTTAAAAGCTAGTCGAGGGGCATGTAGGTACATAGCCTGTGTATCTATAATTTAATTTGTGTCTGGGCTGATACATAACAAAAAGAAAAGAGGAAGCGTATTGATGATGGCGCCCGTTAATATAAATTTTCATCAATATTATCAAGACTGGGTAAATTGTTAAAAGAGAGAGAAAGTAAACTGAGAGTAAGAAGTTTGCAATCACCCGGTGTCAAAGGTAGTTGTACTGAACGTTGGAATGTGGACTATGCAGGCAGTGTTATGATGACACGACAGGTGCATGAGTGACCTTGTTTTGTGGGAGTTCAGTAAACTTATATACTACGATTGAGAATAATCACATGTTAGTCGTCACAGATTTTGGCGAAGAATTTTTGCGAAGATTTAATTCAAGAAGTTAGGGAACTTTATAGCATAAAGTAAGAAAGCCCGTCACATAGTTGCGGCAGAACGATGTTAACAGTCTACTTAAATTCTAAATGTACACGAAGGCAAACAAAATATACGTAGAGAATAAGTGGTGTGTTTATGTGTTTACAAAATTGTTAATAATAATTGCTTTCGTAAGCTGAGCGCTGACTAGACCTGTGGAGCGTCTTCTGGTGTTACACTAGTGCTTGCCTGCGCCGTGGAATCACCTCAGTTGGAAAGGCCTGGGTTAGAGTAAACAAGGAGGCCAGTTCAATCACATTTGTTGTAACTGCGATTTTAGAAGGAAATATTTTAGAGCTGTCATGATTTTACGTATCTCGGCCTATGTTTGAATAAGCTGGCGGCATCATTTATGTATAGGAAGTTATAAATCTTTCTCCATTCGAAATGCCTATTATAATAACTTTAAAAGAAGTTATGTTACATATGTTCCATGTCTGTGTGTTTTGAAATACAAAGTGGCATTCGTGTTCTCGCAAGAGAACAGCTTAGTTGGTACTGACGCATTGTACAAGTGCGCTATGCTACAAGTGCGAATGTTCAGAAAAATGTCTGGAACGAATTGAACCGCAGCTTGAAAGCCATTTAATTGTTCACTGCGTAATATTCAGCCAATAAATCTTCTGGTTTACGGACTACAAGTAATAAAATTGTACATTGTACACGTTTAGTTTGGTAGCATACAACGAAACCTACAAAAAAAAAAAAGTAATTTATAGAGTAATGTATGTTCCTTAAGAACTTTAATTCTATTCTTGTTTCATAACGTCTGTGGGGTACTATTACAGAAACTGAAACATAATGTAATAAATTGAAAGGATATAATCACAGGTTTTGTGCTTACAGCAACCACGATTCACGTCCGAATTACGGGGTGAGTCTGTTTAGATTTTACGATCATGGTGCATACAATAGTTTTTACCTCTAAATTATATGAAATTAAATATAATAGAAATAAATATAAATATAAAAGGCTTTGTCAGCCAATTGTTCCATCCTTACCGGCATTGTGTTGACGTGGTTTATTGAAAGTCATTCATCAACATTAGTGTGTGTGTATGCATGTGGGGCTGGGGTAATGTCTATCCTATATTCACCAGTGGTATATTAGCAGACGAGACCCGGTCAGAAATAGAAGCTCTTTTGCTTGCTCACAGAATCAGAAGCACATCAAATGTAATTATAAATGAATAGAATTATCTTGTCGAGATTAAATAAATACAGAAATTATATTTAAAAAAACATTAAAAGACTGTGTTATACACTAATATTTGTTATGGTATAAAATTTTGGCACACCGATGACGGTTACAAGCCTAAGTTTTAGAGCTTTTCACACTTGGTCACTTGTGACGGTTTAGCCTAAGGCCACACGGGCTTGTTTTGATGTTGTGGTTCTGCGTGAAAATATAGCGTCGGAAAGTCTGCAGAAGTCATGGCCACACGAGCTTCTTCTCACACTGAGAATGTTTAATGTAAACAAACACTTCCTATTCATTCCGGTTGTTGTTGCAGGTGTTGGGTGCGATCAAATTACGGGCGACTCATCATTTTCTTTATGCAGTAGCCTACTCTCCCGTTCCCCATTGAAAATAAGTTAAACTTTAAACGCTTTTCCCCGTATTTTTCAATGTTAGTGTACTTTTTTCTCAGAGACTGTTCAAGATCTAGCTTTTGATAACAAATGAATGAAATTTCCTTAGAACGGAAGTTTAATATAGCAATTTATTATTAATTGCATTAATAAGAGGACTGACTTTTAACACAAATTTTATATAAAAAATCTGATGTGAAAGTCACATAACTTCCTCTGCCCAATTAAAAGTTAGCAGTATTCACATATCCTTGTACAGAATCGCAAGACACAATTTTACGCTGATTATCCTATAAATACCTCTTCTTTCAATGATGCGACTAAAAGCGCAGTCTATATAACAAACTTTAAAAAAAAACAAAAACAAAAAAAAACAAAAAAAAAAACAAATGACTGCAGACGTTTATTGAACTTTCTGCCGTAAAATATAATTTCCGAAATTTATCGAATATTTCCCTCAGATACATCTTTACTCTATGCATGGCCAACAATACATCTTTCTCACTTCACATTCTTATATAAAATAAGAGGCCGTGAAAGAGCGCGAATTCAGTTGTTCATCACGTAAGACAAACTTTCTACAAACAGTGGGTGAACAGTGGGTGGCTTGTAACTACCCTCAGAGAATTTTCTCGAAAAAATGTTTCAAATAAAAGATTTAGCTCGTAGTATAAGCAACCTATGTGCAAAATTTAAAGAAAATCGTTTGAGCCGTTTTCGAGAAAATCGCGAAAAACGAAAATATCTTCATGTAAAGTCCCCTTAAAAATAAGAGAAAATAGTCGCCAATCTTATCCTCTCATCTTCAGAAGGTACCTGACCCAAATACGAAATTTTGTTTTCATACGATTTTCCGTTTTGGAGCTAGCTTGTTCACAGATATTTTCCACACAGACACACAGACACACAGACATGTTTCCAAAAATAGTATTTTTGGATTCAGGGGGCCTTGAAACGTGTATATATGCTAAAAACTCAACTTCGAATTTTGGGGTCGAAAACAATACTTCCTCTACCTATAGTACCTATGGTACGGGCAGAGGAAGTAAAAATTAGATTTCTTAAAAGTAAATAATGGAAGGGAATTTTAAAAGTGCCTGAATAGAAAGTTATGTGGATTCTTTAAAAGTAAGTAGGTTTTAATTACGTTTAATAATTTAGTAAAATATTGGTCTTGTAAACCAAAATTAAGATGTCAAAGTTTCATAGTTACCCATTAAGTGGTTTCCATAGAAAAGGTATATAAGTTTGGCGATTAAATTTAAAATAAAGAAAAAAAATACTAATGACACAAAAATGTATTTTTAAGTGGTATATTATTACTAGGGCAAGGCATTTAATTACCATAAAATAGTGAAAAAATGCAAAGTAAAAAATGCATTTATGGCCTAAAAATAGTAAACAAAAATACATAAAATTTTAAACAATGACCAATAAATTTTCCATTAAGTTATTACTTATATTTAGTTTTTTTTAAGTAATGAATTGCAAAAAGCAATTTAACGGATGACAGTGTGTTATATATGAATTTACAATATTAAAAAATCTTACTAAAAAAAGTAAATGTGTACAACCTGGAAACCCTTAGCGAAAAAAAATCCTTTCTGAACTGGCGTGCCCATCTAATTGCTCCTAGATTATATGTGCAATTTAAAAAGAAAGAAAAATCATTCTTTATTGCTACAAGACAAATTGATATGGGGTTTACAATAATCCTGAATTAAAATGAACTATGTTTTTCTGGCGGATATTCTCGGATATTGTCTGTTGCCTGAAACGATTTGTAGGGCTGTATGGAAAAGTTCCTCTTTACCTCCACTGAAATATGACCTAAAATGGCGAAAAAGGTATAAAAATGCCGAAAATGACCTAAAATGCAGAAAAAGACGTGAAAATGCAACAACAAAAAAAGACAAAAAAGTGCCAAAAAATTACCTATCTCTTGAAAATGACGAAAAGTGCAAAATAAAGCAAAGAATGCAAAAACGAATTGCCCTTATTTAATAAATTGTTTAATGGTACACATTTATATATATTCGAGCTATCTTTTAACTATCATATAAAAATTATGCAAAATCATCAATTGCCTTGCCCTAATTATTACCATAGCATACCAAATGAGAGTAAACATTTTCATAACTGTGGCTGCAATACATTAGGAGTATGAACTATTTTCTAAAGTCCTACGTTCCTCCTTAAAATTGGAAGAATAAATTATGAATAATTTTCCAAACATTGTACTTAAAACAATATTTCACTTAACGATATTAGTTTCGTTTTCATTATCAATCTCTTCCCAGTTTTCTCGGACAACTACTGCAGTTATTGATTTCCCGGTTTTTGAAATCACGAACCCGGATATCGTACAAACAAGGGTGTTTCTGTACTTCCAGTATAATTAATTCACTATCTAAATACCCCATTGTTATTAAGATTGATAATCGAAATGATGGCGAGAACACAAATGCAACAGCTGCTTGAATGGATGCACGTGTGGCCACTCAAGTCAGCATGAAAACCAACAAACAAATGGACCCCAGCCCATTCCTTGAGCGGGCAACTTTTAAGACGCAGCAAAATGACTCCTTTTCTGCGATGAATCACTCCCATGTGGCCCGTCTCACATCTCTCAATGTAATCTATATATTTTGTTTGTTTTCCTGCACAGCCGCAGCACGGAAACAAGCCCGTGTGGCCTTAGAACCGGTGAAGAAGCATTGGTTTAAATTGGAGCATTCACACTGACTCACTTGTGAGGGTCATCGCACGGTCAGTTTTATTATGACTGCCAACAATGCAAGTTGTTTATACACAATTCAGTTGTATAATAGAGCTCAGCGAAACTAGTTATCCAGCCATGAGTTTAGATTTGATTAATATTGAAGGTTATATAAGTGAAGTTGAAAGTCGGTCTGCCATTTGGGATGTCAAAAGCGATTACAAATTGTTTTATCATGTAGCTACTATTGGCAATACTAGAAGTGACCGTCACAAGTGACCCAGGTGTGTTCACTGCAAAAACCGGTGACCGTCACAAGTGAGCCAGTGAGAAAAGGTCCTTAGTACACAAACGTTATTAATTAACCACAACAAACAAATATCTTCCACTAGGGTTTGGATCAGGATTTTCTCCTCGAACAACTCCTACAAATCTACAGTAGAACTCTGTCTCTCAATCCATTAGCTCTCTGCATGGGTGTGTTTGTTAATTCCGAATATTTTCAGCTGGGTTCATATCAGGGGAATTTGGAACCTAGTCGACTGGGTAGAAAACCGTCTTTGAATCCCGGTGTTACCATGCTGGAAGAAAATAGTTTCTTTTGAATTTTCTTATCCAGGATAAAGTGTCGGGCTCGGAAGTTAAAGACCTATGAATTGCCTAAAATTACTTAATATCCTGAAAATAACGTAATAACTAAGGAAAAGGAAGTAAAAATGAGATACAAATTAATTTCCTTTTACAACGTAGCGAACGATTTGTTCGTCTATTGGCACAAAAATTGACTTAGTAGCAAATTTATTTAACTGTGTCTTCATAGCAGCGGTGCATGTGCTCCTATCGAAGGGTAAACTGTTCAGGAATGTTTTGATTTATATACTGTTTCAAAAAACGTTTTGAAATATTCATTGGTTATCTTAGCTTACGGGATATTTGGGTTATTTTTAAAATGGAGACGACTTAGAATATTCACAACCCACTGCCACTTTCCCCAAACAGAAAGTCCGATTTTCTTCCTCCATGGCCCGGGAATCTGCTTTCACATATTGTTTCTTACACCCAACATGTACTGAATTTTACCGCGCAATATTTGCAGAAAAGCATTAATGGCTAATTCAACTTCGATGATTACACCAATTGACTTGCTCATCTGAACATATTAGTGGGTTAATCAGTAGTAACTCTGACTAGTACTCTCAGCTGTTTAATGACGGTAATGCCTAGTGGACAGCTTGAATTAGAAACTTTTCAAAAACAGCTTGTAATTATTTTCAAACGTTTTACCAATCAAAGAACTTTTGTAGGGTTACCTGCTTTGGCCAGCATGTATATTTCAGTACCAGCTACTTACGTGTGACCGCCGGCGTGGTCTTGTGGTTAGCGTCGCTAACTACAGATCCGTCGGCCCGAGTTCGATCACCGGTACCTCCTCAGATTTTTCTCAGGTAGGGAAGTCTGGTAGGTGTCCACTCAGCCTCGTGATTCAAATTGAGAAGCTACTTGATAGAGAATTAGCGGCTCCGGTCATGGAAACCACGATTAACGGCCGTGGGTATCGGCATGCTGACCACATGCCCCCAGTCCTGCCGTCTGCCTATGGTAGATGACGCAGCGGTCGGGTGGAAGGCCTTGTCCCTTCTGGGATGTTAGCGCCAGGTAGTTAGATAGTTAGCTACCTATGTGTACCATAACCTCATTTCTGAAAAAAAGAGTGAGGATTACGACATTTGGCTTGGACAGAGCCCATTTAATAATTTAACATTATTCATATCTTGTAACATGGGAGCTTTAGGTTTAATTATTTTGGTTTCAATGGTTCGTTCATCTAAAACTCCGTACTGTGTAACGAAAATTAAACTAACTTGCTCAAGATTATAAGATTATATTAAAAATCCATGAGAGAGTATAGACATAAATGCTTTGGAAGATTGGGAGGGTTTGGAGTGTCCTATACATTATGACTAGACACTAATTACAAAATTACCAGTAGTACTTATTAGCTGTGATGCATGGTGAATGTTGCGGTTTCAGTAGCTATGATGTAAGTGCATTAGGGCAGCAGTGCGGGCAGGCAATGGAACAAAAGCTGTCAATACGTGAATGTGTTGGAAAATATTGCAGGCGTCGACCGCAACGGATAACACAGATTGTGTAAAATTAATTATTTATCAGTATGTTAAATTTTGTAGTGGATGACCAGCCACGTTCCTGAACTGATTGATAAACGTAAGCCCCGTATTCTAAAGATGTAGGCTACCTGCACTGCTTGTGGGCTAGGTGTGTTGCTCAGATATAACAGAATAATATTATGATCTCAAGAGACTATTCAGTGCTGCATTTTTTTGTAGAAAAGACCCAAGTAAATTTTATCAAGATTTGAGAAGACCGAAAAAAGAACTTAATTTCGGGAAGCATTTAGAAAGGAATTTAAAATTTTTCAATTTTTATCAAAATGAGTCTGTTTAATAATCATATTGTGACAAATCTTCAGAGGTTGACCAAATTCCAGCAGAATTAATTAAGGCAGGTGGAGATAGATTAAACTCAGAGATCCATAAACTCGTTCTTATGATTTGGAGAAAGGAGGAACTGCCGAAGGAATGGAAATAATCCATCATTGTAGGACCAAATGTAATAACTTCGAGGAATTTTCCTCTTATCAACATCATACAAAATTCTATCCAATATACTGTTGTCAAAATTAACCCCATATGCGGACGAAATCATTGGAGATCACGAATGTGGATTTAGGCGAAATAGGTCAACTATTGATTATATATTTTGTATTTTCCAAATCTTGGAGAAAAAGTGGTAATTTAATAAATCTGTTCACCAGCTATATATAGATTTTTAAAAAGAATATGATTCGGTTAGGCGACAAAAATTGTACAATATTATCATTGAGTTTGGGATACCAAAAAGTTAGTTGGGTTGATCAAAATGTGTCTAAATGAAACCTATAGCAGAGACAGGAAAGGAAAATTTATATCAGATAGGTTTGCCATTAGAAGCGGCTTGAAGCAATCACCTTTACTTTTTAATTTCGCTTTGGAATATGCCATTAGGAAAGTTCAGGAAAACTAGTAGGCCTAGAATTAAATGGCAGTCACTCGATTTTAGCTTACGCAGATGACGTTTGCTTGTTGTGCGATGGCATAAACGCAATCGAGAGAAATGCAGAAAATCTTTTCGATGCCTGCAGGAATGTTGGATTGGAAATTAATACAGAAAAAACTAAGTATATGATCATGGAATGTCAGAATAATAAAAAGTAAATTAAAGTGTTCCCTATACAGGCCATGGGGGCCCTACGGGTTCCAGGAGGGTGAGGCTGCCAGATTTTTAGGCATTCGGAATGTGAAGGTAGTAAAGTTGTCAGCCTTACCCTCGGCCGCCTTTACCCCCAGGATTGCTCCTGGTACTCATTTATGTTAGAGGCTGAGTCGACCCCAGGGCCATAGTGCCACCAGAAGGATTAGGCCAATTGAAAAATCTCAACGACCTCATTGGGAATCGAACCCGCGACCTTCCGGTTTGAGTACAGTGCCTCAGTCACTATACCACGGCGTACCCCTAACATCAAAATTATGCTCCACAAAATATTAGAAAGCAAGTGGAAAATTTTAAATATCTGGGAACAGTAATTACAGACACAAATAATATTACGGCAGAAGTTAAGTGTAGACTCAAATCAGGAAATACTTGTTTTTATGCAGTTTCGACTACTTGCGCCTGATCATGAATATTCGATGTATCTTTTGCCACCAAATTAAAATTAGCCTTCGGCCAGACTTTTGAAACTCTTCCTCGATTCTCCAACAAGGCCCTTAACCACACTTATATCTGATAATACAATACTACTTACAAACTGCATCCGAAATACTTGCCCGGAATATTGCGCACTCGTTCTATATGAAAGCATCATTAACCTGGTACAGGCCTATAACAATCTAATTACAGTATATGAAATTATTTATATTCCGAATTTCTAAAGAAAAAATCATACCGACTATTAAAAAAACATAGCCTTTCACTTGAAAGTGTTACAGAACATTGGGCGAACGTATGAGCCCTGAAAATTGTAATGGTAATACTAATGTTTTGAAACTGCGAAGTCCAAGTTCCACATAGAATAGTATACAGGGATAAAGCTTTACTAACGAGACAATCACAAATGTATAGGCCTACCCAACAGTAAAGATTTTTTGAGCTCCTGCATCGTCATGCATACCTCAGTATATATAGTTCTTCCTAATAGTTTTTTGGAACATACTGGATCATGATCCAAATTATTGCTTAATGCACGTTTTTAAAAACGTGTGCATATCTTCAAGTTAGTTATTCCAAGTAAAATATTAATTAATATGGGAAAATTTTAAATCAAATAAGACAAAAAATGTTTCTTGGGGTATACTTCAGTGCATTAAAGCCTAAGAAAAATTGAGGAAATTCGCCTGAAGTTGTGACGTGCACTAGTAGAGGCGACTTAATTATGAGACACTTTAAAAAAATAATTAGAATTTGATATGAAAGTTAACGATTACGAACGCAAAAGCAAGTCCTGTAATTTTAAAACAGAAAGAGAAGCATTCTTTTTACAATTTTCTAGTGTAACTGTAAAGAATACTGCTTACAAACTACATCCAAAATATTAGCTAATTAACCATAATCTATTTTTCCATTGCATTTTTCTACTTGGCCCTATCCCATTTGAGTGAGATGAAGCTGAGAACTTCATTCAATCATATATCCATATCTGGAAGATTTAGTAAACTTCTCCAGTGAATAATGGACCTGACTTTATGGCGATTTGCTGTAGCTACAGAGAAAATTATGATATTTATCATAGGCAATGCACAATAATTTGCCTGTTGTATTTTTACTCGCTTATGATTATTTTTGTCAGTTGTATTTTATCGTTTTAATTGTCAACTATCATTTTTATTACTATTATCTTAATCACTATAGTATGTGTGTCACGGCTTGGGGGAACAAAATGAGGTCATATATATTCAAGCAGAGCGATTGGTGCGGTATTATGTTAAAAGCCTGGCAACTGACTTATTTTCATCACGTTCCGAACCACCCATCCTGCTCGCTACAAACTGATAGATTGGAAACCCACACAGAGAAGCAATGCTAAATACTTTATTTCCCTTGGCCCATAAAGAAATCAGATAATTCTTTCACATCCAGTTCTCTTAAAGAGATTATTCCGATTCAGATAAGTAGCCTCAAGAAAGATATATTGACCTACCATTAAATCATATTGAATTGCTCTAAATTTAAACTAAATTCCGTGGCGCTACATCCCTGGAGGGATTTTGGCCTGAACGCTGCGTCTTCTACCACATGCAGATGGCAGGATTGGGGGGCATGTGGTGAGCATGCCGACACCCACGGCCATTAATGGTGGTTTTCATGACCGGAGCTCTAAATTTAACGACAGCGTAATTCCTCCTGACACAAAATAATGGAAGAGTGACTTTCCAAACGGTACTAAGTGATAAAGCTACTTTACAGGAGACATGTCTTTTTTTTTTTTTAGTTGGAATTTTTTTGAGCGTTCTGAAGGAGGACTTTGACTTTGAAAGCATTTAATTTTTTGAAACTTATGTTGTGCTCAGTAATAATACTGTTCACCATTTCCATATATCATGGGTAGAAACTGTGTACAAGCGAGACAAGAAGTTCTCATCGAGATATAACATCAAGAGTAGGGATAAAAATCTGCTCTCATATAGCAAGCTGGTACTAAAATGGCAATGGCGTTTTGCTGTGAGTACGTTACATGAGACCGGTGTTAATAGGTAGTGTTATTTTAAAATTACAATCGTTTTCTTACGTCTGTGGTATGTTTTGAAATTAATACTTCTGCATACCGGTACATGCCATATTCTTGTTCAGTGCCTAAGTGTAAGAGGAACTATAGAAATGGTTCAAAGTGGCAGTGTTTAATTTTCCAAAGGAAACCGAACTTAAGAAGAAGTGGATAAGATCAATCAAAAGCTATTTTGAACCTACGTTTAACAGCAGAGTAAGTTAAAATATTTTGTGTATTAAAATGATGGGAAGTTTCCATACATGATATTTTATAAAATGCATGTATATTTTAATATGACAAATTGTAGGCTATATCCTTGCAGATTTGGTCAACACAGTAGCCTATCTAGCCTACTAGGACGAGACATCTATGCCTATAATTAATAGTTTTATCATAGGTGATCGCACGAGGGATTACGAGTTTATCGATATATTTGCGAGAACGAAGTTCGAGCCTTTAAAGTTTGCAGGAAAGGAACCCAAGTCCATGAATTTCGGAGGCAAGGAACATGAGTCATTAGCACATAGTTTCTTCGTTTAAGAAGAAGAGATTACATATTAACGCAAGATTCGTAATCCTTTCTCGCGGGAGGCTCTGTAGCTAGTTACACTGACGTCGCAGTGGCACGATGAGGCTTTCTTGTCCTAGGGGGTCACGGCTAAATCCACTTCACTTAACACGCTTGGGAAAAAATGTTGTGGAACTGTTTATTAATTTACGTATTTTTTATTATAAAACTGAACGTAGGCAATAGCTTAGTAACGATAACGTTACAATAAAAATAAATATTTTCATAGTTGATATTATATAACAATGTCCAGTAACAGAATCATTTACCATGTCACTGTTGAAAAATGAAAATACACTAGAATAGCATAATCAATCATATATCTCGTAAGGCACAGCTCCAAACGACTAATGCGCCTATACAATGATATAACACAGTTTGGAACATTAAAACTACTGACTTAGCACACTTCGGATAAATTGTGAGATTTGAAACGGAAAACTCGGAACCTAACTCCGTACGGAACATTTCAAGTGTATTCCTGTATAGTCTAGTTGTATGGGCCATAAAGACGTTAACCTGTAAAGCGAAAAATCGCTTCTAAATGACTTAGCACCGTTTGGAAACACACTTTTAAATTCTGACTGTCGTTTAGTGTGCATTTGATATGCAATAGAAACTAATAATTTGCAATTTTGAATTGAGTATATTAGAACTTATTGGCGAAATATGCACTCAGACTTCTGCGCACCTACCTGCGTTCTTAGATTTCAGTGCTAATTGTGAGGAAAATTTGGTCAACATGCATACTTATACGGCTGTTATTGATGGATTCGTAGTCCGGTGACGCTACTTCTTTCCCAAACCAGGTTTGGACACGAGGTTTCAGTCTACAATAGAACACAAAAATCCGAGAGTGTACCGGGATCGTTCTCGAGTGTCCAGATCCAGTCAGACTCGTCATCCCCTAGAAAGCGACTTAGGCAGTTTTAAAATGAAGTCATTACACCATATACCTTAAACATTTGCGTTTTTCTACGCGCCAGACCTTAAGATGTCAACCGCTGGCATATATATATATATATATTTAAATATATACCATCAACATGCTCCATTACAGTAGTAACACTACATGTTTTGGTGTACTCCGTTCTTTGTACAATTTTATCTTAATTTTTATAGTGTTAATAATCTAAATAACTGAATATCTAATTATTGTCCCTTAATCTATAGTAGTTTTACAATGTGAGAGTTATCGACGGCATATTCTACTATTCTACTATTTGATCTATTCTATTCCCTATTTTCCCTGGACTGGTTAATTTTTATGTCTATTGCTTTGATAAAAGTATTGAAATCTTTAAGGTATTCTATAACTAAATCACTATACTTAGGTGGCCAATGTCCTCTATTTCGAACTATGCTGGTTATTAGTTGGTCTTTTTCTCTGTTGTACCTTGAGCATTCCAGAAAATGTGATCAGTCGTCTCTTCTCCTTCGTTGCAGGGACAAGTTGAGTCATGTGATATTTTAAATCTGTAGAAGTATGCTTTTTTTTATCCGTGCCCGGTGAGCATAATGGTTAGCTTTTGAATTATTGTTTTCTGAAGAACAATATTAATTACCTATGCCCGGTACATCTTAGTTTTTTTTCTTTGAATTAGGGATATCTGGAACGGGGTGAACTTAGCTTCGTGATTCAAATTGAGAAGCTACTTGATTACGAAATAACGACTCCGGTCAAGGAAACTATACTTATTTATCGACCGCGGGTGTCGGCGTGCTGACCACATGTATTCACTCCTGCCATCTGCTTATGCTAGACGACGCAGTGATTGCTTGGTAGTACTAGTCCTTTCTGGAACTCAGAGCCATTGAGTTTAGTTTTAAATATCAATAAACTTCATTTTATGTCCAATGAGGTTTTTTTATAATAAAATAATTATAGTTTTCCCACCTTATACCCTCATTTAAAATAATTATCTTGGATGGTTTGCCTTTAATTCCTTAAGTATTTATCCTTTTAACATAAAATTACTTATCTAATATATATAGATATCCCAGATTAAAATTATTTAGGCCTATTTCTCTTTTTGTGTCAAAGAACTAAAATTACAATAAATGTCCCTTGTTTTAAATGTCTGCTATATTCTAGGGCATAACAGTTGGTTGAACAGCTAGCCAACAATACGATATAAACCATATTTCGTAGTTTATTAGTGAGAATATTATCCATAAAATAGGCTAAGGATCTTATTTCGACTACTGTTATTACTCCCTATGATTCACGTTTACGTTTATTTGGAATATATCTTCCCACACTTACGAAGAATGACAGAATATTAGTTAGGCCTACTGCCAGTCATGTGATCAGAAAACGTTAGCATTACGTTTTCATTAGCTTATACGTGCCACGAAAGGCTCAGCAATCATGTTTTTGTATTAGCAACTGAACAGGCACAATTGTACTTGACAGCACATTCTATTTATTTCCCCCACTAACTGAGTTGTCTGATGCTTCCTGCGACGTAAGTTTGTTAATCAAATTCATTTTCAAAACTAATCAGTGTGTTCTGCAGAAGTACATTTGATATTCTATTCCATCTCTGTCTGTTCGTGTGTTTGTCTTTATTTCATTACTTCTCAAATAACCCCGTAACTCAATGAACAGGAGTTAACTAAATTAACTATTTGTTTAAAATTTGTCATCTAGTTACTAGGTGCCTGAGAAATACTATATTACTTCTAATACTGTATAACATCTTAATTACTTACTCAATGGCAATAGACAATTCCTCAGCAAGCTAAAGGAATATTATCTATTTTATGGAACCCGAAAGTTCATTGCCGCTGTATTAAGATCTAATATGCTATATTATGTGAGCCTGATTATTTGGTGAAATAAAATGGGTAAATTCGGTGTTAATTTCTTTCCATTTCGGTGGATATTTCGCGAAGTAGTTATTTTATATCACAAAGATCACAAAGAAAGATATCGTGTCTGTCCGACCTAAAATTAGATGTTCATGGCATATTTTCCTCCCTTTCCCTTCCTCTCTCTCCCCTCTCTCTCTTTCTCTCAATCACTTTTTACATAATACAACTCGTTTCTATGTTTCTTAGTTGAGATATTTTCTATATATTTTGCATTATGTTATATTATATATATTTTTTCATTTAAGCATGCTCCATATTACATAGTAATCCTTCATGCTATTTTGTTGCTTCATCTGTAACTAATATTATATTATATTATATTACACAATGCCACAGGCAATGAAGGTTATTTATTATCTCAAGACAGCTTTCTATGCCTTGTGCACCACTAACTGACATTTTGGCTAAATCCTCGGGCCTTAGTATTTAATAGACCTCGGATTTTCAGGTTATTATAGGTTAGATTCTCTCTGCATATGGCTAAATCACATCTTGCTTGGTCGTTGGAAAATGAAGAACAATGAACTACCCCTAAATTGAACCTTGGGTATTAGATAAGACAATAGGATAATGTAAACGCAGTTATGTTTTGGTGCATTCTAAGCTATAAAACCCTAAAATTCTGAGGTCTAGTAATTAAATACACTGACAGGACACTTCGTGGTAATCAGTTTCGCCACAGATTTATATAACTCGATCGGTAACACCTGAGCCAAACACGCGCAGATAGTTTATCGTCCGCCGGTAGCAATGGAGTAAGGACAGAGGAGAATGCATTTACTGTACTATTCATTCCAAACTATGCGGCTCATAAGAGCCCGTAACTATTGAAAAAAAAAATAAAGTGAATAAACTATTTGTTGTTTTAGTTATGAAATATTATTTAAGTAATGGTATGTAACTCACAGAATATTGCTGTTTGGTCATCACTATTGAATGCTGTGAGGCTAACTAAAATGTTTTTACACGGTCTGTACAGTATGACCTAGCAAAGAACATCACGTGTTATGAAGGTCAAGCAGGTCTAGATTACGTCATTGTAGACTACTCCGCAGCCGTTTGTTTGGCTCAGGTCTTACCGATCAAGTTATACATTCCCCTAACAGAAAAGTGTAGTAAATTTTGTATTCCCTGGAGTTCTAATTTATAATATATGTGCTCTCACAGTGTGGTCATTATGAAAAATACGATTTCGTAAGTAAATGCTCTAGTAATTGGATATAACATATTTTGAAATGAATTTTCGAAAATAAACCCTTGTATCTGATATCTCATAAATGCTGCACGTGTACTCTATATTCTACTCTCTAGATACATGAAAGCAAAAATCTGATGTTAGAGAATTTACACAGAACTTTATAACAAAGCGTATTTTAAAATGTTAGCATTACAGTTGACCAATGAGAAAGACGTATACTGAGAAAGTTTCACCACGGTTAAAATTTAAAGTAAAAACGAGCCCTTTAGTTGTACCACAATAATCTGGAGCCCTTTTATCTTCCCCGGGATATTTATGACTTTAAACGGGAAGCGTATGAGCTCGCATAAAGTAATGCCCTTAAAGCCTCCAGGAGAGATTTACTTTAAACACTAAAAGAATTCTTTCACAGCTGTCCATTTAGTAGCGCAGTTATTTTTGCACAAAGAGAAGCTACGCAAACACGGGCTGCAAGTCCATGCCTTAAAAAACAGCTATATTACGTTTATACTTTGGAAGAATTAGATTCGCGAAAATGGGTTTCCTTTGTCCTGCCGCCTCAAGTAGTGGACCTTGAAACCAGTAACAAATATTAAATAACAATCGCTAGAAAATTATTAAATACAATAATTTTTATTAAGTCTGCTTTACACTTGTTTATTATACTAGTAATCATTTCCTCCGTATATAGGATGTGAAAAAATTGTAGTATGTTATCTTCCATGACAGCACCAGAGTCTCAAACTTGTGATATAAGAAAAATGTGAACAAATGTCTCCCTCCTTTTAATTAATAATGTAAAGCCATTTATTGGAAAACTTTGATGGAATTGTTTCATAATCTGCTAAATTTTAACTATCCCCTTTTGAAGTAATTGTACTGGTTTCCTTATACACTTAGATACGTTTCCCCAACCAACGATACCCTGTCAGAGTACAGACTGAAAAATAGACGAATCAATTGATCGTATCCTATTACATCATTACATTACCATAAATATAATGGCATAAGTTTCATAGTGAAATCTATTGTTTCAATTGTAATCAGTAACCAAGATACAACACAAAAAATACAAAATAAATAAATATCCGTACCTTTGAAATGTTAGAATGTAGAAGGTTAAGTAACAATTTGATCAACTATGGGTGTTCAAACTCTGAAAATCGTCTAAATTTTTCATAGATATTGGAAGAGGTTTGATATAATTCTTTGTCATTGTATTGTGAATGTTCCAATACTACATTATTAGTCATCACAACATAAACAAGGAGCAATACCATGGAAATCCATTACTTTATGCAAGTTCAAAGTGAAACCTATTCTTAGGATTCAAATGTTAGGCGATCAAAGTTTGTAGATCGTAGAATTTCTTCTTAGATATTGGAAGAGGTTTTCTGTAAGCTTTTTTCAGTGTTGCTTCCTGAAAAAATTGCAAACTCCTTGTGGCTCTTGAGGCTTTAATGTTCACAGTTTAAAACTCTGTTTGTTTGAAAGATGTTTTGTACAAAAACAATCCAATGATTGGTTTTCTACCTTCAGTACAGAAATGTTGTTGAAGAGGACTTTATCGTTGTCAGTGTTTACAACAAAATTATGAGATGTCCTATATACGAGGTCCTTTACATCAACAAAATCATCATATCCCATTTTGAACAGTTGGAAAGGTTTGCCTTTTTTGCTTGCCATCCTAATTAAAGTTGCGTATTGTGATGGGACATAGATTGGACCTGATTTCAGTGATCGTTGAATACTTTTTTCTATAACAGAGTGAACACAATCAGCTTCATTTTGTGTGTGTTCCATAACCAAAAATTTGTGTTATCCTTTTAATTTGAAATCTTGACACGGCGTACAAGTAACAGGCAACAATATATATATTTTTTTTTGCTGTCCGCAGCAATTGTCTGAATACAGTGTTCTCCTCGGCTAATCATGTTAAGCAGCAACAACGGCACAATTAGAGATGTCCCGCAGAAAACAATTAAATACTTCTGCAACACTGGTACAACTTGAAAAGTGTCACTATTGCAGCCAGAATAAATAACAAAACAGAGCATGCAACAGCGACACTTCTGCCATTTGTTGGTAGAATAATGTACTATAAGATATGCCGCTGTTGCTGCTGGAAAGTAGACCAATCTGCAATTCTGAAGAGTGCATTAACTCAAAATTCGTAAATTTTGAGTTGTGCCGCTATTGCAGCCCACGAGCGATATAGTTTAAAATATATGTTCAATATAGAAGGACTTTTATTAATTAAATTCGATGACGGGAACAGACCGTTCATTTTATTATTTCGTTATTTATCTTGAAACTTTTTCTCCAGCACTTTATAGCACGTAGCAAATTAACTTCCTAAAGGCAGAGACCGGACAGACGGAGACAAACAAAGAGACAGACGTTCACTTTATTGCGATGGAATTATTATGTTGTAGTTTGTGCGATAAAAAAAGTGGCTTGCGCTTAAAATAATGAAGAGAAAGTAAAAGAAATAAAGGGATTAGATGAGAAAATGAATTAGGGAGAAGCCGAAATTGAAAAGGAAGAAATGTGGGTGGTGTGTGAAAGAACGATGCTAGAAAGTGGCGTGGTACGAAATGAGAAGAGGGGGTAAGCTGTAGAGACTGGTTGTTAAAAGTTAGAAAGAAGAGAAAAAATGAACTGAGAAAGCCTGGTTATATTAGTGCCTTACGGTCTACAGTATTTTATTCATTGCGTAGTGGATTCCAACAGCAGCTGCGATATTAACTGGATTATCCAGAACGAGAGATGTCGATAGATATCGACATTGAGAATCCTCTTTCACAAGTGATGATACTGAGCAGTTCATTTTATTCCAGTCTTTTCACGACTCTCACTTATATCTTCTCATTGTTATCGATCCACAGTTGGCATTTTATTGGAAGAATTCATAATGTGACGAACTCTGTTATGTGGAAACATTTCTTATTGAAATCTGGTACTAACGCAAATGCTATCCACATTTCTAGAGTGAAATGGAGATAGTTGCGATAATTCATTTCTAATTTAGAAACTGGATTCCAAAATAGGACAGTAGTGAAGCATCAATCTTTTGATGTTCTCTTCTTTTGACCTCTAAGTACGGTAGTTCTTCTTTTATTAGAGTTTCATAGTTGCATTTATATCCGCATCTCTCTACGCCTTGTTATATCTACCAGTCTTTCTTTGCCTGACTGATCTATTTATCCAGCTGCTAATTTAACCATCCATTTATTTATGCTTCCATGCGTTCTTCTATTCATCATATTCATAATTTCTATCCTTGTGTGTACCCGTCTATCCATAAAATACTTATCTTCATAGCCTTTCTGAAAATATCATAGAGTGAAAATATGCGTAGGCTCTACGCTACAAAGGGTCTCGTAGATAAAAATCAGCTGGATAAAAATCAGCAGGCCCTGGTTCGATCCTGATACCTCCTTGGATTCTTCTGGAACTGGGTGCACTCAGCACTGATTCAAACTGAGGAGCTATTTGATTAAGAAGCAGCAGCTTCGGTCACGAAATCCGTCGTTAACGGCCGTGAGTGTTGGCATGCTGTTTTTATGTTATTATTATTGTTTCACTATCATATTTAAGTTACTCTGTTTTTCTACATATTTTATTGAAATTATCATTTCCTTCTTTGTTCATTGTATTGATTGTCATGTTGATTTTACAAAGACACTGTGTATTTTGACTATGTCTACCTATACGTTGTATAGCTCATAGACGTAATAAAATAATGTAATAATAATATAATATATACCATCTGCCCAAGGTAGATGACGCAGTGATCGGATGATAGGCCTATTCCCTTCAGGGATGCAACACCAATGGAGTTTAGTTGTTTGTATTTTTAAATATTTATTAAATATACACAGTCCTTTCACATGTCTGGTAGGCCTATATGGAAATTATGGTTTGGAGAAAGCATCTCCTCACTCATAAGCAAAGATCTACGAATGTCCGAAGCCATACATATACTAGGTTTGACTGTGCATAGACTATTATAATATGTTTTTATTGTTTAGTCATTTATTTCTCCTAAGAACAGAACAGGTACATTACCCAATTACAATGTCCTCTTACTATAGTGATGTAACTTAATGCTTGACGGAAGATCACAGGTACTGCCGGATCAGCTTAGTCCGATTAGTGTTTGCTCCGCAGCGGTTGAAATAGATTACGTATTGGGCTATACAATGACTCAATGCTATACTGCTATACCGTGTGCAGTGCGAGTTATGCATGTTGTTCACTAGCAAGTATGTCGTAATGAAATACATTAAATGTATTATAATGCTGATCCCTGAACAGATGTAAGCGTAATTTTCTTTATTTCCACAATAAATCTTATGTACCGTGATTCATTAATCACTGCTTAGAGATTCTTCGACACAAGTAAAATATAAAGAAAATAGCTTTCTTTGTGAATTTTGTAGGAGGTGATAAGGCAAATTTCGATAAAAATTTAGTAAATCAGGTCTGCTATTGACTGATTTATATGTTATTGGCCCAATTCGAATGAAAGGTGTATGAGATTAGTTATTTTATTGTTCTTTAGCTAAGGGTATCTGCAATTCTTCCGTCACAGCCTATATTAATAATACCATTGTTTCGATTAGTCTATTCAGTTCGGTTTATCTGGGTCCATACTGAAATGTCTAAATCTAATAATCTATGTTTTCTTTCTTTGATACTTACTTAGGCCACTTTCTCAAATCTCCAAACATTGTTTAGTAGCTGGACACGAACCGCGCCCTTGTATTAGTGGTTCTTCTGACCAGCACTCTAATCTGGGCTTTAGAACAGCGCTGTTGTCGTTCTTATCAGACCAGTAGCACATCGTTCTGTCATTACAGCAGTTTAAGCCCTATTTACACGCCACTCCTAACCCCTAACCCCTAGCTTTATTCTTATACTGCTTCCTCTTTATATACTCTCTGCTGCTTCAGCTTCCGTCATTGTCATCTGCCTTAACTTGGTTATCATTGGAATGATTACCTCCGTCGTCCTCGTCGTCATAATGCAATTCAGTTCAATTTAATCCATTTACTCTATTCCAAGGACTGTATGATACAGTATCGGAACAAGTCTTATCAACTAATTGGATACACACAAATGAACAAGTACACTGTAAAACACACAAAGAAACAGAATTTAAGTAATTGCTAAATTTACGACATAAAAATGATCGAGCACACAAACCCTCTAATGTACATAGGCCTAGTATTCCTGTTTTCAATAAAGACTTTATTTATTAAAACTTTCTTTAATTTCTTTTTCAAAACAAGAGCTTAGACTCTGGAAAATATTATTAATTAAAATAAATTGTACTTTTAATATAACTCATAGAGTATTTTTGCATTTCTATTTGGAACCTTTATATCTTGTTTGTAACAATCAAGTTTTAATATCATCTTCCAGTGAAAACCTATCTTACTTCGATCTTGTCATCTGGGCCTATACGAACTGTGGTGCGTTTCAAATTGGCTGTTTGCAGTAGTAATATCCGCGCAAGCGCCGGCATCTCCTACCATATGCTCAAGGCATTCATGTGCTTTGTGTTATAGAATTTACTGTGAAAACAAATATGCATTCCTTAAGTTAAATAATAATGTGTTTTGTGCTGTGCTCTGAATAGGTATTCACTGCTTAAACGTAATGTAAGCTACATTTATCTTCCGAACGTATAGCCGGCTGCAAAAAGGATGAGCCGCCTGATATACTGCGCACATTCTTTTCGTCATCGTCTGCTTATACAAGTACAGAATCGTTTAAATTGGCTGAATATGCTTAAGAGTCTTCTAATATTTCTTATCAAATCGAATCTAGAATCGATTATGGATGCATTAAGTTATCTCAGGAATTAAATAATCGAGAAATTTAAATCCATAGAAATCAATACAAATTATGTAGTCGCGAATTACGTCAGTCCTGTATCAGCAACCAAATGACTTCGGACGTTAAATTGCTACTCTGAAAAAGGAGAGGAAAGCACTGACTCTACGTCCGAATCTCAGACGATCTTGATAATTATTTCAACTTCAAGTTTCTAGACATATGTGTGCAAGCGAACAAGGTAGCTCACTAGTCCCAGTTATAGATTACTTCCGTTTTACTAATGGAATTTGTTAAATTTTATTTACAGGGAAAAAATTATTTATTTCAGGCTTTTTTTAGCAAATTAGTTTTCAGCTCAAAATATTTAGAAAATAGTTTACATTGCTTGTTAACGAACATTTAAAATAATTTTAAAAATTTAGTCTACCGGTAACCAAACTCACAATCTTCTGTACAGAAGATTACCTCTGCGCTAGACATCTCTCGCAAAGTTTAACGTATGGTAAATCGTTGACTTCCTATGAACAGACCACAACAATTACTGTAACTTCGTTTACACTTGTGCACCACACCATAGAGATTTCCTTTCTAACGAACAGGAGTCGGGTCATCCTTTTTGCAGCCGACTGTACATAAAGTGCAATAAATCGTGTGTAATGATAAGGTAGACGTAAATTTCTCAACAGCCTAGTTCCAGTATAACATTTACAGAATAATTTCAGGTTCCGTGACTGATCGTGGTTAAATTTGTAAAGTATAAACACAAAGTCATGAAACGTGTCTGTGTACTAAATATTTAGTTTTATTTCTCAGTTCGATATAACTAAAAAGTTTTAATAAAACTGGAGTAATGAAAACCCTCCGCCAATAATTACTCTGTTGTTTAAGTTATTGTGAAATAGAGTACGGTTGTTCATTATAAAGAGAAATTGACTGGATTGAGGTCGAAACCAAATAAGAAAAAGAAAATTCGGGCTTGCAGGAAATAGAAAAAAGGGTGTTTCTTATACAGAGTGGAATTTGCATAACTGTGCATATTTTCACAATTTGTTCTTCCGGTAGAAAAAAAATTGAAAACCATTTGTTGTCGCATCTGTCGCTTTTTTCCCCCTCAGAAAGATTGCTTTGTCCTTAAATTTTAACGATGATCTACTTTATGAGTGTTATCCTTACTTTTATAATTTATCTTCTCCTCAGCAGAGGAAAGAATATGGAATATATTTTGCTTTTGCGATTTAAAATATAACCGATGGTTTTCGTGTAAATTAAATACAAAGATTTATTATTGGAACACATGCTACGCGCCATATAAGTGCCAGAACGGATATGAGTAAATAAAATCAAATATAATGGATAATTGATAAGTAAGCTCAATAGTCTTTACTTTTTGCATAGGGCTTTCGATACTTTTGTACCATCTTCAGGGAACCTTGCTATGCAGACGTAGATATACCAATAACGATAGGCTAAGTTAAAACTTCATTGCCTTCTGTCCTATCATTGCTGTTAGCAGATACACAACGGGGAACTCACAAGAAGAAGAAGGAAGCTGGAAGATGTGTCATTGTTAGTGTATTAATAAAATTTTTAAAGTATTTAAATTGTTTTTTTATAATGACAAAACTAACGACAATGCCTTTTAATTTTTAATTCACCGAGCGAAGTGCGGTCCGTTTTGAACTCGACCGTTCGGCATTTCGTCGCGTTGTTTGTATTTTCTGTGTTGCGCAGTTATGCCCGCGTGGTTTGATTTTCTTCCAATTTGGCATGAAATTTCTTTGAAGTAGCTAAAAACAAGGTATGTGAAAGAATTTTATTTATTTTTATTCCATTTCTGTTTCGATTCTGTTTCACATAACGTTCGGCTACTTTTAATGCGATTATACGACAAAGATTCATGCTATAAAATTTGAGGACTGCTTGCAGTGTTGGGCAGAGGCGTAACGAGGGGGGGTTTTGGGGGTTTGAAACCCCCCATTGATTAAAAAAAGGAAAATTGCACAATTTTTTTAAGTCTGCTTATAAATTACTTAACACGAGTATAAAGCGTGGGAAGCTTAAAACTGTCATTACAGCAGTTTAAGCCCTATTTACACGCCACTCCTAACCCCTAACCCCTAGCTTTATTCTTATACTGCTTCCTCTTTATATACTCTCTGCTGCTTCAGCTTCCGTCATTGTCATCTGCCTTAACTTGGTTATCATTGGAATGATTACCTCCGTCGTCCTCGTCGTCATAATGCAATTCAGTTCAATTTAATCCATTTACTCTATTCCAAGGACTGTATGATACAGTATCGGAACAAGTCTTATCAACTAATTGGATACACACAAATGAACAAGTACACTGTAAAACACACAAAGAAACAGAATTTAAGTAATTGCTAAATTTACGACATAAAAATGATCGAGCACACAAACCCTCTAATGTACATAGGCCTAGTATTCCTGTTTTCAATAAAGACTTTATTTATTAAAACTTTCTTTAATTTCTTTTTCAAAACAAGAGCTTAGACTCTGGAAAATATTATTAATTAAAATAAATTGTACTTTTAATATAACTCATAGAGTATTTTTGCATTTCTATTTGGAACCTTTATATCTTGTTTGTAACAATCAAGTTTTAATATCATCTTCCAGTGAAAACCTATCTTACTTCGATCTTGTCATCTGGGCCTATACGAACTGTGGTGCGTTTCAAATTGGCTGTTTGCAGTAGTAATATCCGCGCAAGCGCCGGCATCTCCTACCATATGCTCAAGGCATTCATGTGCTTTGTGTTATAGAATTTACTGTGAAAACAAATATGCATTCCTTAAGTTAAATAATAATGTGTTTTGTGCTGTGCTCTGAATAGGTATTCACTGCTTAAACGTAATGTAAGCTACATTTATCTTCCGAACGTATAGCCGGCTGCAAAAAGGATGAGCCGCCTGATATACTGCGCACATTCTTTTCGTCATCGTCTGCTTATACAAGTACAGAATCGTTTAAATTGGCTGAATATGCTTAAGAGTCTTCTAATATTTCTTATCAAATCGAATCTAGAATCGATTATGGATGCATTAAGTTATCTCAGGAATTAAATAATCGAGAAATTTAAATCCATAGAAATCAATACAAATTATGTAGTCGCGAATTACGTCAGTCCTGTATCAGCAACCAAATGACTTCGGACGTTAAATTGCTACTCTGAAAAAGGAGAGGAAAGCACTGACTCTACGTCCGAATCTCAGACGATCTTGATAATTATTTCAACTTCAAGTTTCTAGACATATGTGTGCAAGCGAACAAGGTAGCTCACTAGTCCCAGTTATAGATTACTTCCGTTTTACTAATGGAATTTGTTAAATTTTATTTACAGGGAAAAAATTATTTATTTCAGGCTTTTTTTAGCAAATTAGTTTTCAGCTCAAAATATTTAGAAAATAGTTTACATTGCTTGTTAACGAACATTTAAAATAATTTTAAAAATTTAGTCTACCGGTAACCAAACTCACAATCTTCTGTACAGAAGATTACCTCTGCGCTAGACATCTCTCGCAAAGTTTAACGTATGGTAAATCGTTGACTTCCTATGAACAGACCACAACAATTACTGTAACTTCGTTTACACTTGTGCACCACACCATAGAGATTTCCTTTCTAACGAACAGGAGTCGGGTCATCCTTTTTGCAGCCGACTGTACATAAAGTGCAATAAATCGTGTGTAATGATAAGGTAGACGTAAATTTCTCAACAGCCTAGTTCCAGTATAACATTTACAGAATAATTTCAGGTTCCGTGACTGATCGTGGTTAAATTTGTAAAGTATAAACACAAAGTCATGAAACGTGTCTGTGTACTAAATATTTAGTTTTATTTCTCAGTTCGATATAACTAAAAAGTTTTAATAAAACTGGAGTAATGAAAACCCTCCGCCAATAATTACTCTGTTGTTTAAGTTATTGTGAAATAGAGTACGGTTGTTCATTATAAAGAGAAATTGACTGGATTGAGGTCGAAACCAAATAAGAAAAAGAAAATTCGGGCTTGCAGGAAATAGAAAAAAGGGTGTTTCTTATACAGAGTGGAATTTGCATAACTGTGCATATTTTCACAATTTGTTCTTCCGGTAGAAAAAAAATTGAAAACCATTTGTTGTCGCATCTGTCGCTTTTTTCCCCCTCAGAAAGATTGCTTTGTCCTTAAATTTTAACGATGATCTACTTTATGAGTGTTATCCTTACTTTTATAATTTATCTTCTCCTCAGCAGAGGAAAGAATATGGAATATATTTTGCTTTTGCGATTTAAAATATAACCGATGGTTTTCGTGTAAATTAAATACAAAGATTTATTATTGGAACACATGCTACGCGCCATATAAGTGCCAGAACGGATATGAGTAAATAAAATCAAATATAATGGATAATTGATAAGTAAGCTCAATAGTCTTTACTTTTTGCATAGGGCTTTCGATACTTTTGTACCATCTTCAGGGAACCTTGCTATGCAGACGTAGATATACCAATAACGATAGGCTAAGTTAAAACTTCATTGCCTTCTGTCCTATCATTGCTGTTAGCAGATACACAACGGGGAACTCACAAGAAGAAGAAGGAAGCTGGAAGATGTGTCATTGTTAGTGTATTAATAAAATTTTTAAAGTATTTAAATTGTTTTTTTATAATGACAAAACTAACGACAATGCCTTTTAATTTTTAATTCACCGAGCGAAGTGCGGTCCGTTTTGAACTCGACCGTTCGGCATTTCGTCGCGTTGTTTGTATTTTCTGTGTTGCGCAGTTATGCCCGCGTGGTTTGATTTTCTTCCAATTTGGCATGAAATTTCTTTGAAGTAGCTAAAAACAAGGTATGTGAAAGAATTTTATTTATTTTTATTCCATTTCTGTTTCGATTCTGTTTCACATAACGTTCGGCTACTTTTAATGCGATTATACGACAAAGATTCATGCTATAAAATTTGAGGACTGCTTGCAGTGTTGGGCAGAGGCGTAACGAGGGGGGGTTTTGGGGGTTTGAAACCCCCCATTGATTAAAAAAAGGAAAATTGCACAATTTTTTTAAGTCTGCTTATAAATTACTTAACACGAGTATAAAGCGTGGGAAGCTTAAAACTGTCATTACAGCAGTTTAAGCCCTATTTACACGCCACTCCTAACCCCTAACCCCTAGCTTTATTCTTATACTGCTTCCTCTTTATATACTCTCTGCTGCTTCAGCTTCCGTCATTGTCATCTGCCTTAACTTGGTTATCATTGGAATGATTACCTCCGTCGTCCTCGTCGTCATAATGCAATTCAGTTCAATTTAATCCATTTACTCTATTCCAAGGACTGTATGATACAGTATCGGAACAAGTCTTATCAACTAATTGGATACACACAAATGAACAAGTACACTGTAAAACACACAAAGAAACAGAATTTAAGTAATTGCTAAATTTACGACATAAAAATGATCGAGCACACAAACCCTCTAATGTACATAGGCCTAGTATTCCTGTTTTCAATAAAGACTTTATTTATTAAAACTTTCTTTAATTTCTTTTTCAAAACAAGAGCTTAGACTCTGGAAAATATTATTAATTAAAATAAATTGTACTTTTAATATAACTCATAGAGTATTTTTGCATTTCTATTTGGAACCTTTATATCTTGTTTGTAACAATCAAGTTTTAATATCATCTTCCAGTGAAAACCTATCTTACTTCGATCTTGTCATCTGGGCCTATACGAACTGTGGTGCGTTTCAAATTGGCTGTTTGCAGTAGTAATATCCGCGCAAGCGCCGGCATCTCCTACCATATGCTCAAGGCATTCATGTGCTTTGTGTTATAGAATTTACTGTGAAAACAAATATGCATTCCTTAAGTTAAATAATAATGTGTTTTGTGCTGTGCTCTGAATAGGTATTCACTGCTTAAACGTAATGTAAGCTACATTTATCTTCCGAACGTATAGCCGGCTGCAAAAAGGATGAGCCGCCTGATATACTGCGCACATTCTTTTCGTCATCGTCTGCTTATACAAGTACAGAATCGTTTAAATTGGCTGAATATGCTTAAGAGTCTTCTAATATTTCTTATCAAATCGAATCTAGAATCGATTATGGATGCATTAAGTTATCTCAGGAATTAAATAATCGAGAAATTTAAATCCATAGAAATCAATACAAATTATGTAGTCGCGAATTACGTCAGTCCTGTATCAGCAACCAAATGACTTCGGACGTTAAATTGCTACTCTGAAAAAGGAGAGGAAAGCACTGACTCTACGTCCGAATCTCAGACGATCTTGATAATTATTTCAACTTCAAGTTTCTAGACATATGTGTGCAAGCGAACAAGGTAGCTCACTAGTCCCAGTTATAGATTACTTCCGTTTTACTAATGGAATTTGTTAAATTTTATTTACAGGGAAAAAATTATTTATTTCAGGCTTTTTTTAGCAAATTAGTTTTCAGCTCAAAATATTTAGAAAATAGTTTACATTGCTTGTTAACGAACATTTAAAATAATTTTAAAAATTTAGTCTACCGGTAACCAAACTCACAATCTTCTGTACAGAAGATTACCTCTGCGCTAGACATCTCTCGCAAAGTTTAACGTATGGTAAATCGTTGACTTCCTATGAACAGACCACAACAATTACTGTAACTTCGTTTACACTTGTGCACCACACCATAGAGATTTCCTTTCTAACTAACAGGAGTCGGGTCATCCTTTTTGCAGCCGACTGTACATAAAGTGCAATAAATCGTGTGCAATGATAAGGTAGACGTAAATTTCTCAACAGCCTAGTTCCAGTATAACATTTACAGAATAATTTCAGGTTCCGTGACTGATCGTGGTTAAATTTGTAAAGTATAAACACAAAGTCATGAAACGTGTCTGTGTACTAAATATTTAGTTTTATTTCTCAGTTCGATATAACTAAAAAGTTTTAATAAAACTGGAGTAATGAAAACCCTCCGCCAATAATTACTCTGTTGTTTAAGTTATTGTGAAATAGAGTACGGTTGTTCATTATAAAGAGAAATTGACTGGATTGAGGTCGAAACCAAATAAGAAAAAGAAAATTCGGGCTTGCAGGAAATAGAAAAAAGGGTGTTTCTTATACAGAGTGGAATTTGCATAACTGTGCATATTTTCACAATTTGTTCTTCCGGTAGAAAAAAAATTGAAAACCATTTGTTGTCGCATCTGTCGCTTTTTTCCCCCTCAGAAAGATTGCTTTGTCCTTAAATTTTAACGATGATCTACTTTATGAGTGTTATCCTTACTTTTATAATTTATCTTCTCCTCAGCAGAGGAAAGAATATGGAATATATTTTGCTTTTGCGATTTAAAATATAACCGATGGTTTTCGTGTAAATTAAATACAAAGATTTATTATTGGAACACATGCTACGCGCCATATAAGTGCCAGAACGGATATGAGTAAATAAAATCAAATATAATGGATAATTGATAAGTAAGCTCAATAGTCTTTACTTTTTGCATAGGGCTTTCGATACTTTTGTACCATCTTCAGGGAACCTTGCTATGCAGACGTAGATATACCAATAACGATAGGCTAAGTTAAAACTTCATTGCCTTCTGTCCTATCATTGCTGTTAGCAGATACACAACGGGGAACTCACAAGAAGAAGAAGGAAGCTGGAAGATGTGTCATTGTTAGTGTATTAATAAAATTTTTAAAGTATTTAAATTGTTTTTTTATAATGACAAAACTAACGACAATGCCTTTTAATTTTTAATTCACCGAGCGAAGTGCGGTCCGTTTTGAACTCGACCGTTCGGCATTTCGTCGCGTTGTTTGTATTTTCTGTGTTGCGCAGTTATGCCCGCGTGGTTTGATTTTCTTCCAATTTGGCATGAAATTTCTTTGAAGTAGCCAAAAACAAGGTATGTGAAAGAATTTTATTTATTTTTATTCCATTTCATTTTCGATTCTGTTTCACATAACGTTCGGCTACTTTTAATGCGATTATACGACAAAGATTCATGCTATAAAATTTGAGGACTGCTTGCAGTGTTGGGCAGAGGCGTAACGAGGGGGGGGGGTTTTGGGGGTTTGTAACCCCCCATTGATTAAAAAAAGGAAAATTGCACAATTTTTTTAAGTCTGCTTATAAATTACTTAACACGAGTATAAAGCGTGGGAAACTTAAAACTCGTTATTGTTCATCTTAATTTTTTAAATCTTCCGGGGGAAGGCCCCAGAACCCCCTCTCCCTGGGGGTATTCCATACCCCCCAGACCCCCCCGGATGTTATAACCCCCCCCATATTGTCGGCCTGGTTACGCCTATGGTGTCGGGTGTAAAATTTTCCACAAAGTTTTTCTGACGTAACTCTAACAATGGTTTGCCGAAGTATAAGGTCTAACACAAAGCTCGTGGTAACAATAATCCATTTTATATTACTTTATTGATCCAGCTCAACGGTACAGTAACATGTATTTTAACATGAGTAAATGAGTTAATGAAGTAAACCAACGATAGCCCGGGAACAAAGGTTTCACTGTCATATTTTTAAAGGATGAAGGGAAATAAACTTATTTCCTAGAGAACTGTGGACTGTTGTAGAGGAAGGCAGAGCTGTTTGCATTAGAATAGAAAGGAAGTTGTTGGGCTGGGTTATTGGGTGAAGTCAGAGGCTCGTCTCGCATGACTGTTCTGCAGGCGACTTTTAGATAATGTTGAAATGGATACCTTTCCAAAGCCCGTATGCATATCTCACTCAGCCACGTTTTTTTTTAACAACTCAGAAGGGAGAGTCAGTAGCAATTCTCTTTTTATTTCCCATAAATATAATCTACACCTAGATTGAATCCGTGTGATATATCAACTAACAATTGAACTGTAGTCAGTGAGCGTTCTTATTTACTTTCAGTTGTGATAGATTCAGTCCTGACAAAGGTGATTCTGCAAGGAAGTCAAAACTATTATGAGAAACAAAACTGCTAACGCTTATATTTCGGTAAAGGGATAGAACTCACATGACTACATTCTGAGCGTATATTTAAAGTATGATGAGAGAAGAATGCGATAGAAATACTGATGATAATGCTTGAAGAAATTTTCATTTTCAGGATTTTTTCGAAAACGGCTTTAACGATTTTCCTAAAATTTTGTACATGAGGTCCTTAATCTAAGGGATACGATTTTTATTCGAAACACTTTTCTTAAATATTCTCTGAAGGACTTTTCATAGATTTTTTTTACCGAAATCGTACATACATACACAGCTTTAGAATAATGAACAATTTTTGGCTAAATTATTACTGGTACAAACTACCCCTTATGTGGTCTAACACCCTATTGTATATGTGTAAAAATTTACATTCTCTGCCGATTTTTATCAAATTTTGCACACAGACCCTGCAGAGCCAGTGAGAAATTCGAGGAAACATTATTATTCAAACAAATCACACTATACATATTTCTACCATTATTATCTATGCAAATATACATTCTGTAACAGATGTTTACGAAGTTTACACACATATCATGTGTAACCAGTAAAAAATTCTACGTAACATTAAAATTCTAACTTCAAAACTGTTCCGTATTCAACCTCATTATATAGGTAATAACATAACATTTATACAAAATCTACTTTCATTGACCGAATTTTACAAAACTTTACACACCGATAATCGAGAACTAGGAAAATTAATAATGTTAACATTCGAACAAACTAACCCTTCTCACTTCAAACCCTATTTTCAAGTCTCTATACATACCTGTATGCTTTCCTTTTCATCCCCTATTTGTATTTTCTCGATACCAATCTAAATTCTTTGGACGATATTTACAAAAGCTTACACATAGACCTCTACAGTCATAAAAAAAAATCTAGGAGAGATTATAACGCTATAAAAAACACTAAGTTGTTTTTATTCCTAATAAGATTATTTAAAGTTTTGAGAATAGGTGCTCTAAATACACGTGAATCTACTCTTTGTGTTATACACGCCAGGTTGAAGTGAGCTTAAAGTAAGCAAAAGGAGAATGAAAAAGTCTTCAGTACAATAACTTCATTTACTTGCGCAATGCTCTGCAGTGCTCAGTCAAGCCTAGCAGTTCACTAGGTCCCATCAAACCCACCAGGTTATAGAAGGCTTGTGACTCATAGTGATGACATTTTAGACAGCCACTGCGATTCAGGAGCCCTATTCTGTAACTTTTCGTTTTGCTAGCCGCTCGACTCGAGATGTTACCGATCGGGATCTCCCCATTCCGAGTCGATCGAAATGTTGGCATGTTTCGTATTCTGTAACACCAATCGAGATCATCCACTCGTTTTGCGTAATAATAAGAATGTTGAAAGTGGATTTTACTTATGTTACTATCGTCGACTCTTTTTAGACGTTTTTGCTAGAAATTTTATAAGTTATGCTTTATGTCTTATAGACATTTAATAAGTATGTTACACTTTCATATATCCTATTAATAAGAGTGGATGCAAACTATTAATTCTCGTATAATTGCCACACTAAAGCACTGCTTTTAAAAATGACAAAAACATGTTAGAGGGGTTGGGCCCCGAACCAATATTGTGGAATAATGAACAAACCCCTATAGATTATTCTGTGAAAAATTTGTAACACGAGCATTTTGGCCAAGTGGCATCTTTTCAACCTACCCTTTCCTTAAAAATGAAATTCTTATTAATACAAACTTGGTGGGCAATCATTTGGGAAAATTCTCCTTTCCCCACCCTTAATCGTAAAAATACCAACTCCCAAGTTTTAAAAAGTATCCAAATGTCTTTGCTCGCTGCGCAATAACCTAGCTTTCGCATCTAGCAGTGTGCGCATCTAGCAGTCAATCAACAAAAGCACTAGCTGTTTCTGACTGAAATACGAAGTCTACTAAGCAGACTTGTACCACTTAAAATACTTTTATATCTGATCGTATAATTGGTTATTAACCTAGTGCTTTAGCATGATATTATTTAGCTTAGGAAAACGTTAGTTCGTTTCCGTTTCCCATTAGATTGAGTTCATTCGAAGTTACAGAATTTCTAATACCTTTCTTAAAATTAATCTTCATTTTTGGTGAATAGACTCAAATTCTTAAAATGAGGAAAGATAAAGAAGACCTGTTATTGATTTGGTCTCCCTAATCCAATTTGATCTTTGTTAGATATACAGAAGCAGCTTTCTCCTCGGCATTTTATTTCAGTGTATTAGAAACTCTTGCTTGTGGTAATTCTGTCTGCATTCGGTTTCACATCACTTATGAAGTTTCAGCAATCCAGTAACCTAGATAGATTCAGCTCTTGATCATCATGGATTGTTTTTAACTACGCACTTGAGAAGGTACTCTGCAGGAAATTTAAGTTCTGATACCCTTTACAGTATTTAACTTTTGCTTGAAGTATTGTATTCTAGAAATCAAACGCTGTTTGAATTACTTTGTAAGGTATTACTTGTTTTAGTTGGGAAGTATTCTCATTAGAGAAACATGTAACCAAACTTTGAACGTTTTTAGAGAGTTCTCTGTAGGGTACTTGACTGAATGTTCGTTGCAAGCGTCTGGTGTTGAAAATTTAAATTTCTTGTGAATTGTTTCCTTGGATAAAAAATGCCTTAACTCATAATATAAGTAGGTTTGTAGTTTTTCAGCTATCATGATTATTTAATTTCAGCTATCGTGATTTTTTTTAAATTTCATTTCTCAATCTTTAAATTCAGCTTTCACTAATTTCGGAGCTCATGATTTCTTAATTTCAGCTCTTGATTCATTTGATTTCAGCTCTTGATTCATTTGATTTCAGCCCTTGATTCATTTAATTTCAGCTCTCATGTTTCTTTAATTTCAGCTCTCATGTTTCTTTAATTTCAGCTCTCATGATTCTTTAATTTCAGCTCCCATGATTCTTTAATTTCAGCTCTCATTATCCTTAATTTCAGCTCTCATGATACTTCTTTAATTTCAGCTCTCATGATTCTTCTTTAATTTCAGCTCTCATCGATATTTTATTTCCGCTCTCTTGATTTATTTAATTTCAGCTTTCATGATTTTTTATTTCAACTCTCATCATTATTTAATTTCAGCTCTCATGATTATTTAATTTAGCTCTAATTATTCTTTAATTTCAGCTCTTGTGATTCTTTAATTTCATATTGCGTGTGCATGTTTTTCTTGTATACCCATTTCATTATTATAAAAAATCGAAAATGCCATTCTAAAGGTTAAAAGAGCTGTTTTCATTTGGTTACACTGGTTTTGTGTTTCCAAGGAACAGTATTCAGTTCTGAACTTTCTGTATACTTTGAAAAAAAATATCATATCCATCCCAGAAAAGAATTATCAATGTCAATTTTAGAAATAAAAATGATAACCGTTATTAGACAGGTGTACATTGCAATAACTATTGATCTCACCGAGAATATAGTTTTTATAAAGTTCATATGATACAAGAATTCATAACATAATAGCCAGTTCAAGAAATCAGTAAATAAGTGTTTCACGATTTTTCATTGTTGTATTTCCTTATTTAAATACAATAATTTTCTCACACACTTTGTGAGCGATTCAGTAATTATTATATGTTAAAAGTTTAAAACAATAACAATAAATCAGCTTTCAGATTCCTCAAATTTTAAAATTCAATTATCTTAAAATTAATCTGAAATGGCATTGTTCGTTATTCCGGTGAACTCTTCATTTGTGTGTGTATGTTAATTGCATTGTGTTGAACGATTATGCCCTGAGGAAAATGTATACCATAAATGAAGACAATTTTTCAGGGAAAAAAATATTAGGTATTGAAAGCAGTTCGCGAACAGGCGATAACTTTGTTCGGATAGCAGAAGGTCATAGGGACTACTTTTCTGTTGTTTAAGAAAGGAGATACGACGAAGTTTGTTCACGAAGTTTCGCGTTTATGGGATGACATGTAATGGGATGCATAGGAATTGACTGCCGCAAGGGATAGACTTCTAATGAAATGATTAATCTGGAGCCTTGTATTAAAAAGTAATCCGTACAACATTTTACCATTGTCTTGGCCCTTTGTCGTCGTGTGTTCTCTGAAACAAGGGATAAAGAGAGGAGTAAGAGGTTCCCCTAAGGCCTACTTTCTGAAGGCGCGGCAATATTTCAAAGTAACAAAACTTTCTATTCCATAACATTATTCAGATTATATATTTTTATTATTATCCGTTGTGAAGAGAGAAGTTTGTTGGACTTGGTGGTATTTAAATAGTTCATTCTGCCAAGAAAGAGAAAGACTTATGGTGATTTATGGCAGTTCAAAGCAGACTTAGAGGGAATCTGCATTGCTAATTCCATGTGGCGGCACCACGCGCCTATCAATTCAATTATCAGCTTCTTAACCGACTTTCCATTAAAAAAGAAAGCAAGAGGGCTTATGATATTACCACTGTGCGAATGAGTGAGAGCGATCTTGACTCTGGAGCAGATTGATTGAAGCAGACGTCACATAAAAAAGTCACAACAACAACAAAAACCACTCTTATTGTTACGATTGTTAGTTACTGCTTATCATCATCATCATCACCATCATCATTCTTATTGTTAACTTCATTATGGTGAATCCTGGTAAATCTAACGAACAAAGATAAGTAAAAATCCTGTGAACTAATTTTGTAGAAAATTTTTCGATTGGGAAAAAAGCAGTTTTTTGGGACCGTCTCTGTCTATGTCTAGGTATAAGTTGTGTTAAATTTATTAAAAGTTATTGTGTGAAGTACACAAGTTCCATGGCTATAAGCAGGATATCGATCCTTTACTTCATTTATTCCAAAATAAATTACCTAACTTCTGATTATTTATTTATCAGAGGTAATATAACAAGAGGAGGTACGCCGTAGCGTAGTGGTTGAGGCGCCGCGCTACAAACCAAAAGGTCGCGGGTTTGATCCCCGATGAGGTCATTGGAGATTTTCAATTGACCTAGTCCTTCTGGTGGCACTATGGCCCTTGGGTCGACTCAGCCTACAACAGAAATGAGTACCAGGAGCAAACCCGGGGGTAAAGACAGCCGGTGCGTAAGGCTGACAACCTTACCCCCTTCACGTGTCGAATGTGGGAGCCTCAACCTCCTGGAACCCTCTGGGCCTCCATGACTTGTATAGGGAACACTTTACTTTTTAATGTAACAAGAGGCCCGGGGTCTATCTTGAAAGAATCCAAAGTTCTAGATTATTGTTACTATTTAGGGAATTATGGCCATGGAAGTGTACAGTTATCGTGCACGCCTATAGATCCGAAGGTCGCGGGATTAATCCCGGCCGCTGTCGATAGATACTTCAGGACGCATGAATTCTGGAAACGGACTTAAGCTGGAGGAATAGATATACGGCACGTAAAAGAACTCCACGCCTAAATTGGGCCTCTGGACAAAATTTCCCAGCCCTTTCGCGTCCAAATAATACCTTAGGGCTTACCAGTGGTCCCTCTATCCTCTCCTGGAAGATAGCGTAACAAAATTAATCCAGGTTCTGAACCCTCTAATTGGAATCCCTATGCCCCACCATAGGGGTCACAGGAAAACCAGATCAGTTTTAGAGAATATTTACACAAGTAAGCATGTAATGAATAATGAAAACACTCCAAAGTTAAATAAACACTTTCCTACTTGTGTCGTTGTGACACCATCGACATATTTATTATAAATATATGGAAAGTCGACGGCGAGACAATCGAAGTTTTATACCGATAGTAACCCTGTGAGAGGCTTCCATCAATAGGCTACATTGCGTGATGGAATTCCGCTGTTTCAGTGTTCGATTAAATCTGCTACTAACTTACTAATAATTGGGAGCTGTGGCCATTACTAATTCAATGAACATTAATGGAAACACATTCAGTAATAATGGAAGTCATTCTTCTATAGGTATAATGTTTATCTAAGAAATGGAAGATATTGTTGCGATTGCGTTTTCGAAATCCAATTAACCGGATTAATTGGGACCGAACCCGATCCGGAAAGTCAAATGGCCCATCCGTAAAATTGGATAAATCATGAAAGAAAGCCATTTCTTAAAAAAAAAAAAAAATGTACAGTATTGTACATACATAAAGTTTCACATCTTGAACACATCGGTCAAAGGTCATTTTGATGACAAACTGTCGATTTTGTCGGCTAAAAGTTTTGCTTTTTTGCAAATAATCGGCCCTGAAAGAGCGTTTCTCTGTACTCGCTGTTGCAAAAACCACTTGAACACGGCCTCAAAGCGATCCGGATAGTTGGCAATCAGGATTGTTGGAGTTCGGATAATTGGAATTCTACTGTAGTTTATTTTAAGGGGTGACATACAGGTTTGGGTAATGAAGAATAAGTGAAATTCATTTTTTTTTCTCAGCAGTGAACCTTATAATCTGACATGCTCTTTATTGACTAGGCCTATTTCTAAAATTGTATAGGCTACTATTTTCAGAATTAATTAAACTGTTACAGTTACGGGTAATTGATTATCTTTACTACTTGTCAGTCACGTTTCGTAGACTGAAACATCGTTTCTGTGATAATTTCCGCAACTGTCAATATTTCTCAGTGATTCATTTTTGTATCTATTTTAAAATATCATAAAATCTACATCAAGTGTAATCTCTGGAATATCTACAGTAATATGGGTGCCACTGAGTTTTTTTTCCCCAAGAACTTCCCCTACCTGCTGATACCCTAATCCTTTTCGACCTTCCTTTACACTTGTCTGCAGTCGAGTACAATGTTGCCAAATACGTACCACAGCACTTACTTTACATAAGAAGTAGGCCTAGTGAATGACAGCGACAACATTGGGGAAACCCACGCGACTACAAGAACACCTGTTCTTTGTCGGTGTCGAAGTCTGTGCAGATTTTCGGATTAGGGAACAATGCTATTATAATCTTTTGTAGATAGACGATGGGTTGGGACGAGGCCTTCAAAAAATGGCATTAACTCTATAATTTTTTTTAAATTCGTGGACTAATTTTATTAAATTTTTTAGATTAAAATATGTTTTTCAGAATAAACTATTAACGTTAAAAATAAATTATTGTAGATAGTGTTATTCAAATGGTTTTAACAAATAGATAGGAATAAGAATCACTCAGAAATGTTGATATTTGTGGAAATTATCACGGAAACGGCAGTTCAGTGCACGAAACATGTCTGCCATTTTGTAACGATAATAACCCGTAACTGTAGCAGTTTGATTAATTCTGAAAATAGTATGCAAATGTAGAACTGATCAGTAAAGAACATTAATAGAGTACGAGGTTGTAGAACAATTCATTGCTGAGAAGAAAAAATACGAATTTCACCCATTTCACTGTACCCAAACCTATAGGCCTATGTCCCCCTTAAAGAAGCTATAGGCCTAAAGATATTCCACTATGCTGGCAGGAATTCTCATACAAAAACATTTTAACACAAGTAAGCTACCGTAAAAATAAACTGTAAAAATTAGGCGATAAGGTGATTGGTTAAAGTTTTATATATTCATACATATTCTTAAAATCTCTGCATCTAATTACTTAGTCTCAAGTTTCTCATTTCGGTCTTCCCTGCATAACCGTGATACACGATCTCAGAATAATAGTCTAATGTCAATTCCACTCCATCGGACATCTCTGTACTCTTCCTCATTCATTGCAGCCACTGCCCGGTACCTGGAACTCCCTGCCGCCGAACATAATAAGTAGGCGAAGCTTACACATTTATAGGTCAAAGTTACTCAAGCATTTCGCCACTAATTAGAAGCGATGTCCCTTCATCCAGTACAGGTTTCTTTATGTTGTATAATATTGTCTGTTGCCTGTTTTGCTAACTTTTGTTAATTTTTGTTACGTGTCAGGTATTGTAGCCTGTAGTCGAGACAGATTTCATTTTCATTCCTAACATATTTAATCGATTATGACACTCATAATCACATATTCAAGTACACGATAAGCATTTACCATGTCTCTTTGTAGGCCTAATGGTTTTTCCCACTTAATTGTAATAATATATCCACATGCACAGAACAGTCATTCTACACAAACACATTCACACACACACACACACACATATATATATATATATATATATATATATATATATATATATATATATATATTACAAAACATGTAAGTTATAAATATATATCCTCTTTGTTTAGGTTCTATATACTCCAGTAATTTTCATTTATTGGTGGCAGGATGCACATTTTTGTCTTACGTTTTAATGTAGGCCAGTGTGATCCAACTGGCCAGATCCGGCCCACGTTCGTTAATAAACCGGCCCCAGAACTTTTAAACTTTTTTTTTTGTAATCGACAGGAATTCTATTTTCAACATTGTTCACTGTCATGTAGCATTGTTAGTGGCAATACTTTCTATCTTTTTTGAAGCCATGAAGAGTGACAATTTTCTTATATCAATGAGAAATTGTCATCCCATCTAATTTTGGAGAATAGTTTTAAAAAAAAATTATCCAAACTTGCAAAATTGTGCTTTGAAAGTACATTCCATGTTTGGTAGTACATATATGCGTGCGTGTGCATTTTCCACCATGAAATTGCTAAATGCTAAGCAGATGAACAAGTTGTCAAAATATTTACTGCGCCTTGTCATTACTCAAGTGAAAGTAGATATTGAAACTGTGGTAAAAACCATCACGTAGGTCAACTTTCTCTTTAAGTGTGTTATTATCTTTGTATTATTTTACTTTGTGAAATATGTCTCTAAGACAATAAAAGTTGATTATCCTGCCCATTTTCTAATAAATATTATAATTAGTTAATTTCTAAAATAATGCATTATTCCGGCCCGCGAATTAATTTTGAAAGTATAATTAGGCCCTTCTCCCGAAAGCAATTTAACAACACTGGTGCAACGACGCGTGTATTACATTATTTCTAACTTTTTGTATTGTTATTTTATTTACTACGTCTTTGAAGGTTTAGGAACGTTTTATTTTGTATTCAACTCAGTTGACTAGAAGAAAGCACTCCATGGCCTTTATTCTGATAGGTAAATATGAAACTATTATTATTGTTATTATTATTATTATTATTATTACTATCTTCCGATAATTAATCATTCGAAGCGCTGTGCCTATGCAATAAGAGTATGACACTTTACTTTTTCAAATACTAGCGTATATTTACTCGTATAACGACGTGTTATCTCAGTATTAACAGAAGCCTATAGTTTAAAGACAGTTAAAAGCATAATTATTCGTGGCAACATTATAACCAGAACTTATAACGAATCAGTAGAAACAAGCTGGTAGAAACTCGACTAAGCCACAATTTTAGTACAACAGTAAAGTAGCATGGTAAATTGATGAGACTGTTATAGGTACAAGATATATCTAGATATACATTTTCCCCTAAATTGCTAGGTAAATATGGCGAATTTACGAAATAGGCCCCAGAAGTAATTTTCACATCAGAACTCGGAGAACTTGAAGCTTAAACGTGTAAATACGTGAAATTTGCGTCCACAAGGTTTAATAGGAAAATGAAGCACTCCATCAAGGCAGGCAGGCAGGCAGCAGTTTCTACGAGAAACGACAGCATTGACCCTGGACAGATTCAGAGTTGGTGTATGCCTGTCTTTGTAAATGCGTAAATATTATTTATAGCACTCTGACACACCTACAAGTACATATTATTATTATTATTATTATTATTATTATTATTATTATTATTATTATTACGTCATTGAGCTATGCAACGTATAGATAGACAGTCAAAAGTAGTAAACAGAGCGGCTTTGTGGAAACAACATGACAATGAATACAATAAACATAGAAAGCAATGATAATAAAAAATACGTAAAAAATATTGACTGCACTTAAATATAATCTATCTGGCTATCGTCCTGTATATATCCACTGTCGGGGCATTAGAGCCTCTAAGTGGAGGTTACTGCTACCGATGCTAATTTTGTTAGGCTTGTTTTCCCAGAGGGGACAGTGGGGCAGGTGGTGAGCCCTTCCATCGCCTCACAGACTCCTCAGAAAACCAAGGTATAACTAGGACGTGAAATGGCCAAACAATTTTTTCCAGAGGCTCTGATTTATGCTTGGAGTTCTTTTAGGTGTCGTAAATGTACGGACACGGCTCGCCAGCTTAAACTCCTTCCCGGAGGAATCCGTGCCCAGAATTTTTACGTCCTGAAAAATCAATTGACCGCTGACTGGTTTGATCCCGCGACTTTCGGATCTAGAAGCGGGCACACTACCCTTACACCACTGCAGCCAACATTTAAATATAATAGTAAACCAGTAATAACATACAAAAGCTACAGAAATCCTGAAGTGATGACAGAATAGCTATTTATGTATCAAGTGCGCAAAGTAACGCTTTCGAGGAGGAATCTACTACCATTGCTGCCGAAGCTAAAGCTTTTGCGTAGGCCTACGTGGTGCATGCAATATATATTTTAGTAAAAGCTCTGTAAATGATATGAAATTAAATAAAAATTCCGTATAATTAATTATAAACGGCATAGTCAGCCATTTGTTGACGCCATATTATCACAGCCGCCTGAATCCAATGCTGTGAATGAATACGAAATGCGGATTTAATGGCAGTGGGGTTTCTTATGAATAATAGCTATGTTGGCTTAGGTCTATATTTTTATATTATTAAGTGTTTTGTAAAACAAAAACTGTTTAAGTTTCTGAGTAACGTAAAGAAGCAATGTTGTCTTACATTTTTGTCAAGTATTTTGTATCGAACACTGTTACGGTTGGTATGACTGATCACTGCCATCTGGATTATCCAGTTGCCGTGACGACTTTACCGACCTAGGTTAGTAAAAATTACTTTACCGGCCTACCCTGGTAAAGTGTTACTTTTCGGCGTGTTAACAGTCCGACAAGCAGCTGTTTTGCAGAGCGTGTACTGAAAATGTTATTTTCGTAATAAGTTATAAAAAGTTATAATGAATGGACATTATAAGCCTACTACTGTAAACGATTAACCAACTGCTACAAATTAGAAACATATTCATATACATATATCCTCTGATTATTACAGATTACTATTTCAAGGTTTGCACCTCCCCACACATTTGTTTATCACCTAATTTAAATGCAATTCAGACATTTCATTTTCGCGTTGTGGACCGTGGCGCAGTTGCTTGAGAACTTTCGCTACGAACCGGAAGGTCACGGGTTGCATCCCGATGAGATCGTTGGGAATTTTCATTTAGCTTCTAGTGGCAAAATGACCCTGGGGTAGTTACATCCTTTGAAATCAAGCATTCCTATTAAAGAACAGTATCTGAAAAAGTCAAACTTCTTGAATAAATTGTAAGTACCATTCAACTCACCCGTGTTACAACAATCCGGACTCAAGCAGCCTATTAATATTTAAAACCAGCTTTACAAAAAATTCAAACTTTTTGAGGATATTACCATATATAATTGTTTGTGTCTTTAAAACTGCTTTTTAAAATATGAATGAAACATAAAATTATAGCTTTATCAAAAAAAATTGTTGCATTTAGATACATCAGCAATGACAGAGCTTGTATAGCCTATGACAATTCCTAGGGAAAGTGTAAAGACGTTTTTAAAAAGTTCTTAATTTTATAGTTTGCCAAAAATTGTCTGGCATTTTATACCATTCCTAAGTATTTCATATATTGCCTGAATTCAAATATTGCCGGTATTATATATATATATATATATATTTTGGTAGACATAATGTACTATGTGCCTAAATTATAATAACTGTGTTTTTATAACATAGGATAGATCTCATTATAAAACTAAATAATCGAAAAATCTCTCTGTACCCTGGCTACTGCAGGCGGCAAAGTGTAATTTTCATACATCCACCGACTTAACCAGCTGCTAATGGTGTAAATCCTTTGCCAATATGATCCTGGAACGCCTGGTTATTTTTCAACTCGTTCAGTGCCTTGATCTGAATCGGAAGGATATATATATATATATATATATATATATATACTGTGTATCACGTGCTGGTGCCCACGAATCCAACCTGCGTATCATGCGTTTTTTCCACGTCCTTCTCGCGAAGTGAATTGCTTAACGGGCGGTGCATTCAGTGCGTTTCCAAACCATCGCTGCACGGACCACTAAGTTATGCTCGTCCATCCCGTACTCCCACAACGTCTCTGGCCTTGAAGACCAACCCAGCCAGCGAGCTTCTCGTTACGTCTCGTTACCAAGATGCGCGTATTCGCTGCGCGTAAATCGGTAAGCTACCGCTTGGCAGAGAGTAAATAAAGATCATGCTCCACGTTGGCAGGGGTAGAAAATACTGTAATAGTTGAGTGGAGGGATAATGCCGGAGGGACAGAGACAGACAACACGTGGAGTGGGATAGGTGACCTGAGCCAATCAGGGTGCAGCTACCTCCCCTAGCCAGGTACTCTAAGAGCGGTGAGACTCGCTCCTAAGGTATATACGTAAAAACCCAGAGACTTTGTGGAGATAATCCTACTCTAAATAAGGTGTGACCGACTTTGAGGCTGCCTCTTTCACCCGATAAGCAACTAAATCTCAGTTGATCCTACACTAGCTTTTATATGCACTAAGGAAACAAAAGCAAAATTTATTTATCTATTTATTTATTTAATCAGGAATGAACATTACAGGTATACACCCAATTACAATGTTCATGTCTATGCTAACAATACATCATGTAAGTTACTTACAATAACACAAATATGAAATAGGTATAATAAAAAGCAGGAAAGTTAGGATAATTACCTATGTAAGGTAAGAAGTAAAGAGAATAGGAGAGAATAAAGAGAATGAGAGAGATTAAGAAGAAAAGAAGCATGAAGATAGTAATAAGAATAAAAATAAATAATATAAAGCAATGAAAATATGTTAGTTGAAAATATGAAGTATACGCATAAGACTATCTGTATCTCTGTATCTGGTACCCTATGATCCCCAGGTGGGGCGAAGGGGCCTCCAAGTGGAGGTTTCATTACCTATACTAATTTTGATATGCTTATTTTCCGAGAGAGGGTAGAGGGACAGGTGGTAAGCCCATCGCCTCGCAACCCCCCTCTGGAAACTAAGTATTTCTTGGACGTGAAAGGGCCGAGAAATTTTGTCCAGAGGCTCTAATTTAGGCATGGAGTTCTTTTACGTGCCGTAAATGTACGACACGGGACCCCCAGCTTAAAGTCCCTCCCGGAGGACTCCGTGGCCAGGATTTTTACGTCCTGAAAAATCCATCGACCGCGGCCGGGTTTGATCCCGCGCCCTGCGGATCTAGAGGCGGGCACGCTACCTCTAGACCACCGCGGCCGACTCATAAGACTATAGTTGAACAATATTCACAGACAGATTCCTATGAATTACAATTTTGGACAAGTTTTAAAAACTTGCTTGCAGTAGAATTAAATTGTATAAGTTTCATTCCAAATACATCTATATTAAGTGGGTGGATTTGATTGTACCTATTCAAAGTTCTGTTTATTGGTGAATTTTTATGCAAGTCTGTGTTTACTTTAGGAGTAAAAAATAGTTTTCTTAATCTACTATTTTTACTGGGTACATGCATATAGATTCTTTCTATAAGGTTTGTATCATCAATATGGGAATTAATTATTTTATACAAAAAGCTTAGTGACTGTCATGCTCTTCTATGTGACAAATCTTGGAATTATAAATTTCCCAGGAGTTTTATCATATTTCATATAGGCCTACAATGGATAATAGCCACAAACTTTAAACATTAAATATCGTAGATTTACGTGTGGTTAAAAATGATCAAATTATAAGTACAGAAGGTGTTTTCTGATTTTCATCGGAAACAGTCTAAGAACGACATTTTACATGAGGAAGTTCAGGTCTTATTGGGGAAGTGGATCAGGGAGAGAACACAGACATATGCACACTCACACGACTTATTGCCAACTACATTTCTCTTTAATAGAGGCGCAGTGCTTCTCTCTGGTAGCGGCATTACATAGCTTCATTGTATTAAATCACTGCCTTTAAAGAAAATCTCAAAATGGACTTTTTATTTCGCTTGGAATTATCTAGCTGACTACCACTTCTGCTGAGTTTCACTTTCTTGATTTAATTTCGCTACTCCACCGCTGTGGCGTAGGGGATGCGTTTGCTCCTCTCACACAGCGGGGTCCGGATTCGAATCCTGGTCGAGACAAATTGCCGGAGTTTTTCCTCACATGTGAGAGAAATTTCGGATAACTTTAGGCCCTTGTGGCTCCCGCATATAATCTGGCCGCTGTTATCATCTTCATCTCGTCCTCGACTTATTCAGTGTGTGTGGTGTGTGTCGTCCCATATGTTCGTGTTGCCTCGGCGGTGGCCCCGGCATTGGGCTGATCACTCATCTGGGGAGGAGTTCCATGTCCTTGTCTGGTCAAAAAAGTATGTATGTGATCCTTAGGTCTCCCTTAGGTATGTGACCTCTCCCAACAGGTCGCGGCTCTGTAAGGCCCGGGCGGCATGGGTCGCTTAAATGTCCCTAAAAGAGAGAGGTAAAACTCAGGTAAAGGAAATAAAGACAATTTAATTTCGCTGTTAATCTCATGACTAATAACATTCGTTAAGCTCAGTTACCTTACCAATCAAAGTATCAGGGGTCGTGCTATTTCCCTTGAATTTCTCTTCGCTAATAGAAGAGCTTAACATTTTGAAACAGCCCAATGAGAATCGTATATTACACTGGTGGGGAAATCAGGTATGTGATAGTTTTGCTTCAAGCCGCGAAGCCCGAGATCTCGTCGGTGCTTTCGAGAATGTCGTATTGAAGTCTGAACATCTTACCTTTATGCACATACTTTTATTCTGTTATAAAAGGAAACCTCGAAATGAGATTCTTTAGTTTTCGCATAGAATTCTTGGCAAATACCGTTTGTGTTGTGTTTTATTTCGTTATTTCATTTAGTTTACCTTATGTTTCTTGTCATGATAATTATTTCTAGGCCTAAGAATGCAACATGTTAACCTTTGAACTATAGACGATATAATGAAATGGAAATAGCGATCTTACCAGTATGTACAGGTAGGGGGAAAAAAGCGGACCGACTAAAATATGTAATTTGCCGATATGAGCCACTGCGCATGCCTGGCGGCATTCACAAGATGGCAGGAAATGTATTGAAATTTGTTCTAGTGTTGACTGTTGACTTAGCCCATTTCGAAACCCATTAGAAAATAAGCTTGTAAAATTCATTTTCTGAGAATAATCCGTTAATTAAGTAGTTAAATACTGCGGTGTGCGCGACAATTAATATTTCAATGATATACATAAAAAAAACTGACAGTCACGGGAATCGAACCTGTGACCATTCGCATGACGGTCATGCGCCCCAAGTACCTGAGCTATTCAACTAAGACGAAAGCAGTAACCTGCTGCGTGGCTTTTGTCCAACTACACAGGCCTAAGGAATACGCATGGACGCTGGCTCTGAAATCAGCTAAGAGAGTCGGTCCGCTTTTTTCCCCCCTACCTGTACATACGCTTATGTTCTTTGCTACCAAAGAAAATCTGCAAATAGACTTATTTTTCTTCGCGTGGAATTAGCTAAGCAAAGCTCAATAAATTAGAAAACAATCTATCAGTATTCATGGTATTTCTATTGGTAGTTCGTATTACCAACAGCTGATGCCGGTTGTAGGCCATCTTATTATCTGACAGGAGGAGGACAGCTTGTGACAGATGTGCAAATTTCAATCAGAGCAATATTAGCTGCTGGCAGACTAACCGCCTATATTACCATCAACACTGTATCGATTTGTAGTGATGGGAAACATATGGTAGCTACAGCTTCTGTTTAATATGATTATGTCATTTCCAGAAACCCTTCCGAGAGTCTTGCCTTGCTTGTAGACTCCCATAAAAATAGAAGAGGGTCGTTTCATTGGAGTTTCTTTAACTATTCTTACAAAGTGGTAGGAAACACTTAATTCTCTTTTTAAGAGATGTACTAAATTTGAATTGCGTTTCTACAACTATAATGGCTTTCCTTTTCATATCACTGTTATTGCTGTCGTATTCTTCTTGTTGTTGTTCTTCTTCTTCTTACTGTTGCCTTTATTTTTATTCAGTCTTTAGAGCGACTACCTCCTTGGTATCGTGAATAGCGTTGCTGACTACGGCTCCGCAAGTCTGGGTTTGATCCCCGATACCTCGGTTATTTTCTCAGGTAGGGAGGACTGCAATAGGGTTCACTCAGTTTCATGAGACCAACTGAGACGCTACTTGATAAAGAAGTAGCGACTGCGGCCAAAAATGTCATCAATAATAATTTTGGAATGATAATTCTTTCACACTGGCCGTGTGTAGGCTAAGATGGAAAGGTGAAGTCAGAATGAAAAATCCAATGGCAATGCCATGTTGTAGCCTACCAGCACGTTGTTGAGCTCAGTTGGTTAGAGCATCGGCACGGAGAGCCGAAGATCCTGGTTCAAATCCCGGCTATGGCATTGGATTTTTCATTCTGACTTCACCTTTAAAATAACAATTTTATATTTTCAGCACTTATAGTCAACATTGTATTCATTTATTTTAATTTAATATACAGTTTTATTTAGTTTTCCATTTTCTTTTGTGTTTTAGATAAGTGGAATTCTTATTGTAATTGAATTGTATTTTTTTCATGCATTTCCCATTGGCTGAGCAGTAGAGAAGCCCTTATGGCCTCAACTCCGCTAGGTTAGATTAATAAATAATATAAATAAATCAATAACGGCCAAGAGGGTGAGCACATTTCCCCAGTCCTGCCATCTTCTACGATAGATGACGCAGTAAACGTTTTAGTTTCAGTTCAAAATAATGCAGTTGAAATTAAGATACAGTAAAAAAAATAAAAATAAAAAAAAAATAAAATAAAAATATATATACCGCAATTTAGTAGTGAGTACCAGTGATAAAGCTCTACGCTATACATAAATCATTAAGATACAGTATTACAGAAGTTTATTTACCGAGCTGAGCGGTACATCACGTCATGATTTTTAACACTCAATTTTAGTTACTTGATTCTTTAGTGGAATATTTATATTGATTCGTGAAAGGAAGGCAGGCCGTTCTAAGAAAATGTATATAGGCTATGTAAATTTCTTCAGAAAGTTAGATGTTAAAGGAAATATCTGTCTAGAGCAGGGGAAGACAGAAGCTTGCTCTGTGACGTCACTGCTTCCTGCTCTCACTGCTCGCGTTATATCTCTGCGAGGAGCATGTGAAATGTAGGCATCAGTGAACAGGGGGGAAGAGAGGGGCATTAGTATTGCGGGCAGCGGGAATTTAGGGGGTTAGAACTTACGTAATACGTGTTTCCGAGTTAATGAAACATCAATCTTTTTTTTTGATAGTTTATCGGTTAATTACAGCGCAGCAGTTTAACATATTATAAATAATTCTATTTTTCTATTCTGTGAGAACAATTCCCTTTCCACAAAATCTATGTTCTTTGACAAAAATAGACAATAGGCTACTATCATTTGAATTAACATAATTCACTACAGTAAAAATGATAAAAAAAAATGAACTGAATTAATTACCATACAAGCTCGTCTGCACCTTAGATGATACAAGATTACAGTAACAATTTTCTGACTTTCCTGTCTCTTTTTCTTTAACAAGTTTATCAATGTTGGGACGTAATGTTTGAGCAATATTTAATTGAAGACTACATTTAGGTTGTGATTTAACAATGTACTTCTTGATTTGAGCTTTGCACGTTTCATTAGTGAAAAAAATTGTTCGGCCACATATGTCGATCCAAAATTACATAATATTCGTGCGGCAAGTCTCGGGAATCTGGTTTCAGAGAAATTTCTGTAAAAGTTACCCAAGACCACTTTACGTTCGTAGGCCTATTTGTCCTTTAACAGATCGTCGCATTGTAAGTTTAGCAGTTCCAACTGATACCGGCAAGGAACGTCTTTGACATTAACTGAATATGGGGTAGCAAAAAGTTTAAACATTGGAGAAAGGTTTTCCACATCCTGAAACCTCGATTCGAACTGAAGAAGAATGTTTTGCAGAACTAACACATGTTCTGCAGAGAGAACACTATCAGGATCGCGTACTTGCAATAACTTTGAAAAATGCTCCGTATTTCCAACCGAAGTTGTTCTACCCACAGAGCTAAAGTGAATCCTCTAGTACCTAGCTCTAGCGTACTCTAAACACCCCTACTACCGTGCGCTCTTGCTGACGTCACACACAAGGGATCCGCATGCTCTTGCTCCACAAACGTCATCACAAGACGTAGTTGACTTCCCCTGGTCTAGAGGATTAGGAAAATCTTTTATTTTTATTAGTTAGGTCTGTTTCATTAAACCCGGATAACTTTTTTACTTTGCTTTGGGAGTGGAGAGGTTCTTCTTAGGTGTGTAAATAACTGATAAATTTGTTTGAAGCTGAGTATTTTTAGGTAATAATTTTAATACTACAGTGTATGATATGAGCAGGAACGCTCTATATAGACCTTTGCGCAGGTAGGACTCTAGGCATTTAAATTGCCCATATGTTTTTTTATTGTTTTTAACGAAACTACGTTTTCAGTGCAGATTACTATGTTATTATAATATTCGCCTATTACAAATGCATTTGATACTCCACCGCTGTGGTTTACAGGATGCGTGTACTCTCCCCACACAGCATGCCCGGGTTCGATTTTCCGTCGGGACAAGTTTCCTCCTATGCTGGATTTTTGGGGGTTTGCACCACCTGTGAGACGAATGCCGGAAAACTTGACGAACTTGTGGTCCTCGGATAACTTCTCGCTATGATTTTCACCATTCCATCCGGGCCTTGTTCGGCATGAGTGTGTGTAGGCCTACAACTGCTGTATAGTCCTCTGTGTTCGTGTTGTCTTGGAGGTGGTCTCGTAAATTAGGCTGATCACTCATCGAAGAGGGTCCTTCGTGTCACTGTTTGTTCAACAATGTATATTCGTGATCTAGGAAATTCCTTTCCCGACAAGCCTGGGCGGCATGATCTGCGTAAACGTTCCGTACAACGGTGAAGGTAAAACTGAGGCAAAGAAGAAAATAAATATGATGATAGGCTGCATATCTTTTAATCTAGATGGCCTATCCCGAAAGGGCGAATATCATATTTAGAGCCAACATTAATTTTTACCAAAATACATTTGCCTAGTGATAATATTAATAGTGATAGTAACTGGGTAAATACTTCTTAGGCCTATGATGACAATAACATAAGGAATAAAACACTGGAGGAACTCAAGAAAACATAACATAGGCCTACGCACATAAACATGGGAAATAAAAATAACTTCAGAATATGAAAAGTGACTGAAAACAAATCGTTAGATCGACGTATTTGTTTAGTATGAATTAGACTATTTATACGATTCTTGATATTTCCAAACTTTCAAGCCTCATTGTTCCCGTTTTTTTTATCAGAGAACTGCCATCACTAATTTAAATTGTCTTCATCATCATCATCAACTGCAAGGATTGAGCTCACTAGCCCCTACCGTCCTCAAAGTCTCTCCATCTTGTCCTGGGTCTTCCAGGATAACGTCTTCCTTGTGATTGATACATTAGTATTTGATAAGGAATCTTTTCCGATGGCATTCTCTGTACATGATAATACCAGTCTAATTTCTTTTGCTTAATTTCTTCATTGAGCTTCTTCACCCTCAGTTCTTCGCGTATGTCTGTACTTCTTTCTTATCCAGTTTTGTATAGCCTGCCACATATCGTAAAAATTTAATTTCTATCCCCTCTATTCGTCTTTCATCACTTCTTCTCATGGGCCATGTTTCTCTACCATACATTAAACAGGGAACAGCCTTAGTTTTGTAGAAATTATATTGTGTATTCTTTCTAGTCTTACGGCCTAGTGTTCTTTTAATAGTTCCACACATGTATTGAAATGTTTGTAACTTATTGTTCATGTCTTCTTGATTATTCGTAAGGTATATATTGCAATTTTTATAGGTTTGTAAAAAGGTTCACCTTATACCCTCAAGTAAAGAAGTAGACACGTAGAGTTTTATCATAAATGGATATTGTTTAATATATGTTAAAACGTTATGAATAAATAGTCGGTTTATTAAGCCTAGTCAGTAGGAGTGACTTTTAAAAACAATAAATCTCAGTAAAAAAAAAAGCAATAAATTAAAAATATTCTGTGAGATATGTCAGAATAAGATAGATATTATTAAAAAATTGTTTTAATAGAGTCATAAAAAACACAGTAGTTCACTGCGGTAGGCCTATAGTATACTTAACGTTGGAGATTACAGCCTTGTCTTGGTGGAGAAAGTCTGCAGGTAAATGTACGGTGTTGTAATATCTTGATGCACTGGGAGCTGATTATCACTGTGTAAATAGTCTTCGAAAGATCTTCTTGCATAATATATATCCCGGGTGTCTAAAAAAATGTACTAACACTTTGAATGAGTATAAAAACATTATTTATGAGCATAGAGACAAGTTTAAAGGCTTGAATTACAGAAAAAACATGTATGTAAATAATCATGTTCGCAATGTTCAAATTGATGACCGTCATTGTCCAGACAAAGCTGATAACGCATATGTCATTTGGAATTTCGCGACATTGTCTTTCAATTTCCAATTACAATGCATCAATATTGTTCTTGGTTTTGTGCGATAAACTCTGTCCTTAAGGTATCCCCATAAAAAGAAGTCCATTGGCGTGAGGTTTGGGGAACTCGCAGGGTATTCCCCTACGTCCAGTCCGTGCTTTTGGATAAGCTGCATGGAGGTGAGCTCTTACGTCTCGATGGTAGTGTGATCTGTAATCTGTACATCTGTAATTCAAGCCTTTAAACTTGTCTCTATGTTGATAAATAATGTTTTTATACTCATTCAAAGTGTTAGTAAATTTTTGGAGACATATATATGTTGTTCGTTAGTTTTAGCATATTATGACAAAATCTAGGGCTTTCTTCAGAATCTCAGGAATGCATTTCAACTTAAATAAGTCATCTTCAGCCTATTAATAGAAACATATAAATGCAATGAGGAAAAACTTCGGTAGAGGAAAGAAAATAATGTAGGCCTATAAGCGTTCGATTGCTTAGTTTTATAGCTAGAGTTTGTGATGTGTAGGCTAAGAGATATTCTATGTTACTATATCTTTTAAGTGGAGGTTCCCGTATTTAACCTGGGTGGGTGTGTTCAGCTATCAGTTCGGAAAGGGGGTTAGCCTATAATCTATGGGATTTTCGTTTAGTGCATAATTCTTATGTTTGTAAATCTCCATGGATTCTAGTGTGTTAAGCTTATGTCCTTTTTGCTGTTTATGTAAGACTTCATTGTACTCCTATCGTATTGTGTTTATGACTACTCTCGATCAAATTCTTAGCATGTGCTGACTTTCCTGTTTTTAATTTAAAATCTCGAAAATGTTCTTATCAATATTGTATATATTGCAGCCTAGATAATTAAAATTTCAGACCTGTTCGATAATATTGTCAATTATAATTATTTTTGTTCTTATTTTATGTTTTCCAATGAAGGCCATACATAATTTAAATCTGATGAAACTTCACTCTTAGAAATAACAATTCTTTTATCCAGATACACTCAGCTACCCAGCTTAGTGCAGAGTGTGACAAGTCCCAACTTAAGTATGCTTTTCGCTCACTGGTACTGCAAACCGTGTGCTAAGCTGATATTTACTCCTGAGGAGATATAAATAATCAAATTTCACTACTACTGTGAATCCCATCAAGTAGAATAGGAAGGATAAACCTAAAGTCATGTTACAAGAAATCAAATTTGAGTAGCGGGAAATTGTGTTAGAAGAGAGAGAGAAGCACAGCTCTCTCTCCCGGACCCACTTCCCCAACTCTAAATTCATCATGTCAACCCCCTGACAACTTAATTGGGGGATGTAAAAAGTGAATCAAAATTAAAAGAAAAAGGACGACAGAACGAATCCTTCGTTATGTTCCCTCAAGGTGGTTCGCTCTCTTTGCTGCGGCATTACTATCCCATTCCGCTTTCTTCTTTCAGAATCCTGCTCGTTCCGATGTCTCTAAACCCTTTAACTACGACGAAATTTATAATGTAATTTACTTCACCTTTAATGCTCTGTGATATGTAAAGGTTTATACAAAAATACTCGCAGAAACCTATAGAAATTATTCACCACATCAAAATTCACTTTTAAGTTATTTACTTATTTATGTATATACTGTACCACGGGTTTCCATTACTATGCTAATAGAATGAACGCCCTTTTGTGACTCGAAATTGTTCAGAATCAACCTGAGCAGATATTGTTTTTAATTTACCAGCAGAATAGTTGCTGATTCTGCTTGTACTGTAGCTACACAAGCTTACAAAATATGTTTATTTTAACCGGCTTTTGTTATAAGCGATAATAATTCCCGTTACTGTCTGGATAGCTGCTTTAACTGGAATTTGTGTTAACGGTTAATTGACGCATCCAGTAGGGCACCCTAAACCACTAGGCTATATGCAAATTTTTTTTGCTCTCACTAAGCATTATTTTTAACACCACGACAACAGAGCAGAATTTAATCATGTAGGGTGTGCCTTTTAATTTGCTGCTCCGCTAAGCGTCTCACTGGATATTACAAAAATAGCGATCGAAAACATTAAAATGGACTGTCTCTCAACTAGAGGTGTACATATTCTGATTTTAGCTTGCTTGCCCCTTTGAAATTCTGCAACCAGTCACAGCTTTTAACTTGCTTGACTAGAAAGCAAGCCAGATTACAACGATGATAAGAAATACTGTCGCTATGAGTCACAAGCTCTTCATAACCTGGTGGGTTTCATAGGACCTAAGGAAACTGCAAGGCCTGGCGGAAAGAATATGAAACTGGGTATAGCAGTGCACTGGTAAGTCGTGCAGTTACGTAGTTGAGGAACTTCAGATGTGTTTAGAGAATTTTACCCTGAAGGAAGCCGAGGAGAAACTAAAATGTGGACAGTTTGAATTATCAATGAACAAAGGCACTAGGCCGGCATGGGAAAAATTTTCAAACATTTTCGAGAAAACATCATAAAATCATTAATAACAATAACGAAAATCCCTTTAGGCAAGCCTACAAGCTGAGGTAGATTTCGAAGTGCTTTTGTTTTAATTTACTTCGCTGCGTAGCATTCTTCTTCTTCTTCTTTAGCCTTGGCATGACAAACCCGCAATAATAACTGCAAAAAAGAGGATAGATAACTTTTTCAAACATTCAAATCTCGCCTTATATGAGAACTATCAAGAAACTAGTTATTGATTTGTAGAGTACTCATCAAGAGCTTTTCAACGATACCCCACAAGACGTAGTTTCGAAAATTTCGAATTTCCATCCCCATACCCACACTCGTACTCCCAAAACCCCCGAATCGTTAGTGTCACTGTGAAAACCATAAGGAATACTCTAATTTATTCAATCAAAGTTTCCCTTTATACTTCATAGGGGCCGAGATATAAATGTTTTAAATTTTCAACCCCCTCCCCCGACCACCCTCTTGCGCCAATTTTGCTCATTAACGAACTTGTCTGAACTATTGGGCCTAGAAATAACATAATAAAATTTGATTCAAATATCTTGAAAATTACGGCCGCTAGCGTGTAAAGATATATATATATATGTATATATATATATATATATATTATATGTATACATATACTGTATATAAATATAAATATCACAATTTTTTTAACAGGCGGTGGTTTCGTACTTAGGGAGGCATGAAACGTAAAGATATGAACGAATTTTTTGAAAGTCATTAGGTAGATTTTTCTTCGAGATCTACCTAATAATAAAAATAATAATTGTTTTAAGACGCTAAAACGATTTTTAATACTTTATCCACCCTTTATTTATCTGCATGGTGAATTTCTTCTACCAGCAAGAAAGTATTACCTGCACTTAGCAACTACAGTTGTTTAGCTGATAGGAATGTCGCAAGCTTATTCTGGCTTGCCTAGGTTGAGTTTGACCTGACCCACCAAGCTTAAAGAAACCTGCCTGCTTCCTAGCTATGACGCTGGCAACTTGCTTGCCTGGCGTTCAAGCGGGTATGGGCAAGCTAAAATCGAGATTTGTACACCTCTACTCTCAACCAGTAGTTTGGAATTTTGTGTTATGAACACGCCAACAACTCCACAGAATAGGAAGACCTTCAAATATTCGCTTAGGGTTATATATACCCGTCTTAGACTAACTGTACACTCTCATAACACAAGATGTAGACATAAAATAGATATGCCGTACTTTAGACTCTCCAAAGTACATAACTCTTACAAATATATAAGTCCATATCTATTTAATAAATTACCAAAACAAGCTTACACTGCGCCTGCAACTAAATTTAAAAATGCTCTAGATACTTGGATTCGAAATAAAGTAATAATAATAATAATAATAATAATAATAATAATATACAGTATACAAGAATTCAGAGATTGTAATGTGGATGATCTGTCTTTTTAGCTTATTTTAATCTCTATTTGATATTTCTATGTAACCAGAATTTCAAGCATTATTTGTAATGTGGATGATCTGTCTTTTTAGCGCAATTTAATCTCTATGTAACCGTAATTTTAAGCTCTATTTGTAAACAAAACTATGGACGAAACCTAATACTTGTGACAAATAATGTAAACGGTGAATAAACTTCTTCATTCTTGATTCTTGATATAATTATACTAATAAATAGCATTCTTTCTTTCTTTCTTTCTTTCTTTATCTTAGTTTACCTCTCCATATTAGGATTTAAGCGACCGAAGCCGCCCGGGCCTTACAGGGCTGCGACGTGTCGGGTGAGGGATTATCGTTGGATCACATGACCAGACAAGGACATGGATGGCCTCCCCAGATGAGTGATCAGCCCAATACCGCGGCCACCTCCGAGAAAACACGAACACATAGAACGAGACACACCATGCACACACATTCACTCCAAACAAGGCGAGGATGTGATCAGATGATAATGACGGTCAGATGATATCTGGGGACCACAAGGGCCTAAAGTTACCCAACATTTGTCTCACAGGTGAGGTAAAACCCCAGAAAAAAACCCACCTAGGTAACTTGTCCCGACCAGGAATCGAACCCGAACTGAATCTATAAAATAGAAAATCTATAAATGAAGAGTCCACTCCGAAAATGGGGATTGTCAGATTTTAACGATTTCTAAGGAAATTAATGTTTTATATTTCGAAACAGCATTACAGTGAATTAAGAAAGCGTATTGTATTTATTTTTTCAGACAATGTTAACACACATTACTGTATTAAAAAAGTAACAAATATACCGGAATACGTGAGTCAGTTGGAGAACTTAATGTTGTACCGGAACGTTGCTGCGGTAGCTCAGTTGGTAGAGCAGCGGCACGGAGAGCCGAATATCCTTATTTAATCCCGGCTATGGTATTGACTTTTCCGTCTGACTCTACCTTTCTACCTTAGTGTTCACACAGCCAGTGTGAAATAATTATCGTTCCTATATTTTCAATTTCAACCAATCGCAAGTGTGTATCGTCATAATTTTATCTTTAATTTTTTTCACTTTCATTTATCTCATCTGCGTGCAATTTCTTTTCATCTAAATGTACAAGGACAGAAGACTGAAATATCTTCAAACCGGCGGCTTCTTTGATCAGAAACAAATCTCCATATGAACAAAATACGATACATGATATATCGATTATCCCTCCACAAGCCATCTCGCTTACAATGACACAAATACCGATTTGTTTGATTATTTTTCATTTTTTTATAATATTTATTACATGCTTAGTTCTGTAAGTATTCGCTAAATAGAATAAAGTAACTTTAGATCCGAAAACTCTCAAGATAATTTCATGAACAGCGAAGTTGCGAGTTAAAATCCGGATTCCTCGTTACATTATCTATGACTATTCCACTCATACGCCCCTTGTTTGATATTGACCAATAACGTTTAGCAATTCCTCGGATATAGACCAATCACGGCTGTTTACCTTACAGTATTCTTGTAGAAATCGCGAGGATGGCATTTTATCGGGTCTGTTCGTTACTGTATACGAAAGCATCAGTGTGCAGTGATTAATACGTCATATGTTGGAATTTAACAGCTCGGAATCAGGTTATTTTGTACAACATAACTTGTTTGGAAATTGAAATAATAGAAATCTAGGACTACATTGATTAAAAACACAATTTCAATTCAGTGCAAGCCAGTTAGTGTACTTTTATTCTGTTCTGCTGTTAGCTTACCTGAATGAAGTTAACTATCTCTTATATGCACCATTGGTAGCCCTGGTTACAATATGGTAACTCAAATCGATTCATGGATGGTTGATTCATAGTAGGCCGTGATCTCGCACGTGTTAGTTTTGTTTTTATACAACAAAGCACGAAAGTAATTATTATTTGTATAATCCGTTACATTTTTATTCATGGAATAGTCTTAAAAAATCCAACTCGTCAACTCTCGTGGGATTACCTTTGATAAAACGTTTTATTTTATAATTTAGTACTGGAACTCTTTGAAGACTTTTACACACAAAAAAATGGAGTGCAACTACAAATTGAATTAATGCACATCATCACAATATTTGGATTGAATTAGAAGTCACAACTATTGTTCCATCATTATTGTATTTTATTATATTTATTTTCTTACATTGCAAGTAGGCCAACAACCTGCTGGCAGAGTTGCATATAAATACCAGTTATACATACATAGTGGTGCAGTGGTCTGCCGCATGGATGCATAGGTAGTTTAAATTTAACTAAAATGTGTCACTATTTAATTTCTCACACATAACATAGTTCTAATAGGTTGTATTTATAATTCTCCTTCACAGGAAGAGAGCATGGATTTTAAATGTCAAAAATGTCTTTCTATTTTTCTTTCGCAAGCTTGTAGTCCTAATTATTATTGTTGTTGCAAGAGGTTCTAAAATAACTTATTAACTGATCACTCGATATGCTGTGGAGAAAATTATATGTTTGTCGACATTGCCGACAACAACAGCTATTCGATCGTATTAATAAAATATTAAGACCATCGTTTACGTGTCATGCGCAAGAGTAGCTGAGAGTTGGAAATAGGGTTTTTAGATAAACAAGCTCCAGATTAGAATTCTGTGTCAGCAGGTTGCAATTCCAGTTCTTAAATTGTACGTAAAATTTATAAAACGGAACAAATTTAATAGTTGTAAGAGGATTCTTACGTTATTTACGTTTGTAACGTTTTATTTTAGATGTCAAGAAGAAAACCTTTTTTATGCGTCAAACCCCTATCCTGATTATAGCATATTACATACTGTGACGTTTTATGGTGAAAGATATATTTGGAGCTATTAAGTTTAATTTTGTCGCGGCCCTGTAAGGCCCGGGCGGCTTGGGTCGCTTAAATCCTAAAAGGGAGAGGTTAAACTAAGATAAAGAAAGGAAGAAAGAAAGTTTAATTTTGGGCAGATATTTACAAATACGGTACACATAAATATGCTTTAGTTTAATTGATGTAGAGTCAATACTTATGTTGTTGTATATTGAAAAAATAACTGATTTTGAATACTTGTTTCCTCCTACATATGCGAAGTAAGACAACTGCATATTTCAAGAGAACCGGTAACCTGCATATAAAATCTTATACCCATGCACTTCTCTCCAACGCGCATATTTGCCGTTCATTCTATCCATATCTTGCCCTTATAGGCGACCTTATCATCTGAGGGGCGACTATCTGACTATACACGTGACTTAAGTAAGCGTCTGTGCTGTAACCGGTGTTATATATTAATTTGGAGGGATATAGTAAAAGTTGAAGGGAGATACGGATGAACGAGGATGTCTGCGAAAACAATGTTAATGATACTATGCGACAGATCAACCGATAGATTCCTCCTAATATTAAGTGCGGCTATTGACTGCATTCTTCAGTTATGTTATAGGATGACTTTCGGCGGAAAAGAATTACTTCTGGAAAGTTGTTGCTGTAACAGGAACAACGTTTCGCTGTTTTAATTAATGTGAGACACAATAGGACATTTAATTAGCACCTACAATTCTCAGGTGTCGGAATATTAGCACACACTCAAGGGTAAACGTACTGGATATGAGTTTACAAGTACAGTTAGGTGCGGGGTAAGAATGCGAAGAAATTCTCCTATTGTGAGAATAATGCCAGCAAGAGATTTCAAACATTTCTTGTTGTTTGGAGGCAGTCTGGCTTGAATGGCTTGCGAAGAAAATAGACCTCCAAGATTCGGTACGATTAAATTTCAATCTCGCGTTCAGAATATTTATTACAGTTCTTTCCTCTCGCTTTTTAGAAACTACTTGCCTGATTTTCACACTCCGCTGGTTCATTATTTATTTCTCTTAATATTTCGTATCATTTTACTTTCTTCTCCTTCTTTCTACCTTCTTATTTACGCATTCTTTTTTCGTCTCTATCTTTCCTCTTTCATACTTGCTGGCTTTTCGCTATAACTCCTATCTTTCCCTGGCAATACTGGATATTGATACCAGTAACGTTTTCAGTAACTAGTTGACGTTTTATCAGATAAAATCGCGTTCTTGTTTTCCTAGCAAGCATACTATGACATATAAAATACAATAAATTAAAATAGTTATTGGTCAATATCAAATACGCGTCGTATGATGGAATAATCATAGGTAATGTCACGAGAGGTCTGGAATTTATGTATAAATTCATGAACAACGACGATGGTTAATTTATCTTCAGAGAATCCGGTCCTCGAGTTCCTTTATGTGATTATTTAGCTAATACTTAGGCCTACTTAAATATTAATATAATGAATAAATTAAACCACGAAAATGTATAAAACACGTCGATATTGTGTCATTATAAGCGAGGCGTTGACATAACCGATGGCGAAACAATCGGTATATCGCGATGTTTGCACTTTTCGTTAAGATCGCCCGTTTCACATTTTAGATTAACCTCAATGCTATAGGAATATCGTGTAATTTATATTTATTATTATGCCATATTTAGAGTAAGCTTATTTCACCACGCATATAAATAATATACATTACTTTTACTTTTTCCTCAAAAGCAGTTATATGTACCAAATCTTTGTGTTCAACGTTTAATTATTTTGATCAAAGATGCTACAAGTAAGAATATGTTTCAGTGTTCAGTCATTGTGAATTTACATAAAAATAAGTGGAGGTAGGTGTGATAAAATGAAAGTGATAAAAATAAAACGATAAAAGTTTGTCGATAGACACTTGCAAATTGGCTTAAGTTCCACGTATTCTTATACTGGATTTGTTACCGATTGATGAAGTGAATAGTCAGATTAATTTGTTTTCATTATTTTTAGTCTGAGTCTCCGTATTTTGAAACTATTGGTGTGTCTATATAACTCAATTTCCTGTAATCAATTTTTATAATATAATTTCATCAAGTAACAAAACTATATTCATAAATACATTATTATGCAACATAGTTCTCAATTCTTTTTAAATCCACCGACAGAAGCAATTTTTCGTAAGTCTTACATTGGGACAAGTTTGTAATTCCTGACAGTTGCCTAACTTAAGCAGATATGTTAAAATACATGTTCAACACCGTTGGTGACGAAATGTAGTTTTATTTTAATTATTGGAGCTCCAAGCCAGCAAAAGATGATGCCCTGAAGATGTGTAGAGACACCGAAAGGCCTAGGTGACTGATAGGAAAAAAATATATATATATTATACCCGTTCCTATGGGGTCGTTGAATTGCCCGAGAGTTGGGTGACCAATTTATACCCGTTGGTTATAGGGTCGTTGAATTGGGCAGCAATTTATAACTGATTGCTAGGGGTTCGTTGATTTATATGAGCGCCTTTCTTCTTAATTCTTACATTATTAATAAATCTATTGTCCAGCTAGTGCTTACTCAGTTGGTAGAGCGAGATCTCTTTCTAGGGCCGTGCTAGACGAAGCTAATACAGGATATAAGCTTAGGGAATGATGGGTCGTAAAATGATGTCAATTGGTTATGTACTTGAATAATATTAGTAAGTTTATTTTGTTCATCTGCACGTTTTATCGCAGGAATTTACGTTATTTATCTTATGGCGGTATATATTCTTTTCGCTTCACAATACAAAAATAATATTTATAATCTTTTCTTGTTTCGTTATATAAATTTATATCCTCGACAGTATTACTTGAAAAGTCGGTATAAAATCAATATTCGTGTTCGTTACTATTTCACTGTATAAAAGTCAATATTCCTACCTCCTATTTCGTCTACAAAATAACGTCCGTGTCCTTTCAATCCGTGTCTTCCAGTCTCGTAGTGGTTACATCGAAGTATAAGTCGCAAGTCCCTGTTCCTTGCTCATGTTCCTGTTAATATGTTTCTGTGTTAAAATATTCTTGCATTTCCATTGGTTCTGTCAGTTAGCTTTGTCTCTTGTGATTGGGAATTAGCTAGGTCTTCTGCTAGGGTTTAAAATATTTGTCGTTGAAATGGAGTGAGGTTTGTGGAGAAACATATCTATCAACGTCAAGTTAATGGTGGCGTCAGTGGTCTTTTCCAGACAGAAAAGTACCGCCCTCAATGCATTGTATTCCTCTATTTAGTTAATAATTCATAAAGTATTTGTCACTATTGTCTGTAATAAGTGTAGTTGTATAGCTTTCTTGATTACGCGTTGAATGATGTAATTTTCTATGTTGTCGTGTTAATAATTAATCGTTTGATTAATTATTTGTAATTGCAGTTAATGTCTTTTGATTCAGATGGTCGTGTTGCATATCAAATTGTCCGTGTAAATGTCCTCTGTCTTGTCATGTAATTTGTTTTATGGTCATTGTAATAGTCTAGGCGTAATGGTCATTTTTAGTAGTCGATGATGTTGCGGGAAGTTCAAATATTGTTCGTGGAATGTATTTTATATAAGTCTATATGAACTGATCGGCCACAAATGTCCGAACGTAACAATTATTAAAATTATGAAATAATTGGTATTTGGAAAATTCTATTATAAATAATTTTAAAAATTTTTCGTTAGTCTCGCATCCAAAATCTCTCAGTCAGTTCGTATATTAATTTATTATTTCGATTTTGTAATGATGAATATTCTGTAATTTATTATCTGTTATCTTTTATCTGTTTTCTTCCTCGACGACAAAAAAAATATATGGTTTTCACATTAAAATTCTTAAAATATAAACATTGTTAAATCATACACTTTTACATTCAATTAGCTGATAACCGTCTTTTTCACTTAATTGTACTTACTTCTGGTACGTGTCTTTCTCTTTTTCACCTAATAAAATAAAATCTTTGTTACATTGAATTACTTCTTAACTGGTTGTAACTCATTTCTGGTACATCACTGTTCTTCACATAATAAAACAATACACTAATTACACTTAATTACTTACCGTCAAATACATAAAATTTCATTTAACACACAATGGGATTTGATTATTTTTTTTACACTTCACACTTTATGTTTAATTACACAAATTAAAATGTACTATTTTCTTTCTTCTGTTCTTCAGGTATCATATTCATTCGAATAAATTTATTTTGCTTATTTTGTAATATCATGTTCAAATGCATACTCACTCCTACACAATCAATAATACCATTTTTAAATATCAGTCAACATTTTCTTAGCATGATAATTATAAGTACTTGCCTTATCTCCATTCTAATACATTTTCTATCTCATTAGTGACCTTTTTCACTTCTTTGACAGTGGATTCCTTCCCTGTCATATACTTTGCTCGTTTTTCTTCGTCGACTTATTTCTCACCTTTATTCATTTATAATCTTTCATACTCTTGAATTCACTTTTCATAACTCTTTATTTATATCTTTGATCTTCATTTTATACCTTATATTTGATTGGTGTGAGGTTGTAGGGAGGATACTAAATTGAATATGCATGATAGTAAAATACTCATTCATTTATAAATCTTAACTCTTTAACCCAAGTGTTATATCTAATTATAAAAATTAATTCAATGTTTTCAATAAGTGTAACTAAAATTTCCTTAACTATATTAAATCAAATACTAGTGTGATTATCCTAAGTCAAATCGATGTTTCATTTCCTTCAGTATAATTCAGAGGGGAATCTGCACATCGCTTTTTAATATATACAATTTTAATCGGAAAAAGGCTAGCTAAACACTTCTTCGTCTCAAAGGAAACACTGCAAAAATCACTTCATTATATGAGGTAATCCTTGTATCGTTATTGTCTTTCAGTGTTTACTTATAAAATGAGGGCGTCATCATATTACCTTAAATTAATACATTCGTTGCGCTGACGTAAAAATGAAACATAGATTGAGAAGGTTCACGCTAAAGTATTTTACATTCCATTCTCGTAGTCCTTTTTCGATTCCAGTTCGTTGAATAAAAGCAAAATTTACCTCGTAGATGTTTTGATTCTTAGGGAATTCGTGACATGATATAATATGGTTTCAATCAATACTTACGGAACTTTTCACAATTTTATGGGGTTTCTTTGCCTCTTGTTTTATTCGTATATCAGCGCATAGTGAATTGGATTGGATTGGATTTTCTAGTAAATGTTCTTCGCTGGTAGATTTTATTATCATTTATAGTTTTGTGGTATAAAATATTTATTGAATAATTTCCTGCTGACTTGGAACTTTCTCTTTCTAAAATAAATCTCAAATATTTACAGTACGTGTTGGAATTTTTTGTATGGGCTGTCAATTCTACAAGTTAGTTTTAAATTAGTATATACACTGTAGAGATGTGAAAGTTGAGTAGTTATTTACAAGCGGATGCACTTCCTTTAGAAATAATTTTAAGAGGGTCACTCTGTGGGGGGTTGGCTTACTTCTTCATAAGAAATGGTGCCTTATTGGGGTGACTGGAATAACAGTGTTACGTAAGGTCGTAGAAAAGGGGGAATGACCTATTTGTTGTTTGGGTAAAATTCTTAAGAAATGTTTGTGGTAAACACGAATATGTTTTGTCAAGAATCGGGGTTATTTGCTTCTTTCGTTAAGTTACTTTAGTCTTCAACAGTAGGTGTCGGTGACTGATTGCCATTGTTATTTTCATGATTATTCATAGTGCTATTCATTGTCTGATTGTTATTTATTGGGTCATGTTGGTAATCGTTATTTTGTCCATTGATATTAGCATATCGGTTCAGTCCACGTCGTGAGTTATTTCTACCTCTAAAATTTGGCCTAAAAAATCCTTGGTTGTACTGGGTCCTATTGAACCAGCGGGGTGTTCCATTGTATGGTCGTCTGCCATAGTTATTTCTGTTCTGATTCGAGCCTGGGGAGTTATCATGTGTGTAGTCATTATGATTATTGTTATAATTATTGTTATAGGTTTGGTATCGAAAATTGTTATTCCTGAAACCATTGTTGTAACCTGGGTAGTTTCTTCCATTGTTGTAGTGATAAGGGCGATATCTAAAATTTCTACTCCTCCAATAAGAAGTCCTATTTCCTCTTTGATATGGCGTATTCCTCCAGTACTCTCCTGGGCTATTTGAACTATTTTGTGGGATTTCGTCAGTCTCGTTTCCATTTACTTGTTGGTTTTCCTCACACAACTGGGCAGATCCTGTCCGCGTCTCGCATCCAAAAGCGTTCTGACTGGGTTTGGTTTGAACATAATTAATGTTTCTTTTTATGCCTTGATTATTAGTGGTAACCTGAGATTTATTTATCTTCTGTGAGGGAAACGGGGATTCCTATAGGGATTTCAACAATGCTATCATGTCAGGGATTGTCTTGGGGCATGCAACAATTAAACTGTTCTTTATTGAAAACGGATAGTGTAAGCAGAGGGCTTTTATGAAAACTTCGTCTTAGATGCTAGGGGTTAACAGCTGTTTCGAGTCACATAGGGAAATGAAATATTCCATGTAGCTTTGGCCGCTATTACGATCAAATCTTCCATGAAAATCTGACTTTTTAAGCGTTCCTGATCAGAGATTGACCAGTACTCTCGAAGAAAGGACTCTTCGAATGTCTGCATATTCAATTCCTGAGTATCGTTAACAACATTGAACCATCGGGCTGCACTACCTTTTAATGACCTGGCTATCATAATCATTTTTAACTGTTCAGGTACGTTTCTTAAGTTGAAAAAGGTCTTTAATTCGCGCAGATATCGTACAGGGTTAGTCTTCTGTTTGTCCTCGAACGTGGGGAGGGGCAAATCACTTTGACTAAGGGTAAATCCAATATGATTACTGGGGTTGAAATTTTGATGATTGTTATTGTTACTTTGATTTGAATTACCTGCAGTGTGATGGTTCAATCCGTTATCGGATCTTGGTAAGCTGGCGGGTGGAGGGGGAATGTTAGGTGTTTCAGTAGGTGTGTCGGGGGAAGCAGAGGAAGTTGACGCAATTTCGCCTTGGTTAGAGACTAAGACTGTACTATCAGTACGATCTTCCTGATCCCTTAACCTTTGACGCAATCTGTCCAACTCCGAATTCAGGGATACCAATCTAGTATTGTTACTCCTCACCTCTCTTTCTACTGCACTGACATGATTTCGAATTCCATCAACCTGTGTACCAATCTGGGTTTGAACTGCTTCTACCTGTGTACTAACCTGCATTACTCGGGAATCAATTTGCATCAATTCTTCAGCAACCTGTTGTCTATGGTTTTGAATTAACTGAGTAAGATTATTTGTTTGTGCTGTCAGTTCTGAATTCAAGTTTTCATTAACTTCTGTTTGTAGTGAAGTTAACTGAGTATTAAGTCCAGTCTGCATTGAATTGATTGTTGTGTTTAGTGTAGTATTTTGACTATTAAATTCATTCTGCAATGAATTAATTGTTGTGGTTAGCGTAGTGTTTTGACTATTAAATTCAGTCTGCATTGAATTTATGGTTGTGGCTAGGTTAGTATTTTGATTGGCCAGAGCAGTTATAGCATTCATAATCTGCTGTAAGGCATTGACATTTTCAGTGGCAATTTCAGTGTTACAAGGCATAGTATTTGTAGGAACCGCTGACTGTGCTATTACACCTGCTGTTAAGTTATCACTTACATTGACATTTATATCCTCTAGTTCACTGCTTTGCAAACTCGATTGATCATTTGACACTGGGTGTGGGGGTTCAAGCGGTGACACTGGAGCACTTGAACATGTTACCACATTTACAGGATTCACAGGCATCTTAATTTTATTGTTGCGTAAACGCATAGAAAAATATGAAATTGAAAATGATTACAAAAAATGTAAATTTAAAATGTCATTCCTTCTTGAAAGGATATTATGAAATTTAATTGAGCTTTTTGCAAATAAAGATAAAAAAAAATTTATTCTTGTTCTGTGAATTCCGTAACAAGTCTAAGCAAAAAAATTTAACGATACCCAAGTTTTTGTTGAAGTCACAGCTGCCTGGCGGTCAGTCGCCGGTGAATAGAAGTCAGCTGGTTGTAGGTCGCCGGCTGAAGAGGGATGTTGATCTCTTGTAGATTGGGGGGTGGGGGTGTAGATTTTCAGTTGAGTGGAGGGTTTATGGTGAATGTTGATGGTGAATGTTGATGATGATTGATGCCACTGGTAATCCACAAGGTCCACGAAGTTTATTATAATGTCACACAAAATTTGTCGCAGCGTAAAGAAATTTAATTTATTGTCAATAAATTTCGTCTATCCCCGTATCGTTTCAAAAAAATTTTCGATGTCTGTTGGCCTAAGTCCTATATCCTAAATCGCTTCGAAAATCCTGCCCCGAGATGGGAGCCAATTTATACCCGTTCCTATGGGGTCGTTGAATTGCCCGAGAGTTGGGTGACCAATTTATACCCGTTGGTTATAGGGTCGTTGAATTGGGCAGCAATTTATAACTGATTGCTAGGGGTTCGTTGATTTATATGAGCGCCTTTCTTCTTAATTCTTACATTATTAATAAATCTATTGTCCAGCTAGTGCTTACTCAGTTGGTAGAGCGAGATCTCTTTCTAGGGCCGTGCTAGACGAAGCTAATACAGGATATAAGCTTAGGGAATGATGGGTCGTAAAATGATGTCAATTGGTTATGTACTTGAATAATATTAGTAAGTTTATTTTGTTCTTAATTTTGTCACTTAGTCTGTAATTATCGGAATATGTCGGGAGGAAGAATACAGTTACTTGATATAATGTCTTTATCTATTTACTTCGTCGTCGCCGAAATCACTTTAGGTTATTTATTATCCTTATAACATCTGCACGTTTTATCGCAGGAATTTACGTTATTTATCTTATGGCGGTATATATTCTTTTCGCTTCACAATACAAAAATAATATTTATAATCTTTTCTTGTTTCGTTATATAAATTTATATCCTCGACAGTATTACTTGAAAAGTCGGTATAAAATCAATATTCGTGTTCGTTACTATTTCACTGTCTAAAAGTCAATATTCCTACCTCCTATTTCGTCTACAAAATAACGTCCGTGTCCTTTCAATCCGTGTCTTCCAGTCTCGTAGTGGTTACATCGAAGTATAAGTCGCAAGTCCCTGTTCCTTGCTCATGTTCCTGTTAATATGTTTCTGTGTTAAAATATTCTTGCATTTCCATTGGTTCTGTCAGTTAGCTTTGTCTCTTGTGATTAGGAATTAGCTAGGACTTCTGCTAGGGTTTAAAATATTTGTCGTTGAAATGGAGTGAGGTTTGTGGAGAAACATATCTATCAACGTCAAGTTAATGGTGGCGTCAGTGGTCTTTTCCAGACAGAAAAGTACCGCCCTCAATGCATTGTATTCCTCTATTTAGTTAATAATTCATAAAGTATTTGTCACTATTGTCTGTAATAAGTGTAGTTGTATAGCTTTCTTGATTACGCGTTGAATGATGTAATTTTCTATGTTGTCGTGTTAATAATTAATCGTTTGATTAATTATTTGTAATTGCAGTTAATGTCTTTTGATTCAGATGGTCGTGTTGCATATCAAATTGTCCGTGTAAATGTCCTCTGTCTTGTCATGTAATTTGTTTTATGGTCATTGTAATAGTCTAGGCGTAATGGTCATTTTTAGTAGTCGATAATGTTGCGGGAAGTTCAAATATTGTTCGTGGAATGTATTTTATATAAGTCTATATGAACTGATCGGCCACAATATATATATATATATATACCGTATATTTGTTGAGCAACTGGTATCTTACTTATTATATTACAACTTAAGCAATAAAGCAATACACTTTACATGTATTGACTTATATAGCAGCGTTATTACCCTGTGATCACTACAGTTATGAAGCTTCATTCCGACAAGGATTCCATAATAAATTTGTTAGTAACGTGGTTACATTTAAATTCGTTTTCTCTTCACTGTGGTACTTATGCTTAATAGGAAAAAGTGGCAGCTTTCTTTTTCTGCTTTCCCTTTCGCCGCTATATCTCTGGAATTATCTGATGTCTTTCCTTCATCTCTGTCCTGTATCTCCCCTTCTTATCTCCGCCGCACTGCTCGGTCCACCTACAACGCCTCTACTCTTTTTTTCCCCCTTTTTTTCCACCCGCTAGCTTTTCATTTCTCATATCCTCTTATTTCGCATCTAATTTTCTTCTTCTTTGTTGTCATTGTGTTTCTTCATGTTCCACTATCACTTACGTCTTTTAAATTTCTTCTTGACTTCTCTTCTTTTCTTTGGTAGCACTAAAACGATGCCTTCAACTTGAAACTGATTTTTGTCTTCCATCAGCGGCAATGGATTCCGACATTGAACAGAGGTTGGTAAGCTAAACTCCTGGGATGTTCTGAGTTCCATTTGGTTAGTCCTTATTCAGAACTGACATAGACGGTTCATGGAAGTTGGCTTGTCTTAAGGGACTTCACCTGTACTCCTAGAAGTAAAGCTTTTTACCTTCTAAACCCAGGCGCTCTTTGTGTATTGACTTAAGCTTGAGAGAAAGGAAATACCAAGGCTGGTATACATATACCAGCCTTGAGGAAATACTGCGTTTATAGGTAAAACAATGAGATCGTAGAGTGTGGAGGAGGGAGAGAGAGTGGAAGGGATGGCATGGGGCCAGAAGCAACGCCACCTTGGAACAAGGCCGCAACACGGAACGAGTGACGTCACAGCAGGGGTCCGACTACTTCGCGATATCCTCCAAGTTCGTACTGAAATATTTAATCAGCGGATGAGTTATTTTACTAGTATTTTTGCATGTTGAATATAAATGAAGTACTTTTGTATATTTAGGCCTATGCATGGCAATTTTCGTTTTCATTTTAAGGAACTAAAGAAACCTGTCCTGTTGCCGTGTTATAAAATATTCTGCAAGTTTCCTCCTCATGACATCAAAGTAAAATATTTTCAGTTATTTACAATTTTACTTTTGCAATTTCGTTTATGCTATTGGAATTTTTTTCATATTTCTAACTATATTTTCGGATTTCCGCCAGATTGAAAATAAAAATAAAGGAAAATAACACTCTGTACATTGCATAACATATGAAATCTTAAAGCCTAATTACAAATATATTTAGTACACTTTATTTGCCTTGAAATACATAAAAGACTCAAGGAAAGGGAACATCACATGATTTAAAAAAATAACACAACATTAATGTCATTACTCTTTTATACAAAGTTGTCAGGTGTGCTTACAAATACATTTAGTAAAATTATAACTTTATAAACTAAAAAACCTGTCCTGTTGCCGTGATATAAAATATTCTGCAAGTTTTATCCTCATAACATCAAAGTAAAACATTTTCAGTATTTAGGCCTACAATTTTACTTTTGCAATTTCTTTTAAGCTATTAGAATTTTTTGCATATTTCTAACTATATTTTCGGATTTCCGACAATATATTTCGTACACTTTTTTTGCCTTGAAGTATATAAAAGACAAGGAAAGGGAACATCACATGTTATAAAAATATAACACAACATTAATGTCATTATTCTTTAATACAAAGATGTCAGGTGTGCTTAGAAATACAGTACATTTAGTAAAATTTATATAGTAAATTTATAAGTTTAAATTATCATATTACCATAAAAACAGCCTGTGGAGAAGAGATAGGAAAAAATGATCTGAATAATGCAATGAGGTCCATAGAATGCCTGATACGGAAAGCTACAGCAACGAAGATACTAGGGTCCCGAAGAGCAAAATCATGGTTCGACTCAGCTTGTTATAATAAGAGAAAAGCAGTAATAAACAACTTACATAAAGCACGTGTCTCCTGAAGGGAAGAGGATCTGTCGCTATACAGTCAATCAAGAAGGGAATACAAAGCCCTCCTGATAAATAAAAAGGAAGACTACATGGAAACACAAGCAGAAAAGATAATAGAGGAAGCAGAGAGAGACCCTTTTAAAACACAAAGGCCCTGTAAGCCAATATGCCCACATACAATACAAATGGAGACATGGGTGGACCACCGTATGAATGACCTACAATGTTTCCCCCTTTATAATCCAATTGTGGTTTCAAATGAATTTCATCCATCAGAACAACAATAATCTTATCGTCACCATTTAGTAATGTCATTTTTTTAGCAAGATACTTCAGCAAATGTTCTGGGTTCTGCTCCAGTATAGGTGTAGTTGAAAGTTTACTACATAACCTTGATATAGTCATAGGACAAGGCATAGCGATGAGACCACTGGGGTGATATGGAGTGCACAAGTGACCAGAATACTAATGTGTCCCAACTATATCTTGCCTTCGATTTTTTACAGTTTATGGGAGAAACCTGTTTTTTCAAAAACAGGATTGCATCCTGATTATCTGGCAATTTTAAAGCTAAACCGCTTAGAATATCAGCCACAAAAACAATGTTGTCTTCAATGCTTGTGCTTTCCACATACATGAATTATAAATAAACATTATTTAAAAGACAGCATAAATCAGATGTGGTACTTACAGTGGTTGACATTGTAACACTTTGTATCGACTGATCTGTATGTCATTTACATGCACTGACAGGCTGAGTTTGTCATCGATTATAGCATGACAAAGAACTTTAGGATATGGCACATATAAAACACAGGGACATGTCTTTCTTCACCACTATCCTTTCCTTCTTCAGGTCACAATCACTGATTATGTTATACAATTCATCAAGTGAACTAATTGAAGTTTTCTTCATACGATTTTCCTAATTCAATATACTTTCTGCTACAGCTGCATTCAGGAAAGCATTCTCCAATCGTTGTCTACGATCCTCTGGGTCTTCTCTGGATGTTGATGGAGTCGACAAGTAAGTAGGGCATTCAGGCAAGATAGAAGGTACTGCGCCTGATGAAAAAAAAAGATTAAGCATAGGCCTACATAACCTTGTAGTAGACAAAGTATCAAAAACAGGTTCTGGTAAAAACTTAAGAATTCTGAATTTGTGTTTTATCCTTAACAGAAGCTTTAGGCAGAAAAACGGCAATGAAGTCCTAAGACTTAACAAGAGCGAGGAGTAGATAATGAACCTTTTAACACAGTTGTATTTGGGAATTAGGCACTACTAGGGGACTAGGGTGAGACCGATTCTACTCTTATTCCTAGGCTTCTTAGTAATCTGAACAGGATAGCTGAAAAAAAGGAACCAACCTTTTCTCAAGCGTGGCCGATCCAATGGTGCAGTTAATAACGTTCCAGTTTTTGGGTCGTATACTGATGTAGTCCTTTCAATATCACATGGATTGAAATGTAATTCACACACCTGAAAAGAATCGAGAAGTGCCGATAATAGGCCTATGGAACAATTCTAGGTTATGTTACATACCTAAAGTAAATAGCCTAGGTAGTTCCCAGTTAATATTAAATGCAGTTTTAAAATAATCTGAAAATATGCCTATTTTGATACATCAAAGCCTAAATAGGCTTATTCAAGTACAAAATGCACAATCTGCATCTAAATGTGGTAAATATTAAAAACACTTCAAATGTTCAACTCACCACAGAATTGGGACGTGGATTAAATTCCTTCACAAGCTGCCGTGCAATACTTCTCCATATATTTTATGTATATATGTAAATATATACTTATTAAGAATGCATAGGAATCGACCAACTTAATTTTTAAATAATTCTTTTATCTCCGAATGCAATTAAAACTCTTCACCACACGAGCTTACACATACAACAGTACGCCATAATAGGACCCCTAGCCGTGACGTCACTGCTTTTCTGGTCATGCGTGTTGCGGCCTTGTTCCAAGGTGGCGTTGCCAGAAGCGTGCAGGGGGCAGAGAGAATGAAATATAATGACGTCATCTCCATGTTTCCTGCAAGTAACAGGCTAGAACCTAGAGTTGCTCTTCTAGGATATGTCAGTGTCTTGGACTGAAAAGCTTTTTCGTGGCCTCTTTTTTTGTAAAGGGTGGCTGGTTCGGAAGGTCGGAGCGGATACGACGTTTGAGGAAATGGTGGTTACGCCTCATTTAACCCTCCCTGAGTCCCCAAGCATCAGCCTTCGCAAATTTCTAGTTCATCCCAACTTATGTGCGTCCAACCCATCAGAAAATATTTTTATCGAAATGTTTGGAACGTTTTTATTTCTTCCTTGTAACCTAACCTCCATGCTTTATGAGCTTGAGAAAACGCGCTTAAGTCGTTATAATATATTCAGTGTGAGTTTAATATTCCTAAAAGTCATATATTTTAGTTAAACAGTATTTATAATTAAGGCTCAGCAAAATAAGACCGTGTGCGATTTGTGTTTTATCAGAAGGGGGATGCGTAATAGGTTCGCTACCAGGATTAAATATTTGGATATGTTTACCATGATTCCCTGAAAAATGTCATAACTTACAGGTATATTAAACAAATATGTTATACCAAATACAGGCCTGTTTTCCTGTAAAGAAAATTTTTCACGGTAAGTGATCCCTTAAACGGATATTCTAAGTGGATTTGTTTCCGGGGTGCGCTAGTCCCCTGTTTAACACTTAAACCTTAGGAGGACACAGACACTCACACTCCTGAACCCTAGGAACGGAATTTTCTCTACTGAAAAATTACAAATCCGGCCGGGAATGGAACCCGGAACGCAGGAGTAGAAGGCAGGCTAGCTACCCATTCACCCAATGCTGAAGATGATAAAGGGCACCTAGAGTTGGATTATTCCCACAAAGTCTCTGGCCTTCAAGACAAACCCAGCCAGCGAGCTTCTCGTTACGTCTCGTTACCAAGATGCGCGAATTCGGTGCGCGTAAGATCAGTAAGCTACCGCTGGGCAGAGAGTGAACATCATGCAGCATGTCGCCAGTCGTAGAAAATACTATAATAGTTGAGTGGAGGGATAATGCCGCTGCGAGAGAGACAGACAACACGTGGAGTGGGATAGGAGAGCTGAGCCTCCCCTAGCCAGGAACTCTACGAGCGGTGAGACCCGCTCCTTAGGTATATACGTAAAAACCCAGAGACGTTGTGGAGGTAATCCTACTCTACCTTATTTTCGCGTCCAACCCTTTCATCGTGCAACGTATCTTGTTAAGGGGAAGTAGAATTGTTTTTGTATGAAAATATTGTGATTTTTTCTCGTATTTTATTGTCTGGTCTTTCCTCTTTAAAGTCTTGTAGTCAATAATGAATAATTGTACTTTATTTCTGCCCATGCTAGTTTCTTATTTTTCTGAGAAGATCCCGATTATGCTGCAAGATGTTTTAACTTTAAAGCTCAATTGCTTTTTTGATGAAAATGTAGATTTTTTAATTATTGTATTTTATTCTCTTGACTTCCCTCTTTAAAAGACGTATCGTACATAATTTTACTATAATTCGATCCCTGCTATTTTTTATTTTTCTGAGAAGATCCAGACTATGGAGCAGGGATAGGCCTATGTAACTTTGAAGTTCGTTTTCCAAAAGTTTATGTTTTCTTACATAAAATGTACCTTTTCTCAGCTTCCACTTAACCTAAAAGCTTGAAAATTTTTGGATTTGTTTAGGCTTTGTAAGTGTCTTAATACACTGGTACAACGTTTTCTGAATTGGTTAATCTATTAAATATTTACATATATTCTACTTAAAAGTTTCATAAAAATCCGTTATAAAAATCATAAGTACATTTATAAAAAATCATTGTGTGAGTATTGACTCGGGGTACGTAGGTCAATCCAGAAACTGTAGAAAGGGTCAAGTGCCTAACTGTAGTAGACTTTTAGAGAAGGTACATTATATTTAACATTGTAAAGATAGGCTACCGGTATTCCGTTTCCCCTTAAAATTATATCTAAAATAGTTTAGGCAAAAGATGGAAATGGAAAATAATTAACCATTAAAACGAGTTGGAAGGTTAGTTTCGTTAATAGCAATAGAGTGTATAATCCGTGGAGAGGACAGCGGAATGTGTCTCGCTGCATGCAGATGAACTGTGGAAGGATTTGCAGCTGGTGTGAGCTGGTGAGGCCCGGCCAAGCCCACTCTCAGCTAATCTCTGTTATTACGAATCCACCAATTCTTTCATTATCATACATTTATTCACTAGAGGACTGTCAGACGAGTTATAATTACTCCAATTCAGTCCCCTGCCTCCCTCATTCGGGGCGCGCTGGTCCTGTGATCAAATCCAACGCTCCTCCCAAGCCCTCAATTACCTGCTTCTCTCTGTGAGCTCATCATGAAGCTATGGTCATGAGGTCAAATGAAACTGACGGTATGACTCTGATAATAGTGACAGAAATAACAACAGTATTGTTGTAGGAATAGTTTGAGCAGTGTGTTATAGTCAATTCCTAACAATGTGAATAATATTTATGATACTAATAGTGATGAATTAGGGTTCGGATGTTTATGACCTTAAAACGTAGAAAATATGACTGCAAATATGACCTTAAAAATGATTAAATATGACCCAAAAATCCTAAATATGACCTCATAAAAAGAAGGTATTTTCTAAAAATAAATGTTCCAGTTTAAAACGTTTAACTAAATTTTTACATCACATTAATTCAATCAGATAATCACTTTTAACAATGTTACAGGTGATTTACAGTTTTACTTGTAATGAACTTCTATTCGGTTAATGTTTCCAGATACCACTGCAAATGTGAACTGAAATTATTTAAAAAAATGTATATTGGAAGTTGTTTACAACAAGGAGGACGAGGTAATTGCGCCATTACTTGTTATTTTCCCCTCACATTTCAGCTAGGTAAAACCAAAATATTCGTGATTTTTTCGGAAAAATGTAAGTCGAGAATTTGGTGCACATATTGCATAATTGTGCTCTTTTACCGAATTTATAACTGAAATATAACGTTAAATTACAAATATGACCGGAATATGACCAAGACCATAAAAATGACCAAAATATGACTTACTGTGCAAAATAAAAAACAGTCCGATTAGGATAACAAATTTGAAATTCATGTTTAATTTGTGTTTTTGGCGAGAATGGGGGTCAGGATAAGAATATGACATGTCATAAGCATCCAAACCCTAGTGATGATAATATTAGCCTAAAGTAGAATTTTTAGATATCATTTAACATATCGTCAAAATCAGTTTAAACTCTGCATTTGGGTTTTGCATACAACATTACTACGGGCTTTGGCAATATGGCGGCGGGTGGAATGACTCTTCGTAGCAGCTCGTCAAAAACTCCTAAACACTGTCACGACGCAAATAGCGACGTGCATAATCAACGATAGGAGACCATTCCTAAACAAAGGAAGGGTTGGGGGACCGCAACTAATCGATATTGAACATTTTCATGATTATCGATACTGCCCTGAATTTATTTGAATTACAGAAAAGGAGAGGTGCGCATGCGTCGACGGTGAATCGACGAGAGAGACGTGTGGAACCTGAAAGACGGTTAGTAGTACGTGCCTGACCACGAGAGAGAGAAGTTGAAAAGGCAGAAGGGAGAAGACGAGATTGGGATGTGTGACAGCGGTAGAGGCGTTCTGGCATAATGGTGTGTCAGACTTTCATCTAAAGGAAATTCTGGTTGTGAACTTCCTTGACACGGCTATATGGAGATAGTCATTAATCAGAAGAATACACCAAGTCGGCCAGTACGAGACACCGCTACAGCGAACATCAGCTGTGAGAGTGAGTCGTGACTGCTCGCTCTGAATAAGAGCAGATATGGACATCAGGAAGTAATGGAAGACAACTCAGGATCGGAGGATAAGTTGGACATCACTGGTTGAGTATAATCGTCTAGACTTTTTCTTATTGTTTGGGGAGTGAGAAAATTGAGATATTCCTTTTTTTGTAAGGATGGTTTCTAAGTAATGTGTGGCGATTAGACGCCGTATCGTATGATAAAAGAATAGAATAGGAACATAGAAGTGAGAATTCTAGAAGTAAAGTGATGAAATCCAGTAATCCAACTATTTTCTATTTCTGGTCTAAGTTAATTATGAAAGAGCAGTCAAGAGCCTAACCGCTGAATGCCAAAGATAGATCTCTTCACTTTGGGGTTTTATGGGTGATTGTCCCACGAATGAATACATAGCTAGGGGCAATTGGTGATGCTCATATAAACTTTGTTATTTTTGAGACAGGACGCGAGGGGAGTAAGGAAGAAAGGTAATTAAGGGGCATGCTTAGTACTTCTTACGAGGGCCCCTCCCACTTGGATTTCTTTCAGGTGACGGGTGACTATCTATAAATAGATTTCATGCTGGCCTGTAGTGTTAAGTTATGTTTTTTTTTATAGAGATTTATCTACAAGCGAAGGTGTATGGAATATGGTAGAGGGGGATAAGAAGTGGAAAGATTGAAGGGCAAAAGAAGGCCTACGAGTGGTAGTGCAGTAGGTGTGTACCATTGGAAGATTTACATGTTAGGGTAGAAGTAGAAGTCACTACAGGGGTTATAGAGAAGCTTACTAATCTGGGCGTGAATTAGTTTCAGTTAGAATTCTAGGGAATTTAGAGACAAAAGAAGATTGGGTGCCCATGCTGAAGAGTAGTAACTTAAGAAGTAGGAAAACTAGAATAACCACCAAGTGAATTAAATCAATGGTATAAGCTGAAGGGAACTCTACTTAAAGAAAGAAAGGGGTTAAAAGATAATAGCTGATGATTGGTCAGGTTAGAAAGAGGAGAATCGGTAATTACGAGTAGTGTACTGATGATAAGTAGTTTATGAACAAGTACTAGAGATTGTAAGGGTGAGGTGAGGGAACGCCTGAAGTATCCCGAATCAAACAAATAAAATCTGGTAGTAGGCAAGGCCTATACTAGTAACATATAAAGAAAAGAAATTTATGAGAGATTGTGAAAGCCATCGATGTTGGAGGCGAACAACGGCCCCACGTGCCTCTAGGAGAGAGTGTCAGGGACCTCTGACATCGATTTACGAAATTTTATTTTTGTTTGCGGCCCATTAATATTTTCCCGGTTGCAGGAGAGGAGTCAGATTGTTTGTAACTCAAGATCTAGACGCCGCTCCTGTATCGGTGGTCTATCGCCACAGTCACTCTGTGGGTATAGGCCTAAACTTCTATTTCTTTCTTCATGAGACTGTCTTTCCTATCTATCTTTAAATACAATTCTTCATGGACTAAGATGACTAGTAGACTCGTATAGGAGACATAGGTGGGATTATTGAGTGTAATCTGTAGAGTTAAGGACTGGATTATGAATTGAAAACCTTTATTTATTCAAAAAAAAAAGAAGGTATAATATACATATTGGACTATCCTGAAGTTGCAAATGTAAATGATTACACAAGTCAGTAGTAAATTAGAAGAATAATACAAGACGTTCTAGTAGATACCTGGAAACAAAAAAAAAAGAAAGAAGGTTAAAGTAATTAATTAGGGATTTGTTATTGTTGAATAGAGAATGTACTTATATAGTTAAACTGGGTATACTAACCTTGAATAATTAAATACTATCCTACTAATAAAAATGTTGAATGGTTAATGTTGGGTAAATGTAATTTATTGTATGTAAGATTGTTATTGTTGAAAAAAGAAAGAAAAAATAATATATTAAATAAATTATGGTTATTGTTATGCAAAGTAAATTAACGTGAAGTTCAGATTTTTGACCCTTATCCTTGTAATGGTTTGAGAGTCGCTGATTTTTGAGCTAAGTTATATACTTTGGTAGTGAGCACTGATAAAGGAGAAAAAGAAGAAATAGAGAGAAGCAGAGTAATAAATGAAAGGTAAATCCGAACCCAATTCCCGTCTCCACTGTTAATTTAAAAGCTAGTCGAGAGGCATGTAGATACATAGCCTGTGTATCTATAATTTAATTTGTGACTGGGCTGATACATAACAAAAAAGAAAAGAGGAAGCGTATTGATGATGGCGCCCGTTAATATAAATTTTCATCAATATTATCAAGACTGGGTAAATTGTTAAAAGAAAGAGAAAGTAGACTGAGAGTAGGAAATTTGCAATCACCCGGTGACAGAGGTAGTTGTACTGAACGTTGGAATGTGGACTATGCAGGCAGTGTTATGATGACACGACAGGTGTATGAGTGACCTTGTTTTGTAGGAGTTCAGTAAACTTATATACTACGATTGAGAATAATCACATATTAGTCGTCACAGATTTTGGCGAAGATTTAATCCAAGAAGTTAGGGAACTTTATAGCATAAAATAAGAAAAGCCCGTCACAAAGTTTGGCGCCCAACGTGGGGCTTGATATAAGAAAAGAAAATAAACATTAATCAGTTAGAATTGGAAACTTGAAATACGAGTCATCATATATTTTGGAGCCCATAGCGTGGGTTGAGTTGTGTTGAAATCACAAAGTTTGATATCCTAACGTGAGGCGAGATAGTGTTAAAAGAATTTTGGGAGTTAGGTTAGTATAACTGAAATTTATTCTCAAAAAAAAAATATAATAATAATAACATATTTTTGGGAAAAGAATAATGACTATTGACAAGTAAGGACTTCTATAGATGACTAAGACAGACGACTGAACTATTGTGTTCTAATCTTTTTTTTTTTTCAGTGGTATTGTTAATATATAAATATGGCTACTTATGTTGATCCATATGCACAAATAAGAGCAGCTGAGTTAACCCAAGCTATTAGGAAGTTGAGGAAGGCGGATTTAGAGGCAGAATGTGATAGAGTAAAGTTACCGACCACAGGTACAAGGGATGAGTTAAGACAACGCTTGTTAGATTATGCCCGCAAGAACCCTCAGTCATTTCAAGTGTTAATTACGGCTTTTGCTCTGAGTCAGGAAGTTTTGGAAGAAGATTTAGTTGAACATAATATAACGGTTCCACAAGATTCATATGGAGATGTAGTGTATACATGGGTTAAGTTAATGCGTAGGAAGGCCATGGCGGTAGCTGATTCAGAAGAAGTAGTACCAGTAGTACCATCGTTCACAATTCAGTTAGAGCCGCATAAACCAAATACTTTGGATCTGGTTCGTAAATGGAACATTAAATTCAAACCTGGGGATAGCATTTACTTATTTTTGGAGAGATTGGAAGATTTAAAACAAAGTTCTAAGTTACAGGGTGCAGAGTTATTGTCAGTATTACCCGAAATTTTACAAGATTCAGCTTTACTTTGGTACAGGAACAGATTAACAGATTGGCCTACATGGGAAGCTTTTTTGAAAGAATTTAGAGAATATTACTTGCCTATTGATGAGGAAGACGCGCTTTTGGATGAGATTAGACAGAGAACGCAAGGTCCTAAAGAATCGATTTTTGATTATGTTAATGCTATTCAAACGTTAATGAGGAGGCTAAGTACTCCAATGAGTCCTCAACAAATGATGAAGACTGTTATCAAAAATTTGCGTCCTGATGTAAAATTGTACCTTAGACCTGCAGAGATTCAAACTATAAATGATTTAATACGTGTAGGTAGGCAGTATGAACAAATATTGTTAGATTCTGAGAGATATATTCCTCCTCCAACGCAGGTTAGAGCTACAATTAAAGAAACGGCTTATAAACCCCAGAGACAAGTTGTTATACCTTCAGTTCATACAGCGTTAGGAATTCAGGGAAAACAGGAACTTCCATCGTCTGAATTACGAAAGAAACCCAAGTGGGAGGGGCCCTCGTAAGAAGTACTAAGCATGCCCCTTAATTACCTTTCTTCCTTACTCCCCTCGCGTCCTGTCTCAAAAATAACAAAGTTTATATGAGCATCACCAATTGCCCCTAGCTATGTATTCATTCGTGGGACAATCACCCATAAAACCCCAAAGTGAAGAGATCTATCTTTGGCATTCAGCGGTTAGGCTCTTGACTGCTCTTTCATAATTAACTTAGACCAGAAATAGAAAATAGTTGGATTACTGGATTTCATCACTTTACTTCTAGAATTCTCACTTCTATGTTCCTATTCTATTCTTTTATCATACGATACGGCGTCTAATCGCCACACATTACTTAGAAACCATCCTTACAAAAAAAGGAATATCTCAATTTTCTCACTCCCCAAACAATAAGAAAAAGTCTAGACGATTATACTCAACCAGTGATGTCCAACTTATCCTCCGATCCTGAGTTGTCTTCCATTACTTCCTGATGTCCATATCTGCTCTTATTCAGAGCGAGCAGTCACGACTCACTCTCACAGCTGATGTTCGCTGTAGCGGTGTCTCGTACTGGCCGACTTGGTGTATTCTTCTGATTAATGACTATCTCCATATAGCCGTGTCAAGGAAGTTCACAACCAGAATTTCCTTTAGATGAAAGTCTGACACACCATTATGCCAGAACGCCTCTACCGCTGTCACACATCCCAATCTCGTCTTCTCCCTTCTGCCTTTTCAACTTCTCTCTCTCGTGGTCAGGCACGTACTACTAACCGTCTTTCAGGTTCCACACGTCTCTCTCGTCGATTCACCGTCGACGCATGCGCACCTCTCCTTTTCTGTAATTCAAATAAATTCAGGGCAGTATCGATAATCATGAAAATGTTCAATATCGATTAGTTGCGGTCCCCCAACCCTTCCTTTGTTTAGGAATGGTCTCCTATCGTTGATTATGCACGTCGCTATTTGCGTCGTGACAACACTGTGATAATATATGTAGTGATGTTGAAAAAGAAGTTGAAGATATTACGCTAAAGATTGATAGTACATCATGTATTGAAGATAATTACAATTATTGTACTCTTAGTGGAAACAGAACTGATAGCTTTTTGAATGATGATATGGAAAATTTAAGCCTGAAAGAGAACATAACCTCACTCAACAAGGTCATCCAACTTCTACATAAGGACTTGAATGACGCCACAAATAGAATAAAACAACTTGAAGGTGAGAATTTGTATCTGAATGATCGACTAAATGAATACTTTGTACAACCCACAAAGATGACAGGTTTACGGAGAAGTGCAGAAGTAGTACAGACTAGAAGTTTAGAAACAACTAATAGGTATGCAGCTTTGCAAGACTCAAATGAGGACAGGGTGCATGAAGCAGCTGAACCCTCTACAACTATAAGGACCCAGATACCTAGAATTCCTATAAAGGACACGGTCGCTGTGTATAAACAAAAAGTGAAAGTAAATATACATGGAGACAGTCATGGACGTGGTATCGCTGTAAAATTGAGTGAATATGAAAGTGATTTACAGACAACTGGATATATAAGGCCTAACGCCAAATTTGTGAATGTAACATTAAACACACTGAATAATAGTGAAATTTCAGTTAATGACATGCCTATTACAGTAATTATTGCCGGTGCCAATGATGTGTACTCTAATGAAGCTAAAAATGCAGTGGATGGACTGCGTTACATATTAGAAAGTGAAAGCCTAAAATATTCAAATGTTGTGGTTGTTAATATTCCTCGCAGGTATGATCTAAGATATGTTTCTTGTGTAAATACTGAGGTAAGAAAAACAAACAAAAAATTTAAGCTATTATGTTCTAGCTACCCAAAAGTATCTTTAATTGACATTGGTAACCTAAAACGAGAGTATCATACTAAACATGGTTTGCACTTAAACATGTTGGGAAAGAAACTTCTTACTAACTTAATACTAGAACGGGTAAAAGGGATAATTAATAAATCTACAAAGTGTGTGGTACTTACTGAAACTGGATCAGTGGAAAATGATATTAACTGACTGGATGATGGAGTTAACATAAACGTAGTTGAACCAATTAATATTAGTAAAAATAGCTCAATAGTAAACCCCTATCAAAGGTATGAAATATCAAAAAAGTATAACTTATCTAAATTTTCAATTTTACATCAAAATATACAATATCTAGGAAATAAACTAGAAACACTTAATAACTTCATAGATGATATTTACCCACATGTAATTGTATTAACAGAGCATGGTCTTACAAATGAACAACTGAATCTATACAAAATTCGTAATCATAAATTAGTAAGTAGCCACTGCAGAACCACATATAAAGGTGGTGGAGTATGCATCTATATTGATGATAGTATAGAAGCTAAACCAATTAAAGATATTGAAAAATTAAATATAGATAAAGTAATAGAATGTAGTGCTGTTAAAATTAAACACAATTGTGAAAGTATGACAATTTTAGGCATTACCGTTCTCCCTCTGAATCAGTTAATGAATTTTTGGTACATTTAGACAATGTCTTGTCTAAACTTAATACAAACGATACATTTATCATGTTAGGAGACCTTAACATAAACCTTGACTGTAATAATCTTGATTATAAAAAACTCAGGGACGGCCTTCAACATATACAATATCCAGGACAAGATTAATATACCCACAAGAGTAACCAACAGCTCAGCTACTATCATTGACCACATAGTCACTAACTTAAATGATAAAGATATACATGTTAGTGTCATAAATGGACACTTATCGGATCATTATGCAAAAATGATCGAAATCAACAGTACAAAGGTTAATAATATATCTAAAGGTGTATACACTAGGTATCGTAAACAAGATCGCAATAGTATTAATCAGCTAAAAATGTCTCTTAACTTAGAAACCTGGAGTGAGGTGTACATAACTGATAGTGTTGTTGAGAAATGGCATTGCTTTTATAGAATATTTAATAGACATTTTAATTTACTCTGCCCTGTTATAGTTAATTATAAAAACATAAATAAATCTGATAAAATGAAATTAACAGCATCAGGATTAAAACTAAAAGAACAAATTAAAGACTCGTATGAACTACATAAATCAACTGGCTGGAAATATTATAAAGACAAATATAAGAACCTAAAACTAGAATTTCAGAAATACTTAGTCGAACTACATGCAACCCAATGCAAACATAAAATGGCAGATCCCAAACAAGTCAATAAATATGCTTGGAATATCATTAATCAAGTAAAAAATAATGAACATGAAGTTGAAAACATAAAATTAATGTACAAGGTACTAATGAAAATAATCCTAATGCAATTTGTAACATTTTTAATAATTACTATTTAAAAGTAGCACAATCCACAACCAATTATAATTGTGACGAAATAAGACCTGATAGAACTACTTCTAATACAAGGTCTATTTATCTGAACCCAACTACGACAGACGAAATAAGTAGTATTATTAATACCTACAAAAATAAACAATCTTGCGGATGGGATGAAATCACACAAAAATGCTTAAAAGAGTGTAAAAATGAGCTTGTAAAACCATTAGAACATTTATTTAATTATTCTATTGTTAATGGAAAATTTCCTGCATGCCTAAAAACTAGCATTGTGAGACCTGTTTTTAAAAAGGGAGACAAAACATAAATTGGCAACTATAGACCCCTCACACTAACATCAACTATTGCTAAACTTTTTGAAAAAATTATTTTAAATAGAATCGACAAATTTTTGCAATCCTGTAGTATACTAAGTGAAAATCAACATGGGTTCCGTAAAAATCTATCAACTATAACAGCTATCTCACAGTTTATTGGTGAAGTCATAAGAGAACTAGAAAAAGGTAACAAAGTGGCAGGGATTTTCCTTGATCTAAGTAAAGCTTTTGACTGTGTCGAGCATGGTAAATTGATGGATAAACTGGAGCATTATGGAATTAGGGGTACAGCAAACCAGCTGATTTCATCATATCTAAGGGACCGGGTACAAAAAACGGAAATATTTTTTCAACAGGATAATCATAGGGTAAAATATCAATCAGATGAAAAGACTGTTAAGTATGGTGTACCTCAGGGATCAGTCCTGGGACCACAACTGTTCTCTTTATATATAAATGACATACCTAATACCAATAATTTAAAAACTGTAAGATATGCTGATGAGACATCTATATTCTGCTGGGATAATTCAGATGACATGTTACTCGAACAAATTACTATTGGTACTGATACCTTAATAGAGTATTTTAAGATGCATAATCTAAGCTGTAATGTAGGCAAAACTAATATAATTAAATTTGACCCTACATACAGAACTAACAATAGGGAAATTGTTGCTAAAATATGTAATGAAAATGTAACTGAAAATAGCAAATCAAATTCTTGGGTATAGTCGTTGATAAACATCTTAACTGGATATATCATATTGATCATGTTTGCAAAAAAGTTAGTAAGGGAATATATCTATTAAAGTACTTTTCTCGTTACACCAGGCTTATGCACCTTTCTGCTATATAAGTAATGTGTTCGTTGAATGTAAACCTTTTATCCATGACGATGCCCAGATATTTAATTTTGTCGACTTGTTCTAGTTTTCTGTGGTCGAGGTAGACGTGTATGTCTCTATTTTCCCGACGTTTCCTTCGTGTAATTAACATTGCTTTTGACTTTTGTTCGTTAAATCTGGTTTTGCTGTTCTTAGCCCAGGTGGCTATCTTTTGGAGTTCAATGTTGATATAATTTTCAGCTTCGAGTACAGTGTTGCCTTTTGTGAGTACTATGAGGTCATCGGCGAAGGCTATAACTTTAGTTTTATTGGTGTATTCTAGTCCGAGTAGAGAGTGGATATTCCAAAAGCCAGGGCCGCAACAAGATCCTTGAGGGCAGCCTTTGGTTACGTTCTTCTGCAGTTGAATGTTGTTTACTGTGAGTACTGCTGATCTCTCACTGAAATAGCTATCTGCAAGGCTATATAGATTTCTAGGGCACTGGAATTCCCGCAGAGTTTTCATAATGCTCGGCCACCATGCCGAGTCAAAGGCTCCTTGGATATCTAGGCTAACGAGCACCAAGTACTGATTTTGTTGTATGATTTCATCTACAAATTCTTTCAATGCCATTGCTGCATCTTCCGTGCCTCGTTGTGGGGTAAATCCAAATTGATTATCATTTAACAGAGAGTTCGTGTTGATGTAATGCATTATCCTGTCAATCATGAGTTTTTCGAGTATCTTTCCGCTTGTGCGTAACAGGCTGATTGGTCTGTATTTGTTAACGTCTGTACTTGAGTCTTTCCCTGGCTTTATTATTGGGAGAAGTCTCGCTTTCTGCCTCTCTGATGATGGTGTGTGCTTTCCTAAGAACTTCAGTACTAACCAAGTCACTGTTGTCACTGGCTAATTTGCTGATATGCTTGCTGTATGCAGTAGATGACATGCATGTCATGCCCATCCCCATACAATATTTCTGCATACTAGCACACCCATTCCCCTTATCTAAGAAAGTGTCCACCATTCTGCGGTTCACTTCAAATGGGGCTCTTGTGGTTTCATGATGGGTCACACGAGGACTGGATAAAATTTCTTTTATTGGGCTATTGCAATTATTACATTTAACCACTATTTTAAATGCAAAGCCTGAAGAGTCCACTGTATTTGCACATAAGTTTGGTTTTCCACAATATGTACACAACATACCTGTATAAAGTTCCTCCCACACACTATTGTGCACCAAAGAAAAGTCAACTGGAGGTCTGTCAGGATCTATCATTATATGAAAATTACGTGCACAAAGCTTCTTTTCAGTTGTAGTTGATGTACAAGCTACAGGTTCATTAGTTAGAGGTGTACCAACTTCAGGAATAAGAGTAGAATCTTCAGAAGCACACTGTTCACTGCAGTTACTAGGTTTCCACCGCTTGTTTACTAAACCTGCACACTTACTGGATCTTTTAGAGGGTCTTTTTCCCTTAGTACGAATATCCTTTAGCCTATTCATATTATATTCACACTAAACTAATAACTTCACAGCACAAAAAATACTACTAGGCGTAACCTCTAACCTATAAAAACCTATCAATATAACCTATTATTTATAACTCGTCACACTTACAGTTAATCTATTATATAAAAACTTTTATTTATAGGCTAAATTTAAAAATCCTAGCACTATTTTGTATAAACTCGGCTTGGTATACGAAACAGAACAGCACCAACAAATCAGAATCAAAACATAAAACATTTTTTTCCCACAAAAATCGCTCTATGTCAGTCTTCTCTTCACAAGTGTACCAACAATTCGTGCAAAATATACCAATCACATCTGTACAACATAAAATTCCCGCAAGAAACATCGCCCGCATAGTTGAAAAATAATTTTTTGAATAACATTTTTGCAGAGGAATTTCATGCTGGTCTATGATTTAAAGGGCAGGCAGGTAGCAGTCACGAACGTGCGCAAGGCCATTTAAAACGTCACCTGACGCCCTTTAAACATACAGAATGTCATAAATGAAAATAGATTCTGAAACTAGAATGTTTGTAGAATTTTATCAGTACAAAAATGAAAAATGACATTTTTTCACAATTTTTAACAAATCTCAGTGGTGCATTCCCTTAATATTTGAAATAGCATGTTTTACCTATTTCCATTCCTATTTACACTATGTTGTATAGCGATTTTAAGGAGTGGTGAAGCATTGACATGCTCCGATTTGCAGATGATATTGCAATTTTAATGGAAAATAAAAGAGATTTAGAACTTTTTATTACTAGATTGGAAAACACATTAAGACATAATTATCACTTAAATATTAATAAATCGAAAACAAAAGTTTTAACTTCAAGAAAAAAGAGGAAAAAAGAAAAAGAAGAAACTAATCAAACACAAATTAGATTGAACGGAGAATTATTGGATGAAACTGAAGAATTTCAATATCTACGCAGCAAAATAACATCTGATGTAAGAAGTAAACAAGAAATTATAAGTAGAATATATCAAGCAAAACTTGCCTTGAGTAACAAAAATAAATTATTCACATCCAATAATATTAGTTCAGAAATAAGAAAGACTTAGATGAAAACATATGTATGGAGCATAATGTTGTAAGTGTTAGGCGCGTGTCGCCTATTAAGTTTGCACTACTTAAAGTAACACTCGAATTGTCTAGGATAGCACTGGACGGGTTAGGCACTGCGTTCACTGGATCATGCATAAAGGATTTATCACTTGGGGAAAACTCATGTAACAACACAATATAGTGTAACTGAATATATTATAAAATAAAACAATCTTAAATTAAAAACAATAGCATAAAATAAAGTTCACTTCACTTAATAATTATACTGACAATAAAGAAATTGATTTCTTTATTTGAATTACTCCTAAAAGAATTTACTTCTACATTTATTTAGCTTTACAAATAATTCTCTTTTACTTCTTAAAAGATGATAAAATTTTGTTTTAAATAACGTAACTAAATAAAATTCCCTGCAACACACATACTTGTACTTTAAAATACAAATACAAATAGGAACGATAAGTTCCATCGTTACAGAAATAATGTTAAGTTCCTTACTTACAGAAAATATGTGAGAAGCTGCCATCACTCTCGGGTGACATCTTCAGTTCTTCAAAACCAGAATCAGAATGGGGCTTTTAATCCATGTTTAGCATATATATAAGTCCATCAAAATCTGGACAACGCCCTAAACAATCCTTTGACCTCAAGTAGGGCGAGGTCGTACTTATAACGTTCTTGCATGAAAGTGCGCGTATAACACAATATACTAATTAAATAGATCGATACCAGATTTCAACATCTTGACTCAAAATTATTGTTATTGGCCTTACGATGTCACACGAGGTTAAGGATTAAAACGTCTTCAAACATTACCGTTTGTCAAAGAGATATTGGTTGACAAGATAATGGTCAGACAAGCTGGAACCTCCAATAATTACTCTCATTGAATTCTGACAATATACACCATTATAATATTATAATAAATATATATTATTTATTATAATATATATGATATTCATAATATTCATGTGCTCAGGCTTAACATAAGCATGTGAAACTTGGTCAATCCTGAAATCAGAAGGAAGAAGAATAGAAACATTTGAAACATGGTGCTACAGAATAATGATGAATTTTAGCTGGATCGATAAAATTACCAATGAGGAAGTTTATGAAAGAGCAAAAGCAGAGAAAGAAATTTGGAACCAAATAAGAAAAAGAACAATAAATCTCATAGGCACCAAAGGCACTAAGGCACCAAAGTCTTTTAAAAATCATTATCGAAGGCACAATTGAAGGCAAGAATAGCAAAGGAAAAGCAAAACTACAGTACATGGAACAAATTAAGGATGACATGAACTATAAGACATACAAAGAATTAAAAAGGAAGGCAGAAAGAAGGTCAGAAAGGAGAATCGCTGCAAACAAATCCAAGGATTGAATACTAAAGAAGAGAGAACCCATTACGTAGCCACCATATAGGACTAGTATATAAACAGAACCTAAATATTCATGGATGAATTTTTATAATTATGATTTTTAAGTAATTTTGGTGCTGGAAAAACTAATAAACACGTGAAAGAAAGTCAGTTTATTTTTGCCAACCTGTAGGAAAAACATTACATCTGAAGAGTGCTGAATTAAACTACCGGTAAGGTTATGAGCACTTGTGTTAACTCTAGATAGTGGTGACTTTTCTAGTTCACTACATGTAACCCTCTGTTATGAGTTCTGAAACCTAAGAAGTATTATAAGACCTTTTTCGCATCAAGTAGACTATATGTTTAACGGGATTGGATGTGTCAGACATATTGAACTTTATGAAGGCTGTAAACCTGACCTCATGCTGTAAACTGTGATATACGGTAGAGAGTTTCTCTCAAAAGCCTACAACAATGATAGTAGTAACAATCATGATAACAATGGCAATAATAATAACACCTGATGTTTCGGACCCATGATAGGCTAACATTCAAAATATAAGTTGTTAGAATCATATACAAAATTATAGAATGTAATTACAAGCATAAAGGGTTAGGAGGCTATACTAGCTCTTGTGTAGTGTGTCTGTGTGTGTGTGTGTGTGTGTTATTCAATGCGCAATAATGGGGTACAACAGGGTTGGTATAACTCAGGACATTTAGGAATGCCGCTGGGCAAAGGGCGCTCCTTTCGACGTTAACGTCCGCAAGAGGTCCTTGCAGGGACTGAGAGGAGGAAAGGAGAAGTAAGTACACTCTGAGACAGAATGTCATTCATAGTAGTGTGCCGTGTTTTAGAAATAAAAAAATTGTATTATGTCGACGTGATCTATAGCATCATTGCTCTATGATCGAATCCACTATCTATCTATCTATCTATCTATCTATCTATATATCCATCCATCCATCTATCCATCCATCCATCCATCCATCGATCTATTATAAATGAGTCCAACTACATGAGAATCAATTCTTTTAATTCTTCAGAGGCTATAATAGACTATGTTTATTTCTTAAACAACTTTTTTTCGTTGAGAGGTGTGATAGATTTTGTTTGGAACCCATTTTCTGCCAGCTTGCAGCTCCGCTGTCCTCTAGTGTTACCATCTCGTAAGTATGAATTTTGGACATTTCCGAAGCTTCTTAGAAAACACATCCCTTATACCTACTTATAGATAGTACGTTTGGTCCTGGATCAATAATTACTTAGGAATGTGTTAATTATGTTTAAGTTCAAAATTTTAATTGAATGTTTGAGACAATAACTTCCAGTATGTCAAACTGTTTCACGAAGCGTTCATAAATAGGCCTAATTTCGATTGTTTCTTTGTTCTTCGTAAATAGTGTAATAAATGAAATTGTCGCCATACAGTACGTTTTTCATGTAGAGACCGCAGATTCATGATTGTATGGGCTTAGTGTTTTTAGACATTTCTTTACATGCAGGGCCCTGTTTCATAAAAGTTAGGATTTTAAAGGTGACCGGTATCAGTAAATTGTTTTACAGGTTAACATTTTGACAATTGTATTTTTCATAAAAGCTTACAACTTCGCATAAATGTCATGACAATTTTGTAGATTTGTATGACAATTTTGTAGATTTGTATGACAATTTTATATATTGCAGTTTCTCAAAACTTTTGAGTTTACAGGTAAAATTATGACAAATATGTCAAATGTTAGTATATTTACCATTTATAAAATATTAATTTTTGTTGACATATTTTCAAATTTACAAACAAACAAAAAATAGAATTGTCATTACAGAAGTGACAGGCAATCTTTTATATGTAGGCCAAGTCAGTAGGTTATGTAAATGTTTGGCATAACTTGGCAAACTGTTTTTTGTGATTTAAATTTTCTCGTTAATAAACTTGCTATATTGTCTTGTGAAGAATGAACACTAGTAGTAGTGTTATTGGTAGTAGTGAAAATGAAGAAATAGACATGAGACCACGCAGGATTTTTAGGCAACAGATTAACAGAACTTTCAGTTTCAGTGACTGAAGAGAGAAAGAGAAATATAATTAAATTATTTTCAATAGTAATAATCGATTGCTTAGGTATCACATTCGATGCTGAGATAGATTATCGCACGCATACATGAGATCCGTCTACAGTGTACTAAAGTAATCTTTAGGTTTGACGTGAAATTGTCGCGTTTATGTAAAAGAGTCCTTTCAGTCTGACAATATACATTAATTTGCCTGTACTGTAAGGAAAAGTTGTAATATCTATGAAAAATACAAGTGATATATTGACAAATTTGTCAGACTTGACATAATTGTCGTATTTTTCACACCTGTAGAGTTTTATGAAATAGGGCCCTCATCCTATATGATGAAATTGCTAGGCCTATGGACATTTACAAGATACTTTAATTTGTTTCTCTCTTTTTGTGTATTTTGTTTTATAATTTGCGTGTCCAATAAACACTGTAATTTGCTCACAAAATATCAGAAATTTGTTTTACTTCCCGTTGATGAAGTATTCTACAGTATTAGAGATATTCTAGGGAAGAACAAGGACAGCTTTAGAGATTTCCAACGCTTGGGGTTGGCAACAGGCTTGGGGTTGGCAGCACTCACGCTCAGTGCGTCGTAAATTTTTTGTGTGTGCGGCTGGTTTGTGTAGTGCAGTGTTGTTTTTAAGTGTTTTTTGCCTATTATGTGCTGGTTTGGAACGTGCTTATTCACAGATGTGTTCAGGAGTGTATTCTGATGCAGCATAATAAGGTAGAACTTAATTACTTTTGGTATTTGTACAGTATTAGTAGTGTGATAGTTTGTCTCTTTCATGGTGACTCAGGTTAGGACATGCAATGGCCTTGATACCTTGCAACGGCGTATTCCCTGCCGATCTTAGCATACCTCCGCTTGGTGTAGCTTAGAAACCTATTAAGTGTGTTGGTTTCATATCACAGGATTGATTACATTAATTCTATTAGTCGTTATGTGATTAATTGCTTTCTGTTCTGTCTAGTACCACGGTCGGCACTGATTACCCAGTAGTTAGTTACAAATAGCCAAAGAAAATTCCATTGTGTAGGAGAATATATATTCAGTAATAAAAAATAGATTCAGCTACAATAAATATGATATTCTAAAGTAGTACGATATAATGTACGGATGGGTAAAAATTCGTCATTCATTGTGTATTAAAATGCAGTAACTCTACCTTGTCAAAATAAAAGTCTTTAAAATATTAAAATCAAATATATTTCAACCAACTGGTGGTCATCAGTGATACCATAAATATGATGTAGGCCTTAACTTGAATCTTGTGTTACCCACTTCTGCCAGTTAGCTAGCAGCGTATTCATTTTTGTGTGTTCTTCGTACTTCGCGACATGTAGGCCCAGACGTTCAAACCAGCCCTGCATGCGTCAATGGCAGCATGATACCTACCAATTCATTTTAATGGTGCATGGGGGTTAAGGCACTTTCGGTCATGTTCCCAGGCTTTATGCGTGATATGTGATAAGAAGATGTCGCTGCTTTTCCGTGTGTAGTGTGAGAGTCCATTTGCAAGATTGTAGTGAAAAGTAAATTGTCAGGAAAATATTTAAAATAGGCCTACTTTAATAAATGTTTCAATATGCATTAATGTAGTAAGATATTCATGAATATGTTAGCCTGGTAACATGGTGTGTCTTTCTGACTTTTTGGGCATTTTCACTTATATTAATGAAACAGTCATACGGTTTGGACACGTGAAGTCAGAATGAAAAATTCAATGCCATAGCCGGGATTTGAACCAGGATCTTCGGCTCTCCGTGCCGATGCTCTAACCAACTGAGCTACCATGGCAACGTGCCGGTACAACATTAAATTCTCCAACTGACTCACAATCCCAATACGGTTTGTTATATTCGAAAGTAGTGATGGGGATTTGCCCGCTCTCTTCACCCAGCCGCCATGGGTTCGAATGCCGGTTGGGACAAGTTTCCTGGATGGATATTTCCACGGTTTTCCCTTCACGTATAAGGCGAATGCCAGGAAACTGCTACCTACACATCTTGTCTTCTTTATTGTTGAATTTTTGTGCAGGCGTAGAATCCCTAAACCGAATAAGACTCCTAAAAGACAACGGCTTTATAACATTTTTAAGTGGTAGAAAATAAATATTTTGCTATCCCATCTGGTTAAATTCATCCGGCTTGACCGTTCTAGTTTTAGAAGATACTGATTTATTTTGACATAAGCAACTGGAATGCAAATATTAATCGTTATTCCTGACAAGGAACCTATCACTACACTCATTTTTTTCCTTTGTCATCTAGATAAGATAAGATAGATAAGATTCTTTATTTCCTCCATTAATCATCCATCTACTGTAGACAGAAATAGGCATTGTCCAAATAGTACATAGGCTAGTTTACATAGCAATAAAAAGTACAATTAATTACAATGCAGTAAAATCCCTTGTATTGATAGCGTTGCCACCTGTCCCGAATTTTGCGGGACATCTCGCATTTTAAGAACATTTTCAGCGTCCCGAATTATGCCTAAGAGGGACGCATTATATATATTTGTATTATTTTGCTAGCCTTTTCTTTTCCAATGTTAGTGTTACTGTTACTTAGCCTGTTCAGTTTTGGCTTTGTAATAAATATATACCATCTTTCTCTTATTAATAAATTGTTTTATGTACAAATTTAGGTATTAAGATCGGCGATATGCATATATTCGATAAGGTAGTGTCCCTCCTTAGCCTTAACAAAAGGTGGCAACCCTAGTATTGAAGTACATAAATAAAACTCAGTGGCTGAGATATTTAATGACAAAAATTCATTTAGTGAATAATGTGCTTTGGTTATTAGCCATTTGGCAATTAATTTAGTGAATGCATTTGAGGACAATTATCTTATAGATTGAGGAAGGTTATTAAAAAGTTTCACTTGCAGATATTTATAGCTATTGCTTGTTTTACTTAACCTGTGGTGTGGTACGTTTATATCATTCTTGTGCCTTGTCTTATAGTTATGAAAGAATGCTCGTTCATTAAAATCTTGTATGTGTTCTCTTACATAAGTTAGATTGGAAAAAATGTACAATGACGGCACTGTCATAATTTTTAAATTTTAAAAACTTTCCCGACAGGAGTCTAGATGCTATAAGAAGCACAAGTTCCAAAAATGAGCTTCTGTTTTCAACTGCAAGTACCCTAATACGCTTTGCGAATATCTTGGAACATAGGCCTATAGGGAATGTAACATGGTACTGGACATCCCTCACGGGCGACGGTCTTTCGTCCGGACGTGAATAACAGATAAGAGGCTAGCACAGGCACTCTTTGTAATCTCTTTCTGCCACGCATATATATTTTGATTTTAACCTAGCTTCAGTTGTCTCGTCTTTCTCTAAAGAATCAGACATGAATCCGCTCGAGTTCGCGTTGCGTAATTTTCAAGATCGTGGGTTTTCTTCGGGCGTAATAAGTTCGGAAGAAATGGAAATTAGCCAGCAGTGTTTGTTAGAAACAAATCCTACAGGTGTTGGTGTTATTATGGAAACAACTCTAGATATACCAGAAGGAGAAAATAACAGTAGTGACTGTTCATCTTCATTATCCGCGTGCGAAATCATCACCCAAGCACAAGGAATAAAACCTAACCAGGTTCTAGCCCCGTGTTAGAACCTAGTGACTAACAATAAAGACCTGGAAATCTTTTTACGTCGTCTAACTGAAGTGTTGACAGCTAATGAGATCATTCATTTCGAGGTTTTTCAACGGGACAGTATTTTGAAAATGCAGTCATTTATTCATTGCCAAATTTCTTCCCCGCGGTTCCGGGACATGATTAAATATTCATGATTTGCAACCAAATATACAACGCAGCAACCCCTCCCCGAGGTCATTGTATCTGTCAAATTCTGTCAACAGACAAGTGTGAAAATTTGTGATGAAGAATGTGATAATGATGCGATTATTTGTTGTGCATGGTTGTTAATCACTGCATAAACACCAGTCGCTTCAGTTTAGCTTTAACCCCTGCAAGACACTAACAGGCACGGTCAATCTTCTCCGCGTATCCGGAACGCCATTCAGCAGATAAGGGTTGTTGACCTTCTACCACTGCACTGCTTCGACTGGACAGTTTCCAGGTTCGATTTTGGGTGCTTGCATTTGAAAACAGCATCTCATTTTTGGGGTGTGGACTTCTTACAGCACCTAGATGACACAGGAAAAATATTGAGGTATGCATATAGTGATAAGTTACTTGTGAGATTGATAACCTTTAATGGAATGCTGAAAATGCTAATTGAAAATTTAGCCATCTTGAATAAAGCAATCTCAAGTGCTTTTTGGATCAGTCTCCCATGAATGCACTTTTATCAGTTTATTAAACGATTCTCGGAAAGCTTGATGGAATTTTTCGCATAACCTATCTCAATAATACATCTGAAGGCTACACTTAATTACAACAGGAACTGTCAAGTGTAAACTTAAGTATTGCGTCGGCCTCAACATAAATATGTTACAAATCGGTTGCAATGTATTATGGTGATACATTTGACTTAGATTTAGAAATATTTAAGTATGTGATATTTTTGGCAAGTTATATTTTTATCATATTCTTTATTATATCTCAAAGGATATAATGTCACTTAAATTGAGTTTACAATACTAATTAAGACATACATCAACTAAAATGGAGAAAAAATATAGACATTTTTGCGAAGTGCCGAGATTGCACTGTCTTCGCGGCGGCCTGAAAGCAAGTCGTCGGCCGGTAAAGGTGCAAGTACAAACCCCCTCAATTCAAGCACGCGGATTTCTGAATTACGCCTACAGTTAGAATAATCATCCACCTTTGTCATAGAAAATGTTGAAAATTATCCCCGCCTACCGTCACACATTTCTGACATCTTTTAAGAAACGCATTAATCCTTCTTGAGAAATCGCTGCAATTTCTCTTATTTTCTCTTTCAGTTCTTCAATGGTATGAGGACTGTTCTTGTAAACTTTGTTTTTTTCATTTCCACAAAAATATAAATCACATACAGTAAGATCTGGAATACTTATAGGGTAAGGTGGTACATTTTCGAACACTTAACATAATCATATTCTTATTTTATGAACACAATAAACATAAAAACTAAAAAAAAATATATTTTATTGTATTTACAAAGTTGGCAACATAGTTGACCCTTCACAAAAATATTAAAGTCAAACAGCTGTTAAATGGATGATAGCAATCAATGTTTCATTTCCAGAAAATAAAAATGTACCGCAGTAGGTAGAATTTTGAACACCAGTAAGTAGGCCTACTATTTCGAACAGTGGCATTTTTTATTTAACGAACTGCTATCTTCTAAATATTATTTTATTTACTGTTTAATACCAATAGTATAAGCGTAACGATGAAGTAACACGATTTTGAATAAGCTGGTAAAGTCTGTTTTAGACACATTGACACAATAGTGTAAAACTAATAGTGAAACCATATATTATTGTGTTCCTAATATTGCTGACATTATTTTCTTCTTCTCAATATTTTTGCTATTATTATAAAATTTCAAAGCGCAGAAAAAATGTATGTAATCAAAATATTTATATTGAAAGACCTAGCGTATTCTTACCGTTCATACACAGTGCCTAATGGCAGATAAACTCCTAACATCAGCTCCAAAATAAACTATTTTCAAGGCGCTACATCCCTTTGGAAGATTAGACTTGCCAGCCGATTGTTGCGTCATCTACCATAGGCAGATTGCAGGATTGAGTCATGTGGTAAGCATGCCGACTCGTATGGCCGTTATTGATGGCTTACTGAACCGGAGACGCTATTTCTTTATGAAGTAATACCACGGTTAGTGAGACGAGACTGCACTCCGTTCCAGACCTCTCTACCTCAGAACAGTCCGAGCTGGTACCGAGGATCGAACACAGACCTGCGGATCGGTAGTGAACAACAGCTAGACCACGCCGGCGATATATCATATTCATAACATCTAACACCAGTAACAAAAATACTCTACACAACTTCTCACTCACAGCTCAAGAACGATGGTTAAACTACTGTTCGAAATTGTACTTAAAAAAGTGTTCGTAATTGTACTTTGCACATTGTACATACAATTGTACATAATTCTGAATTCCACTTACAGATAATACACGTTGTGTCAATGACTTACGTACCAATTATATATCGGTCCTCATTGCAGTAGCACGACGTGGAACTTACAAGCAATTTTATAACGTACATTTTTCAAACTTGCAGTACTTACCTTCGACTGGAAAATAATAATTTACGGCCGAACCAGACTGCTTAAAACATCACTGTTACAGACACAAATCAAGAAAACAATCGGTATTAACGCCATATAATTCAAAACAGGCTGGCCAATATTTGCAACCCAAAAGTGCATACAAATCTTTGTTCGTTCAGAATTGTACCATGTTTAAAAATATACCACTTCATATTGCTCCTGAATTTTACAATTTCGATCTTGACTCCTTTCTGTTCGTGATATTGACTTATGGATATTTAATCGTGATCTATGTACGATGAAGGAACTTCTACATTCCATGATATTGACATGGTACGTAAAACTGTAGGCTAATCCATGGATCATTGTTGATGTATATTGATTTATAAAGTATATTGATCCCTTTTTAGTGGTTATAAGAATAAGTTACCTTAGGGATAATCTTTTTTGAGAGTTCATATCGATGAAAGGGTTTTTGACCTCGATGTCGGATTAAGATTAAACAAAATTGTATGGAGCGCCTGCGAACTGCTCACGCTGTATCCATCACCATTAAATTATATAACCCTGGGTTTTAAAGTTGGCACCCGTGTAATTTGCTACAGCTGTTCAAAACGATTATTTATTTTCCGTAAAAATTTTATTATCCTTTAAATAGCTATTGTAGAAAAAACTGTATGCTATTCATATGCCTTAACTGCACTTAACGGCATTCCTATCGCAATATTACTATTGAGGTTTTTACAGTAGTATTTACCGATAGCAGTAAGAATTTTCACCTACGTCGTCGGTACTTTTTGCCAATGAACTATGCCGAACACGAGAGAAATGTTCCTTCTCGAACATTTCATTGATTTGATTATTGAATTTCGTAGGCTATATCTGGGGAAACTGGAAGTATACTCGCCTGTTCTGAAGAAGGGCGGTATTATTAAGTTCTGGTTTGCAAGTCAAAGCCGTTTCCTCTGTGGCATTCAAATGCTGGCATCTGCGGGAGATGTAGGAATGCCGGTGTCAAAGAATCTCTTTTCATCTCTGCAAGTTTGTTCAAGTTGTGAAATGCATGTCGGGGCAATAAGTGATGTTAATGCAGTGCCAATATTCCAGCGTGGCGAACGAACTTTCCTTCAGTGCTCTTTGAGAACCAGCAATTGTTTTCATAGTTAAGTGGAGTTTCCAGTCACTTTGCACACAGCAGCATTTTCATCAGATAACTCTGTACTCAAACCACGACGAAACAAAGGTTACAACTTTGAGGAATACAGAGAGAGAAAATGAGTGAGATTCTGCAACGTTTTGGTCAAGTTCAACACTGTTTACTGCTTGCAAGTGCTATTTTGCTGAGAGTGAGGGCAGTCAACACTCTTCACTTTTGTGATGAATCTCAAATTGTAGCTCTATTGGAACTAAGAATAGCACATGTTATCGGCAATTTTCTAATAATGAAAACAATTTTTTTTCATCAAATTCAGATGATAGTTTCTGAAAAGAATGTTTAATGGCTTTGCAAATTTTTTTCATCAAATTCAGATGATAGTTTCTGAAAAGAATGTTTAATGGCTTTGCAAATAGTCTACATTTATCAAACAATTCGAGGAAGACTCTCGGTGAAAGTACTAGTAAAAATTGGATTAAACTGGATTTGGCATAGAATGGGTATATGGAACGTGGATATTGTATGTTAAATAGCGAAACAGGAGTTGTTCTCAGAGTTAAGAAATTCCAAATCCTTAGAGTGGTATGTAGACATGAAATCTGAATGGGGTATTTAATCTTACTTATTCGCAAGTCAGCCATTCCACAGAAAGTGAGCCTGAAGTGTCCAGACCGTAACAATCTTTTAGTATTAATTTAAAATATATGTGATTACTGAAAAATTATGAAATTAATTTTGAGAATTAGTTCTTCAGTAGACTAGTAGGCCCTACTGAAGATTAATTTCATAATTTTTCGATGATGGCATATATTTTAAATTAATATTAAAAGGTTATTACGGTCTGGATAATTCAGGCTCACTTTCCGTGGAATGGCTGAAGTAATAAAAATGAATGAACAGGTTTGGCCTGGTGCAGACTTGGAATGACACCTACTGGAATATGCGAAGCGGAAAGCGCGAGATTCACCATTTTAGAATTAAAGGAAATTGAGGTGTGGTGGAAATCATTCATCAATATAAAATCACTAAAAATGAATAAAAACATAGCACATAAAAAGCTAGCCGCCGGCGGGGTTCGATCCCCGGTACCACCTCGGATTTTTCTGAGGTAGGGAGGTCTGGTAGGGGTTCACTCAGCCTCGTGATTCAAATTGAGGAGCTACTTGATAGAGAAGTAGCGGCTCCGGCCGTGGGTGTCGGCATTCTCACCACATACCCCCAATCCCGCCTTCTGCTTATGGTAGATGACGCAGCGGTCGGGTGGTAGGCCTTGTCCCTTCTGGGATGTTAGCGCCATGGAGTTACTTACATAAAAAGCTATCCTTTAAAAGATGCAGAATTATTAAAAATGAGGAAACTTCCTTCTATAATAAACTATAAATGGTTAGCCAAAGTTTAAATAAATAATGATAAAGTTAGATGTGCGTACTTAATATTATAAATGTGTTGTTCGTTATATGTTTTTTTGCAATGAATTTTAAGGGAGAGTTTGGGGTTGTAGTTTGTGTAGTATTCAGTAATTTCAGTGGACTATATTCTAAAGCAAAAAGTAACCATGGGTCTTTCTATGCTCACCGAAATGATACGTAAGTCATTGGCACAACATGTGTCATCTGTGAGCGGAATTTAGAACTATACCCTTAGCAACCAGGGAAGGCGGTTGAGGCCAGGTAGATTCCTTCACCCGCATGGACCCTCACATTTACAAGGGCAGGAGATTTAGGACCAACCGTAATTTCCTCCCTATGAGCCACCTAGTCTACTTCAATAAATCAATCTTGGATTGTTTTAATATGTCATTTTATCTTAAAATGTTTGTTATATATCAATTTTACACATAATTACAAGAAAAATGACACCAAACAATGTATAATTTACTTTAATAGGAACATTTCTAACAAATACATAAATAAAAGTTACGAGAAAACTGCTTTCAAGTCCTATGTTCCTGGCCTCAACCGCCTTCCCTGGTTGCTAAGGGTATAGGCGTATGTAGTAATTTACAAAAAGTAGCTCGAAATACAAACACAAATACTTTTAGGTACAATTTCGAACACTAGTTTAACCCGCGATCGGTCGCTTATGTCTTGCATTTAAAAGCTCTTTTGCCATGACTGCGTTCTTAATGTGTATATTTATTATCAGTGCAACTTAAATGTAAAAAGATGCCATTGATCTGTCCAAGAGATATTACCTCAACCCGGAGTTATACCTTACACTTCCGCTACATTTTTACTACATCTCAGGTTTAAAAGAAAATTCAAACTGGCGATAACTTCCTTACTTTAGTTTGGTATCAACGATAGATGTTTTATTTTAAGAAAATTAATTGGATGTCCCCAGACTGATAGTTTGTTAAAGTTAAATTCCTGTAAAATAAGTGTCCAAACTTGTATGGAAGTATGTCCACAGAAAGTTAAATTAATTATTAAGGACTAAGTAAAATAAGAATTTCCTATCGTAAGTTATAAGCCCCCTTAATTTGTATGAATCGTTCACCTTTAATGTGTGCGAAAAATATTTTTGTAGATCTGAAATCACATATCAATGATTCAATGTAGACAGCAAAGCATAGTTAAAAGGAATGGTGCATTGGATCTTAACATTTACTCAGGAGTAATTTATAGAGCTGAACTTTGTGCCCACCCTTTGACGCGTAACATGGAGCTGTTACTATGGAAACGGTAGTCATGGTGATCATTGAGGCGGCGGCAATTTGTAAAAACAATGTCCAAGAGCTCGAATTTTACGGTACGATGAAGAAAAAACTGTCTCGGCAACGTTAGAGGTCGGCATTCATAATTCAGCATCCATGTTTCCTACGGGCTAACCCAACACACGACCGTGGGACAAACTTAAATATTTATGACATTCCTCTGAATTATATTTCGATTTGCAGCAGTGTTTTCAAGTGGAATGGTCATGGCCATAAATGAAACTAAATGACGCATTTCTTACATCTGCATTGCGATATCTATTTCACTAAAATATAAACGGCAGGTAAAGAGAGAAATTATATGTGTTGTATAAACGAATCTGCAATGGTCATTTTGACATATAGTATAAGTTATAATAATTAAGGAATCGCGCACAATGTGCATTATCTTAAACTAAGACTTAACCTACTGACAAACACCCAGTCCTGAACCCGGGGAGGGGAACTTTCACTACTGAAAAATCCCCGACCCGGCCGGGAATCGAACCCGGGCCGCCGGAGTGGAAGGCAGGCGTGCTACCGACTCACCCACGGCGGCGGACACTAGTATAAGTTATGCAGAAGAGACCTGAATTACTTGTATTTCGTTTTAATGTTACATTTAAGGAGGAAATATGTATATTTCGGGATAGGCTGTTACAGACTTCTACCTTAGCCTATATTCTATATTTTTAAACTCAAAGTTACTAAAATATCACACAACACGTAGTTAGTGTCCATAGCCTACAATACCCACAATATAGCACACAGTATTAATATTTAACATTTGTTATGAATTAAGACATTTTAACAATATTGTACTATATCTTTTTTTCAAAACAACTCTGAACAATTGGAAATAAATTCGTAAATCTTTTTTTTTTTTTGTAAATGACGCCGATAGTCTATCTTATTCTACATTTGTGAAAAATGTCTTTTTCCCCCCACAATGGTTCACTATACTTAAATGCTGTCTGAATGAATACCAATTTCAAACATATGAAATATTATAAACAAATGATTATTCCCACCCTGGCACCCGTCATAATAGTTTTATACTCACAAATGAATGTAACGGAATCATAAATATATACTGAAAATTAGAACACATATATCTTAATATAGTTGGGCTATTAATCGGTGAATTTCGTAAATTCCTAATAATTAATCATTTTGGAGAAAACTGAAGTCATTTTGAAAGAAATGCCAGGATCGCTCTTCAGGCTTTTAAATAAGGGCTGATTTGATGGGTTAGAAGACAATGTATACAATTGTAAGCTTCATCAGAAGTTGCAAGAAGAATATTCCTTTTTAATATTTTTTAAATTAAAATTCATAGAATTTTGACCAGCCTACACTTTTAATGTTTAATTCCAAACGAAATGGCAATGAATTATATATAAGTTCGACAATATTGCCTAGTAACTGTAACTTAGGGGTGGTTATATCAAGTAATTTAAGCCATTTGTGACATGCAAAGTTGCTACCTATGTAGATAGGAAGAATTTCTTTTCCAGTCAACCGTTAGAGTGAATTACATTATTCGTGGAAATATATAACTGAGTTTATTCCTCGAAATGTGACCATTCACAAGTCCATGGCCAGTGCAAACCGCCCGTCATGTATAGAAAGCTGGTTATGGAAAACAATAAATATTGATGAAAATAATAACAATGATAGCAGTAATACTAACTTACACAGGTGAATCCCTTCATAAAAATAATCTCGATGTTTCATACAGGATGGAAGGGGTATAACAGCGAAGAGTCTAACAGCCCACCCCTTAGGTAGTTACCAAAAGAATGAAATACTTAGCTTATGTTAGTCTGAATTAAATATTATGATCAGAAGAAAACCTTGTCCCTAAATGTTCAACTTCCCTTGTACCATTGAGGTCCGTATGACCCTAAATACATCTCTGAAAGAAATGCCGCCGTTGGTTTTAAAGCTATAATTTTCAAAATTTATGACTTTATTCCTCTGAGTCAGCTATATCCAATGATGTTTTATTATTTTTATGTTTTCAACCCATTAAAATGTATTCATTGTTTTTATACTGAGTACCATTGGAGTCAGTATTACTCCATTGAAAATTAGCATTTTTTCTTCGAGTGTATTATGTAAAAATGCTTCTCTGGAAAGTTGTCCTGTTTTGAAAGTAAAAACAGTCTAATGTTTTAAAGCTTCTTTATAAAGAACTCCATTACTACCGAAATATCAATCGGTACCGATATAATCATCGATATAGGCCTAGCCAATGTAAATTACTTGGGATCTTTTTGACCCCAGTAGTAGGCCTACTCAGTGTAACAAAAATAACTCTCTTCATCACACACACCGTTAGAGGAACGATTAAGAAATGCTAACTTTACAGATTTCATAAAATTGAAGGTTTACCTGCGAATTGAATACGCAAACCATACAATCCGCGAAATAAATAATGCAACATCGAAGCTAGAGTGTCTTCTTATAGTATTAAAGTGTTTCTACACGTGTCGTTGTCGTTGCAACCGGGAACAGTTTCTAGCAGTAGGCTATGCTTTTGCAATTCTGCGGAACCTTTCGACTTATACTATCTCGTTAACCATAAACGCATTCACATAACTCAAAATAAGTTTTATGTTTATGTTAAAGTTATGTTCGTTTTATACTCCTCTCCCTTGAATCTTGCAGTTATAACCCTTCAATGCATTTAGGTGGTTGTAGAATATCCACAAAATTTATATACTAAGTTCTAGTTTACAATATTCACACGATGTTTCACATTGGTTTCTGCCCTAAGGGAGATTGTAAATTGCTCTGAGAAGCCTATGAAAGGCTCTCTTAGTCTAAGAGAGAAATTTCCTGAGTTATTCAACAAGTAGGCTATTTTGTTCTTGTTCTTTACACAGAATATAACTAGAACTCGCAGCGATCCTGATTATAACAAGTAAAATGTTCTCAGTATCGATATAATCCTAATTTTGTGCGCAACGTGATTTCTGGTGACCTCCTGTGTGGTTTACTGGTTAACGTTGCTGACTACAGCTCTGCAGGTCTGGGTTTGGTCCCCGGGAACTCCTCGGATCTTTCTTAGGTAGGGAGGTCTGGTACGGGCTGCACTCAGCCTCGTTACAGAATTGAGGAGGTACTTGGTAAATAATAGTAAACCATCAATAACGGCCGTTTGAGTTGCCATGCAGACCACATGGCCCCCAGTCCTGCAAAATCTGCCGCAGGTAAATGACGCAGTGGTCGGATGGCAGGTCTATTTCCTCGAGGACCAACTTCATAAGCATTCCTAAGATATATTGTGATGTATAAATATGTCTAGGTAATGTGTGACTTTATTTGTTATATATACTTGCTGTCTCAGGTATTCTAAATTGGCCATAAACTCTTTATTTCGTTCGTAGGACAATTAATACACCCTGGATGGCTAGACACTACCTCGCTTTTAGATGTAACATTACATATAAAAAACTACTTGCATGATTTTTACTGATTTGAATAAAAAAGTAATTCGTATTGCTGCTCGCATCGCGCAGTAAGTAGACATTTCTGCTGTCGTCTGTTGATTCTTCCCCTGCTAGTTGTTTTGTTGCCAGCACACATTCAAATCACCGTCCGCCCCTGAATAATGCAACACGCCAACCAGGCTCAGAAACTCAATGGAAAAGCCTCAAAAACGCGGCTTTACCTCTGGCACCCTCCAGGAAATACAGAATACAGAGTGTGTTGTAAAACTTCTACATGAATATACTGTAACACCAATCTACGAGGGGTATTCCGAAAGTAAGTTTCGTCAATGTATGGCGGGAGCGGCGTGTTCACCAGGGGAACCAAACAAACGCCAGACGAATCCCCACCCGTGGCTGGTTCCACGACGGAAGTGGCGTCAGCGGAGGAGGCATGACGCAGGCGCACTGCGCCGTAGAAGAGCGAGTCGCAGCAGACTGGCGTGCCCGCGGGTATTAGTGTACCGCTCACGATGGCACGAGAGATTTGGCGCCACTGCCATGTACCGCTATCTCCCCTCTTTCAAACGAGCCATTGCTGCAGCCGCTGAACCTCTTATTGTCCGAGATAGAGCTGTTTGAAATTGATCTCCCGATTTCCGTCCCCGCAAAGTGCGGCCTCCACGAACTCATCTCGCACAAACCTTATGGAACATCAATTTGTCACTCAAAATGGTCTGTATGGAATCTTTAGTAATGTCAGGAAGCTGAGGTGGAGCAGGCTGTGCGCCAATTCCTTGCATCGCAGGGCACCGAGTTTTACCACAGTGGGTTCTTCAAACTGATCGCACGCTACGACAAATGTCTCAATGTCGCTGGCGACTATGTCGAAAAATAGTGCACGGTGTATAGGTCATGCTGCCATGCTGTATTGCTTTTGGGTCAATAAAGTGTCCGTGTGACAAACTGACGAAACTTGCTTTCGGAATACCCCTCGTAGTTTTGCACTCTGAGAAAGTAAGCTAATTTAGGACTCTATGTTCTTCTTAAGGAAATAGAATTTTCTTTACAGTTTGATCAAATGGTGGGGGAAATGCTGATTTCTATACTTCATTTCTGTTTCTAGACTTGAAGAAATCATTTAAGCGGGTGGATTGCCGACAATTTCAAAATAATTCTCAACTTTCCTTATCAAGTTAACCTCCGTATCCTTCTCCCTTTCTTTCCTGTTACGTCTTCATCATATTTCGCGTTCCATTTATTTTTCAAGCTTCGTTTTACGTAAGTATAATGCTATGATGAAAACTAAAGCAACTTTTGAATTTGTTTTTGTTTCAACTCCTACAGTTGTTTCTTTAATTTTTTTATATTTCATCATAGTTTAAATATAGGCTATCGAACAAACCGGAACTTTCATCATTAAAGACTGGATTTCCATGCACAATCAAATAAAATACGGATGCATTCATGCACTATATGATGACCAAATATTCACAAAGAAGGGGAAATACAATACAAATATGCACTATTAAAATTCAAACTGACGTTTCATTTACAGTATGTGTAGCACAATGTACTATTCACAGTCTTTGCAAATAGTCGCGGTTATGCGTTTATTTGTCAAAATGATTGTGTACGCTTAAAATGACCTGTCTACGTCACAAAAAGAGAAAGGTGTAAACATAAATTGCTATATTTGAGACGAACTGAGGCCATATTCTTTGCCTTCAGCATTTTCACTTATAACTTAATTTTTTTTCTTATGGAACACATAAATCCATAATAAGGATTTCCATTCATAATTTTGTTCAATTTTTCTTCCAGCTTCCATATCTACGTCCTAGGATAATATGCAGAATGTCCTCCATAGGGAATCGACCAATGACAGGCCCATAGCCTGCAACTTAGTTGTTGCGTTAAGCAATTTTACGAAGTTTTTCTCAGTGTAACTTAAGTCGTATTCTACATTATTGTCGTTAAATGCAACTTGAAAACCGTTAAGTATTTTCTGTGGTGGCCTCAAATATTGTAAGATCATAAAAAAAAGAGGAAACATTTAGAAAAAGCTGTATTATGCCATTTAATAACAATTTAAAAAAATATGCACTCAGACTATAAAAGTGGACGTAATATGCAATATACCTAGGTATACTTCAAAACATGCTTTATTAAACATAAAACTTAGAAACTTGCATTATGCATTATATTGTCCATAAATTTCCAAAACATGCAAATATACATGGAAAGTACATTTATTTGGAATCAGTAATCATTTATATAAATATTTCATAAGCTTGAGAATTGTAACTAGCTTATATAAAAACATCAGTTGTCATGCAAATACTGTCTTTAGTCATTAACATTTATCCAAAACGTTTTAACGATTACCCTGAACAATAGGCCTATACTGAAACCGTACATTTACACTGTCAGGATGTCTCTTTATCTCTACAACGAAGTTTTTCCTCAGCATACATTTTCTCATCCTGCAGCGCCAAGTTGCTTCAGAAGTAACTGGTTTATTTGTGTATTTTTTCAATGGGCGATTTGAAAAACGGATTAACTGTATTCGTGGAAATGTTCATGTGAAATGTAAATTCGCATTGTAGTTTTACAAATATATGTCGTATGCTGCGTGCAGTTCAGTTTAGACTATGAAATCCCTTGGTCATTTCTTTTTAGAAATATGGTAAAACTTGTATTAAAGCCGACCGCTTTTCCCATTTGAAGACTGATTGTTATAGGAACCAACAGTAAAGCCCACAATATGAATGCAATTTGTAACTTTCTTAAGATACCACCCCTTTCCCCCACATAAAAACAGTAGCCTATCAACTTTTTCCTATTAACTCCCAATGAAAGTCGTAAAATATTCAGTTTCACAGTAGGCTTAATGGTTAAAATTGTTTAAAAGTAAATACAGCATCTGATTGTTGTGAATAGTTTCTGGAATTTTTATCAGTCTGAAAATAGTAAATGACAGGAGTGTACGCATGGTCAAACTGTTTTGAACTGTTGATTACATTGTGGTATATATGTGTTATTGTATCCCGGCATGAAATTGTAAACAATTTTATTCTCTTTCGGCGATTTTTAGATAGAGTGGAAGATCTTTGTAGAATGGGTTGTACAATTTGATCTTTAGCCAGTGCAGCGGCTCATCCTACCTCTTTTGAAGACATGAGTAAAGCCAATTTGTGGTGCTGGAGAGGTCTGGTATTGAACTGTGGCCCATTAAAGCGAAACATCAATTGCTCTCCTTAGCCGAGAGACGACAATGAAAACATATTTTAGCCCGAGTCTGCAGTCTTTTGTGTCGTGGGTTTTACGGCCAGGCCAGGATATTTATTGTCTTGAGAGGATCGGCTCAAGTGCCCTCTATTTTATGGCGACCGACTCTGCACAACAATGGAGCAGATTGCCGTCGCTTTGTTTGAGCAGTTGTCCGCTTTTATGGACTCTTCGTTGTAATGACAAATCGGTTTATAGGTGAGAAGTCAATCACACGCCTGTCCTATTGTCGCATTGCACCAATAAAATCAAGCAAATTATCGACTAATAATTCCCAGAATTTATATTCACAAACACCAAACATTATCATGGACTTATTCTCGCGGTTTTAGCGCGTTTCTAATCTTACAGATATAAACAAAATTAATTAATATTACATATGCATATTTCGCGTTTAGTTTTCTTTTATTGAAATAATCAACGAAGCGTGTAATTCATCCTTTATACCAGCGGTTTTCTACCATTCTAGATCCACGGATTCCTGGAAAATCTTATTTTGCTTTGGGTAGCCGTAACATTTTTGTATGGCATTTTAGAGGATAACAGAACCGTCGATTTAGTCTTTTGGTTAAAAAAATTATATATATATTTTTTTTAATTTGTCGTAAAAATTCCAGCATACCCCATGCTATTTGGGCACATAGAAGGTTATTTTCGAAGCCATATTTAAAGTACCGTGCGTTTTAAACTGCCAGTGCGTGCAAACTTATCGCTCGTTTGTTCAGTTTGAATTTTCATTTTATTTATTGAAAATCAAAATCCATCTTTTCTCACAAATTAGAGATAATGATCTTAGGTGTTTTCACAAGGCACTTCACATTGTGTGCAATGAAATTACTGATCAGGTCCTTTGTATAGGCTTTAGTTTTTTATTATTTTTAGTATCATCGAGTCTCATTTCTTTCAAACTTCCCATTTCCCTTTTGTAATTTTTTAAATTAATGTACAAATAAGACAAAAATTCGTCAAAACGTTTGCAAACAAGTATCAAAGAATGTTGCCTAAAATAATCAGATTTATATATTAATATTTTTCAGAGTTATATAACCATTATTATTTAAGAAATATATTAAATTAATGTCTCAGAAACAAACTGTGAGATATTAAACAGAAATATGAAACAGTATTTTCTGTTAAGGCCGTCAGAATTCATTATATTACACAGGGTAAGGGAGGGTAATTGTAAACAAGGGGTATTTGTAAACAGTTGATATAAAACTTAAATGGTGATATTTCTGTTCTCATGATTGCTGTCATTGGATTTAGCCATCTTATTTTTAGCAGATATTAGTTTTCCTCACTTTTCTGTGCTGTATATTGTTGAATGTGGAGCTTTTTGTATTGCTATGCGTGGAAGTTCAGAAAGCGAAGATTTCAGAAGAAAGAAAGTTTCCCTTCTCCCTTCATTGCTTGGTAAGTTGGACTCCTATTATTGTTTATTGAGCTTGTTATCATTCCCAAATGAGATTGTATTAAGTGAAATTACTAAAATTTAAATTAGATAAAGTGTCAGTGTGTGTTTACATTTTCCCCTGAAATAACGGAAAGCAGGGAAATTGGAAACAGAAATTCATTCCAACATAAACTTGTAAAATTATAAGTAGGCCTAACAGATTATTTATATTGTTCCAGGCATTGGAAAGTGCCAAGGGCATATGTTAGGTACAGTACACCACCATTGGTCAAGGTTCTTCCCAGTCCCAAACTTAGTACACACACACACATATAATGTTGGGGTATTGGGCTAATCTCATCCACTGAAAAATGTGCCGTCTAGGATTTGAGAACAAAATTACATACATCACCCCAAAAACATACTTCAAATGACAAGACAGCATTCATTGCTGGAAGTCTTGTTGAGCTCTTCTGCAAAACTGCAAAATGCCACGAGATAAATTTTCCTTCCTGCTTTGAAAAAAGTAAATTGCCGACTGCAACAACTTTGCTATGGTGAAATGTAAACCAATGAAGTTTTGTGTCAACTGATGGAAGTGAAAAGGATAAAAAAAGAAAAGGAAAATAAAACAGAGCAATGACAGTTGAGGACCAGCTGCAAGCGCTTGATGAACTTGAAAACGTAAAACTTTCAGTGTGGATGAAGAGAATAACCCGGCCCAGACTGAATATTCAGCCCCTATAACACCATTTATTAAACTTGGAGCATATGTATTAGCTGGGTCCTCTGTGGAAGAAGAAAATCTATTAACTACAGCTATGCAGCCATGGTGCAAGAGTTAAGGGCACAGGAAGTCGAGTCTACAGACTGACTGAAGAAGATTTTTTCAAGCACAGGAAGATGATATTTTGAAGAGTGGGACATTTTGGCAATTTTGCCAGAGCTCACCCTTCAGAAATGTGGGGAACGAATGAAGTAGGCTATATATTTGAAAATTCAACTGTTGTTCCTAAAGGTTAACCATCTTTCCTCTGTCCGTTTTTTACCTTCATTAAGAATGTACTGCCCAGTGGCGAAGCGTGACCATTGAAGTAAGGGAAGCTCCAATGTATTTTTATCTTGTATAAATTCTGAAGAAGGCATAGTGACAAGGGCGCTTTGGCATAAGCCTCCGAAACACGATAAACAATTAAGCCTAAATTAAGGCAAGTAGCCGAAAGATAATATTATTGATATGAGTGTACATAAATAATGAGTTACTAAATTAAGTATGATCATACGTTATTGTTTGTATAACAGTTCAACTCTTCTGTTTTTCTTGGCAAATATGTCAATCACGTCATCATAGAAGGACACTACCTTTATCATTTGACAAAGTATTCTTCTGTTCCTTTTAACATCCTCATTATGTTTGTCTATTGACAGCCGGAATTGTTGACTTAAACAGGATTCAATGCGTGTTAACTGTGTAAACTGTTTTAGGCACATTATATGGTTTTGTGTGACCTGATGCCTTTTTACAGATTTGTGCAAATTATTTAAGTCATCAAAACCACTGTGATTCCAAGCACTTCTTTCCTGCGAAAATAACAAGCATGGCCAACAGAATAATTTTCGCAGTCTATGACATCCACATAACCAAGGAACAGTGTCATACATGTTTTCGTTGAAATGACGCATAAACGCCTTAACCCCTTTACTCTGCATACCGATGTCATTATTAAGCAGTTTCTTAGGTTTGCCACTCTTAATAACAGACAGTTTCTCCTCATAAGGGAATAAGCTGAATCTACTTTTCAAAAGCCTTTCAATTTCACAGTCACACGTAGGTCCTTCTTGCACTGGATTGCCGGTAGTGTGACTGCAAGCATCAGGACTGGCCATGGTCTTAGGACGTCCCAAAATCTCTCGGAGCTGGCACTCGCCCCTACACTTCGTAACCCTAGAAGCGGACAAGTTAGTTATGAACTACATTCATCTTCGCTGATGATTAAAACTAACAAGATAAGCCCATTTCTATATTCTAAATACTAGTCCATACAAGATAAGATAATTCATTACTTAAAAATATACTTACAGTTCCTTTTTTATGGTAAACTAAATAAAAATGATCTCTTTTCTCTATAAACACAATTTTCTGCGAGTGACTAAATATTGCACAGCTTACCGAGGAATTCCGAGTGTTTCCGATCAGCCGGCTATCGTTGGCCTGCCCACCTGCTTTCACCCCACCACTCTGCTCAGTAAATAATGCGCAGTCACTCATCTCCGTGCAGCGTTACCGTTGACATCCAGTTTGACATCCAGTTCAAATGGTTCTGTATGAACGTATAGCTTAATTTAAATCCAAGACGATTTAAATAATAATATTTCTCTTGGAAATTTAGGGGAAGCGGCGCTTCCAGCGCTTCATCGGACGCTTCGCCACTGGTACTGCCTTATCTTGGGCGTTTCTGAATAAATTTCATACAAAGGTTACCTTATTTTCAATACATCTATCTGGTTTGCATTAGTGTTTGGGGTAATTGTAAACATTGTCCTAATCACTCAAGAAGACCTTCAAATTTTGCTAAAATATATTTGTTTGCAAATACCCCTGATTCCAAGTCCTTAGCTTATCTGGTACTCAGAGATCACTGTTTCCATTTACCCCCGAGTTAGTGGGGTAACTATATTATAAGGTTGTTATATCTGTAAAGTTCAAAATTTACATGGATATTTTAACTTGGGTAGTAATTACATCAAGTCAAAGTGGAAACTTACAAAATCCGTTTACAATTACCCTACCTTACCCCATATAGTTTAAAAAATTAACATCAACACTTCGATCATTCCTTAAAACAAACTGTTCAATAAAACACGATAGGAATAACGTATGGGCCATTCCAGAAAAAAGTCAACCAGGACATTGATTTCTAAAAATGAATGTAATTAGAAAGTAAAACCATATTTACGTAGGGGAAGGATTATATTTCACAGGAATATTTTGTTTTTTGAAGATATATTTTATTTAGTGCAGTTAGGGATTCCTAGAAGAAGAACCTCTTTTACACCAAGTACGTGACTGAATTTCTCCACCATTGTTATTGATAATTTTGTTTCAAATAAAGGTAAAAAGCTTATCAATTAATCATAGAATTAGTAACTGGTATTCATTAAGATTCTTTAAATGCACTTATACATGTATTTTAAAAATATTTTATATATTTTAATTAATACTGGAAGTTTCTGTGCATTAGGCATGTAATTCCGTCACAAAAACGGACATTTTTCTCTGTTACTATTAAAGTAATGGCAGTAGGTGGGAGAAAATTTGTATGCAAAGCTAGTTTTGCCTGCTTTACAACCAGACCATATCATTTGTTCACAGGATTATATTTAAATCAACATTTACGGTCGTGACGGAATTACATAACCTGTTTCACACACTGATCCTCTTACTAATAAACACCACTTAACATTAACTTAGGTAGTTTAAGTTGAAAAAAAGGTATGTAATACTAAAATAAGAATAACAAGCATACTGGAACTTTATTAGGCACAGAAAATTATCTGTAATATTTTATTGGATTATTTGATGTATAAATTTCTTCAGTGACCGTAATGGGTAAAACAGCAGCAAAATGTCAGCGTGAGTGCCGGAAAAAAAAATGCAGGATTACATGAAGAAATGAAAAAGAAAGACAGAGAGCAGAAAGCAATTAAAAAAGCATCTAAGAACCACCTTCAACTCAATAAACTAAGATGACTAATTACGTAGCAGTGCGTACAGAAATTGAGATGTAAGAAAAAAGAAGAATGTAGAAATACTGTAGAAGTTCCCTCAACTACAGTGTTTTGCAGTTGACAAGCGGTTTGTTCTTCTCCTGCTTAGATACGCGGTCCAATCAGAGACGGCGAGATGGAAGGAAGACCCTTTCTGCTAGCGGTACTTCGTTAGCTCGTACACGTGATTGGCGGTGAAGGAAAACGCTTCTCATTTGAAAAATACTGTGGCTATTCTGCTTCAACACATTTTCCATACAAATCAAGATAATCCTTTGGAAAAGCTGTGAAAAAGGTTCTGAATGCTCTCCCCGCAAGTCCACGAAAGCGCTCATCTGTGGTCAAGGAATTAACTCTAATTTCAGACAAAACTAAAAACCTTAATCAGCAGGTTGTCAAACTGCACAAGCCTTTTTCAATCTTGATCATATAAGTTGGATGTGCCCAGGATGTAAAGATTTTATACACACATATATATATATATATGCCTATACATAAGAGAGAATCTGGAAAGACTGAAGTCCAAAAAAGGTACATGTTGATGACTCTCAAAGAACCAAATGCCTTAGTGTATGAAACTCATACCGTACCGAAATAAATGAGGATTTTCTTTATTTTGCAGTTTGCAAATGTTATGAAAGATGGAACAATGTCAAAGACGTTTCACATTCCAGAGGCATTCTTCATGTTAAAGTAATTGATCTGTACAAAATTTCTACCAAACTGTACAAATCCTCAGAATATTGTGATATACATTATTTCATAAGCATAACTGATAAACAGGAAGATCATTCCAATGAAGGCCAGGTAGGCCTATATACAATTGTGATTTTGTGTATGCCACTTATGCTGGGAAAAAGCAAACATATGTTTTGTAATTCTAATAACCTCTACAGATCCACACAATGATATGTTTGAAGTTCTTAATTTGAGGCAGAAAGATGATAAAGGAATTAGCTTTGTATTTCATGGAAAAGAAAATAGATGTTGGCTACAGCCTACACGCCAGTAAAAAAAAGTGAAGTGTTCCCTATTAAAGGCCATTGAAGGCTCAGAGGGTTCCAGGATGTGAGGCTTCCAGATTTTTAGATAATCAGCACATGAAGGTGGTAAAGTTGTCAGCCTTATGCACTGCTGGTCGCCTTTACCCTTAGGATTGCTCCTGATACTCATTTCTGTTAAGAGGCTTAGTCGACCCCAGGGCTATAGTGCCATACGCCAGTGACCTGCAGAAATTACCTGAACAACCAGTATTTCATGTAAGAGGGTGTCGTAGTCATGTTTTCACCAAAGTGCCATGGGTGAATAATGTTAAACAAGCCAGATACTGAAAATAATTATATGATTAAGTATTCTTTACATATATACGCAACCTGTTCTTATTTTATTTTGTTTACAAATTACAAATTAAGTTTATTACAAATTAAAAAATACAAATTGATACAAAATTATTACAAATACAAATAATATACACACAATTTGTACAATTTGAAAAGAGTATTATTTGCCCCGCATGAGCATAGCTCGTGTTCGGGGTCAGTTCAGTCATACTAAAATTATATTTTGAAAATTATATAAAAAAAACATACATATTATAGTTTTAGGTAAAAAATAAGAATAAAAATAAATAAGATTGCTTATATGAAATAAATGCATGAACAAAGATACGAAAAAATAAATTACAGTAACATAACAGAGTTACAAACAAAATACCCAATGTTAAAAATTAAAAATTTACAGTTGAGAATGATTAACAGTCCACCGCTGTGGCTCAGGGGATGCGTTCAATCCTCTCACGCAGCGGGCCCGGGTTCGATTCCTGGTCGGGACAAGTTACCTAGGTGGGGTTTTTTCTGGGGTTTTTCCTCACCTTTGAGACAAATGTCGGGTAACTTTAGGCCCTTGTGGTCCCCAGATATCATCTGGCCGTCATTATCATCTTCATCCCATCCTCGCTTTGTTTGGAGTGAGTGTGTGTGTGAATGGTGTGTCTCGTCCTATGTGTTCGTGTTGTCTCGGAGGTGGCCCCGGCATTGAGCTGATCACTCATCCGGGGAGGCCCTCCATGTCCTTGTCTGGTCAAAAAAGTATGTATGTGATCCAAAGATAATCCCTCTCCCGACAGGTCGCGGCCCTGTAAGGCCCAGGCGGCTTGGGTCGCTTAAATCCTAAAAGGGAGAGGTTAAACTACGAGAAAGAAAGAAAGAAAGAAAGAAAGAATGATTAACATAAAAAAGTGGTAAAAGTACTATTACAAGTTAGATTTAATCAAATCGAGTACTCTTTTTTTTAAACAATTTATTGTTTAGTGGTATCATATTAGGGTTTCTTCTAGTAAAATTGTTGTACAGCCTTGGTCCGAAATTTATACTATGCCTTAGACCTACTTCTGTAGCACACTTTGGTTCGAAAAGAGGACAAGAGATATTATACCTCCTTGTATTATAGTAGTGATTTCGTGTTATGAACTTTTCATGATGTTTATGGGAATAATTTAATAAAGTGTAGGAGTATAATTGTTTAATATTGAATACGTCAACAATGTTTCTTAATATAACAAATTTATATATAGTTTTCCGTAGTTTAAGACACAGATATTGAACATGTTTTTCCCACCGTAAATTTTGATCAATGATAACACCTAAGTATTTTACTTGTGTTGATGAACTTAATTTTGGACATTTACAATTAAAAGGGAAAGAACAAGAGATTTCATGTAAGATTATATTGTGTTGTGCATTTATCGAGGAAAGTCCTTTAGAGTTTAGTGAAAATGGTAAATATGTTGTTTTATCAATGTTTAAAGATAGAAGGTTTTCATCGAGCTATTTTTTTATTTTGTTTGTTCCAATGTTAGCATTACTAAAAACGTGCTCCCAACTGTTTCTAGAAAATATGATTACTGTGTCATCGGCGAAGGAATAGACATTGCCTTTGATGAGACTTATATCTAATTTAAGAAGATCATTGATATATATTAAGGAGAGCAAAGGACCTAACAGAGTTCCTTGTGGGACGCCGATATTTAGCACTACGTTTTCACTTTTTTCGTTGTTAACTTTAGTGATTTGGTATCTATTTGATAAATATGATCGAAATAGGTCTAAGGCAATACCTCTAACACCAATTTTTTCTAATTTATTTAGCAAAATGTTGTGACTTATAGTGTCAAAGGCCTTTTTTAGGTCCAGAAAACCACCTAAGCATTTTTTTCCTTCATCTACTGCTTTAATAATTGTGGATGTAACGGCCATTATAGCATCATCTGTACTCATATTATTCCTAAAACCAAATTGTGATTACGCTAATAGTTTATTTTTTTCTAAAAAGTTTGTTAGTCTATTTTTTATGCATTTCTCTAATAATTTTGCAATGGTAGATAATAAGGATATTGGCCTATAATTATTTAAAATACATTTGTCACCTGATTTGTACAATGGAATTACTGTCGCATATTTTAATTCATCCGGAAAAAAGCCTTGAGCTAAGCATAGGTTGAAAATATGAGTAAGGGGTTTAGAAATAAATCTAATAATTGCTTTCATTATAGTTGATGAAATGTCATCACTTCCAGGAGTAACGCTATTCTTAAGGATTATAGCAATTAAGATCAATTCATTTTCAATTATTGGCTGTAGGAAGAGAGAAGCTGTTGGATTTGAATGTAGATTATTATTGCGAGTAGATTGTGATGAATATGATGAAATGGAGCTTGTTATTTTATGTCCAATCTGAGAAAAATGTTTATTGAATTCATTAGCAATTTCACTATTATTGGTAATAGTTAATTCTTCTTCTGTTACGATTTTGTTTACATTCGTATTTTCTCGTTTTAATGTATCTGTAGCTTCATTGATAGTTCGCCAAAATATTTTTGGGTCATGTGAATATTGTTTGAGCTTGGTTTCGTAATAATTTGTTTTAGCCTTTTTTACAATCGTATTTAAAAGGTTCCTGTATTTTTTATATTGATTTTGTAACATCAAATTTAACGGTTCACTTTTAACTTTTCTTGCAATTTTGTCACGTACTCGAATTGATTTTACAATGCCAGTAGTAATCCAGGGTTTTATTTTTTTATATTTACAAGGTATAGATATAAGTTTGGAAATTCTACTATGTTCAATATGATTTTTTAAAATGCCATGAAAATATGAAAATGCTCTATTAGCTTCCGTAGCAGCATATATTGAGCACCATGTCTCGTTCCTTAGCCTGTCGGACAGTTGTTCTATTTTGATATGGCTTATGGTAGCAGGGGTATATTCTAAGTTGCAGCTATGGTGATTATGTGGAAACGAGAATGTACCAATTGTTGTGAAATGGTCTGTGATATCACTGTGGTATACACAGCTATTAAAATCCAAATTGTTCATAGATTTGAGAAATATGTGGTCTAAGCAAGACTTCTTTGTGTTGCCTAAGCGCGTTACCGCTTTTAAATATTTTGTAAAACCAAATTCATATAAAATATTCATATATTTATTTCCATCACTATCTAAGCCTATTTGATCGTCCAATATTTGGATATTGATATCACCCACAATTATGTGATCATAATTTCCTCGATTTCGTTTTAAATAATTTTCTAAGCCAACTAAGAAATTGTTTTTCATTTGGAAACTAGGTGATCTATAGATAGCTGTTAATATGAATTGACAGTTTTTAAAATTAAACGTTAAATGCAAGTTATTTGCGTCAGCGATTTTATCATCCATTAAGGTCACATCAATAAGATTGTTGACATATACTATTAGAACATCACATTTGTTATATTTATTTGTCTTTATGATTTTTTTGTATCCTTCAATATCATAACCAGCATCATTTTCCAACCAGATTTCTGTCAATATTATTATATCAAATTTAATTTCGAAATTTTGCAACAATACACAAAACATTGAGAAGTGCTTGTTTAAACTACGTATGTTCATGTGTAGTAATGTTAGGTCGGCTTTAAGGTTGTTAATGTAAGTGTTACAGTGTTTAATAACATTAAAAACTCATTTAAGTGTTAATTAGATATAGACAGTCTACAATCTTGATGACTGGTATGAGTACAGTTCAATTAGATAAATTTTAATTTCAAAGGAAAATTTGAAATTCCGTCACGTAATTCCGTCACACTCATTCATTCATTAATGGTATCTAAATAAAAAGATGTAACTAGTTTAGAATTTAATCACATAAACTACAGCTCTTCTAGTTTAGAATGATGTGTAAATAAAGTTCCTCAACCCTTAGAGTTCACAGAGTTTCAGGTGGTTTCACGCTTTGGTTTGTATGTGGTTGACATTTTGTAATTCCGTCACAAATATTAAAAACATTTTTTCCCTTCTAAAAGTTATTTAAATCCAGTAAACTTATATACTCCTAGAAGCGTCCATACATCACCTATCAACACACAAAGAATCACTTTCTCTCATAAACACAGCTCAACGTATCTGTAAGGACTATGGCAAAAAAGGCATGCACTTTGTAATTCCGTCACAAATGGAATGGCCCGTATATTACACTCCTGGTAACAATGTATGTATTCTACATATCACTACCGTGAATTCAGAGTCACTTGAAGACACTAATTCTGCGAATCCAAACTTGTAGCCTACCAACTAAGAAAAGCACGTACTTGGAAAGGCCCAAAGATTCAGCGCTAGTACACGACAAAACAGCTTGTCACGACACAAGGAATACAAGAGACAGGAGGTTTCCATCACAATTAGTATACTTTTTTCTAAAAGGGTGGGCGATAAAGATGGCCAGTATGTATGGCTTACTTGTCTTCATGTGCCAAATGCCTAAACATCATAGTGTTTCCGCGTCCTGAAACCTGCATAAGGAACAGACACACATCCAGAAGAGATTTACTTAGTGCTTCCTCAATGTACTTACTTGCTTATATTTTCCGGAAGATAGGCCTATTTAACTAGGGTTTCTTCAATATATTTTCGTGTTATTTGAGATAGTTTGTTTCCTGTTTCTTAAAAATGCATTCGGCTTGATTTCTGTAAAAACTGACTTCATGTATTGTTTAAGGACAATTTATACTGGGCAGGAATCGAACCCGTGTTTTCAACTTCGTTCGCTACCGTCAAGATCACTAAACTGCCTTACGGTCTCTCCTCCTGTTTAGGTTCTAAGGAGGTCTAGTGGTTTAGGCATTAGTGTATTGCCGAGTGTAAACTCTGGTTCGATTTTCTCCCAGGACAAATTTTCTTTAATAAACCTGTTCGGGCCGTGAAGGACTTTAGGGTTCTATGATTTGAGGCTCCCAGATTTTTAGGTATTCGGCACATGAAGGTGGTAAGGTTGTCAGTCTACGTGCCGGCCGCCTTTATTCCCAGGATTGCTCGCGATATTCATTTCCTTTAGAGGCATAGTCGACCCCAGGACCATAGTGCCACGAGAAGGATTAGCTCAGTTGAAACATCTCAACGACCTCATCGGGAATCGCACCCGCGACATTTCGGTTTGAAGCGCAGAGCCTTATTCAACAACTTTTCTTCTGTACAATACATTACAAATCACTTTAGTCAAGCTATATGGAACTGAAATACGGTCACTGAATACATTTACTTTTTGTTTCTTAATCCTATTTACATTGTTTTTCTTGATCATTAGTTTCCTTTTCGTTTTCTTAATATAATTACGTGCTATTCCTGATTATTAGGGCTCGGAACTTGATGAAATGTCATCTTCTTTCTGAGACATCACAGAGAATGCAGGATGTAGTATAAATTCGTTTCGCCTCAAAACGGACAAAAATTGCCTATTTTTATTTTGCACTTTTTGCATTTTCTGCATTTTTTCCCCCAATTTCTTTCTACTGTACATTTTATATGAAATGTCCAGTCTTGCGTTGAATTTTTCCCTATGTTGTCTTCGGAATGGTAATTTCCAACATTACAGACAAAGCGATTTTATAATTCCTTAGCTATGTGATATTTATTTCTTAGTAAACATAGCAGCAATAATTACTATTATACTATTATATATATTCCCGTTTTTAATATACGTATTTAGAAATATTACTTTTTTTAAATTTTCATGTCATAATTTCATAAATTTAAAGTCATATTATAGGTCATTTTTCAGATATTTTCAGGTCATCAACTTCCGAGCCCTATTGATTATGTCAAAAGTGAGGCAGCTTAGGGTGGCCGTGGGAGTGGGACCGAGGGAGTAGGGGGGTACTCCGATGGGGTAGACGGCTGTATATAGAATAATATGTAAAATATATTTGGTTGGTGTGTTTAAGAGTATTGCTTGTGTATGTGCTATCTTTGGTGGGTGTATGTGTGTGTGTGTGTGTGTGTGGGTGTGGGTGGGTGTGGTGTTTTGTTTGTATATTTGCTAGTGTTTAACTGTTTGTCTGTGTGTTTTTAGTTTTACTTTTAGGGTACATTTTTGCTTGTGCACAGTTAAAGCATGGGCAGCCTAAGGGCTCATGCAACGAACAATGTAAACAGACAGTTTTTCTTGTTAGCAATAAAAGCACTTCATTCATTCATTCATTCATTCATATTTCCGACGAATCTGAATTATTGCGACGTAGTTTAATTTCCTTAGTGCGTAATCATTCATTGTGTTTCGTTATCAATTTACTACGCGTCCTCTGCAGGAGTTTACTTCGTTTTCGTTAATATTATTTGGTTCATATTTTCGTAGTCATTTATTTCAGTTTTCCTTGAAGTTTGAGAGATAAATTGACTTCTTAAATTTTGAAGTTATGTAACACTTCTCTCTGGATTATTATCATTCTCGACTGGAATGCCTTTACCAAACTCGCAATCGACATGTAAAGAACTCTCAAGTAGTCGAATTATTTCTGTATTCATAGGACCCCAGGCTTGTTTTAGCGCCATCATATAAAACGAGCCTGAAAGATTGAAAAGTGCCCTGCGCCCTAAGTTCATTGTAAAACTAACTATAAAACTATCGTTGTTAGCAGTTTTGTCTTTCTTCATCGCACGAAAGTGACATGATAAGAATATTATCCATTTTGCGGTTCAGCGTAATATATCCATAAGTAATTATGGAATTTGTAGTATAAATTGCAATTGAAAATCCTTATGCACTGATTTATGAGATAATGTTTTGAAATTGCATTTTGCTTTTAATTGAATGCAATCCTCATTACAGATGGGAATATGATCTCTTCTCATGAACAGTCCAGTTTATGGTATCAGGACTAGTTACTGTGATTTGCTTGTTATTTAAACAAAAGAAAGATTAATTGGAAACTGGAATTCAATATCGTACGATAAAGCGATTTAAAACGCTTTCTATAAGTAGCCTACATAAGATTTTTTTTCTCTGTCCTAGAACCTTGAATTCATTAGTTGGGTCTCTAGGCCTATATTGTTATAATAGTAGGCCTACATAAAGTCTTACTATTCCTAAGAAGCAAATTTTAAACATAACGCAGTAATTCAGTCGTGCCATGCTAAGACTCTGTAGCACAGAGCATAGAATGTATAGGAATAAAATAATTCCCTTTGGTAGTTCATAGTTATTTAACGACGTGGTTATTCTGGTACATGTACAGGTAGGAAAAAAAGCGGACTGACTCTTGTTGCTGATTTCAGAGCCTTGGTTGTTATACTTACATATATATATATATAGGCCTATGATCTTGAATTAGGAAATAAATGTTTCGAAATGGGCTAAGTCAAAGTCGACACTAGAACACATTTCAGTACATTCCCTGCTATGCTGTGAATGCCGCTAGGCGTGCGCAGTGGCTCATCGCCAACTTAGATATTTTAGTCGGTCCGCTTTTTTTTCCCTACCTGTACATGGACGTGAGGTCTGAGTGACCGTTCACAGTTAATAGGCTTTTAACAATGAAAATAATTACATGTCATTATTACAAGTACAAGTACAAGAAATAAGCTGACACTTGAAGTAATTCTTAGATACTTACACATACATAATTTTTAAACTCTCGTTGCGTACTGCTGGACGACACGGGTTAGGAAGTGCTACGGTAGAGATTGTGAAAGAAATTATAAGAAATTATTAGGTCTATTTAATATAATCAGTAACACGAACAGAATACAAATGGTTAAATCCCCGAAACACGTTGCAGAATGGACGAACAGTCCAATGCATATATTTATCGAGATAACGAGAGAACTGAAAGCAGACGACAGCTTGATCTGATCGATACGTAGTTTACAGCTGCCAGTTTATACGCTTAATACGCTTACGCTTATCACCTGTTACGCATAAATAGCATCATATCATCAAAACCTAGGCCTAATATCACAGAAACAATGATCTGAATACCACTTCAATTACCCTCGCACTACTATTTTGGTTACCCCCAGATATTTTTTGTATAAAAACCCCGAATCTCTCCTTAGAGACATGTTTAACATGAGGAATTCGTGTAATAGACTTTCTAAATTACAATTCACCCCAATCCAATCTATTTATATTCTGATTATTAATATAATTAAAACTTAATCTCAGGTATTCATCTTCTGAGTATGATATGCTATATTTTCTAACTTTTCAAATATTGAAATTAACTTTTGTGGTTTAGATCACCAGTCCACTTCTAGTGTTTCTGGTTCATCTTCTATTCTTGGCATTCCAAAGGTGGTGTGTCCAAAATGCAAGACGAATGACGATTGTGAAGTATGATTTTGCTGATTAATGTCGAAATGAACAATTCTTAACATAACAGAGAAGACGGGTTGTGATGTTTCGGAAGAGTAGAAAAGAAACTAGTGCATTTACCGATTACTAGCTATTTGATTTCAAAGAGTTTAAACTGGGATTCAGTCTAATTTTGACTTTTTTATTCTAAAGAGTAGTGTTCATTTTGTAAATCGTTAAACTTCCTGCATATATTTATATTTTTCTAAAGTGTTTTTGATTTCTAAGAAAGATCAGGAAACCGCATTAAAATACATTTTACGTTAATTAATTTAAAGATAGAGATTAAAGTGTGTGCATCCTTGAAGAAATATGACTACACATTTTCTACCTCAATTTCGGAAATAAGTTATTTCATACTTGGAAAGAAGTAAATCTACATTTGGAAAAAGTAATTTCAAATTCGGAAATAGTAATCATTATTTCAGGACAGTGTTGAAATAATCACATAGGTCTTTATTAAATTAATGGTTATTACAATTTTAGCTTACTAACAGAACAGTTAATGTTAATATATCAATTCTTTGAACTACGCAGAATTTAACACACTCGCCTCAATATCCCAGAGTCATGGAATGACGCTTACCTCTTCGCCCTTTTAGAGGGACACTACATTTTCTCAGTCAATCATGTGGTGGTTTATATTTAAGATCATTAGCCGCAGCCACCAATTTCCAATCTCCATCACTCTATGCTTCCTTCAATATTCGGTTACGACACTCGCTTGTTGCCTTTTTGTAATCACTTTTCCGATGGCGAATAGCCCCTGCTTTAATTTTTAAAAAAGTATTCGCCTTTAATTTTTAAATGTAATCTTATCCAACATATCAACGTAAATGAATTATTTATCTACTCGTAACCATTGACAACAGTAGCTAGCAATATATCCAATATTAAAAATTAATTATATATATACCGTATATATATATATATCTGTGTGTATATATATATATATATATATATATATATATATACATATACATATACATATACATACACATACATACACACACATTCTGTAGGTAATATGTCATAATGTTATGTTTATGGCAGGAAACAACTGACAGCTCCCGTTGTCCAGAGTCACAAGTAAATGTTGTACTGCTATAAAATTATGATTAAATTTGTAGTCAAATTTGAAAATGATTCCTGAAGTAAGGAAAAATGGAGCCTGCTTAAACTCTGTACATTTCAGTGAACAGATATTACTTTGTGTTGTATGTGACCTGCAGAATTTCTTTATGTTATTAATCATTAATTTAATTTATGTGTAAAACAGCGTTCCGATGTAAAGGACATGCCTCTGGGAAACTGAAGAGAGGGTGTTAAATTCTATGTAGTGAAAGAACTGATATATTTGTAATTACCAGGGCCCGGAATCTAATGACATGTCATCTTTTTATTGATGCTGCATAGACATTGCCAACTTGTAGATAAATCCTAATCATGGCCTCTTGATTATAGAAATACATTTTTATTAGGTAATTTTTTGTCATTTTACGCAATTTTATATTTTTAGGGCATTTATTTCAATTTTAGGTTATTATTTTGTCATTTTCGTGTCATTTGCTTCCTTGTTTAGCCATTTTCATGTAATTACATTGAGCGTATTAACTTTTTTCGTCGCTAGCGGTGCTGTCTTTGAAGTATTGTTTGTTCAATGCAAGAAGGAAAAATTCGATGTCATGTCTCAGTCGGAAGTGAGAATCAAAGAAACGCCAAAATTTTGTATTATATTACTATTGTTATTAGATTGACTTGGCACCAGAGTCTGCCACCTGCTTGGATTTGAGAGTGCAAACTATTGTTTACCCTCAATAAAAAACAATATAATCCGGTAGACCACAAAAGGAAATGTCGAATTTTCACTCGCCAGTGCCTCAGTGCCAGTATAAATTTCCGTGAGAAAAGAACATTCACAACATTACATTTATTTACAGTTTTTACAATTATGTACAAACTAGTCCATAACTTTGTGTGTACAATAATAATTTTTTATAAATAAAATATCAGTTTTAGGTCATTTTTTATACTTATTAAGTCATTATCTTTAAAATTTAGGTCATTTTATAGGTCATTTTTCAAACAATTTTAGGTCATCAGTAGACATCGGATTTATATGGAAATGCATATTCCACCTGCTGTAACAGATGATATGGAAAGGAGACTTTAAGTACGTTTTACCATCACTTGTTACTGTATATGTACAGTTTATAGTGCATATAAAAGCATATTTTTGGCGTTGTCGCATATTTTGCAATTTTAGTATGCACCATGCATATATCAAACTGTTTTAAGGATTGGAACGTTATTTTTAAGTATTAAATTTTTTTAGAGAGTCGTGAAATACTCGTGCAGTTTGCTTACTACTCAGAAACCCATAATGAGCCCCTGGTGACAGGCTGCACTCCACACTGGTGACGTCACCCGGGGAATCACAACCCTCCAAGTTACAGTCACTGTTGTGCAATGCAGTCAAGGGCAGTCTCTTGCAACAGCCAGTGAGTGAGTGATTTTCCTTGTGAGAAGTACGTGTTTGGGAAGTGTTACAAATGCCTAAAGATAAGAGCAATAAAAGTGTACTTTTAAGACAGTGGGTTAAGGACTGTGAATCACAGAATTATACGACAGACAGTAAGGTTGTATTTTGTCAACTGTGTAACAAACAAATTGCGTGTGAGAAAAAGTTTCAATTAACACAACATTCATCTACCAAGCAACATATTGCAGCAAAACAGAGACAGGCCACCCCAAAGCAAACTTTACTTACTTCATCTAGTGGTACTTCATCTAACAGAAATGAATTTTTCAGCGATTTATATCATGTTATAATTGCAGCAAATATACCATGGAATTCACTAAACAATAAAAATTTCCGGGATTTCTTAGAGAAATATTGCAACCGTACCATCCCACACGAATCAACGCTTCGAAAACAATACTTGGATGATTGTTACCAATCAGCAGTTACTGAAATTCAAAATACTTTGAAAGGGTACCATACATGGGGTGTAGTCGATGAAACCACAGACTCTTGTGGCCGACATGTTGCAAATTTTCTCGTTGGCAAACTAAGTGAAGAAGAGCCGGGAACGCCTTATTTGATCGCTTGTAGGGTCTTAGAAAAAACTAATCACTCCACTGTAGCACGCTTTGTGAATGACGCTCTAAGAGTATTGTGGCCAGTAGGGGGCAACGACGACAAGTTTCGTGTCCTCCTTTCAGATTCTGCATCCTATATGTTGAGTGCTGGTTCGGCTCTAAAAACATTTTTTCCCCATCTAATACATGTTACTTGCATTGTACATGGACTTCATAGAGTAGCAGAAACAGTACGGGAACAATTTTCTGAGGTGAATACTTTGATTTCAAGTACTAAGAAGGTATTTCTGAAAGCTCCCGCGCGAGTAAACGCTTACAGAGAATCGCTTCCGGAACGAACTTTACCACCAGAACCGATTATTTCGCGTTGGGGCACATGGATAAATGCTGCTCTATTTTATTCTGATAATTTTAGTACAGTTAAAGAATTTGTTTGCGGCCTGGATCCAAGTGATGCCACTTCAATTCAGCGTACACAAGAAGTATTCAAAAGTGAAACTTTACACAGGGATTTAAATGTAATCAAAGCTCATTTCAAAAGTTTACCTGAAGCAATCCAGAAATTAGAAAAGTGTGGTTTGCCCCTTAATGATGCCCTATTAATCCTTGAAAAAGTGAAAGATGAGCTTAATTGTGCGCCTGTTAATTATGCGGAAAAACTGCGTGAAAAACTGTGCAGTGTTCTACAAAGAAATCCTGGATTTACATCTTACGCTCTGTGAACAAATACCTGCAAGGTGACAGTGTTGACCTTCCAGAAGAAATTTCACCAGAACTTGTAAGTTCGTACAAATACTACCCTATGACCAGGCTTTAAAACTTAGTGCCCGATCGAATATGTTAACAGCAACCGTACCGTACAGACTTTGCTCGGCGTATGCCCTAGCTACCATATGCTAGTTCACGTGATAGTAAACAAACAGTAATACAGATATAGGAAGACCACAAAATAACTTCTCATTATATAAACTCACATTACAAGCATGCAAAACGATACTTTCTCCTGTTTGTGTATAATAGTCCCTCCCAAATGTTTCAATATATGTTTGCGTTTTAGAACACTTTACTTTCGGCATGCCGAACACGTATAAACACGCACAATGACAAGGTACACTGTTGACCAATTTGAGAGGCACCGTACCACAAGCGCATTCACTTCTCAGTACTGCTATCAGCTACTGTCTTATCAGCCTACGCAATCAACCCCCACCCCCTATACTCAGGTTGTTGGTAACCGGAATCAACTCCCTCTGTGTGTTCGGGCACTAAGTTTTAAAGCCTGCCTATGACATCTGTGGACGTTGAGAGATCGTTCTCATTGTTAGTAATGCAGTTACTTAGTTACTTAGTAGGAGACCGAAATTTGCACTAATGTAGGCCAAATCCGCCCTGATTTATTCTCTGACTGAACATAACAACGCAACACATTGAAAATATGGCGCAATTTTACAAAAACTGTCAAAATATTCATTTCTAAACATGATATGTGGTAAAATATTACAAAAACTGTCAAAATATTCATCTCTAAACAAGATATGTGGTAAAATATGTAAAAATAATTAAGTTACCAAAAATATTTATTCAAATAAAAAATATCGAAAATATTTTTTATGTGATATGCAACTCAGTATTTTGAATCCAAAGGTCCCAACCGAAACTTTGACAAAGTCCAGAAATCATAAGTAGTAGCAAAAAAAATATGTATTTACCTAAAAGTCCTAGCCCTAGTATCAACACAGCGGCCAGTTCAGCCGGGTTTTATTACCTTTGGTGATTGAATTTAAAACTAAAAGAAGTTTCAATACGCATGTTGACTTTTAGAAAGTTGTTAAGCTTATTTAATTGTTTGAAATAATATTATTATTTTCTTTAAATTCCCTTGAGCGATTTTTTACTTACAAATACACATTTTTATTTTGTCACCCCCGGATGATGGCACCCGGGGCGGCCCGCACCCCCCGCACACCCCTTCCTACGCCACTGCTTCCTGTGACTTAAGTTATATTTTCGTTTCCATTCACTTCTCCGGGACTCATGACAATGTTTGATACAATAACAATGGAAAGAGTTCACCTGCAGTTATTGCTTCCCTTCTTTCATTCCGAGTCATGTTTGTTTTTCTTTCTCATATTCGTTTTCGCTGTACGAGTAATATCATTTTCAAGATGTTTTCAATCATCGCTCCACAGATTTCAATATTGCAATCTTTCCTTAACCTCTTCCTTCAAAATTTCATGACAAGATGTTTTATTTCGCCCGAGATAGAAAAATCGGTGAATTACAAAGTTTACTCTTCGCCCATTTAGGATCAGAGAGACGTAACTACAAAAACAGTGTTTTGAGATAATCGATTTAAAGGTTTTGGCCTAATAACTGGATACTTTCTAATATTTTTTTGCGAAATATTTTTCTGTAAATACGAAGTATATTTCATTTATTGTTGTTTCCTATTATACGTTACATATTCTAATCACTTAGGAGGTGATAATAATATATTTTATGAAATTATGCATGTAGTTACGTTTGTCTGATTCTTAACTTGGTGGCTATTGCTATGTAACGTATAACTGTCTTGCAGTCTTACGCATCAACAGATATTACTGCTGCTGTATTTATAACGTTTCATCGGCACAGTTACTAGTAAATAAACAATCGGAATGTTTATCAGCGATATTCAGTAAGGAAAACAAGCATAAGATCATTTTTCTTTCCTTTGCTTAAGCTAGGTGCTTGTTCCTCGTCCCCCATGTAATAATCTGTTTTGTTTTCTCTTACATTAAGAACTGTGAAATTATAAACAGAAATCTTTTATAGAATACTGACTTTGCATTCACTTAGGGCAGTAGAGCACAGCTTGCAAGTCAAATTAGCCAGCACAGATTCGTTTTCTCGTGCACTTTCCTTCTCAAAGTTCTTAAAATCCCTTGCCATTTCTTTCCTTTTAATACCAGTACGCTCTTTCTCTCCCTTTTTTTAATCTTCGTCTTCCTTTTCTTTTGGAGAAGTATGTGAAAATTTTAAACACTTATCACACACATCCTATGAAATTTGAGATTAAATTATATTGTGAATATCTGCCGAAACAACCAAATTTCTCTGCTATCTTTCCCTCAGCATGGCTTTGTTCCTGATACAACTCGTACATTAACTACTTAATATTCATATTGCCTAGGTAATAATTTTCAGTACACTCTTTTCTCTTTTAAAGAGAAGGAAGAGCAGGAAAACTCTTTTAATGGTTCCTTATAGTCTCCTTCCTCTCGTCTGGTCTTTTTGTGCTAGGCTCTTGGCATCCTCTTCTCTCTTTCTGAATTACATATTATGCTCATCTCTTTTTTTAATAGTATTTTTTACAAAGATTTCTGAAATTTCAAATGTCTTGAGAAAAAATTCAATAGGCTATATACTTGAATATTATCCTCCTTTATTAGATGGTACAGTAGTATTATTTCTGTCTGACCCCGACGAAACGCGAGTGAGGAGAAGAGAATCCAGCGGTGTGGGTTAATTCAGAGACCTTCCCATCCCGCCGATCATGACAGTAGTAGCTTATATATCTTTAGTCAGCGTTTGTGTTTACAAACAAATCCCTATCCAAGTACAGCTCTGGCAGATATTTTTACCTCATTCATTAAATGTTATAACACTAACATTAAATGTTTTAACTCTAACATACAGTATGGACCTTTAATATATTTACTCTACATGCCAAGTGTGGTGTTACCGCTGTGCTCAATTACAGGACTGGATATTATTCCATAGGAGTGACACCAGAGACTGAGAGTCTTTCCCCTTTACCATTACTATCAACATCATCATCACCATCACCACCAACATTATTAGCATCCGAATCACTCTCACTAGAAGCATCACTATCACCACCCAAATGAATGACCAATTCTTGAGCCGCATCCAGGAGTCCCTCCCTTTCCAGATATTCCTGTTCAATATTCTTCACGTGCTGGCATCTCCGTTTCCACTCCTCTGAAGATATTGAGGAAAACTTCTCATCCGTAATCTTCATGACATCTTCCATTTTAAATGTCACATTGTTTTCGGCTACCCAATTTTTTACAGTAGCCCATATGAGTTCTATCGGATTGAGCTCAGGGTGATAAGGGGGGAGCCTTAAAACATCGTGGCCATGTTGCTGGAGAAGATGATCGATTTTGTAGCTTCGGTGTTGTGGCTTAAGTGTCAGTATTAGTTCATAAATTTCAGCTTTTGTCTTACTATGAACGTTTTGTTTCTCAAAATTATCGTTTTCAAGGTGGGACTGCAACCAAGATATCATCACGTCTTTTCGGGAATTCGATGTGGGAGGCTTATTCAGCTGCACGTTATGGTAAGGGGCATTATCAATAACCAAGACTGAGTGAGGAGAAAGATTTGGAATTAGTCTTTCCTTTAGCCACTGCTCGTAGTTATTGAAATCCATGTCCCCATGATAGTCCCCTGTTTTTCTGTGTGAAATGAATCTCAAATAAGCATTGGGCACAAAGCCATGCTCTCCTCCAGCGTGAATTATAATAAGCCGTTGTCCTTTCGAAACTGGCGAGAAGAGTCCACTCAGCGATTCGTCACTCAAGGCACATGGTGTAGTATGTGTTGTGTGAAGGTAGGTTTCATCCATGTACACTATTGAACGCCCTTCAGTCCTATACTGATGAATAGACCTTAAATAGGCACATCTGAGGGACTTTATTCTCTGTTGTTCCACAAGAATTTTTCTATTATTTCTTGTTTTCCTCCACCGAAAACCAATATGTAAAATAATTTTCCTGAGTGTAGAGATGCTACCCTGAAAGTCAATTTTTTCTTTTAGTCTTGAGTGTATTTTTTTTAAAGTCGGTCTCTGCTTTTCTTCAATATAGAAATTATTAATTGTTCGTCGGACTACTTCTTCGTTAAAATTGTCAGGAGATGATTTCTTCGAGGTACGTATTCTTTCTTTATCAGGGGTAGAAAAAGAATTAGAAGCTCCTTCTTCAATACTTTTGGCCTCTTTCACGATTCGCTTCACAGTACTAATGGATACACCTGTAGCTGTTGAAACCCTTTTATATACAGATGCACGCTGACCCCTCACATCCCGAAAATATTTATATACATTATATACTACTTCTCTTGTCTGCGAATGAATAACTTTACTCCCTCCCAGTTTACTATGAATCGGAGGCATGTTGCAAAAGTCTTGCGCACAACTGCACTCACCTGAAGCACTGTCTGTTAGGCACCGCAACAAGAGATGTTCCTTCTTCCGAGACCTGTGTACTAATAAACAACCACCCCTTAACATGACAATTTTTCTATAGTGGACTCGTCTGTCTACGGCGCATCTTTCTGAGCAGTGTCAGACAGAAATAATACTACTGTACTGCTTGATCCCCTTCCTTCGTAATGTATCAGATTTTGTTCTCACACTTTGTTTTTCTTCTTCTTCTTCTACTAGCTTAGCAAGATACTGCCCATGTCGTTTAACTGATCCAAGGTCACAGTATGTTCTGTGGATATTTTGTCTATGTTGCTCAGTAAACTTATTGTTGCACTGTCGGAGGCATTTAGAGCAATCTAAGCTTCTCATGTCTTGCAGGAACTTTAGAATTGTTAGTTGAAATGTATGCTCTATCATGCTGCAGGTTAATTCTTTCTTTTTCACTCCTCTTTATCTGCTTGCTTTTTGCGTTTTCTTGGTTTATTATTTTCTTCAAAGTTAACATTATCGTCTACAATTTCTCTGTCCTGATTCTGATGATACACTTGCGCACTGTCAACATCCTCACGTGTTACACCCTTTACAAGACAGGGTCCATTTTCATTACTGGTCTCTGTAATAAAGAAAATATTCAGAGAATGGAAAAAGAAAATATTTAGCTGGACTGGAACATCACTCAACACAATCAGTAGACTCGTCCGGTTGATATGAAGGATCACAATCTGAATCTGAATCAATGAACGGCCTGAGCATCTCTTCAACTTTTTAACGTTGTAATTCTTCAGATTCAGATACAATTAATAATAATATAACAATAACAGTAATAATTATTATAACTATAATAATCACAAACACACGCTAATAATCACAAACAAACACTAATAAACACATTCTAATACTTACACAATTTCTCTAAATTCCATTCCTTCTGACACATTTTCACCATCCTTCTTCCTCTGGACTGGACTCCACTACGATCATGTCTACTTGCAAACTCATTCAAGACTGATAATTGTTAAATTTTGTTGATAGGAAGTTCTTTCTGATTGTTGTCACCGAGTGATGGCGGCAATCCGTTTACAACACATGGCGAAAGCAACAGTTCTCTTAGGATCAGAGAAACGTAACAGCTGTTCCGTTTCAGAAATTATCACTACTTGCTGCAGTCTCAAGACGGAACAGCTTTTCCGTCTGTGTGATTCTTATTATTTTCCTAAAAATGTAGATACGCTAGCAGCTAGAATGGAAACCAGTTTAGATAGAGTTACGCTTCTTTGATCCCAAGATAGATCTCAATTCGGTGTTTCTGATGGTAGTATCAACTCAAAAACGGTAAAAATGTAGTTACGTCTCTCTGATCCTAAATGGGCGAACTGTCTTGCAGTCTTACGCATCAACAGATATTACTGCTGCTGTATTTATAACGTTTCATCGGCACAGTTACTAGTAAATAAACAATCGGAATGTTTATCAGCGATATTCAGTAAGGAAAACAAGCATAAGATCATTTTTCTTTCCTTTGCTTAAGCTAGGTGCTTGTTCCTCGTCCCCCATGTAATAATCTGTTTTGTTTTCTCTTACATTAAGAACTGTGAAATTATAAACAGAAATCTTTTATAGAATACTGACTTTGCATTCACTTAGGGCAGTAGAGCACAGCTTGCAAGTCAAATTAGCCAGCACAGATTCGTTTTCTCGTGCACTTTCCTTCTCAAAGTTCTTAAAATCCCTTGCCATTTCTTTCCTTTTAATACCAGTACGCTCTTTCTCTCCCTTTTTTTAATCTTCGTCTTCCTTTTCTTTTGGAGAAGTATGTGAAAATTTTAAACACTTATCACACACATCCTATGAAATTTGAGATTAAATTATATTGTGAATATCTGCCGAAACAACCAAATTTCTCTGCTATCTTTCCCTCAGCATGGCTTTGTTCCTGATACAACTCGTACATTAACTACTTTGTGACGGGCTTTTCTTACTTTATGCTATAAAGTTCCCTAACTTCTTGGATTAAATCTTCGCCAAAATTCTTCGCCAAAATCTGTGACGACTAATATGTGATTATTCTCAATCGTAGTATATAAGTTTACTGAACTCCTACAAAACAAGGTCACTCATGCACCTGTCGTGTCATCATAACACTGCCTGCATAGTCCACATTCCAACGTTCAGTACAACTACCTCTGTCACCGGGTGATTGCAAATTTCCTACTCTCAGTCTACTTTCTCTTTCTTTTAACAATTTACCCAGTCTTGATAATATTGATGAAAATTTATATTAACGGGCGCCATCATCAATACGCTTCCTCTTTTCTTTTTTTGTTATGTATCCGCCCAGTCACAAATTAAATTATAGATACACAGGCTATGTATCTACATGCCTCTCGACTAGCTTTTAAATTAACAGTGGAGACGGGAATTGGGTTCGGATTTACCTTTCGTTTATTACTCTGCTTCTCTCTATTTCTTCTTTTTCTCCTTTATCAGTGCTCACTACCAAAGTATATAACTTAGCCCAAAAATCAGCGACTCTCAAACCATTACAAGGATAAGGGTCAAAAATCTGAACTTCACGTTAATTTACTTTGCATAACAATAACCATAATTTATTTAATATATTATTTTTTTTTCTTTCTTTTTTCAACAATAACAATCTTACATACAATAAATTACATTTACCCAACATTAACCATTCAACATTTTTATTAGTAGGATAGTATTTAATTATTCAAGGTTAGTATACCCAGTTTAACTATATAAGTACATTCTCTGTTCAACAATAACAAATCCCTAATTAATTACTTTAACCTTCTTTCTTTTTTTTTTGTTTCCAGGTATCTACTAGAACGTCTTGTATTATTCTTCTAATTTACTACTGACTTGTGTAATCATTTACATTTGCAACTTCAGGATAGTTCAATATATATATTATACCTTCTTTTTTTTTTGAATAAATAAAGGTTTTCAATTCATAATCCAGTCCTTAACTCTACAGATTACACTCAATAATCCCACCTATGTCTCCTATACGAGTCTACTAGTCATCTTAGTCCATGAAGAATTGTATTTAAAGATAGATAGGAAAGACAGTCTCATGAAGAAAGAAATAGAAGTTTAGGCCTATACCCACAGAGTGACTGTGGCGATAGACCACCGATACAGGAGCGGCGTCTAGATCTTGAGTTACAAACAATCTGACTCCTCTCCTGCAACCGGGAAAATATTAATGGGCCGCAAACAAAAATAAAATTTTGTAAATCGATGTCAGAGGTCCCTGACACTCTCTCCTAGAGGCACGTGGGGCCGTTGTTCGCCTCCAACATCGATGGCTTTCACAATCTCTCATAAATTTCTTTTCTTTATATGTTACTAGTATAGGCCTTGCCTACTACCAGATTTATTTGTTTGATTCGGGATACTTCAGGCGTTCCCTCACCTCACCCTTACAATCTCTAGTACTTGTTCATAAACTACTTATCATCAGTACACTACTCGTAATTACCGATTCTCCTCTTTCTAACCTGACCAATCATAAGCTATTATCTTTTAACCCCTTTCTTTCTTTAAGTAGAATTCCCTTCAGCTTATACCATTGATTTAATTCACTTGGTGGTTATTCTAGTTTTCCTACTTCTTAAGTTACTACTCTTCAGCATGGGCACCCAATCTTCTTTTGTCTCTAAATTCCCTAGAATTCTAACTGAAACTAATTCACGCCCAGATTCGTAAGCTTCTCTATAACCCCTGTAGTGACTTCTACTTCTACCCTAACATGTAAATTTTCCAATGGTACACACCTACTGCACTACCACTCGTAGGCCTTCTTTTGCCCTTCAATCTTTCCACTTCTTATCCCCCTCTACCATATTCCATACACCTTCGCTTGTAGATAAATCTCTATAAAAAAACATAACTTAACACTACAGGCCAGCATGAAATCTATTTATAGATAGTCACCCGTCACCTGAAAGAAACCCAAGTGGGAGGGGCCCTCGTAAGAAGTACTAAGCATGCCCCTTAATTACCTTTCTTCCTTACTCCCCTCGCGTCCTGTCTCAAAAATAACAAAGTTTATATGAGCATCACCAATTGCCCCTAGGTATGTATTCATTCGTGGGACAATCACCCATAAAACCCCAAAGTGAAGAGATCTATCTTTGGCATTCAGCGGTTAGGCTCTTGACTGCTCTTTCATAATTAACTTAGACCAGAAATAGAAAATAGTTGGATTACTGGATTTCATCACTTTACTTCTAGAATTCTCACTTCTATGTTCCTATTCTATTCTTTTATCATACGATACGGCGTCTAATCGCCACACATTACTTAGAAACCATCCTTACAAAAAAAGGAATATCTCAATTTTCTCACTCCCCAAACAATAAGAAAAAGTCTAGACGATTATACTCAACCAGTGATGTCCAACTTATCCTCCGATCCTGAGTTGTCTTCCATTACTTCCTGATGTCCATATCTGCTCTTATTCAGAGCGAGCAGTCACGACTCACTCTCACAGCTGATGTTCGCTGTAGCGGTGTCTCGTACTGGCCGACTTGGTGTATTCTTCTGATTAATGACTATCTCCATATAGCCGTGTCAAGGAAGTTCACAACCAGAATTTCCTTTAGATGAAAGTCTGACACACCATTATGCCAGAACGCCTCTACCGCTGTCACACATCCCAATCTCGTCTTCTCCCTTCTGCCTTTTCAACTTCTCTCTCTCGTGGTCAGGCACGTACTACTAACCGTCTTTCAGGTTCCACACGTCTCTCTCGTCGATTCACCGTCGACGCATGCGCACCTCTCCTTTTCTGTAATTCAAATAAATTCAGGGCAGTATCGATAATCATGAAAATGTTCAATATCGATTAGTTGCGGTCCCCCAACCCTTCCTTTGTTTAGGAATGGTCTCCTATCGTTGATTATGCACGTCGCTATTTGCGTCGTGACATTCTTCCCGCACTCACCATAAAAAAAAATAATGTTGACACAGGTCACATTCTTTTTTTTTTTTTTGTGCGTGTCTCTTTTACCAGCCTTAAAGAACTTTTACCCAGGTACAAAAGGTTTCAAGTCTTTAACGTGCCACTTCCCCAACTGTTTACCAAAACGGTTCGTCAGTTCATAACTATTCTCGCTAAGCTTTTTCTTTATTATAAAGGGGCCGACGAACTTTGCACTTAAGCCTGCTGCATAAGCTTGTGAGGCATCACTTAATTTAAAGTTTCTTCTTAACACAAGATCTCCTGGACAAAATCTCACCTCTCTCCTCCGAAGATTATAATAATGACTTGAATTCTTATAGGCGGTTTCTAAGTTATGTCTAACCATTAAACGTACCGTTTTCAATTTATTGAGTCTCTCCACCCAAAGTTTTGGAATTTCTTTATAAATCGGTTGGTTTTCCACCTTTTCAATCCTACTGATAATTTCAGGCTCCTTCCCATAATTTAGCATATAAGGAGTGCATCGAGTGGAACTATGCTTAGCCGTATTTATAGCAAAATTAAATTCTCTCAAATACACGTCCCAAACTGTCTGATCCTTTTGAATGTAACTAGAAATCATTGTTTTCAATACTCTATTGACTCTTTCTACTGGATTTCCTTGTGGTGAATATACAGGTAAATAACAAGGAGTTATATTAAAAGCTTTAGCTATCTCTCGCATTAATTTACTAGTGTATTGCGGTCCATTATCCATCAGCAAATATCCCGGAATTCCCCATTTAAGGATAATCAATTCATAAAATGCTTCCGTAACTGCTCTACTGGTTGCTTTCCTTAACGCTTTACACTCTACATATTTGGTAAAGGTGTCCTGAAATACAATCATATATCTGTTTCCCTTTTTTGAACGTGGGTAAGGTCCCAACAAATCAGTAGCTACAGTCATCCAAGGTTTCTCTTTCTGGTAAAAATGCATTGGTCCTGCTTGAGCCGTTTGTAACACTTTCTGTCTCTGACATATTTCACAAGCAGTAACATATTTAGCAACATCTCTAAACATTCCCGGCCAATAATACTTGTTTGCTATTCTAAAGAAAGTTTTAGCTATCCCCATATGCCCTGCAGTAGGTGCATCATGACATTCCTGCAATACTTTAATCCTAAAATCTTGCGGAATAACTAATTTCCACCTATTTACTGTTCCCTCTAAAGTTTGTTCTAACTGATCTAATCTTAGATGGTACAACTTCCCATCTACGACTTTCCAATCTGGCCAAAATTTAGGTTTACTTTGTACTTGCTCTTTCCGCTTAATATACCAAGCATCTTGTATATTTTCCCATTCCACTACTTCAGAGTTATCAGTCAACAAGAGGCAAAATTCTTCCTCTACCGTTTTCTCTTGAACTTTCCCTTCGTGTATTCTAGATAAAGCATCTGGAACTTTTTGTAATCTACCAGGCCTATGTATTACTTCAAAATCATACTCCTGGAGCAATAAACTCCACCTAGCTAATCGTCCGGTCGGATTCTGTAATGTATTTAACCATTTCAGAGCAAAGTGATCAGTATATACTTTAAAATGATAACCTTCCAAATAAGGACGAAACTTTTGAACTGCCCATAATATAGCTAACAATTCTTTCTCGACTATTGCCCACTTTTGCTCGCCTACCGTTAAAGTTCTACTAGCATAAGCTATTACTTTTTCCTCTCCTTCCTCTCCTGTCTGAATTAATGCTGCTCCTAATCCTGAAAAACTAGCATCGGTCTGTAGCACTAGGGGTTTAGTATAATCTGGACAAGTTAATATAGGACTACTAGATAATTTCGATTTTAATTCATCAAAAGATTCCTGACATTCCTTAGTCCAACGCCATTTCTGATTCTTTTTCAGAAGTGCAGTGAGGGGCTTTACAACTTCAGAAAAAAATGGAATGAATCGTCGGTACCAAGAAGCCAATCCTAAAAATGCTCGTACTTCCTTGACTTTTGTAGGGGCTGGATACTCAAGGATACACGAGATTTTATCTGAATCTACAGCAATTCCTAATGGAGTAATGATATGACCCAAATATTTTAATTCACTTCTGCAAAATTTTGATTTTTCCCTATTAATTTTCAGGTTAGCTTTTCTTAATTTCTCTAAGACTTTTTCTAACAAGGATAAATGTTCTTCAAACGTCTCACTAATAAGTACTATATCATCCAAATAACAAAAGCATTTCTCTCCTATCTCTTCTCTTAATATAGTATCAACTAATCTTTGAAACGAGGCTGGTGCGTTATGGATTCCAAAAGGCATAACTCGAAACTGATACAATCCTCTACCAGGTACGGTAAATGCTGTTTTTTCTTTACTTGCTTCATCTAATGGAACTTGCCAATACCCATTTTTCAAATCTATTGTACTGATATACCTAGCATGTCGTAATTTACTCAACACATGTTCAATGTATGGCAAAGGATAACTATATCTTTTTGTACAATTATTTACTTTTCTGAAATCTACGCAGAACCTCCATGTTTTATCTGGTTTCTTTACCATAACTACCGGAGACGACCAAGGTGAATTTGAAGGCTCTATAACTTTTTCCAATAACATTTTATCTATTTCCGCGTGTATAACTTTTTCCAAAATGGGTGATACTGGATAATATCTTTGTTTTATAGGTTCTGCATCGCCTGTATCAATAACATGAGAAATCAGATCGGTAAGTCCAGTACACTGATCAAATTTCTGTAACTGATTTTCCAAAAACATATTCAATCTGTCCCTTTCCTGAGGTGTAGGTAAAGTAAGAATATTATGTAGTTGATCTTCTTCTTTTAAATCTATAGCCTTAACAAATTGAAAAATTTTTGCTGGTTCATCTTTGAAATACCAAGTCCCATCTTGCAAATCTACTACTAACCCAATTTGTTTCAAAACATCCATGCCCAGAATCATATCTACTGCTAAATTTGGCATAATTTTACATTTTATCTGAAAGATCCTGTCCTGCAATTTCATCTCAAAAGTTCTCTCTCCTGTTATAGAACTATAAGTTTTATCTGCTAGTTGCACCACCCTAACTTCAGATTCTTCTACTGCTAAATCTAACATTTTACACAAAAAATCACCCTTCTCTCCCACATAAGTTTTATCTGAACCGGAATCTATTAAAGCAATAAATGTAATATCCTCCAGCAAAATTTCAACAAAACATCTATCTCCATTAACTAAATCTGTAGGATTTATATTTAACATCACACAAGCCTGATTTTTAGTTAATTGTCATAAGGAATTTGTAGGCCTAACTTTACTTTCTTGGGGCATCCTACAATCAATAGCCCTATGTCCAAGCTTATTACAATTATAACATTTAATCGTAGTGCGTGGAGTAACTCTACGAGGTGCCTTACACTCGAACTGCCTATGTCCTATTTTATCACAGTTCCAACATCGCTGGTTATTTGAAAAACGCAAAGTGGTGTTTTTACCATTTTCCCCCAACTCATCTTGTCTCTCTTTATTTTCTATTACTTTAACCATTCTAGAATCATTTACAGGACTTGAATTTCGTTCCTTATCCCACGTCTTTGCAGAAAAACTAACACTAGGTTTCTTTTGTAATTCAGACGATGGAAGTTCCTGTTTTCCCTGAATTCCTAACGCTGTATGAACCGAAGGTATAACAACTTGTCTCTGGGGTTTATAAGCCGTTTCTTTAATTGTAGCTCTAACCTGCGTTGGAGGAGGAATATATCTCTCAGAATCTAACAATATTTGTTCATACTGCCTACCTACACGTATTAAATCTGTTATAGTTTGAATCTCTGCAGGTCTAAGGTACAATTTTACATCAGGACGCAAATTTTTGATAACAGTCTTCATCATTTGTTGAGGACTCATTGGAGTACTTAGCCTCCTCATTAACGTTTGAATAGCATTAACATAATCAAAAATCGATTCTTTAGGACCTTGCGTTCTCTGTCTAATCTCATCCAAAAGCGCGTCTTCCTCATCAATAGGCAAGTAATATTCTCTAAATTCTTTCAAAAAAGCTTCCCATGTAGGCCAATCTGTTAATCTGTTCCTGTACCAAAGTAAAGCTGAATCTTGTAAAATTTCGGGTAATACTGACAATAACTCTGCACCCTGTAACTTAGAACTTTGTTTTAAATCTTCCAATCTCTCCAAAAATAAGTAAATGCTATCCCCAGGTTTGAATTTAATGTTCCATTTACGAACCAGATCCAAAGTATTTGGTTTATGCGGCTCTAACTGAATTGTGAACGATGGTACTACTGGTACAACTTCTTCTGAATCAGCTACCGCCATGGCCTTCCTACGCATTAACTTAACCCATGTATACACTACATCTCCATATGAATCTTGTGGAACCGTTATATTATGTTCAACTAAATCTTCTTCCAAAACTTCCTGACTCAGAGCAAAAGCCGTAATTAACACTTGAAATGACTGAGGGTTCTTGCGGGCATAATCTAACAAGCGTTGTCTTAACTCATCCCTTGTACCTGTGGTCGGTAACTTTACTCTATCACATTCTGCCTCTAAATCCGCCTTCCTCAACTTCCTAATAGCTTGGGTTAACTCAGCTGCTCTTATTTGTGCATATGGATCAACATAAGTAGCCATATTTATATATTAACAATACCACTGAAAAAAAAAGATTAGAACACAATAGTTCAGTCGTCTGTCTTAGTCATCTATAGAAGTCCTTACTTGTCAATAGTCATTATTCTTTTCCCAAAAATATGTTATTATTATTATATTTTTTTTTTGAGAATAAATTTCAGTTATACTAACCTAACTCCCAAAATTCTTTTAACACTATCTCGCCTCACGTTAGGATATCAAACTTTGTGATTTCAACACAACTCAACCCACGCTATGGGCTCCAAAATATATGATGACTCGTATTTCAAGTTTCCAATTCTAACTGATTAATGTTTATTTTCTTTTCTTATATCAGCCCCACGTAATGGGCGACCAAACTTTATTACGGCCCAATCACAAATTAAATTATAGATACACAGGCTATGTATCTACATGCCTCTCGACTAGCTTTTAAATTAGCAGTGGAGACGGGAATTGGGTTCGGATTTACCTTTCGTTTATTACTCTGCTTCTCTCTATTTCTTCTTTTTCTCCTTTATCAGTGCTCACTACCAAAGTATATAACTTAGCCCAAAAATCAGCGACTCTCAAACCATTACAAGGATAAGGGTCAAAAATCTGAACTTCACGTTAATTTACTTTGCATAACAATAACCATAATTTATTTAATATATTATTTTTTTTTCTTTCTTTTTTCAACAATAACAATCTTACATACAATAAATTACATTTACCCAACATTAACCATTCAACATTTTTATTAGTAGGATAGTATTTAATTATTCAAGGTTAGTATACCCAGTTTAACTATATAAGTACGTTCTCTGTTCAACAATAACAAATCCCTAATTAATTACTTTAACCTTCTTTCTTTTTTTTTTTTTTTTGTTTCCAGGTATCTACTAGAACGTCTTGTATTATTCTTCTAATTTACTACTGACTTGTGTAATCATTTACATTTGCAACTTCAGGATAGTTCAATATATATATTATACCTTCTTTTTTTTGAATAAATAAAGGTTTTCAATTCATAATCCAGTCCTTAACTCTACAGATTACACTCAATAATCCCACCTATGTCTCCTATACGAGTCTACTAGTCATCTTAGTCCATGAAGAATTGTATTTAAAGATAGATAGGAAAGACAGTCTCATGAAGAAAGAAATAGAAGTTTAGGCCTATACCCACAGAGTGACTGTGGCGATAGACCACCGATACAGGAGCGGCGTCTAGATCTTGAGTTACAAACAATCTGACTCCTCTCCTGCAACCGGGAAAATATTAATGGGCCGCAAACAAAAATAAAATTTTGTAAATCGATGTCAGAGGTCCCTGACACTCTCTCCTAGAGGCACGTGGGGCCGTTGTTCGCCTCCAACATCGATGGCTTTCACAATCTCTCATAAATTTCTTTTCTTTATATGTTACTAGTATAGGCCTTGCCTACTACCAGATTTATTTGTTTGATTCGGGATACTTCAGGCGTTCCCTCACCTCACCCTTACAATCTCTAGTACTTGTTCATAAACTACTTATCATCAGTACACTACTCGTAATTACCGATTCTCCTCTTTCTAACCTGACCAATCATAAGCTATTATCTTTTAACCCCTTTCTTTCTTTAAGTAGAATTCCCTTCAGCTTATACCATTGATTTAATTCACTTGGTGGTTATTCTAGTTTTCCTACTTCTTAAGTTACTACTCTTCAGCATGGGCACCCAATCTTCTTTTGTCTCTAAATTCCCTAGAATTCTAACTGAAACTAATTCACGCCCAGATTCGTAAGCTTCTCTATAACCCCTGTAGTGACTTCTACTTCTACCCTAACATGTAAATTTTCCAATGGTACACACCTACTGCACTACCACTCGTAGGCCTTCTTTTGCCCTTCAATCTTTCCACTTCTTATCCCCCTCTACCATATTCCATACACCTTCGCTTGTAGATAAATCTCTATAAAAAAACATAACTTAACACTACAGGCCAGCATGAAATCTATTTATAGATAGTCACCCGTCACCTGAAAGAAACCCAAGTGGGAGGGGCCCTCGTAAGAAGTACTAAGCATGCCCCTTAATTACCTTTCTTCCTTACTCCCCTCGCGTCCTGTCTCAAAAATAACAAAGTTTATATGAGCATCACCAATTGCCCCTAGCTATGTATTCATTCGTGGGACAATCACCCATAAAACCCCAAAGTGAAGAGATCTATCTTTGGCATTCAGCGGTTAGGCTCTTGACTGCTCTTTCATAATTAACTTAGACCAGAAATAGAAAATAGTTGGATTACTGGATTTCATCACTTTACTTCTAGAATTCTCACTTCTATGTTCCTATTCTATTCTTTTATCATACGATACGGCGTCTAATCGCCACACATTACTTAGAAACCATCCTTACAAAAAAAGGAATATCTCAATTTTCTCACTCCCCAAACAATAAGAAAAAGTCTAGACGATTATACTCAACCAGTGATGTCCAACTTATCCTCCGATCCTGAGTTGTCTTCCATTACTTCCTGATGTCCATATCTGCTCTTATTCAGAGCGAGCAGTCACGACTCACTCTCACAGCTGATGTTCGCTGTAGCGGTGTCTCGTACTGGCCGACTTGGTGTATTCTTCTGATTAATGACTATCTCCATATAGCCGTGTCAAGGAAGTTCACAACCAGAATTTCCTTTAGATGAAAGTCTGACACACCATTATGCCAGAACGCCTCTACCGCTGTCACACATCCCAATCTCGTCTTCTCCCTTCTGCCTTTTCAACTTCTCTCTCTCGTGGTCAGGCACGTACTACTAACCGTCTTTCAGGTTCCACACGTCTCTCTCGTCGATTCACCGTCGACGCATGCGCACCTCTCCTTTTCTGTAATTCAAATAAATTCAGGGCAGTATCGATAATCATGAAAATGTTCAATATCGATTAGTTGCGGTCCCCCAACCCTTCCTTTGTTTAGGAATGGTCTCCTATCGTTGATTATGCACTTCGCTATTTGCGTCGTGACAACTTAATATTCATATTGCCTAGGTAATAATTTTCAGTACACTCTTTTCTCTTTTAAAGAGAAGGAAGAGCAGGAAAACTCTTTTAATGGTTCCTTATAGTCTCCTTCCTCTCGTCTGGTCTTTTTGTGCTAGGCTCTTGGCATCCTCTTCTCTCTTTCTGAATTACATATTATGCTCATCTCTTTTTTTAATAGTATTTGTTACAAAGATTTCTGAAATTTCAAATGTCTTGAGAAAAAAATCAATAGGCTATATACTTGAATATTATCCTCCTTTATTAGATGGTACTGCTTGATCCCCTTCCTTCGTAATGTATCAGATTTTGTTCTCACACTTTGTTTTTCTTCTTCTTCTTCTACTAGCTTAGCAAGATACTGCCCATGTCGTTTAACTGATCCAAGGTCACAGTATGTTCTGTGGATATTTTGTCTATGTTGCTCAGTAAACTTATTGTTGCACTGTCGGAGGCATTTAGAGCAATCTAAGCTTCTCATGTCTTGCAGGAACTTTAGAATTGTTAGTTGAAATGTATGCTCTATCATGCTGCAGGTTAATTCTTTCTTTTTCACTCCTCTTTATCTGCTTGCTTTTTGCGTTTTCTTGGTTTATTATTTTCTTCAAAGTTAACATTATCGTCTACAATTTCTCTGTCCTGATTCTGATGATACACTTGCGCACTGTCAACATCCTCACGTGTTACACCCTTTACAAGACAGGGTCCATTTTCATTACTGGTCTCTGTAATAAAGAAAATATTCAGAGAATGGAAAAAGAAAATATTTAGCTGGACTGGAACATCACTCAACACAATCAGTAGACTCGTCCGGTTGATATGAAGGATCACAATCTGAATCTGAATCAATGAACGGCCTGAGCATCTCTTCAACTTTTTAACGTTGTAATTCTTCAGATTCAGATACAATTAATAATAATATAACAATAACAGTAATAATTATTATAACTATAATAATCACAAACACACGCTAATAATCACAAACAAACACTAATAAACACATTCTAATACTTACACAATTTCTCTAAATTCCATTCCTTCTGACACATTTTCACCATCCTTCTTCCTCTGGACTGGACTCCACTACGATCATGTCTACTTGCAAACTCATTCAAGACTGATAATTGTTAAATTTTGTTGATAGGAAGTTCTTTCTGATTGTTGTCACCGAGTGATGGCGGCAATCCGTTTACAACACATGGCGAAAGCAACAGTTCTCTTAGGATCAGAGAAACGTAACAGCTGTTCCGTTTCAGAAATTATCACTACCTGCTGCAGTCTCAAGACGGAACAGCTTTTCCGTCTGTGTGATTCTTATTATTTTCCTAAAAATGTAGATACGCTAGCAGCTAGAATGGAAACCAGTTTAGATAGAGTTACGCTTCTTTGATCCCAAGATAGATCTCAATTCGGTGTTTCTGATGGTAGTATCAACTCAAAAACGGTAAAAATGTAGTTACGTCTCTCTGATCCTAAATGGGCGTCTTCTTGGAGAGCTTTTTAGCTGGGAATCAACGTCTCCACAGCGGCTTCTCTATTGGAATTCTCCTTCCATTCTCGCAACTGTCTCAGGAGTACTTAAAGGAATTTAGCTCGCTGATATAAAAGAATATCATATTCGATTTTAATCAATACCTAACCACAACTTATTCTTTGATGAAAGTTCTAACAGGTTCAACAAATTGCATTAAATACTTTTTCTTATGCAAAACTTATGCAATCCCACAAGAAGGCTGACACTACCATCAGAATAAACAGGTTAACAATATTATTTCATGTAAAATTTTCATTAAAATTTGACAGTAGAATTTACTATATTGAACTTAAGCCAGCCATTAATGAAGGTCACTAAATACGTTGAGAGCACCTGTATGGTCATGTAGCATGGCGCCTGTGCACATTGTGAGTTTGCTAAAAAATCACATTGTGCGTACACCTCGCACAGAGAAACATAATGTGCGCATGCATCATGCGTGAGTTGACTTTCTGAACAAACCTATTTACACTGCATTCACTCATTTTCACTTCACCGGAGAGGATACAACAATGACACTTCATAATATGGAACGCCAGCAACGTAGGTAGACTAGAAAGAAATTGTATGCGGCAACTAATGAGACGAACGATCATAGGAAGCCTTTCAGGGTTCAAACCACGTGAAAACATGGACTGCAGAGGTGCGTTCAGAGTGATATAGCCTACAAGAAACAGCGATTTCTTTAGAAGTACAGTCAACCCTCGATACATTTAGTCCTTGTTAAAAAAAAAAAGGAACTGTAATTGTAGTGTAGTGTTTAACAGCTGAATAGACACCGGACTAAAAGAAGTGAAAGTTTGAAATGTCTCGTTGTATGAAGGGCTCTTTCTACCTGCTCCACCCTCATGCATGCTGCCTGTCCAACTACTTAACATAGCTTCCTCATTCCATCGCACTACATTTACAATTAGGGTAGGCGCACACGGAGCCACTTGTGGTCGTGTTAGGCGCACACGGGACCACTTGTGGTCGCCACCGGTGGTCGCCACTTTATCCAGAAATATTTCCTCTTCTCTCATCAGTTGCAGAATGGATTCCGATTTGGAAGCACTAGTTGCAGTTTTGCTAGTGAATGCCTTTCTCTTAAATCATCTGCAGAAGTGAAATATTTGGGGATTATTACTGATCAACATTTGAAATGAGATAAACACATTTCATATATATTTTTTTTATTATCTATAACATATATATTTTATTATATAATAAAATACGAGAATCAATGCATAAATTTGTAAGTCTCCGTGACTGTATGGTCATTAACCCTAGTGGTTTATTTAGCCCTAGTCGAATCCGTTACTCAGTGTGACATTATTGGATGAGGAAGCATTTCTAAAATGTTTCTACTCCATTGACTTTATTAGAATAACGCATAATCAAAATTTGTTTTAAAAAGTGGCTGGTCTAACCACCTGAACTAATCTATTCCGAGTTTAATGTATTTAACATTAAGAAAATCTATAGTCAAAATAATTTGATCCCAAACAGAACATCAGGCAATCCTAATGTTTGTATGTACGTGCACTAGTCTTTGTAATAAAAAAGTATTAATGTATAAAAGTTGACCACCGGCGTGGTCTTGTGGTTAGCGTCGCTGACTACAGATATGTCGGCCCGGGTTTGATCCCCGGTACCTCCTCGGATTTTTCTGAGGTAGGAAGGTCTGGAACGGGGTGCACTCAGCTTCGTGATTTAAATTGAGGAGCTACTTGATAGAGAAATAGCGGCTCCGGTCATGGAAACCATCATTAATGGCCGTGGGTGTCCACATGCTGACATCATGCCCCCCACCAATCCTGTCATCTGCCTGGGATAGATGGCGCAGCGGTCGTTTGGTAGAACTTGTATCTTCAAGGATGTAGCGCCACGGAGTATAAAAGTTAGCTTGTGTGCGGATTTTTTTTTCTTTTACACTCATCTCCTGAAAGACTGGAACAAACAGTTGGCACATTTTTTCCAGGATTTTGTTTTATCTATCATACTACTGTAAATTAACACGGCATATCCCAAATAGCTGGTTTCAAATTGTACAACTCAGAACAGCAACTGTCGTGATAAACTTATCTTGATCAGTCTGTTGTTTATTCTTTCAAAAGACAAGATTTTCTTTTCCACGCTGACTCAAGATGTAATGTTGATACTGCATGTATGGTATTTGTTCTCTCTCCGCCACAAACAATAAACTCATTGATCCAACAGTACATCCTGAAGCTTTGCTGATTACGGTAATTAATACGAGTGTGTTATTTTCATAACATCGTCCTTCCTGCTTTCCTTCTCCCATTAATTATTAATTGATTTGTTCTTTACTTCTTTTGTTAATGCATTTTTTCATTTTTATTTTATTGTTACTCAGTTTATTTTTCGTGCTGTTTCTGCTTATCAAGCAGAAAAACAGTTTGACCCAAAATCTCTAGAAGACAAAACAGCTTTCAATGAACATCAGTTCCTTTATCTTCAACTTTGTTATTATTAGTAGGCCTACGGCAAGAACTTGATAATTTTGTACATTGTTTATACCACTATTGAACGTTAGCTGGGATATATGTAAATATGTATAGTGAATTAAGTGATTAAATAAGAGCAATTTTTATGAAATTATTTTGCATTTTTCGTTTTCAAGATTTTTTTATTACTTTATTTTTTATTTTTTTAGGTATTTGGTCATTTCGGCGTATTGTAACTTATAGTTTTTTTGTGAAGTGTTGTTCTCAATATGCACCAATTGTTTCAGTTGAGTTACAGAGAAGCATTTCCATATACAATAAAAATCGTTACTTTCAGGCAAATTAAAATCATTTTATCTGAGAAACTCCGTCAATTCATATTTTCTGTATTCATTTTAAATTTCACAGATCCATGTATCCCAGTAGCAATTACTTACTTTTATTAGCAACAAAGTGAGTGATTTTATTGTAAATTAAATATAATGCTCTATCGTACATTAATTTGCTATCTAAAATCAACACATTACAGAAGGCTAATTATCAGTAATAAGGAATAATTTATTGATTTTTAAATATTTTCAGGTCATAAAAGCATTTTTTTATTTTAATATTTTATAATATATGCATTGCCCTAGTTACTAGGCCTATCTATTATATTTCACATAAGGGCACGCAATAGATTAGCGACCAAAGTTCTTAAAGAAGGGAGCTGTATGCCACTGTAGCACGCCAGAGGGAGCTGTAAAGCACTGTAGCACGCCAGAGCGCCTGTGGCGACCACAAGTGGCTGCCGTGTGCGCCTGAATTCGACCACCGGTGGCGGCCACTTGCTGCGAGAACGAGCGTCTCCCCCAGCTTGTGGCTGACACTGGCGTCTGCAGTGGTCGTGTGTGCGGCTGCTCCATTTAAACTCCATGTAAAGCCTTCCCGCAGCTTGTGGTCGCCACCGGTGGCGACCACAAGTGGCTCCGTGTGCGGCAAGCCTTAATGACAGGAGAACAGTATCTTCTTGGAAATACAGTACAGTATGTTTCTTAAAATAATTTTCCTAAGCCTTAGGCCACACGGGCGTGTTTTGATGTTGCGGTTCTGCGTGGAAATACAGCGTCGGAAAGTCTGCAGCACTCATGGCCACACGACCTATCTTTTCACGCTGAGAATGTAGTGTAAACAAACATGGTCTGTTTATTCCTGTCATTGTTTTAGCGGCTCTGTGGGTGCAAATTATGGACGACTCATTTTTTTATGCAGTAGTTGCATCTTGGCCTACTCTCCCGTGGTCCTTGGAAATATACAGCAAAACGAGACGAAAAATAAGTTAAACTAATATTTGTATTAATAAGAGGACTGACTTTTAACACAAATTTTATACCGAAAATTAGATTTCTTAAAAGTAAATAATGGAAAGGAATTTAAAAAGTGCCTGAATAGAAAGTTTTATGGATCCTTTAAAAGTAAGCAGGTTTTAATTAAGTTTAATAATTTAATAAAATATTGGTCTTGTAAACCAAAATTAAGGAGGGGGGAGAGAGAGAGAGAGAGATAGAGAGAGATAGAGATAGAGAGATAGAGAGATAGAGATAGAGAGAAAGAGAGAAAGAGAGATAGAGAGATAGAGAGATAGAGAGAGAGAGAGAGAGAGAGAGAGAGAGTGTGTTTCATAGTTATCCATTAAGTGGTTTCCATAGAAAAGGTAAATAAGCGTGGCGATTAAATTTAAAATAAAGAAAATAAAAAAAAAATACTAATGACACAAAAATGTATTTTTAAGTGGTATATTATTACTAGGGCAAGGCATTTAATTACCATAAAATAGTGAAGAAATGCAAAATAAAAAATGCATTTATAACCTAAAATTACTGAAAAATGACATAAAATTTTAAACAACGACCAATAAATTTTCCATTATTACTTATATTTAGTTTTTTAAAGTAATGAATTGCTAAAACCAATTTAACGGATGACAGTGTGTTATATATGAATTTACAATATAAAACAAACTTACTAAAAAAAAAGTAAATGTGTACAACCTGGACACCCTTATGCGAAAAAAAAAATCCTTTCTGAACTGGCGTGCCCATCTAATTGCCCCTACAAAATATGTGCAATTTAAAGAGAAAGAAAAAATAATTATTTATTGCTACAAGACAAACTGGGTGTTTACACTCAACTTGAATTAAAATGAACTATGTATATTTGGCGGATATTCTCGAATAAAAACTATTGTCTGTGCCTGGAACGATTTGTAGGCCTATATGGAAAAGCTCCTCTTTACCTCCACTGAAATATGACCTAAAATGGCGAAAAAGACCTAAAAATGCCGAAAATGACCTAAAATGCCGAAAAAGACGTGAAAATGCAAAAAAAAACCTAAAAATTGCCAAAAAATTACCTATCTCTTGAAAATGACGAAAAGTGCAAAATAAAGCAAAAAATGCAAAAACTAATTGCCCTTATTTAATAAATTGTTTAATGATACACATCTATATAATTTTAGAGCTATCTTTTAACTGGCATATAAAAATGATGCAAAATCAATTGCCTTGCAATAATTATTACCATAGCATACCAAATGAGAGTAAACATTTTCATAACTGTGGCTGCAATGAGTATGAACTATTTTCTAAAACCCTACCTCCCTCCTAAAAATTGGTGGAATAAATTAAGAAAAATTTTCCAAACATTGTACTTAAAACAATATTAGTTTCGTTTTCATTATCCATATCTTCCCAGTTTTCTCGGACTACTACTGCAGTTATTGATATCCCGGTTTTTAAAATCATGAACCCGGATACCGTACAAACAAGGGTGTTTCTGTACTTCCAGTATAATTAATTCACTATCTAAATGTTCCATATTCGAAATGATTGCGAGAACAGAACTGCAACAGCTGCTTGAAAGGATGCACGTGTGCCCACTCAAGTCAAGAGTGAAAACCAACAAAGAAATGGACCCCAGCCCATTCTCTGAGCGGGCAACTTTGAAGTCGCAGCAAAATGACTAATTTTCTGCGATGAATCACTCCCATGTGGCCCGTCTCACATCTCTCAATGTAATATAAATATTTTGTTTGTTTTCCTGCATAACCGCAGCGCGGAAACAATCCCGTGTGGCCTTAGGCTAACAGTCATGCCAGTTTTAAAAGAATTGTGGAACTGAAACAAAAAAATTACTGCAAGGTATATTTTGTAAAAAATCATGTCTTATATTCACTGGTACTGAATGAATTGGCAAAATAAAGAGGTTTCTTATGTGTTTTATATGGGAGAGGATCCGTTCATTTGCATTTATTGGCGCAGTGCGAGCGTGGAACTGTAAAGAGGGGCATTATATCGAGGATTGCCTGTATTTGCATAGCTAAATCTGCTATCATTGAAAATTTACCCCTGCACATAGAGTAGGACTACCGGATAAGTAAATAATTTAATATCAGAAATGGTTACTGGATACAAACACGTTAGCAATGAATTAGAAGTGTAGACCTTAAGGGGGCCAAGGACCACAAGTTGAACATCACTATCTGGGGGATAAAAAAGTGTGGTGACTGTGTCGGACATAAGGATTTAAACACAGAGAGGATAAACAAACAGAGTGCCGCCGACGACTAATTGAAACCATGACAATGAAGGTCTGTGTGGAGTTGCGATTAGTGACTTTTATGACAAGGTTTTGCCAGGCTGGCTCACACATTACGACCCCCAAGTAAACCTGCACATCAGCTACATCCACACGTAACGGCGTCTCTTCCGTTTGCTCAAAATGACTAAAACTCCTTCGTACGTGAGTTATCTCTACAAATCCACGTACCAATGTCGTTCCTAACTATGAAATAAAATCTGGTTTTGTTAATTATTTTCAGGTCAGCTCCAGTAGTACTCATCGAGTAATGGCGGTCCCTGAACTGGAAAGTTCAGAAAAAATTAATTCCCCAAAAAATCTTAAAATTCCGTCCCTTGATTTACACGAGACAAATCACAAAATACCTTACATTCATTTGTACTGACATATTTGTTTGTTTTATTTATACAACCAAATTGGTTGTATAAATAAAACAAAGCCACTGCTACCTAGCCGTTGCTTATGAGAAGGTTGAGAATATAGCAACGGCTGGCTGTTTCAAATAAATAAAAATTTCCCCTCCCTGCATAGCCGCGGCTCAGGCTACTGGTAGCAAGTGCTTGAACACCTGCATCCATACCGCTCGGCACATGGCAGCTGTGTAAATAAACATGCCACTTGACTGTCTGTGACCGATTTAAAATTTAAAGTTCAGTATATAATGTATAAAAGTATTGAATTTAAAGAAAGAAAAGCTACTTTGGGAGAAAGGAAAGAGACAAGAGAGTGTGAACATGTCCTCGTAGTTGTTACATCTCTAGGCCTAGTATTAAAAGGTCCTGGGTTCAAGCCCCAGTGTCAGAGGAATTTTTCTCCTACAGTATTCTCTAGTATTCATGTTTTATTAGAAAACCTTGATTTTAGGGCACTAAAAATTATGTTTAGGCTTGTAAATTAATGAATTAAGCATTTAACTAAAACAGTAGACAGATATAATTTTACTTAATTTTAATAAACAAAAGTTAACATTTTATACTAATAAGCACATTTCGATATTTTGCTTACTTGTACCGTCATAGAAACGTATTATGGTTTAACATTTTAAATAATACTTAACAGAGTAGGCAATTGTCCTAAAATCACAAGTATACTTAGTACCTATTAGGTAAATAATTAGGATATTTTATAATCTTAGCAGTTTTAATAGTTTGCTCTTGTGTAGACTGTACAACTGAAGAGTCTAAAAGCTGGTGCTCTACCCCGTTTCTTTCATTCCCTCCAAGTATTTATGTTTGTTTGAAGAGGGGGCATAGTCAAATTGATAGCAAGACAAACAAACCCGGATAAGCTTTTAAGGGTGTGAGATTTGTTCAGATCAGCTTATTTTGTCCCACATTAAATAGCTTTGTAAGAGGATGGAGTTTCCATTTTTATTTCAATATGTTTTGCTATTAGTAAAGAAGGTAGGTCTACATATATATGTAGTTCTTTTATTAATATTTAATTATTTTCCATAATTAATTCATAAAATACGTTCGTTTTGAATCTACTTGCTACATAATAGATTTTGAGTTATTTAGTTTACAGCATTACAATTTGAAATAGTGTTAAAAGAATTATTCACGTTTGAAATATTTTAGTTCATATTGATAACAGTAAAATATGAGAATGTGTTAGACCTATAATGATGTATTATTTCATGATTATTATTATTATTATAATAAAGAAAAGTAACAAAGTTAAGTTACACATGTTTTACAATTTTATTGTACAACCGGTTCTTTACATCTGTGCACATCATAATCCATACGTTCCTTATAAATTACTCATATTGGTTAAAAAATCACCCCCATGAACCCCGCCAATACGATTAAAAACTTCACTTGAGCAAGCTGAGTCCGCAAATGAGGTGCCTCAGAAAAAAGGAAGCCGCTGCTACCAACAGAGAGCCGCGGCTTAGTTTTATTTATACCAAATCCTAAGCAGCGGCTGAGCTGTCAAGGTCGTTGAGCAACGGCTAGGCAGGTGGTTGAGGAAGCAGCTTTTTATTTATACCAAACCAAGCAGCTGCTATGAATTAGTGAGTTTTGAGCCGCGGCTTGGTCTTATTTATACCACCAAATTGAGTTGAAATAATCATCGTGTTTCTTTTTCGGATCAATCAGATAACATTGTCTGGTTTTCAAAGTCCCAGCTCATACATTGACCACTTGCGTGGTCCAGCGGTTAGCGTATCTGACCCCGGTACCTCCTTGGTTTTTCTGAGGTAGGGAGATCTGGAACGGGGTGCGTCCAGCCTCGTTCTGTCAAACGTTAGGGCTAGTCCCCATAAGGGTTGTAGTGCCATGGAGAGATTTCATATGGCACTTTAAACAGCAATAAGTGATCCTTCTACACACTCTGTGCTATCAACTGTTTTCCAACACATTGGTAAAAGAACAGCAATGTAATCCGAACTCTAGGTCTACATATCAGTAACCCCAATAGTAGGCTGTCGGCCGCGGTGGTCTAGAGGTAGCGTGCCCGCCTCTAGAGGGATCAAACCCGGCCGCGGTCGATGGATTTTTCAGGACGTAAAAATCCTGGCCACGGAGTCCTCCGGGAGGGACTTTAATCTGGGGGTCCCGTGTCGTAGATTTACGGCACGTAAAAGAACTCCAAGCCTAAATTAGAGCCTCTGGACAAAATTTCTCGGCCCTTTCACGTCCAAGAAATACTTAGTTTCCAGAGGGGGGTTGCGAGGCGATGGGCTGTCCTTCTACCCTCTCTCGGAAAATAAGCATATCAAAATTAGTATAGGTAATGAAAGCTCCATAGGAGGCCCCTTCGCCCCACCTGGGGATCATAGGGTACCAGATACAGATACAGAATAGTAGGCTAATATTTATGCGAATTTCAAAGCATCGATATAGAAAGAAAATTGCGATTTTTCTGTTACATATAAAATAAATAACATTCAGCGTTAACACTATAATAAAGACACTTTGCAAACATTAATACCCTTTGAATGAAGCAAAAGGCAGAAACCCCTAATTTTAAATTTTGGATTAAATGCTTCATCGTAGCGTATAACAAATTATGAAATCTCAAATTATCTGAAACGCTTTCTCTGATCAAGGATCACAATCCCGGTCTTATACTTCAAATGTGGAATCAGAGTATTGGAATCCTTTTTAATACTCTTGAGACTGAGTGGTACACAATGTGTGTGTATGTATGTATATATATATATATATATATATATATATATATATATATATATATATATTAAGTTGAAACATCGATGATCTGGTGAAAACTCTCCGTAACATTCCGATCTCTTTAGTAAAAATGTGTAAATTGGATAATTTCGTGCCACAGGGGTGTAAATAAATTCAAGATTATACTCACACAGAGCGCTTAGGTCAGTGCATTAATATAATAGTTTAAATTATGTTCCCTCGGGGAAAAAAAATTGTCTTAAAACGAGTAAGTTTTGGATAGGACGAGATGAATATGTATTTATTAACTTAAATTTATTACAACAGGGGAAAAGAAATTAAAGTCGCATACTCACGCTGAGTAAATCTAAAGCAAATATGAAAAACGCTGTTCCAAATAATTTATTATGAGTATGGAATTGTACCAAACACTGTTTCAATAAGTAGTTAGGCCACTATTGTGATAGTATTTTCATTTATGTCATCCTAAGAAGAATAGTTAAGAATAAAACAACAATACACGTACTAACTGCTCATTTTTGTATGCAAGAACCATAAAAATCCTGATTTTCTTTCACACTCAAATACAAAATTGTCTTGCAATTAAGAACTTAAAATTGTAGCAGACACTCTTTTATATACGTTGACAGTTAACATCAAAGAAGTCGCCGCCCAACCTTGTCGCTTGACGTAGTTGCCACACTGCATAGTGTTAAAAAAGAGAGCGGGAAGATATAGATGAAGCAAAACATTTGTGGCAATGGCTTTGAGCAATGAGAGAACTGGCAACACGAATTCAGTCAGCGGTTTCTTTTGAGAAAACCTTTTACGGTAACAACAAACACCGTAATATGAGAACAAAGTGAGCCGCCCGTCAACGCTATGAGCGAGGCGACTATAATTTCAGGCTTGTTTAACATTTTGAATTATCGTCACTATTCTCATTAATCACGTTTTACAATATCAAACTTACACTCCAACGCAATACTTCATGCCACTTTTAAATTAAAAAAAAAAACTTTTAATGTTTAGAAACATTGGTAACAGAATTCCAGTTACAATAGAGGAGGTTCTATCGAGTCGCGAACGACCCCTGATGATCCTTTAAGGGGATGTTCTCAGCGGGTTTATTTCCGGGGTTCGCCAGTTGCCAGTCCGCAACCTAACATTTAAACCTAAAGACACAAACATCCTGTCCTGAACCCGGGAAACGGATTTTTCACTACTGAATAATCCCCAACCCGGACGGGAATCGAACCGGGACGCACGGGGTGGAATACGGACGCACTACAGACTCACCCACCGATGGAAGCATTATTGCATTATTCTATTCTAAGAATTATTTCTTCCTGGGTGGATTCTGATATCCACGAGACTTTGATTGATCTTTCGTTGCACACTTTATTTTGGAGTCAACTTTACGCAGGACTATGAATATCTTCGTGTACTGACACTCAGAATAGTAATAGGCCTATCCTATGCCAAGAATGATAAAAGGACAGGTAACTATTTCTTAGAGTGGACTTTGATAGTTTTTCCCTCTGTAGTCTTCAAATGTTTTCATTGTGGTAGCCTATGATTTAGAGATTATGAAGGGAAGTGTGTTCCGTATTCTGTTATGTCTTGCCACTGGAAATAGGCTTTTTAGACTTAGTTGACAGCTATAAAACTGCACTGCGGTGCTTGTAACAATTGAAAACATCACAGTCTGCAGTTCTGGTTTTTTTTTTTTAATTATTTTTTTTATTATTTTTTTTTTAACATGTTGTAGTTTGAAGTAGCCGACACCAAAACACCAAACTTTACGCTCCTCTACAATATACCTTATAACCACAGTTGAATGTTGCAGCGATTTCAAGACCATACCAAATCCAGGACTTGGGACAAGATATTCTTGAACTCACCTCCCAACTTGTGTAGCGCTAATGTCGCTAAACAGCTGTGACTGCTTTAAAATGGCTGACCATGTTAAAGCTGATGATGACTGCAGCACATTTAAAGCTCAAAGAAAACGTAATAAGAGTGGTAAAAAAATGAAGTAAAACGTCACGAAGCATAATAATAATAATAATAATAATAATAATAATAATAATAATAATAATAATAACAATAATATTTTTCATTAAGGAATATTCCACAATACAATGGTTTTCCTTCATCCCACAACAATCTTTTGCCTCCATAAGTCCCTGTCCAAAGAATCTTCTTCACTAATCCTTTTCTCGCCATATTCCTTTTCACCCCATCCATCCGGCTCTCTTTGTTCTTCCCTCTTCTTCTTTTTCCTTCTACTTTCCAATCCAAAATTTTCTTGGGTATTCTATCTTCTGTCATTCTGAGTACATGTCCATACCATTTCAAGCGTCTTTCTTCTACAATTTCCAAAATATTCTTTTCAACTTGCATTATTTCCCTTATTCTATTATCCCGAATTTTTTCTTTCCTGGATTTTCGTGCTGAACGCCTCCAAAAATCCATTTCTAATACTATTAATTTATTTTGCTTGTTGTCTGCTTATGGTCCAAGTTTTAGCGCCATATAATGTTGCACTTTGGAATAATGCCTGATATATTAATTTTTTAGTTCTATATAAAATATTTTTGCCCCATAAAATTAAATTTAACATTCCTATAATTCTCTTCCCATAATAATAATAATAATAATAATAATAATAATAATAATAATAATAATAATAATAATAATAATACGCAATGTTTCATGTAGTTGCTCACTGAATATTAAAATTTTGAATAGTTTGTTTTTAAAATGTGAAGGGCATAACATATTACAAGAAATTTACAAATTCTGTTTTTGGTTTATATATTATCTTACGAGGTATTATTTTATCCACCACTGTGGCGCAGGGATGCGTTCGCTCTCTTCACGAAACGGGCCCGGGTTTGATTCCTGGTCGGGACAAATTTTCCCAGATGGGGTTATTCCTCATATGAGAGAAGAGTGTCTGGAAAACGTAAGCCCTTGCCGTCCCCGGGCGTCACCTGGATATCATTATCTTCTTCAGATCACCCGCACCTTGTTAGGCATGAGTACAGGCGCGACTGGTTTGTCCCGTCCTATGTGTTTGTGTTGTCTCGGAGGTGTCCTTGGCATTGGGCTGATCATCAATCTGAAGAGGTCCTCCTTTCTGGTTAAAGTAGTATGCATGTGATCCAAAGGTAATCCCTCTCCCGACAGGTCGCGGTCCTGTAAGGCTTTGTGGGCAGCATAAACATCACTTCAATAGGATATGTTACTAAGAAAAAGAGAGTGGTCTTATCTTCCAGTAAAAGTTTAATTTGGAGTAAATCATATGTTTATTCAATGTGATTACCAGTATTTCAGAAATATCCCAAGACCATCTAATTCGTACATCCCTCAGCAGTCAAGGATGAGCCTTACAACATTGATGAAACCCATGAATTGAATGTAGGTCTAATGCAAGGAGGGGTGAAGTACTTTCTGCCATGCACATTATTTAATATAGGCCTAATATTAATTAGTTTTATGTTTCTCCTGAAACAATCTGTCTCGGACTTAGGGGCTATTTGAAACCACCATTCCAATTCAGTAATGTAACGTTCCGCACACGTATGTTACGATCACTAGCACAATGATACGTCTTTAACCCTACAAGTACCATAGATTGACGTTTTCGACCGTTGTCTCATCAGTGTGGTATCAAGGGCTACTTTTCGACTTTTATAAAAACCATGGAAAGTGAACTACAGTGACATATTTTGCTAACACCTTTAAACTACGTTGTCAGGCAAGAATCCACAGATATTTTATCACAGGTAATCCCACGAGAGTTGACGAGTTTATCGATAGATTCGCGACTGCGCAGCACCATCGAATTTATCTGATGAAACTCGTCAACTCGAGTTGGATTTATTAAGACTATTCCATGAATAAAAGTGTAACGGATTATACAAATAATAATAATTACTTTCGTGCGTTCTATAAAAACAAAACAGTTACGAGATATATCCGAGGAACTGCTTTAGAAGAAGGGCGAATTATTAGTAGAAGTGACAGTGAAGATTAATATATTCCAAATAAGAAACGAGGGATTTCCTCAGCGCCCTACAATTCACAAACATAATCTGTGTTTCTCTCTCTCTCTCTCTCTCTCTCTCTCTCTCTCTATATATATATATATATATATATATATATATATATATATATATATATTTCATATTATTGTAGTATTATTGTATATATGTATATCTGCATATTATTGTAGTTTGGTAATGCAGCTAGTATGATGACTGAAAATCTGCTAGTATTCAATTGGGACTATTTTGCATGTGGAAGATTTTAGTAGTTTTATCTACTTTTTTCTGTTATTTTATTGCAAATAAAAGTTTTTCTTCTATGTTATAAATCTGAGGTTATCTATAGGGTATCGTACCTTATACATCCAGTCCCTTCGTTCTATACATAAATATCACAAAGATGGTAATCTCTCGTAGTAATATAGATCTCTCATATATTAACATTTTGCTGCAAGCCCACAACTTATGTAAATTCGATTAAATAATTTTTACCCGAAGAAAGGATATTCCAAATCAAAATATAGAAAATTATTACACTTATTTTCTGTATATATGAGGTAATAATACCGTATTATGTATACGAAAATTACAATTTATAGGACAAACGGAAGTACAGATTTCTAATCCTAGCACATTGAGATCAATCAGTTTAACATTAACTCAAGCATTCCTCAAACACATTCAGTAATTGCCATCTTGCAACCAAACACAACTTCGTCTTGTCAGTGCGATAGAGGGGATAGGAAGTGATGGGATGAGCTACACATTGTAATAATATCTATGTTTGCTAGTACATGCTCCGCAACGCCTCAACGAATTTCTATTACGTTCAAACACTGAAATTTTGGGATATTTGTCTGCTGAGTTTCCGTTCCACAACACACAACTGTTGGCAACAGTTTCATCACTGAATGCGAAAAGTTGGTGCACAAGAACAAAGCAGTAAGCTAGCCAACATACAGCACTTGTGACTCGCATATGCCTAGGCCTGAGTGACAAACACGGCATTTAAAACGCATTCATGCTTATCTCCCGTTTAAGTCAAAGAAAGAAAATTGTTCTGTGTTTTTCAACGGAAAATCAAACAAAAATTTTTCTGTAAATACACAGCTTCTTTTCATGTGTCACGTTAACTAAAAATTAGAACAATTTGGCATACGTTCTATTAAGAAAGAATACACAATGAATATCTATAAATGTTGAAAGTTTCCGCTCAATAAGTTATATTCTGCTTATTTAATAGAAAGAAAGTGTATCCTGATATCCTTAAATAGCACTACGAACTGGAAGGTCGCAGATACGAGTCTCGGTATAGTCAATGGCTTTATAATTTCACTTGGCCAAATCCTTTTGGTGGCTCTATGGTCAAGGGGATGAATCAGCCTCTAACAAAAACGAGTAGCAGGAGGAATGTTGACAGTAAAAGCTGCCAGGGCTAATATCCTTATAACTCGATCGGTAAGACCTGAGCCAAACAAACGGCTGCGCAGTAGTCTACGATGACGTAATCTAGACCTGCCTGACCTTCATAGCACGTGTAAAAACATCTTAGTTAGCCTCACAGCATTCAATAATGTAGATCCAACAGCGATATTCTGTGAGTTACATACCGTTACTTAAATAACATTCACTTTATTTTAGTTTTCAATATTTACGGGCATAGTTTGTAATGAAAAGTACAGTATATGCATTCTCTTCTGCCTTTACTCCATTGCTACCGGCGGACGATAAGCTATCTGCGCGTGTTTGGCTCAGGTCTTACCGATCGAGTTATACCTCCTTCCTGTTGCGAGCATATAAAAACCTAGAAGTTTCAAAGTTCACGAACCCTAGGCCACTTCGCAGCTCTTATAGACCTAATAGGCTAGAAATACTACTCTTGCAACCAGAATACATCAGAATCCAATTACCGGAAAATAGAAATGTAAAATTCATGCGGGGAATATTTTACGAAGCACTAACAACTACATTCATCAGATTTTCGTACAACGCAGGTTTAAAGTTAAAAGTGATTTACACCAATTCCATTGTACAAGGTGATAATTTGTTTATGCAATGAAGTATATTATTCCCTTTGAAATTTTTGTTTAGAAGCACCTTCAATTTATTTTCCTTTAAATTTCCATCCTAAAATTAAGCTGCGTCTTATGGTCTGGAGTGTTTTATGGTTCGTAAAATACGGTACTTGGAATGAAAATATCTCTATCAGTCCATGAGAATAGTACTTCAATTCCATTTTGACCGAACTGTGATATGGCTGTCATCTTTCATATGAAAAAAAGTTCCGAAGATGGTGGTTTTATATTACGAGGCGTGATTTTAAAGTAAATGCCATTTACATATTTTGCCGCTGCAGCATTACAGTCGCGATCACTGCATTCATTACGAAGCCAGATGTAGTTGTGAAGAATCGTCACTTTGTGTTTCCCTATTATTAGAGCGTCGAATGTTACAAACTATCGAACGGCCCGCCGACTGTGAATCAGATCAGTGATTCGTTTCTTGAATGCGAGAAATGTTACGCCAAGAAACATTATTCGCTAATTTTGTTGAGGTTTATGGGGAGACAATAATCAGTGATGGAATGTTGAGGATGTGGTTTAGACAGTTTAACGAAGGTCGTGAAAAATGTGCATGATGAATCGCGGAGTTGCCGACCGTCTGTGATCATGGGAGATTTGGTGCACGCTGTGGAAGAAAACATCTGCTTCTTCATATGAAGAAATTCCTTGGTGGAAAACATTTCAACGACGATGGTGTTGTGAAACATAAAGTGCAGACTTTGCTTTCATCACAAGCGGCATCGTTCTTTGACGAAGGCATAAAAAATTGGTTTCCCGTAGCGACAAGTGCCTGAATAACGACGGTGACTATGTGACGAAGTGAACAAATCCAACACACGGGCCTAGACGGCCGTTCGTGCTTTTGCTATGCACAAGACAAAGAAAGAGAAATGTAACCCTAATAATACAATATAATACGATAAATTATAATATAATAATGCTACACAAAGATGAAGAAAAGAAAAAAAGTACTAGGCTAATAGAGGTGTACATATTCTGATTTTAGCTTGCCTGCCCCTTTGAAATTCTGCAACCAGTCACAGCTTTAAACTTGCTTGACTTGAAAGCAAGCCAGATTACAACGATGATAAGAAATACTGTCGCTATGAGTCACAAGCTCTTTATAACTTGGTGGGTTGCACAAGACCTAAGGAAACTGCAAGGCCTGGCGGAAAGAATATGAAACTGGGTAAAGCAGTGCACTGGTAAGTCGTGCAGTTACGTAGTTGAGGAACTTCAGATGTGTTTAGAGAATTTTACCCTGAAGGAAGCCGAGGAGAAACTAAAATGTGGACAGTTTGAATTATCAATGAACAAAGGTACTAGTCCGGCATGGGAAAAAATTTCAAACATTTTCGAGAAAACGTCATAAAATCATTAATAACAATAACAAAAATCCCTTTAGGCAAGCCTACAAGCTGAGGTAGATTTCGAAGTTCTTTTGTTTTAATTTACTGTCGCTGCGTAGCACTCTTCTTCTTTAGCCTTGGCATGACAAACCCGCAATAATAACTGCAAAAAAGAGGAAAGATAACTTTTACAAACATTCAAATCTCGCCTTATATGATAACTATCAAGAAACTAGTTATTGATTTGTAGAGTACTCATCAAGAGCTTTTCAACGATACCCCACAAGACGTAGTTTCGAACATTTCGAATTTCCATCCCCATACCCCCGCCCCCACTCGTACTCCCAAAACCCCCGAATCGTTGGTGTCACTGTGAACTCCATTAGGAGTACTCTAATTTATTCAATCAAAGTTTCCCTCTATACTTCATAGGGGCCGATATATAAATGTTTTAAAATTTCAACCCCCTCCCCCGACCACCCTCTTGCGCCAATTTTGCTCATTAACGAACTTGTCTGAACAATTGGGCCTAGAAATAACATAATAAAATTTGATTCAGATATTTTGAAAATTACGGCCGCTAGCGTGTAAAGATATATATATATAAATATAAATAAATAAATATATGTATATATATATACATATACATATACTGTATATAAATATAAATATCACCATTTTTTTTAACAGGCGGTGGTTTCGTACTTATTGAGGCATGAAACGTAAAGATATGAACGATTTTTTTTAAAGTCATTAGGTAGATTTTTCTTCGAAATCTACCTAATAATAAAAATAATAATTGTGTTAAGACGCTAAAACGATTTTTAATACTTTATCCACCTTTTATTTATCTGCATGGTGAATTTCTTCTACCAGCATGTAGAAAAGCAAGAAAGTATTACCTACACTTAGCAATTACAGTTGTTTAGCTGATAGGAATGTCGCAAGCTTATTCTGGCTTGCCTAGGCTGGGTTTGACCTGACCCAGCAAGCTTAAAGAAACCTGCCTGCTTCCTAGCTATGACGCTGGCAACTTGCTTGCCTGGCGTTCAATCGGGTATGGGCAAGCTAAAATCGAGATTTGTACACCTCTATAGGCTAATGACAGAAAAGATATGACAAAAATAATACAATATCATACATAATAATACAAAGACAAAGATTACTCCCCTTGCCCCTCCCTCCCATCCTTTTCTACCCTGAGCTGTCGGACTTTAGACATGAATATCCCTACCCTTTCGGAGAATTTTGTGTCACTCAACAGCTCGAATATCGCCATGTGACCTAGTCTAGAGACAACAAAAGAGTCCGCAAGATATCGTTGCCTAAGCATCTCAGTCAAAGAAGAATGCCGTAGAAGCCCTTAGCGTGTTTCGAAGGGTGGGAAACAATGAAACTATTTGGAACTGAGAAGAATGTATGTATAAAGAAATTACCCAGCCTAAAAAATCAGACTGGCAACTCAAGAAGGCGGAAGAACTAAGTCATGTAGCAAGAAACGACAATTTGAACGAAATTTGGAGAAAAATCAAAAGCATATGTGCAGGGGGTGGATTAAGATTAAAATCACCCCAGATATATGGCGGGATCATTTTAGGGGCGTTTATGGGGGAGACGGGGACTGGGATGGTTTAATAGTAGGTCCAGAGGAACTAATGGGGACTCCGAGGATACCAGCTTTCGACGCAGAGATCACGGTGAAGTATTGTAAGGCATAAGGTAATGAATGATATTAAAGTATTTGGAAAATAATGTTATTTTTTAAAATTATTTTAAAAACACGCCTCGTATTTCAAAATTTAACGCATTGTATAAATTGTGTCATGCTAAATTTTATGTTTCGAAAACTTAGTTTGAGAAAAAGCAGTTTAATCTATAACGAATTCAAGAGCTTATAGTGCAGTGACCACATTAATTATCATTATTAACTTTATACCGTGCCAGTAGGAATAGCTTGCTCCAACAATCTGAAACCAAGAAATTTTAACATATATTATGTTTGTCTGTTCTATAAAATTATGGCTGGGAAGATAAGGTCCCTTCTCCTACTGTATTATTTACGTTCTGGTACTACATAAATAGTCCACTCACTCTCTCTCTCACTCTCTCTCTCTCTCTCTCCCTCTCTCTCCCTCTCTCTCTCTCTCTCTCTCTCTCTCTCTAATCCTTTGCCCCCATGTTGGGGCGAAGGGTCTCCAAATGGAGGTTTCTGTACCTATGTGAATTTTGTTACGCTTATTCTCCTAGAGGGGGCAGAGGGACAGGTGGTAAGCCCATCGCCTCTCAACTTCCCTCCGGAAAATAAGGTTTTACTTGGACGTGAAAGGGCCGAGAAATTTCGTCCAGAGGCTCTAATTTAGGCTTGGAGTACTTTTACGTGCCGTAAATCTACGACACGGGCCCCCCAGCAGTCCCTCCCGGAGGACTCCGTGCCCGGGATTTTTACGTCCTGAAAATCCCATCGACTGCGGCCGGGTGTGATCCCGCGAACTTCGGATCTAGAGGCGGGCACGCTACCTCTAGACCACCACAGCCGACTAAATGGTCCTACTTTTCTCAATTTTGAAAATAGTGTGTTTGTAATTCCGTATTTTATCCTCACCTACCAAGGTTTTATACATCGTTCTTTTAACTAGTGGATCACTCTGATTATCCTATGAAAAACTTCACAGCATTGTCTTTTATTTTTTAAAAAGTTGCTCTTTTTTGTTACTTTATTTTATAAAATAATCTAATTTCATAATTAAAATACACACTACCTAATGAATTGTAACAGTAATATTTAAGGAGAGGGAAGAAGATTAAAAAAACCATGATGGGATCGGAATCTATACCTTTTTACTCGCACTCAATAAGATTACATTTAAAAATAAAAGGCGAATACTTAAAAAGAAATAGAGCAGGGGATATTCGTCATCGGAAAAAAAGTAATTTCTACTTCGGAAAAAAGTATATCTGGGGAAAACATAATTTAAATTTCTGAAAAGATTAATTTAAATTCGAAAAAACTCAAATCTTCGGAAATAGTAATCTTCATTTCGGTACACTATTAAAATAAACACATAGTCCTAAATTAAATTAATGGTTATTAAAATTTTAGTTTCCTAACAGAACAGTAAAGTGATCCCTATACAGGCCATGAAGGCCCAGAGGGTTCCAGGAGGTTGAGGCTCCCAGATTTTGGAGATTCGGCACGTGAAGGTGGTAAGGTTGTCAGCCTTACGCACCCGCCGCCTTTACCCCACAGGATTGCTCCTGGTACTCATTTCTGCTAGAGGCTGAGTCGACCACAGGGCCATAGTGCCACCAGAAGGTCAATTGACACATCTCAACGACCTCATCGGGAATCGAACCCGCGACCTTCCGGTTTGTAGCGCAGCGCCTCGACCACTGCGCTACGGCGTACGCCCTAACAGAATAGTAATTACCAAGGCCCTGATTCTGATGACTAGACATCGGAATTATATGCACTAAAAACTGTTAAAATATGCATGCATCTATGCTGCTAAAATATGTAAAATATGCACAAAAATCTCGAAAATATGCAGTTAAAATGCAATCTACTCACATTCAGCGTGTCCAGTTATATGTCCTCCTGCTGACTGTAATTGGATTTGCAGTAGAATATCATCATCTTCTCTAAGTGTTCCTGAGTAAATTTATGTCGTCTGTTGGTTAGTATGAGTTTGTATGCTGACAATAAGTTGGAAACAACAAAACAATTGTTGACAGAATCAATAAAAAGAAATCAAACACATTGAAAACAAACTTAACAAAATCAGTGGTTCAAAAGCAAACAAAATTAAAGAAAAATTCCTGTCATGCCTAAATGAGAATGAAGGGTTACAAGTGTTGCGCAAGATTTCAGAAATTTTAATGGGTAACAGTGTAGAGAACTTGGAGCAGATGGAACATCTGAGCGTCAGTGTTACAAATATGCATGATATTGAACGTACATTTTCAAGATACAAGTCTCTGTTCCGTGAAAATCGTCACAGCTTTAAGATGCACAACTTAAGATCTACTTTCGTCGTTCAATGCAACAGTTCTACACTTGCTGACTAGAATGACTAGATGAGTAGGGATACTTCTGTAAATATTGGTTAAATAAGTTAATCAAAATATTTTCATATTTTTTAACATTTTCGACTTTTTTAACACACAAAAAATAAATATTTTCGTTTTTATAGGCACCTAAAAGTCCGAGCCCTAGTTGATACGAACAATAATATTATGGTTAGGGGAGGGGTGTTTATTTCTGTCGATGCTTGTCTCTGCAGTTTTATTAATTTAAATGAGAATTCAACTATCGGTGATATTTTATATTACTCAAGCTGCAACCAATTCTACCCGCTGCGGCAGTCATGACTTTGACGAAAATAAACTTCGAATGTGAGTTGACTCCGAAGTCTCCTTCAATCTAGATTTTGAACTGGGATGAGCGCACATTTAAGAATAGATTATTAATAATACAGTTCCGTAAAATAGTCACATTACTTATATAAGCTTATGAAATTTCTTAGGATCAACCTATGAAAATTTGATGTATAATTCACAAAACTTCCTCTGCCCAAATAAAAGTTAGCCTTCCCTTAAAAATAAGAGAAAGTTGTCGCCAATCTTCGTGTCACATCCCTAAAAGGTACCTAACCCAAATACAAAATTTTCTTTTCGTACGATTTTCCGTTGCAAGATGCCGTATTGCAAAGAGCGCGTATTCAGAGTGGGTGGCTTATAGCTACCCTTCAGAGAATTATTTAGAAAAAGTGTTTCTAATAAAAGTTTTAGCTCTTAGTATAAGCAACCCACGTGAAAAATTTAAAGAAAATCGTTAGAGCCGTTTTCGAGAAAACTTTCTTTATGCAAAAATAAGGAAAACGTGTTTCCAATCTTCGGTTCACATCTTGAAAGGTATCTGACATAAATACAAAATTTTGTCCTTTTATCAAAATTCATCTGTCCAAAATTCGAGATTTCGCTTGGAAAACAAAATATAAAAAATATTAAAAAATCACTAAAAAAAAAAAAAAAAAAAATTACACAATTTCGGGAGTGTATTTTGGCCTAATTGTTCGCTTTATTAACAGTAAGACCCACAGTCTGTCGCTCATGAAAACAATGTATATCTGTCTGTCTATAACTAGTGATGTGGGCCGGAAATATTCCCAGTGGGAAGGAACTTATAAAATGGGAATATTTCCGGGAATATTTCCCTGGCCAGGAAATATTCCCAAAAAGTGGGAATTTATAAAAAATCCTTAGTTTTGAACATTTTAATGCTTATTAACAGTTCAAGTACCTTAAGATTAAACTATTTCTCATAAGAAAGTTTTCCTATGATATAATTTTTCACTTATTTTCAAAAGCATCTTCTTTTCAAAAATAATAATTTTTTTATATTCTCTTAGGTTTTCTTTATATACTTGCCATTCATAAAGTGATACCTCACTCACATTTATTCAAACAGGATTAAAGATAAGTAATTTAATATATTTGTAAATAGATTGTGTTGGTATTTAAAATAAAATGCCAAAAACCAACACCTTCAAGATTATCATTGTTTAATATTACACAAACACAAATTTAAATAGAAGTTTACGGTAACTTATAGTATCTAATCACAAATCAGTCCCATGGTCTAGGCCTAGGCTAATCCTACTGTAGTATGGGGGGAAATTTAGTTCTTTCATGACTTACGAGGGGAGAATATTTTCCCTCCGCTCCAGAAATTCATACACCAGCTAGGGTTGCCACCTTTTGGTAAGGCTAAGGAAAGACACTTATCAAATACCGTATAAGCAGATCGCCGGTCTTCATATCTAAATTTATACATGGAACAATTTATTAATAATAGATAGAATTTTCTATTTTCTATATTCTATATTAAGATTCAAGTTCTTCAGTGTGCCATAAAGATTGTTTTCTGTGAAGTCAAATACTTTCCCTAAGTAACTCAAAGCTTTCTCATAGAATTTCTCATGGATATGTTTTGACAAAATTATGGCGAAGCGGTAATTTATGGCGTGCACAGGTCCCCCTTCCACTGAATAATAAAAGACCCTTGCACCAAACATAATATGTCACAACTATAAACAACGAAATAATATTTCATAATAAAAAAAAAGACTTATGCACCAAAAATCATATTTCACAATCATAGGAGTGGGAGTGGGGGACTCGTGTGCAGCATTTAATATCTTTTTTGCAAAATTATGAACATCTGCAATCCAGACTCTGACTATGTAATGGCTTACCACTAAATTTAGGAATAACGGGAGGCACATTTAGTTAATTCTTATTGAACAAACGACACACAAAACACACAGAGAACATGGATTCAAATTACAACTGATAACACTTGCTGTGCTATAATTCCAGGAACTGTACTTGGCAACTTAGGGTGGCGTGTCATATGTTCTGTTTATGGTACTTCCCCGTTGGATTACGCCGGGTGTGCTGATCTAGGTCATACCCCAAGAATGCCTGCACGACTTATACAAACAAAGAATAATATAATGAGCGGTGGTTTCACTGCTGCCAATACGATACATTTTAGCGATGGAACGATATCAATATCTTAATCATGAGTCAAAATTCACAAAGTATGCCACCAAGAATTGCTTTCTCATATTTTGTTTTGGAATAATTTGACATCCCACAATGTAATGCGTCCCTCTTAGGCATAATTCGGGTTGATGAAAATGTTCTTAAAATGCGGATGTCCTTATGTTACTCCAACCATCACACTGCAGACTTCAAGAAACAAAAAAATCTTCATCTGCAGTGTGATGGTTGGAGTAACATTAGGAATGAGTCTATTATCAACTTTGTTATTTCAAAACCAGAACCATTTTTTTGTAGATTTTAAAATGACCAAAAGTGAAAGACACAATGCCGAGTATTTTGCAGAGCTCATTGGATCAGTGATTGAGAATTATGTACCTGACAGATACTTAATGGTCATTGCTGACAATGGTGCATGAAGGCAGCTTTATGATTGGTGAAGAAAAAGTATCCACACATGTACCATTAGGTTGTATTGCTCACCTCCTTCATTTATTGTGTTCAGACATTTTAGGCTGCCTAACTGTTAAAAGTTTCTTTGGTGAAGTAATTGGAATTCCTAAAGATGATAAAAAACAGTCACATTTTACAAGCAATATTTGATGAAATCTCATCTGAAAAAGATTCAAGGGCCGAATTGCTCTGAAGTTGCCTGGAAAGACAAGATGGGGAAGCCACCTTTTTTGTTTACACAGTTTGCAATCAAATAAAGTGGTGCTACAATATTGGCTGTTAATGAAAATGCTGACCTTGAACCAATCATGAAAAGAAAACTTCTTTATGATGGGGTGTTTTGGGTCAAAATCGAGAAGATTATAGATTTGCTTACACCAATTGTACATCTCATCACTGCAATTGAATCCAATGAACTACAAATCCACAGAGTTGTAAGAAAGTTGGATGATTTGGAGAAAAGTTTGGCCCAAAACTTGCCATTTTCGCCCCTTCAGAAGGCTGAAGAAAAAAAGATCATAAATAAATTCAAGGAAAGAAAAGAACCAGGGCATATTTATACTATTAATTACCTCATTTTCATTGTTAACTATGTGAAAACCCAGTAAAACATCGTAAAATATTTAATATGTAATTAATCTCTGTTCATTTCTTATGTTCTTTCATTAATTATGTTTAATATTTGAACTTCTAAGAGTTTTTTAGTTTTATTTAACCTAATCATGATTAAATTTAAGTATTATTTAACACTTAATTGTCACTTTATGTAACAAATATGTGCCTCTGAGTTATCTTGCTCGTAAATCATAAATTCCCTATATTTTAATTTAGCAGTTTTGGAGTTTCATTTAACCTAATTATGATTAAATTGAAGTATTATTTAACAATTATTTGTTACTTTTTATAATAAATAGGTGTCTTTGATTTATCTTGCTTGTAAATCTTAAATTCCTGGGAATTTATGAATTTTGGGAATATTTCCGGGAACATTCCCTGGGAATATTTCCTGAAGTTTAAATTCCCGGGAATTTTACATCACTATCTATAACGCACTTTAGATATAATAATAATAATAATAATAATAATAATAATAATAATAATAATAATAATAATAATAATAATAATAATAATAGAATTCATTGTCGTTAAACAGTACAATGTACAATGTTCAGCATAACGTACTTGATATGTATATCTTCCCTTAATCCTAACAAAATTGGCTGAATTAGGTTAACTATTATGTCTTATATGCACCAATGGTAGCACTGGTTACAACATGGTGACGACATGGTAACTCGAATCGCTATATGATTGGTTGATTCATAGTATATAATGACTTCGGAGCTTATAAGTATCTAAGAATATTCAGTCTTATACCCTCAAAATATAGAATAGTGAGATGCCGTCTACCAAGGATGTGGGGGCAACCTTTTACAAATATCTGTTAAGTGAATTATCTGGCAAGTCAATAATTTATTATAAACAATTATATTACATGCATTGCGGAAAGAACACACTTATTTGTTAGTTTTTAGTATGGTACAATATTGATTGAAAATTTTTACACTTTTTATACGTAAGTAACTCGGAGCTTAGTTTTATTTTTATGTAACAAAGTAATTATTATTAATTTTGCATAATTCGTTGAGTTTACGAGTTACATCAGATAAATTCGTTGCAGCTGCATTTATCGATAAACTCGTGGGAACAATAATACGTGGGATTGCCTTTGTGGGATTGCCTTTGACTATCCAAAAAATAACACTTGGAACTGTTCCATCTTTTAATAATTTAAATGGGGGGGGGGGACAAGAAATTTTCCGCACCGGGTACCACCTAAGCTTGCTACGCCACTGACAGGAAGCACAGCAATTTAACACACTAGAATGGAAGACACTATCGTATACTCAGAGGGAAGGAACGTAACAAAAGACATGCCCACTTTGCAATTGAAATTGCTGGTGAGATATCTTGTAACCCTCAATATTTATCAATTATGTAATAATAAAGATGTTTAGAAGTCAATTTTTGTATCATTAGAGAAAACTTTATGTCGAGTTTTCAGCAGGAAAAAAAATTATGATATCCCGTAGTCCAAAAACAGATGAGAAATAACTTTTTTAAATTCCGTTTTATTTATTCTCTTTTGAACACCGAGTTATGGTGTATCAGGGTCTGATTAATGTGCGATTGTTTTCTGTTGTTGCTGTATTTGTGGCGCTGCGGCACAGGGATTGCGTTCGCTCTTCTCACACAAGTGGCCCCGGGTTCAAATCCCGGTCGTGACAAGTTACCTAGATGGAGGTTTTCCGGTTTTTTCCCTACCCTCTGAGACAAATATATATACTATTATTATAGGCGTACGATCTATTTACTCCACGGCAGTGTTGCTGAACTTCTACATGGAGAGTCGATCCAATTTTTATGACTTGACGACACTGAATATATTGTAGTAGCTGGGACGTACAGATGTCTTGAAGTTCTATTCACAATTGCTTTCTGTGAGCTTCACTTAACGGGAACAGTGAGAGGTGAAGGTAGCGGTCACATCTATACTGACCTTATTTTGCTTAACCAGGTTAATAACAGCTAGAATACTTTCTAACCACAAATCTGTAGAAGAACTTTCTAGATTTTTAGGGTAAACACTACAAAGTCTTGTTTCAGTTCAAATATATACAGACTGGTAACACTCTGAAGATTTTCTATGGTAAATTTCTATGGTAAATTTCTATGTGTGAAAAATAGCTTTAAAATCAGAATTTCCTTTTCCCTTTTATTTACATGATTTTTAGGCCTGTTGGAATAATCCGCTTTCCACTTCCTTCAGCTGGACATTTAAAGGTCTTTAACGTGGGTTTTTAATGGCGTGCTCATGTCTATCTCATTCGCCGTTACTAATTTTACTTATAAAATTTGCGTAAATTGTATATCTTAAATTATCCTTACGTTAAAGTTGTATTAAATATGTGCTTGAAATGTTTCTACACGAAAAATAACAGATAAAATGAAGTTATCTTACAATAATATTTAAAATACTTATTTTTATATCATTATTTGCGAAACTTGATACAGTAGGCCTATAGTGAAATAAAAGTTAAATAGAACTTTTTTTTTTTAGGAATTCCTACTAATTTTAATTTAACAAGACTTCACCCGTAAGGAGGCTGCCATTATAATACAGTATGGGAGTATACAGTATGATACAGTATAATGGGAACCAATAAAACTTCTTAATATATAACAACAAAGTATTCGAATAAAAATATAAACTGGACACAAATCTATTGGATACAATAGGGTAATATACAGTAACACTTCAAGTAACTGTCAGATAAGGAATTTAAATTCAGGTGGTATATAAGTCTAAGTGGTTTCGAAGAATGGCTATTGAACCACGTATTGCAGAAATGCGATATATTGGAAACGTATCCAATTAAGGCCAAAAGAGTCCCAGCGCCGTCGAGGTGTTGTGGTATTGTGCTTCGTGTGCGGATCATCAGCCCATGACAGAGATTGGACTAAGTTATATTTTTTGTTGTAGAAATCCACGATTGGTTCATAATTATATTGACTTTTCTCGGCATCCACTTCTTCGGGCTGGCCATAATGGGTCTCAAATCGTATTGTAGATCCAAAATACATGCTTACAGTATTTGCTAGATGGTATAAATGCGATCCGGGGAATTCTTCATATACCGAGTAACCGTGATGTCTGTTCGAGTTGGCATCATGTGTGTCCATAAGCGGGTAGGAAAGAATTTGCTTAAAATCTGTAAGTTACTCAAAATTTTACCATTAGAAAATGAAACTTTGATGCAGGGAGATTTTGTAACGATACTTAAAAAAGGAATATTCATTTATTGAATCAATACTACTGGCTTCACATTTTTCATACTAGTCGCTTAGAAAATGAGATTTTGAAACATATCAGACGTCCATCCTCTTAGGCCTAAACATTATAGTGAAAGAAAGTATTGTATGCATATATGCAATAGCTTATTCGCGCTTGGTAGAGGATTTTCTTGTTCAAAAACTGAATTTTGCTTGTAAATTAGCTCAGTGGGTTCAAGGATCCTTATAACAGAATAGCAAATACCCGCGCACTTGAGAATAATGAATGGAGAAGGTAGAACAGCGAGGAGGAAATGGATACCAATGTTAGACAAATTGAAGACAGAACAGAAGCAAACACTGGTGGAAATTGAAATGCAAAGTTGTAGAAGATAAGAAATTGCAGAAGAATATGGATTGGTAAGAGCGTAAGCCAGTGAAGTAAACATTAAGTGACTAAATGAATTATGTCTCAAGGATACTTAAACTTGAAAGAGTTTCACATTTTAAACTCTCAGAGGGTAGAAAAGAGAACTCCTGCAGTTATATAACAGCGCATATTATATTTAGTTTGTAAGTATTTCAACTATCTAATTTCTTTCAATTCTTTTAAAGGATCGGTAAATTGAAACATGCCTCAGTTTTTGGGAACAATATTTATCTTTTAGAGTTGGATTTTTTTAAAGAGAGACATTAAGTTAGGTTACCTATTCAATTATATTCCAAATAAAACCTCAATGTAGTACGTGCTTCAGAAGTGCAGAGCCCCTTGGAACGCACGTGAAGCAATCCGCCGAACGTTCTTCAGTGAGGTCTGTTACGGTGCATTCTAAACTGTTTTTTCACGTTTAGTCAAATCAGTCTGATAAACTTAGTTTTTGGTGATAGTTGATGGCGAATCAATACCCTCCTCCTCTATTAAACATGGTGAGGCCATATCACACAATGTAGATCATAAATTTTTATTCGGTTGATTGTTACGATCATTTAGCAAAGGGGAGCACTGGTAATTCACAGCTGTAATCGTCTCTGGCTTGCCGGAATTATATACCACAGGAAGTCTTTTACATGGCTCTAAATCTACAGAGGTGCGACTGTCGCAATTACGCACACACACCGACCTGGGCCGGAATAAATCCCAGAATCTTGAGTGCTGAAAGACAGTGCCATACTGCCTGTGTTACCCAACGAAGCGCTTAAATAAGTCAATCTATAGACAAAATAGATGATTTAGGTCTCCACTTCTTTTGCAAAATTTGTTAGCGACCTGCATTAAAGGTAAGCCTCAAATTTAACCCCAGGTTGCACAGATTTTGCACGTCTAGAACGTAAGTATACGATGACTGAACAAAAAACAGATTTTCACACTCTTGAAAACAGTTTTTTATTCTAATTTGGCATGCATGAAATTTACAGTTTCTCGCTGTGAGTTTACTGAAATATTCCGCAATATTATTAATCTAATTGTGTGAATGTTGTACACTATTGTGTACTTACTCATTATTAACAAATTAATGCACTGCTCGTTTCCTGCGGGAATTTGGGAATTCAAACGTGAATAAGTATACAAAGGGAACATATTATTAAAAGCACCAAAGTTACATGCATTTAAAACTGTAATTACATTCACAAATTAACCAATAACAAACCGGTTTATAAAATTACATTAACCGAATGACTAATCTATTGACGTTTGTAACTCGTCGTTTTTTATAACCATTGAAACTGAGAGCATCGCTGAATGCATATTTTATGGATAACGTATGTGGAAAGTATTGGGAAAGAATTAAATGAGTCGTCCTGGGTGGGACAGTTAGTATCGCGCTGGCTTTCTGTGCACAAGGTTGCGGGTTCGATCAAGGGCCACGTCAATGATATTTATGTGTGTTTCCTCTTAAGGAACTTATGCAGAACTTTGTTTATGTTGTTCACTCACGTTATGTATTTTTCAGGTATAGATTTTTTAAATATTCACATTGCATTTTTTCGCAAAAGTGTCTAGATCTACTGTAAAGCCTGTTTGAACAACGTCCCTTAAAGGGATACTTTATAACTAACTATGGATATTTATAGGGAACGTGACTGTAGGATATATAAAAGTATTGTTCTTCTAATACCTTTCAATCCCATAAGACAAGTTTGGGACATTATAACGGACAATCATAGTGTGGATAAATGTTATATAAGTGTTGTCCATGACTATATATATATATATATATATATATATATATATATATATATATATATATATATATATATACAGAAACATATATACTCACAGTATGCAGCAAAACAAACGTCACTGAAGATATTGCTAACCTGGCTTTCCCTAGCAACGATGTGTTTATTTATTGTATATTGTATAATTTGACATATTGTGAATTTAGTGGTGTTTATTTCTACAATTATTGTTCTCAGAACAGAGGAGAAGGTGTCTTTTGTGGTACATTATTTCCGATCATACGGAGTAAGACGTCAGCATGGGCCAAATTTGTTATACGTTAAACAAAATACGATGAGCTATTTAATAAAGAGACATCAAATAACAGAAAAATAATAGCTGTCGTTCAGAAATTCCTTTAGACGGGATCAGTCTTGTGTCAATAACAGAAAAATAATAGCTGTCGTTCAGAAATTCCTTTAGACGGGATCAGTCTTGTGTCAACGAAATGGGACAACAGGACGTCCAACACCACAAACAAGAATCGTGGACGACTTCTCCAACAGGTGTTAAAGGCCCATACGACTAACATCACTGGAACTTGGTTTGAGCGATGAGTCTGTTGGGTGGATGTTTAAAGAGCTGGGCGGATTCGCTTATCGCATTTAAGTTTGTCGGCGTTTGACTGAAAGAGGTTATTATAGTATTGCAGCCGAGTGTTGTCCATAAGGTTCCGGATTTCTTCAGTAACATTATTGTTTCCAGATGAAAGCCCTGTTCACCTTTGTGGCTACAACAACCGGCAAAAAAATCACTGAACGGTGCGCGTGTTACGATATCGAGCGGCGAGTCAAGTCATGGAATATTGGGCCCTTATTTCGTCGAGGATGCTGCACAGAATCAACAAAAAAGTAAACCAGAAACGCTACTGAAACCTCATTCCTATCCAATTCTTGCAGAATTTGTGCCGCTTTAGTCACGCCAGAAGCTACCCTTCCAATAATAATGGACGAAGTAAAATGGAACTACAGCCTACAAAGCGGGAGAGTCCCTTGCTCTTCTGCGACAACACTTAGGAGACCGCCTAATTTATCTTGGAACTCAATTCCCGTACCCTTCCTGCTCCTCGGATCTCACGGCCCCATATGCCTCCATATGAAGCATGTTTTGAATAATCAGTTTTCAAGACCTTCAAATGTTCTCGAATTATGCGAGAAGATAACGTCTTTTTTTTTGTCCCTTCAGAAACCTTTGTTCACTAACAGTTTCAATAGTTTTCGGAAACGTTATAAACGGGATGGTATGCATTTTCAACACATGTTTTACAAACGCAATTAAATAAAACTTCAGTGTTTGATTTGCCGCTGTGTGTGTATGTATATATATATGTAATATGTAGGCCTATATTTTTACACGTGGTATTCTTAATGTAATACCAAATACATCATATGTTAGAAATTAGAGAAATTATTTATTTCTTAATTATTTAGCTCCTCTGCCGAACACATAGTCTATCAAAATTGTATGATTTTCGTACATCATGAAAGAAAGAATTAGATGAAGAAATGAATGAACAGATTGGCTCTTGATCATTTTCTCTCAAGCCAGTCTACTTCATTGTTCGTAAAGTGCATGGAAAATTAAATTAGTTAGTTACAACATATGACTTATGTTACAAAAAGAAAATAGCTTTTATTCAATCACGAATAGAAGTATATTGTATGAATTATCATTTTCCCACGTGGTAGTTGAAAATTCTCAGTACACGTTTCTTTTGTGTTGGTGTCAAATGTCTACTACTTTTTCTGCTAAACTATTCTGTGCAAACGAGAAATTTCAGATACTTCTAAACTACCTTACACAATATGTATCAAAATTAACTGCACTTTTATTCACTCTAATATGCAAAACATATTTTGTATGCATATACTGTTAAGCCTAGTCCTACTGTGTTATCTGTAGGGGACTGCATTGTCAGAGAAGCATAGTATTTTCAGATGGGAAGGGATCCTATAGTAGTAAATGGTATGTTGTAAACCTAATATCTGTTTACGTTACATGAAGTATCTGTTATACGAGCTTTGGGGTCGGACCAGAGATTTCAGGTTTCGATATCCAGTGTTGATGGCCCCCTTCTGGCCTAATGAAGTGAATCCCGCAGATCCCAGATTCTGTTACATGCCGTAATTCTGGAGAGGCAGCCCTTATAGCTGTAGTCACTCTCAGCTCACTCTAAGCCGTCTTCATATTACTTGATGAGATGTTATGTTAAAGCCAGATGGTGCTGCCATCTTCTTCCACGTCGAGTTGACAGGAGCGCTTTATATACTCCCTAACACATCTTGAGAAACAGCTCTTGGACATTCTTATTGATTCACCGTCTTAAAAAAAGATTTTTCCGAATAATTTTTAAAATATGCATCATCTTTTTAACTTCATTTTAGTACCAAAATTATTTGAATAGCTGCAAGTTATGAATTTAAACGCAGGATGCTATATTACGCTATAAGCATCCATCAGCTGCCTGCGTAAAATAATGTTATAACATTAATGCATTTTCCCAGAAACTATATTTTAAAGAACCGTATTGCAACATTTTGTGAAAAATTTATGAAATTTTACGTCATATATTTTCTTCAAAAAATACCATGTTTTGCCTACAAAAATAATTTTGAGCTTAAAATACCTTAAACATCGGTTGTATAAGTTTAAACATGAGTAAAAAATATATATTTCACTACAAATTTTGCGGAGGTCATTTCTGTTTACCTACCTTTAAGATTTAAAATTAAAAAGGAAAAAAGCATACCATCAAAACGTCAAGGATTGTTTGAGTTACGAGAGAAACTCTAAATTCTGACGTCGCAAGTAGCTGCCGTATTGAATAACTAATTTATAAATTTACCTTCATGTTTAAAATTTGAAAACTGTGCCAATATATTGTTTTTAAAAGATTTGGCTTTTAGTATGTTAATTTACAGTTTTATATGAGTCATATTACCAAGGAAACAAAATTGAATTTGGTCCTAAATTTCAGTGCTTTAACCTTTATATACCCACTTAATGTTGTACTTATACACGTTTTCACAACAATTTCACAGTCCTGTTTTGTGTGTGTAATGTACATTGATTCATGAGTATGTATGTGTGTAAGTGTGTTTGTGTTTAAGTTGTGTTTGTGTGATTCAGTGCAATTGTAAGAGATTTTGCGAGGGATCTATGTTCGCATCTTGGGCATACGTGTACTTATATGCCTGTTTTGTTAATGTTTGTTTGTATGTGTGTGTGTATTCCTACACTTTCGTATATGTGCCTTTACAGCTCTCTGCAAAGATGATGGTCGTTGGAAATTAAAATTTCATGCCACAGTTCACAAGTGTGAACGTACTTCATCACTACTGTGATGTCTCGTTGACAGTCTATAATGAATTTAACTTGATGAGGTTTGTCTGGCGCAGAAGTAACGTCTCTGTCTTCTTTACTGAAGGTTGTGAGTAAATTTTCCGGTAGAATACCTTCATGTATTTGTTTATTTTAAAATTTCGATGAGATTCGTTTATAAACAAATTTTATAAAAAATACTGTTGTAAATAGGCCTATCAAAACGAATTTTCGAGGAAAAAAAGTTGAAATAACTAAATATTTTAATTTTGTTTAAACAAAATTCCACAAGCAAACAGAAAAATGGTATGTGGTTGAGATTATATCCTGCCTGCCGACCATCTGCATCGATGACGAAAAGGCGAGGAGTCCTCGAAATAGTGGCCACCTCCTTCCACGTACAATTGACACAGTTTTGTTTTTACTAGCAAACCTTGTGTACTGAGAATGCCTCTCTTTTAGATTTAATAAAACAAACTATAACAACATCCAGTGATTTATTAGCCTATGTGTTGTGACGAATGCCTGGCACATTAGTATGTTTTTTATATTAATATTACTTTTATTCAGGTACTTACGTTTTACGGGTCTTTCCATCTTGTTTTCGTTTTGTTTGTTTACGTTTTTCGTTGCTCACTTGTTCTATCTCATCTTTGCTTACATGAGTATTGTTTTCCGGGCGCGTTCTAATGTTTAGTTTTGCTGTGTCTCTACCTCCTCGCGTACTCTTCCGCGGACCCTCAGTCTGCAGCTAGGAGCTTACCGAGTAACATCTCTTCTTCTATCCTGAGGCCTTTCCTCTGTCCGGGATCCATGTGCCTCTCAGTTCAGGTATGTTTCATCTTTAGTTTTTGGCTTCACCATTCTTTTACTGGCGAGTAGTTTAGTTCATTTAAAATCTGTTTTCTAATTTTAGTTTGTTAATTCTCGCTCGCCAGGATTCTTTTTCTTTCGTTTCGTATATGCTATCGTTTTGTTCGTTTTGAGTTACTTATATAATTATACAGATGGAACGACCCGACAACGCCTCTTTTTCAGCAACGGTTTATACTATTTAGCAAACATTAATCAGTTACAACATTCATTATTCTATCCATAATATTCAGTCTTCTGTAAACCTGTATACAGTAATAAAATATTTGTAATGTTATTTGAATTTTCTTGTTTGGATGCTATTTATTCCTCTGGGTTATCATGGGTAAACTAAATCCCGGTACAAAATTGTGGTAGCAGGCGCACTCGGTCGTGTTTTTGGTCTTCTTTTTCTAAATTTTTTTAAATTTTTGCTTTCATACCGTAGGTTTAATTTATAAATTAAATTATTCAAGGAAATATGGTGCAATCTAATCTTGATCCCGAACAAGTTTTCAGTTTGAAAGAGATGGAGCTACCGCATGCGTTACTGGACTTGGCCAAAAGCTGTCCGCAAGTGGAACTTAATCTCCCTGAAAATATTCTCGAATTTTTGAAGTATTTAGTCCGATTTGATAGGCAGGTAAATACTTTTAGATTAGATCATAACCAAGCGTTCCAGTGCATTTTTCCCTATGTTAGTGGGCAAATAGTTGATTGCATTTCTGAGGCGATAAATTCACAGTGGACGGTGAAGCAGTTTCAAACCTCCATCATCCGGAATTTCTTACCACCTTGTGTTTTGCGTGATCTGATTACTGAGAGCTATTTTCGTCCCCTGCGTCCCGGCGAAAACTTTTTGGATTTTGTTGATGATGTGGAATTTGTTGCCGCGGCCTTGCAGCTGCCTTATGCTGAGCAAGAGTCTGTGGCAGTGATTTGCGTTGGAGCTGAGCTAGCCGAGGTTCGCGCATTATTTTTAAGTGATTCTCCACCCACTACTTTAAAGCAGCTCCGGTCTCTCGGCCCCAAATTAAAGGACATTACCGCTACCCGAGGCAGGTTATCACCAAAACAATTTACAGAGGAGGTTCTTTCGGAAAGTAAGCCTTACGGGGGGAATAAGCATTTTCAAACTCAAAGGACTAACCTAACAAATAAGAGGGAACGTAAACCACTGTTTCGTAATTATTGCAGACGTAAAGGGCATGTCAGGAAACAGTGTTGGAGAATTAATGGAAATAGGAATTCACATACCCGAGGTGCCCCTACTTCCAGTTATTCTAGGCCAAATCCTCATGCAACTGATTTTCAAAATTCTGGATCCCTTTCTTTGGTGCTACGAGACCATTCGATACCCACCATTGATAATGGCAGTTGTATTAAGTGTATCCAGTTAAATCAACAAATACATTCTTTAGGTACTCAGTTGGAAACAGTCGATCGGAATAAACGGGATTTAGAAAATCAATTATCGGAATTCAAAACCACTAGTCAGCAATTACAGGGAATTAATCAGGGTTTAGAGAAGGAAAATCACAAATTGTATCAAAGGCTACAATCCGCCGATCAGGATAAACAGGATTTGGAAAAACAGTTATCTGATTTCAAAACCGCTAATCAGCAACTACAGAAAATTAACCAGGGTTTAGAGGAGGAAAATCGTAAATTGAATCAGAAGCTACAATCCGACGCCGGACAAAATGTTAAGGATGCGGATCGCATGACTGAGCTAATTATGATCGAAGAAGGTTTGAATAAAGAAATTGGAAATATGACCGAGACGTTAAATGCTCAAAAGTTTAAAATAGCACAATTAGAATTTGAGTGTAAGCAGTGGCACGATGGCGTAAGCTCTGGTCTGATCAGTGATAGTCAGAAGCTACACGTTTCTAATCAGAGTCTTAAGAAAGAAAATAGTAAGCTCTATCAAAAGTTGCGTACCGCCTCTGAAAGACAATCTGAGCTGGAGGAACGTGTAAATGAACTTACGGTTATCAGAGAAAGTTTGTACGCGGAAATCAAAGAGTTACACGACACTGTAAATAGTCAGAGGCAAAGTATAGTTGAGCATGAAAATGTGTGTCATGCATTAACAAATAGTTCTAACTCTGATTCGGGGGCAGTAAAACCCTCTGTTCGAAAAGGTAAGGGTAAACGACATGTAAAAGATTCTGCCAATCCTGTTCTAACCTGACCCGGGTTTTTATTTTCTCTAAGCGATGAATAGGAAAGTTTTGGTCGTGCTTATGTTTCCCTATTGAAAATGGCTTAAGGATTTTCGTGCCAGGGGTCTCCATGATTTGGGCATGGTGATTTGGGAGCTGACGTTCCCGGCTTCCCGAGTCTTAGGTCTTCTTTTCGGCTTTTATCTATCTTCTTCACTTTATAGTAAAATATTTTGGTCTAAATTTTCTGTATATATTTTCGCTTGTAATTTTCATATTTTGCTTTATTTTGATAAAATGAATATTAAAATTCAATATATATCAAAGTATATGTTTTGCAAAGTTTTGTATGGCGTTAAAACTTAAAAGGTCTAATTCAAATTTTGGGAGTTTTCTGGGGTTTTCTATTTTATTCAAAATGTTAGGCCCAAGCCGTTTTAAGTATGAACATGCGAGTTTTTATTGTTTTTCAAAATTTAGCATTTGTCCAGTTTGTGGAATTCTTTATTAATCTTGTATTTTTTAAGTTTTCCTAGTAGTTTTGCTTTAGACTTAGCATATTCATACTTATTCGGCATTTTTGTTTTGGGGGGGGGTTATAGGAAATCACTATGCAATTTTGATTAATATCTGTTTATTTTTCTCTGGTTCCAGTTGCCATTTTCAATCCGGTTTTATTATAATTCATTATGCGTATTCTGCCACTTGCTCTTGTATACATGTTACGTCTCTAGCTTGTCGGTCGTTCCTCTCTGATGTTTTGTTATTGTTTTGTTTTGGTTTAGCTTTTGTTGAGTTTTTTTCTTCTTTCTGCATACCTGAATATCCTTTTGTTTTCATCCATTTCCTGAAAAGAAATAGTAATTTTCAATATAATTGGTTTTTTTTTTTCTATCTGAATTTAATTGGTATTTTCAAAAATTATTAGGCAAAGAAGCTAACCTTTCCAGACTATTTTCCCCTAGACTGCAGGCTCCTAAGTACACGCTCTAGCTCTATATTTTGGTAATGAAAATAATAAAAATAATATAAACAGTCTTTATGAGCAGTAATCTAACTATAAGTCATTATATTTCACATTACCGAAATTACATAGTTATTATAAATATTATTGGTTTTTGGCATTATATGAGAGATAAAATATATTTCCTACAAATCTAAATTTTCAGATTAAAAAAACAAAATTCATTAGCCTGGGAATTTTGCTATAATTTATTAGCTTTTGTAAAATTTCTCACTTTATACAGGCCAATTAGTGAGCTTTCTTATTTCAAATATAAGATTTGGAAGAGTCTAATATAAAAAAAAAGACACGTTCCATTGTTTTGTATTATATAAATAATCATTCTATAATGCAACGAAATATTATAATCTAATATCTTTAGATGTTTAACGCTTCCCAGTTGAGCATTTCTCGAATGAGCTTACCTAAAATGAATGAAAATATTTAAAAAAAAAACAAACAAAGAAGAATAAAAAAAAACTCAAAGAAGTAACTAAGACATTAAAAAAAAAACTAATACTAATCACCATTTGTGTCTAAAACCTCTATAATGGTTACCATGCTTGTGTCCTAATGCTCTGTCGGCTCGGTAAAACATTTAGTTAATATTACTGAAGTAATTGCTACTTCAGCTATGTTTTCTTCCGACTTCGAGTTTCAAAATATAAAGAAAGATATAATACAGCAAGGATATTGTATAAATAAAAATATATATATATATTTCTAAATAAACATGAAAACTGTATATAACTAACCTGAAAATAAAAGGGTAAAGTTAATTTTCCCAATTTGACTTATTAAATGGCGTGTAGACACATATATTACGTGCCATAATTATTAATTTGCACGTATGCAATTACTGTTTTTCATTTTCATCTGTTGGTTTTCTTGTGTCCGTTGCGCGGTTTGTTCTGTCGTGTGTTTGTTGGTCGTCTCTGACTCCTCCACGAGAGGGCACCTCAGCTTTCCGTTCGCAGCTCGCGGGGGTGTCTGCTAATTTCGTGGAGGAGGTGTCATTTTTGCTCCTTGCTGGCGGACGGCTTTGTTAGTTCGGGTCTCACAGAGCGGGGCGTCAGCATTGTGTTCCGTTTCCGCCCTATGTGGGCGAGGTTTTATTTGCTTTTTGTTTCAGACTCCCAACTCGACAATCTGTTTTCTGAAGGAAAAATTTTCGCTATGTAAAGGCATGGCCTACTAGCGATGCGTCGCCCTCCGATCCAGGAGAGTGGATGAGTGCAGCGAGCGACGAAGAAAATCCTTAAAAAAAAAAAAAAATCTTACCTTTCCAACCCACACCGCGCTCCGTCACTCCAATTCCTATTTCCATCAATTCATTTGTCATCTCTTTTAGTCCGGACTATCCAACTATCCATTTATGTCATCATTTATTCATTTCAATCCATTTTTCTATCATTTGCATTAATCTTTTCTCTGCATCATTCTATTTTCATCTCATTTACTTTTTCATTTCATATGTTTAATCATCATTAAATTTTATTATTAATTTAGCTTAATTTATCAGTATTTATTATATTATTGTAAAAAAAAATATATATTTATCTAGCTTAATGCTGATATAATTGTTATATTCTTGTAAATAATATTTATTGGGGCTTCACCCTTATGTAAATATTCTTTTTAATCGTTGTTTATTCATAGCAAGTTTTTTATATTAATAATTACTTCAAAAATTAATTCTATGTAAACAAAAAAAGAAATAGGGGCCTTTCATATTCTATAAATGGCTATTCATAGCTTTTGGGGCTTATCCCTCAGTTGAATGTTTTGTAAATTAATATTGCCCTTTGTATATAAATGTTTACTTGCAATTTTCTAAAATTCTTATTTGTAAGCACATGAACTTTCATAAAACTGTAATTGCTAATAGTTTCAAGTTATAAAAACTCTACTATGATTTATACATCAAAATAAGGTCCCTTCTGGACCGTCTTTGTTAAGTAAGGGGGCAAAACAAAATTAAATATTAAAAGCTCTTAAAGCAGTATTTGTAATGTAAAGTTGTGAGTACCTGAATGTTAATATATTTTTTGTAGTTTCAGTATGTTGTTGTGTTGTGCTTCGGCTTCTCCGTGGCCCAGCTTCAAGATGCTTCTTCGCTCTGTCTACGTAGCTATTTGCTTGCTCCACGGTTATGGCCTCCCACTCTTCTACTGGCTTCTTCTGGTTCCTTGGCTTATGTGTTCGGGGACGCCCGGCACCGCTGAGATTCCTACAACATAACAAAGCAACTATAACAACTTGACCCAGTTCTGGTGTTGTCAAACAAACTTCGGCATGCAAGCACCTGTTACTCCTCACTCACCGTCTAAGTCAACATTTCAAGAATAATTCAGTTGTGGACATGGGACTGTCTGCTCTGTCAACGTTACTCAACTTGTTACAGATATTTAATTTACACAATATTGGACATTGTGTTACATTTATTTAGCCAGTGACAGTTACTATTACATTATAGACAACTCTTATGTTGGGATGGACCTGTGTGTGTTAGCAAGTTAGCAAGTGTTGCTTTTCAAAAAATCTTTCTCTGGACGCTTCAAGATTTTTTTTTCTGGGCCGCGGGAGATTATGTGCCGAATGCCTGGCACATTAGTATGATTTTTATATTAATATTACTTTTATTCAGGTACTTACGTTTTACGGGTCTTTCCATCTTGTTTTCGTTTTGTTTGTTTACGTTTTTCGTTGCTCACTTGTTCTATCTCATCTTTGCTTACATGAGTATTGTTTTCCGGGCGCGTTCTAATGTTTAGTTTTGCTGTTTCTCTACCTCCTCGCGTGCTCTTCCGCGGACCCTCAGTCTGCAGCTAGGAGCTTACCGAGTAACATCTCTTCTTCTATCCTGAGGCCTTTCCTCTGTCCGGGATCCATGTGCCTCTAAGTTCAGGTATGTTTCATCTTTAGTTTTTGGCTTCACCATTCTTTTACTGGCGAGTAGTTTAGTTCATTTAAAATCTGTTTTCTAATTTTAGTTTGTTAATTCTCGCTCGCCAGGATTCTTTTTCTTTCGTTTCGTATATGCTATCGTTTTGTTCGTTTTGAGTTACATATATAATTATACAGATGGAACGACCCGACAACGCCCCTTATTCAGCAACGGTTTATACTATTTAGCAAACATTAATCAGTTACAACATTCATTATTCTATCCATAATATTCAGTCTTCTGTAAACCTGTATACAGTAATAAAATATTTGTAATGTTATTTGAATTTTCTTGTTTGGATGCTATTTATTCCTCTGGGTTATCATGGGTAAACTAAATCCCGGTACAGTGTTCTCTTGTGTATGCAGGCTTTGATCTGTATCTGGAACTTTTAGGCGGTCCATCCGTTTTGCAGCCGGCTGTACATACGTGTGTAGAGAATGAGTTTCAGGGTGATAGATGTTGTCAAATGGAATAACTTTAGCTATTAGTTACTATCAGGCATCACTCCCGTATAAAGATACGTCACTTCGAGAACAGTGAGTAGTTCCATAGCAATTATCAGCTGCTCGTTCCTTCCTTTCTCTATCAAATGTCTGGATTTAATGCAATCTGTTAAACTTATCTGTACTTCCGCTTGCCTAATAGCCAACTATGTTTCAAACCGTGAATACGAAACTCAAAGAACTTGACAACACTACAAAAAAATTGGTTTATAATTACACAAAGTACTCCATCTCCTTAGTAGCACCCAATCAATCATGATGTACGTTCAACCGGCTCCATCATTCTATGCATTAATACGAAACAGGAAAAGTCAAAATTCATTGCACTGTTTCTAAGATTTTAGTGGTTTAAAGTGGTGTGTTTTCTAATATGAGTTTATAAGCAAAAACTTTTCTCTGAGACAAAGTATGTCCAAACTCCCCCTAAAAGCCTGAGTATTTATTGAGTTATGCCTCAGTTATATTACATTACATATATGTTATTGGAAAGCTAAATGTGTTCGTGGGCTTATGGATTGTATAAACACGTGCATGTGGCATTACTTCTCTTTATCTTTTATGGGTACTTAAGTGATTCGCTTCGGTGTGTGTGTTTGTGTGCGTGAGCACCTGCTATTTTCTTTTATCTCTTTGTTTGCCCTAGTTCATGCTTGAGCATTCTTTATACCACTGGACGATCAACACCTCAAGACCGGTACAATTCGCATATCTGATACGACTCACAGGCAAGAAAATGTTGTCAGTTCAATTACCAGTCAAACACATAACTTTCTGCATCCCAAAGCATGGGTAATAAAACTTTCTCACTTCAAATATCCGATACACTCACATTACTTTCATTATACCTCTGGTCTATCAACACCTCAAGACCGGCACTATTCAAATATGCGATATTAGATTTTGAAGATCCAGCTGAAGTGTCGTCTAATGATATCTTGTGAGTCGGTGGGTATAATGAATAATGAAGCTTCCTTATGGCAGTTCGCTCGCTGCATTCTCAGAAGCACAGATCCGCTCATGCGTAGTAACCCAATTTATATGTGTTGTGACATAAAGCCTTCGTATATATGTCCGTTTAAGATAATAATGAACTGCACAATGTTGCAGCCAACAGAGTGAGCTACGCTGTGTACCTACTCGGATTTCTGAAAACATTTTCGTGACAAAGAACGACATCTGTGAAGATACAACGTAACTATGGTTTGTTTTTCCGCACCATGAGAAGAAACTGGCAGTTGAGTATTGAAAAGTGGGTGAGATTTGAGGGCAGAATTCATAGTTGTCTGTCAGTGTATTTAATCTTGAATAGTTGTCTAATTTAGTGTAGTTCAGGTTTCAGTTCATTTCGTTGTAGTTCCATTTCTAGTAGAGTTTAGAGATTTATATTTACTTTAGTTCCGCCACATGCTCGGGTTCACATAACCTATGACGCCTACAGAAGTGAGTGCTAACGATAAATAAACTCACATAAATGTATATCTGCAAGTAACCATGAATTAAGTGGAGAGTTTGCTGATAGCGTAATTTTCTTCCAAAGGATTACAAGGAAAAATTAAAGTAAAGGAACTAAACTGTCCGATTCCTGACTTAAACATGACACAGATGGCCAATGGATGAAACAACACGAAAGTAACGTTGAACACTTCTGCTACATGGATTTCACTTTGTGGCAGTGATCACATAAGGAGGCCTAACAATAACCTAATTTTAAATGTATCTAATGGTATATATTCTTCTCGAGTGTGCGTTGTTGGTTTACACTAGATTTATTTTCTTATTAAAGAAGCCTTCTTAAGCTTTCACTTAGCAATGAAACAAGATTGTTCTCAGGAAACTCAGCAAGGTGTACGTTATGATCGAAGTATGAAATACGGACAATGCTCCAATAAAACTGTGTCGATGGATGTCCTAGTTACTAGCAGAGCAACTTACATTAGACCTAATTATGTCTCATTTTCATTTATAGTAAACACAAATCAACTCTGAATATACGATAAGCCAATAGAATGTTACCCAACTTGCAGTGTTGCAAGTTCACGACTCGCGACTCTGCAAAGTTCTCTGTCTAACAAGAGAGAGAGAGAGAGAGAGAGAGAGAGAGAGAGAGAGAGAGAGAGAGAGAGAGAGAGAGAACACGCGTGCGTGCTTACTCACTGCTGCTCTGAGTCAAACATTCACACATTATTTTATCGTATTTCGATTTTGAAAAATCGCGAACAAAAGTAGTTTGAAGTTTTGAAACCTATTACTCGTAAGATACAACATGAATTATCTTAAAAGAAAGTGAAGAAAGGCTTACCTTATTGAGCTGTAGAAATAGGCCTACACGGATGCCTCTACAAAGGGACAAATAAAACTTATTCGTCTTATTCCTCTTCACTTCCTTCACCACTCGTGTCACTATCTGTTTCACTGTCCTTAAGATTTATAATTATACTTTCAGCAGTGTCATCCCTGTGTATAACTTCGTAGCCCATTTCTAACGCTAACTGATCCAGTTCATTTTTTTTTTCGTGAGTTTTATAAGGGGCAACACGGGCTAGGAATTCTGATATAATTTCGGTGGGACTGTATGTTATGTTGTGTTCTTGAAGCATTTCCTGAATCTCTCTCTCTCTCTCTCTCTCTCTCTCTCTCTCTTACGTGAATTTGTTGTGTGTAACTTATTTAATAGCCTAGAACAGTGGTTACCAAAGTAGGGTCCGCGGACTCCCGGGGGTCCGCGATGGTGTTTCAGGGGATCCGCAGGCTGTTTAAGAAGAAATAGGATATCTCGTAATTTTTTTTAAAATTACATCTCTTCTATAAGTTAAACAAAATGTTAAAACCTAAAACATTCTTTGCTTTAATAGTGGTTATGTTGTACTTGAAGTTGAAAGTGACTTAATATTGAAATTATCAGACAATAAACCTAACATTCCAGAGCTAATTAATCAAAAGCAGCTTCACTTTTCACATTAAGGAGTAAACTCTGTTTGCTACCATTGCTATTGTTATTTTGTCTATTGAATTTCATACATCTGAATCAAAATATTTATTTAGTTTTTTTTTATTTCACAACCCAGAGGGGGTCCGAGAAATTTTAATTTTTTTCAAGGGGTCCACGGACTGAAAAGTTTGGGAACCACTGGCCTAGAACTATAGCTGGCGTTATCCATAATTATTATCGAACTCCCTTCCAGATAATTTGGAAATATGTTCGTGAACCATTCTTTGAACCTGTCCGAAGTCATTTCTGTATGATAATCGGTGTTTTTACTTTTAGGATTGGAGCGTAATACCCATTTACTTTCTGGTATAAACCCTGTTTTAGCTGAGCCTGCATGGCATATTATAAGCCTGCTACCTTTCCCTCTTCAAGTCGGATCTTGCCATATGTCCCTCCTGGAGTGATTCTGGTTGACCCATGTTTCATCAAGATAAAATACGGGCCTCGTATCTCCCATCCCCCTAAGATTGTGAATTGTACGCAGAAATTTTTGTCTGGCTGGAACAATGTCGCCCCTTTCCAGTAGAAATTTCCGGCCATCATTGGTTCTCCTGTATTTAAATTCTAGGGATTTCAAAATCGTATACATGGAGGATACAGAACCTTTATATTTTATTTTCTTTCGCATTAAAGCAACTAATTTTTTAGTTGTGGGATATTCCGCCGTATCGTACAATTCAAATATTGTCCGGCGTAAAATACACTTTTGAAAACCGTCAAGATTTGCTTTGCGCTTTTTAACTGTGCGATGGTTTCCAGGAGATCTAAAACTGAGCCCACCCCCTACTTCAGTTGATTGTTTTCCCTCCTTAATAATATTAGTCACAGATTGTTCACTAATTTGGCAAGCTTTAGCAGTTAATTCCGGTCATGAAAACCACCATTAACGGCCGTGGGTGTCGGCATGCTGACCACATGCCCCCAATCCTGCCATCTACCTGTGATAGATGACGCAGCGGTCGGGTGGGAGGTCAAGTCCCTTCAGGAATGTAGCGTCACGGACTTTTGTTTGTTTAGCAGTCAATTCCTTACAAAATTCGTAATATTATGCACTTCGCCGTCCGAAATAGTCTTAAAAAAACTATAAACACTGAAAACCATAGCTCTCGCCTGCTTACGCAAAACTTTGAGGGTATAAATTGTTTCACTACTCTTACTAGTCTTGCTAAGGTGACATTACGGACACTGAATTCTCACAAAAGAACACACACGAAACGCTCTTGATTGCTAACACATATAAACTGAAACTGCGTTTGTGTTTTATCTGTGGCTGGGTGGAAGTATCTTATTGTGGAAGTGAGAGGGGTCTTGTTGTTGTTTATGTTAACAGATAGACAGAAACTTAATGTACTCCATCGATGGTGTTATTATTTTAGGGTAGAAATAAGAAAGGACCTCTTTGATGTTTGTATTAACATTTGCAGGATAAGAGCTATCTTCCGAACGGAGCGTCCTACAGACATGATGTTTGGACAGTCGGCTTCCATAAAAATACAGCTTTCTTACGGTGATATCAGAAAATACCTATATGTAATAGATTTTGAGCGCGCAAAGAAATAAGTGAAGTACATCTCTTACCGAGGCAGCACGTTTCGTTAACTGTACAACACCGCAGCAACCTCATTCGATTGTCACTTCGTCACGTGACTCTGCCTGCCCCGCCTCAGGTTCAGAGTTGTTCTGTGTTTACTCTAGTTGTATCATAATATTGCATTTTAATCTATAGTAGTGGAATTCAAATAGCCTAAATACTTTATTAACTTTTATGCAACGCCATAAACACTTATTACAGTGATATATTCACGTAACTTCACTACTCTAAAGCTGGGAAGTACAACCTTTTCAATTCAAATCAACACACCAAAACAAATAACATTTACTTTATAGCACTCACACTACAGAACTGCATCTTACATACACATAGACTTATATTAAATCTAGTCGTGATTCATTGTGAAGTGGAACAGTAGCAGAAGTGAATGCTTTTCCGATATGTGTAATATTTTCTAGTTGAAAGTAGTGGACTTCACACTGAAGCTGAGTTTCAATTCTCGACGAACTCGTGTTTCTCCCGTGTATTTAGGACAATTATGATTTTGCACGGTGGACTTTGTCCAAAATATACATTCTGAAAGTTCTCCCAAACCCCTTTGAACTGCATGTAATGTATTTATGGTATGGTTAATGTATTATTCAATAACATGTGAACTGAGCTGATAGAAAATTTTTAAATTAACCAGTACTGCCTCGCCTCGCGGCAACAGTTAGTTTTTAATTTCATTCATTATTATATTAATAATATTTTCGGCTTCTCATAAGATTTTTGAATTTTTTGTTAAAATATTCTTAATTATGCTCCATTTTCTATATATTACGTCTTTAAGTTTAGTATATCTTAACCAATAGCCTAAAGTATAATGTAGCATTATGTTTATTACACTCTTGTTCTATTTTTTAGTCTTAATAATCTAAATTAAATAATAATCTCTGTTCTCTGTATTTTATTGTGATAGTGATTAATATTTCCTTCCCTTTCTAGTATATATAAGGTCTACCTGGTTAATATTCCCACCCTGATCTCGATGTAGTGCGTGAAGACAAGGGGCACAGTATCTTGCTGCAAAAGTGATGGTGGATTACCTTAAGTGGGTTCATACGAGCATATCATCTGAGCAATTTAACAGGCGAATGCTATGTCTCTTTGCTTTGAAGTACATCGAAACTGCATTACGTGTCAAGTATGGGACGTCATGGATCATATCCCTTCCACAGATGTGTTAGCAGCCCCCGAGCCCTCAGATATGCTAATACACTTAAGCTAAATAACCAACTCGAGTTCATTCCAGTGTAAATGCACGTTTGAGAAGTAATTGGTTATGAAACTATTATAAGATTATTCTTACAACCGGATATTATAGACAGCTTATTCTTTGTAGCTAAACTAAAACTAAAAAAAACTAAACTCCTTAGCTCTGCATCCATGAAAAATCCTATCCGACCGCTGCGTCATCGGTCATAGGCAGGATTTGGGGGAATGTGGTCACCATGACGACACCCAAGGCCGGTACTAATGGTTTTCGTGACCGGAGCCGTTACTTCTTAATCAAGTAGCCTTTCAGTCTAAATAACGAGGCTGAGTTCACCCCGTTCTAGACTTTGTACATCACAAAATTCTAGAAGGTACCGGGGATCTAATCTGGGCCTGCAGAATCGTAGCCGGTGACCTAACCACAAGACCACACAGGTGGTCTTTGTAGGTAATCGCCTAGAGGTAAAGAAAACAGGATAAAGTTTCATATCTAAACAAAATGACTTGGACGTACGTGGGCATTTTTTTGAACGCAAGAGAATACATGCTTATTAAAATATGTTGACCCTCAAAATTGGATAGTTATTTTGTTCAAACAGCAGTAACCTAAGATATTTCAGAATCTTAATACTTAGACCTACTAAGTTTTGTGTGAAAATTTTGCACTAAGTAGTATCAATAATACATTTTCATAAGTCTTGGGAAAACAAAAGTAAGTTATAATCGATTAAACAAAAATACAGATTTGTTATCAACTTTACAAGTTTCAGAACACTTGTTTTGCTATCGTACTTGGATGTATTGGATAGATATAAATAAAACGCGGGACATAACGTACAGACGCAATCACTACTCCAGATTTAGCAATATAACGATTTGAAAATTGTTATCAACAATGTTACTAACAATAATATCCATTACGATCCAGATTTTCATTACAACACTGGTGCGGTATCGATTACACCGTCTGCATGATTCTTCATTATGATTCTGAACATTTATTTAATATTGTTTTCAACGTTGGGGGATTATTTCAGCAAAAGTCATCCACATAACTATTGCCGGTATTGTAACAGGAGTAAAATAGAAAGTAGTAACAAACGAAACAGTACACAGATGCACAAATAGTTTGAATTATTTTTAACCCATCTACTACGTTTTCTGTATTCTATGCATGCTTTTTCAATATTCATTAAATATCAGAGGAACGTCCCGAATTAATACCATATATCATTTTTACGTTAGCAACACCGATAGACAGGGTTGTAAAAAAGCCGGCTAAAATTGAAAAAGACCTGACCAGCGGTTTTTTTCAATTTTAGCCGGTTAAAATCATGATTTTAGCCGGCTAAAATCAAATTTAGCTGGCTAAAATCAATTTTTCCTGGTTGGGGAGGTGGGAGCGGGTTGAAATTTTGAAAAAATTATATTTAGGGCCCTATGGGGTTTAGAGGGAAACTTAGTATGCATAAATTAGACACCAATGATTCAGTGGTTGTGGGGGTGAGGGTGGAAATTAAAAATTTTTAAAACCATGTTTGTGGGGTATCGTTGAAAAGCTCTTGATGAGTAATCTCTAAATCAACAACTAGTTTCTCAATAGCGCTCATATAAGGAGAGATTTGAATTTTTGAAAGTCAAAAACACTTTAAAATATACCTCAGCCAATAGGCATCCCGAAATGAATTCATGAGGACCAACTGAGGCTAAAATTACCAATGAAATAAAGTTTGAAATATTAAAACTAATAGTTAAATATCTTTAGAACAATAGCCTAATCCTTGGCCAAATTAAAAATGAAATAATAAAAGATATCAATTAATACATAATTAACAACTCTCTTTTTATAAAAAAATATTTCCGTTTTTATTCTACACTTACCCCAATAAATTCATAAAAAGCACTATGAAATCTACCTCAGCCTGTGCCCTGTAGGCCTACCTAAAAGGATTTTTTATACTTATTTCTCCATCAATTACACAAACCTGAAGCGTAATCACCTATCGCTGGAATTTTGTCAAGCCATAGAATCTTTACATCGTATGCCAGCCAGTTCTGCATCAATCGAAAGAGTATTTTCTTCATTTGGGTTAATGCAAACAAAATTGAGAAACAGACTAGGCAATGAAAAAGCCCAGAAGCTTGTATACATCAACAGGCAGAATAAAGCAAATATGAAAGAGTCTTATGATGAATGGTGAATTTACCATATTTACTTGAATATAACGTGCCCTATTTTTGTCCATTTGTAGATTTCAATACTGAGGTGCGCGTTAAATTCTAGTACAAATCCGTTTCGTAGTTCGGAGGTAATATTGATCTACATAACAAGGCACTGCTATAATTCTCGACTTCGTTCATTTTATCGTTAGCCTACACCAGGGGAAGACAGAAGCTTGCTCTGTGACGTCACTGCTTGCTGCTCTGACTGCACGCGTTATATCTCTGCGAGGAGCATGTGAAATGTAGGCATCAGTGAACAGGGGGGAAGAGAGGGGCATTAGTATTGCGGGCAGCGGGAATTTAGGGGGTTAGAACTTACGTAATACGTGTTTCCGAGTTAATGAAACATCAACCGATTTTTTTGATAGTTTATCGGTTAATTACAGCGCAGCAGTTTAACATATTATAAATAATTCTATTTTTCTATTCTGTGAGAACAATTGCCTTTCCACAAAATCTATGCTCTTTGACAAAAATAGACAATAGGCTACTATCATTTGAATTAACATAATTCACTACAGTAAAAATGATAAAGAAAATGAACTGAATTAATTACCATACAAGCTCGTCTGCACCTTAGATGATACAAGATTACAGTAACAATTTTCTGACTTTCCTGTCTCTTTTTCTTTAACAAGTTTATCAATGTTGGGACGTAATGTTTGAGCAATATTTAATCGAAGACTACATTTAGGTTGTGATTTAACAATGTACTTCTTGATTTGAGCTTTGCACATTTCATTAGTGAAAAAAATTGTTCGGCCACATATGTCGATCCAAAATTACATAATATTCGTGCGGCAAGTCTCGGGAATCTGGTTTCAGAGAAATTTCTGTAAAAGTTACCCAAGACCACTTTACGTTCGTATTTGTCCTTTAACAGATCGTCGCATTGTAAGTTTAGCAGTTCCAACTGATACCGGCAAGGAACGTCTTTGACATTAACTGAATATGGGGTAGCAAAAAGTTTAAACATTGGAGAAAGGTTTTCCACATCCTGAAACCTCAATTCGAACTGAAGAAGAATGTTTTGCAGAACTAACACATGTTCTGCAGAGAGAACACTATCAGGATCGCGTACTTGCAATAACTTTGAAAAATGCTCCGTATTTCCAATCAGAAGTTGTTCTACCCACAGAGCTAAAGTGAATAGGTCCTCTAGTACCTAGCCCCAGCGTACTCTAAACACCCCTACTACCGTGCGCTCTTGCTGACGTCACACACAAGGGATCCGCATGCTCTTGCTCCACAAACGTCATCACAAAACGTAGTTGACTTCCCCTGGCCTACACCATATGAAATTTAATTTCTGAAACATAATGAAAAAATAGTTTTTGTCAGTTCTATACTGCAAATGTGGAATATTGTGCATTGTCGATTTTAAACTCATTTAAGAGTGGTATCAGCTTTTATTGTGAAACATGCATTTAACATTTTGTTTGTCCATTTAGCAATAAAAATAAGCACCTCCGAGGATTCCAGTGATGAACACATTAGTGAATATTGATGATCCATGCCTATAGGTCTACTTGTAGGCCTAAAACTGGCAGTTAACTGTAAATGTTTATGTGTTGGTTCATTATTCTATAAATACTAAGACAAAATTCCAAATAAAATATCCTATTGATGCGCATTACATTCGCTAACAAACTCTTTTTTTATGATTTTAAGTTTCAAAATCAGGGTGCGCATTAAATTCGAGGGTGCATTATATTGGAGTAAATACGGTAATTAACTATTGCTGGGAATTACACAGTGAAGTGGTACAGTGAGTCCCACGCAAGAGTTGGCCAATGACGTGGGATTCTGCGAAGCGGCGGGCACAGCTCCAACTCCCGAGCGATCGGGTGAAATATCTACGCAAATAAAGCCGCGATTGGTGTAATGATTCAGGTTCTCATATTTACAGTTAAAATTAGCCTACAATGAAAATAATCACATACCTCATCGCAAGAGCTGCTGGAAATATTCTTCTCTTGCATCCACAAAATACTGGCACCTTTTCAGGAAATTTTCTTTCACACGCATAATTTCAGCTTCCGAGACAGAGTTAATTTCTCTTGTGATATTGTTTTTAAGTTCTTCTAACAGCATATGACTATTATTTATGGGGAAACTTCAACAAGAAAAATTAACTCTATTTCGGAAGCTGAACTTAATGCGCGTAAACAAAATTTCCTAAAATGGTGCCAGTATTGTGTGGATGCAAGAGCAGAACATTTTTAACATCTCTTGTGATGAGGTACGTGGTTATTTTCATTGTAATTTTAACTGTAAATGTGAGAACCTGAATCATTACACTGATCGCGGCTTTATTTGCTGTGCCCGCCGCGACTATGATGAATAGATCGGTTTAATAAAAGAAGCAGGTATTATTACAACAGTTAAAACAATCATTACCTGTTTTGGTGCAAGAACCATACAGTTGGAAGCAATTACACGCTAGATACGAGCGAAATAGCGAAATAGATATACGAAATTGGATTTGGTGCAATTAAAATGAAGCTTCAACAGCCACTTAGTGAAAAGTGGTTTTGTGGAATTATAATCTGGTGAGTTGGTGCGCAGTGCTGAAGGTATCACATCAGAAAGTGATTAGGCCTGGTATTTTCAGCTAACAACTCAATACGAATTTTTAAATGATCTTTTGTTTAATTAATTCTTTTCATTTTTGTCAGTATCTCAATGGTATCCATTAATTTACAGATTTTCGTTATACTTTTATGGTATCGAACACGGAACAATCTTGAAGCATGGAGAGCAGCAAATCAAACTGCATAATAAAGCCTGTATTTGAAATATAAATCAATTATGTTCATGTTAATTTCAATACCTTACTAAATTGAGTTCATTTCGTGATTTCAAGTCCGTTGTCTTGAAGTTTAAACGGCAAAGAAAAGCTTCGGCTCCCCCTGACGCCTACAGATGCCATCTATCACAAAAGATGAGAACGACGAGAACTTATTAACATCTGATTGCCGAGGTCAGCCGTCTCCGTTTGTTTGATGAATGTAAATTCTCAAAACTTAAGCATTTAATTATGGGGGAACAAAAATAGGCATATGCAACGTTCCTATAATGGTAATTAATACACTTGTATTAAAATGATTAAAATCGCCTTGCTTGTTTCATAAACAAACTCGTGTCTTAATAAATGCTATTATAGGCTCGTTCCATAGTATGTAATCCTACTATGATGCTGGCTATTAAGGTACAAATTCTTAAAATTCTGGAAATATATTTCAGTTTGTTGTGTAATTTTTTAACAGTAACACCTTAACTCTTTAGGACTAGCCCACCTAGGGAGTCAAACTAGAGGGCTTTTCCCTGCAACAGCAGGAGGCCATGGCCCTTAAGGGATTCTGAAGGCTAAAATTCAAATTCAAATTAATGTATTTTTTATGCAAGAAGCCGCTAACACCAAATTGATTGCTTCTCAAAGGATAAAAATATAAGATTTAACAATTTCGCTATAAAATCCAGCTATACGATTTAAACAATTACAATTTAAGAACACTTACTTTCGCTTCCTATTTTTAAAATATACATAGCCTATTTTACAATGAATACAACCAACAAAATTCTAATCCAGAGAATAGTTTGCTAATGGTTTAGAAAATGTGTGTAGCAGATATGATGCACATATATGTAATCGCAGTTTAGAAGATAAGTATATACATTTGAGTCTGTCAATGTTACAGAAAGCTTGCAATCGCAGTTTAGAAGTTACTTATATAAATTTGAGTCTGTCAATATTACAAAAAGCTTAAGTTACAGAAAACTGCAATCAAAATCTAGCTTGCATTTCAGGAATTTTGCTTCGAGACTTCCGTAAGATTTCACGTCTAAGCTGTTACTCTTTAGGTCCTCATATTTCACTTTTGGTTTATGCATACTTGTTTCTTTATTTCCGCATCTCAATAAACCATATTCAGTTGTAAGTAAATCAGTAATTTACGGGCAGCGAACTTTCACTAGCAGCACTGCATAAAAGGGACGCGGAGTCTTTAATATGGACGTCTCAATATCCATTAAGGGCCAAAATATGCATACATTTTTATTCTATGCATTCTAAAAACATCAGATAATATTATAACTTAACCCTTAATTCTCTTTGTGACGAATCAATAACATATACCATGAGGTGCGCAGTCCGTGAAACTCTGTTTAAACTACGAAATAAAGGCCTATTCGTTTTTAAAATTATAAATACTATTAATGTAAAATACCATAAATTTCTATATTAACCAATCCCTCTGATAATTTTCAAGAAATTGGACAAAAATGTCGGACATAGCTGCTGCTGGTTCAACCGCCACTCGTTCAGGTACTCGTATATGTTGACGGTCATCGATAGGGATGTTCCAGAGAGGGATGTTGAATCATTTTGAGCTCATGACATACGGAAAAATGTATCTTCCTATCCCATCTGTTGCCCTAATAGAAGGCATGTCCTCGTGTTTTTACTGATATCATTGATATGTTCTCGCAAACACATTTTGTACTGTAATGAAAATAACTGGCGTATTACACGATGTCCGGTCTTGGAAAATTTCAACAGGTACCAACATAAAACCAGGATGGCAGGAATGCAACTGGCATTTAGGCATTTTTGGATTTGTGGTTTTAGGGGATGGTGGGATCTGAGCAACTTTACACTTGAAACGGCTTTTCTAGAGCAAGTTAGAAATATTCTCGCAGGTCCGTGAGACCACACCTCATGAGTTGAGGGCTAAGCCTTTTTCTTAAAAATCAAATTTTGATCACTTTCCAGCAATACATATTGTCTTCTTCCTTCAAACAGTAGCACAGTCCTTAGTCAAAATAATCCCCGTACTTTTCAATACAGTTGTTCTAGCGATCCACTAAAATCAGGTCGGTCGAGGAAAAAAAAAACTGAAACTGAGCAGCAAGTCTTCTAGGCACTGCTTCCTTAATTTCTTCGTCTGCCTTTCTAAATTTCCCAGTCCCTCCATTGCACTTAATGCTTATTTAGTGTAGACTATATCCCATCCCAAATAAAAATCGCTAAATTATTAATCTCTTCAAAAAGGTGTTCTGAAGCTGCTATGGGTACCAACTTTGCTTTTTCAATCATTTTGGCATTCGATACATTGATTACTTATTCGCAGGCACAAGTTGTATAATCTTAACTCAACTGCATGGAATTAAATATTAACGTCTATATATATATAAAAAAAAAAAAAGGAAGCAAAGACTGGTCAAGTTTAAATTGTAAAATCCAACTAGATAATAAGGTTATATTCAATGTTTGTAATAATTAGGGCTCGGACTTTTAGGTAAATACATATTTTTTTTGCTATTACTTATGATTTCTGGACTTTGTCAAAGTTCCGGTTGGCACCTATGGATTCAAAATACTGAGTTGCATATCACATAAAAAAAAAAATATTTTCTATATTTTTTATTTGAATAAATATTTTTGGTGACTTAATTTTTTTTACATATTTTACCATATATCATGTTTAAAAATGAATATTTTGACTGTTTTTTTTTTAAATTGCGCCATATTTTCAATGCGTTGCGTTGTTATGTTGAGTCAGACAATAAATAACGCACTGGTCGCAGAAGTGATATCACTTTTCAGCTGCAGCTGCATCATGAGCAGTGCACTGGGAAATGTCACGCATTCATACAGCTCGCCTAGAGTAAACACAGAACAACTCTGAATAGTGTTTATAGTATAGATGACTCACATGTAGTATTTTACAGACGTTTCCATTTCTATAGATAACGAAATCTCGGGGTGTGAGGCATGCAGTGCAGTTTATCTTCTGTCGCAAGTGAGTTACCAGTTCTCCAGTTCCTTCCCTTCAGACAATTAAGGTAGCTGTGTTAAGTTGTGGTTAGGATAAGAACAATGGGAAAAGTGAAGTGTAGTGACGCAGTTCGTTTAAGGCAATATGTAAGTGAATATAAAGACGTATTCACAACAGATAACAAAATTCTTTTCTGTAAGGCGTGTGAAAAGAGTATAGCAGCAAATCAACGATCTCAAGTGACTCAGCACTTAGGTGGACATAAGCATTTAGCCGCAGTGAACCGTTTAAAAAATCAGTCAACTAGGCAAACGCTTCTTGGTGAATCATCTGCTTCTTCTTCCTCCTCTTTTCCAGGACCATCAAAATTTGCACAATATTCAACAGATTTGTGCAACGCATTTATTTCTGCAGACATTCCGCTCTCAAAATTGAATAATCCACTAGGGGGTTCCTTCAGAAATATACACAGATGGATCCTGCAGATGAATCAACAATACGTAAATACTACCTGCCTAAATGCTACGAGGAAACGCTAAATAACATTAGAAAGTCGTGTGAGAATGAAAAAATATGGGCGTCATTTGACGAAACTGATAGTAATGGAAAGAAAATTGTGAATGTTGTAATTGGGGTTCTGAAAGACGATGAAGAGCTGTCAGAGAAGTTTTATCTTTTAGCATGTGAAGAAATTTCTGCAGTGAATCACGCAACTGTAGCACGTGTTTTCAATGATGCTATGCATGTTCTCTGGCCAGGGGGTGTGAAATACGACAATGTGTTGTTACTATTTACTGACGCTGCCCCATACATGGTTAAAGCTGGACACGGACTGAGCTATCCTAATATGATCCACGTTACGAAGTGTAGCGCATGCTCTTCACAGAGTCTGTGAAACCATTCGTGTGCTTTATCCGAATGTGGATAGATTGATTTCTAATGGTAAAAAAGTTTTCGTGAAATCACCAAGTAGAATACAACTATTTCAAAGTAGGGCACCGAACACTCCACTTCCTCCCACACCTGTCATTACCCGTTGGGGTATTTGGGTAGACGCTGTTGCGTATTATGCAACTAATTTCGAACAGATTTATTCTGTGATAAATGAATTCGACAGAGAAGATGCTTCTTCCATTGCAATACTGCAGGACATATTTCAAAATCCGAGAGAAATAACCGCACTTAAAGCTGATTTGGTCTTTATTAGTGCAAATTTCTGTTTCCTCTCACACTGCATTACTAAGTTAGAAACATCAAAACAATTGTTGACAGAGTCAATAAAAGAAATCAAACTCATTGAAAACAAACTTAACAAAATCAGTGGTTCAAAAGCAAACAAAATTAAAGAAAAATTCCTGTCATGCCTAAATAAGAATGAAGGGTTACAAGTGTTGCGCAAGATTTCAGATATTTTAATGGGTAACAGTGTAGAGAGGGGTACGCCGTAGCGTAGTGGTTGAGGCGCTGCGCCACAAACCGGAAGGTCGCGGGTTCGATTCCCGATGAGGTCGTTGAGATTTTTCAATTGGCCTAATCCTTCTGGTGGCACTATGGCCCTGGGGTCGACTCAGCCTCTAACAGAAATGAGTACCAGGAGCAACCCTGGGTGTAAAGGCGGCCGGTGCGTAAGGCTGACAACCTTACCACCTTCATGTGCCGAATGTCCAAAATCTGGGAGCCTCAACCTCCTGGAACCCTCTGGGCCTCCATGGCCTATATAGGGATCACTTTACCTAACAGTGTAGAGAACTTGGAGCAGATGGAACATCTGAGTGTCAGTGACATTGCGTGTTACAAATATGCAAGATTAACATCCTGCGATGTTGAACGTACATTTTCAAGATACAAGTCTCTGTTCCGTGAAAATCGTCACAGCTTTAAGATGCACAACTTAAGATCCACTTTTGTCGTTCACTGCAACAGTTCTACAATTGTTGACCAGAATGATTAGGTGAGTACTTCTGTAAATATTGGTAAATAAGTTAATTAAAATATTTTCATATTTTTTAAACATATTTTCGACTTTTTAACCACATAAAAAATAAATATTTTCGTTTTTATAAGCACCTAAAAGTCCGAGCCCTAGTAATAATAAATATATCGGAAGGTCGAGGCTTTGATATAAATGACTCACAACATACGAAGAGTCCAAGGGAAAAATCTGGTAAGCTCTAATTTATTAAATTTATGTTTTTCATATCATCATATAGGCCTAGTTCACTGAATGTTGTTCGATGTTTTACAACTGAACAGAATAAGTTCAAAGTAATATAACATTTTTAAAGGGCATACCGGGAAAATCTGTTAAGTCCTAGGGAAACAGGGAATAATATGGCAAGTCCAGCGATTCGTTTGGAAAATGTATTGCTTTTTAGGCCTACTGTACATTTAAAGGTGCACATTCTGTAGTAAACGTCTTGGGTTAAAAAAAGCCATTTCTGAGAGGAACTTGGTTTTGATATATGGTATATTTGTGTTTTGATCATCTGCCTTTCTCTTGCATTTTTAAGCTCGTTCGAGTTGTTTATTTAAAAATATGGGCGTCTTGAAACGTTTAATTTACTCTCCTGTAAAGAATAATAAAATACGACTCACCAGGATTTCCCTTGTATTGTTCATAAATTATGTAAATAGGTAAAAGACGCAGGTAGGTTAAATTACCGGTACTCCGTGTAGAAAATTCGAGTTTTTACTATGATAGCATGAACGGGAAATGGACTGAAAACACTATCATAGAACAAAATAATATATCACCTACTTAAATAACATAGTAGAAAAATTGTTTGCGGATACGTACAGACTTCTTCTCGTTTTACACTCGCTACTGCTGTTAGTATATTTTGAGTTTCTCGATACTTGAAGAGTTTGTGAAAAATCCAGTATATGCTTGAATGAGTTTGGGTTGCCTGGACTTGGTGGCTACTCCGAACTTGTTGTTAAGTACATCAACACATCATTGTCTTCTTTTATGGATCACCTTTCTGTCCATTGGCAGGGCCGCCACATGGGGAGGGCTGCCGGGTCCAATGGACCCGGGCCCGGGCCCCAAAGGGGCCCGTCTCGGTCCCGGTGATGTAATATAATTTTATGGAAAACTGGAAAAGTTTGATAAAATGTTCTGTTACATGAGTAACGAGAAGGAAGTTCCACGGAGAAGTGAAGAGTCTAAGCCAGGGCTTGAATTAATTAGGGGATGGGGGATTTCCCCCTCTCGTCAAAAATTTTCCCTGGCTCATGAAATAAAATTTATTGCTTGCCAGGGATACGTTTTATAAACTTCATTTTAAAATTCCAGTGCAATTACTGTTTGATTTCATGCACTTTACAAATAATATATTCTGAGTATTTCGCATTGCACGCCGGGTGATCGCGTTAATGAGGATTGCTTTCATTCCTTGTGTTTAGTTATTGAGTATTCAACATGACCCTTCACTTTGCGGCAATCTTTAAGAGTGAAGTTGACATCCGCATGCCCGCAGTTAGGCTAAGCTTCTCAATTGGTGGAAACATGCACTACGTTTATTCAAAATGCCGATTTAGTTTGTGCTAAATTAACCAGGTGTTTATGTTGGTATTATGTTTGTAACATATTTTAGCAAATAGTCCCACTTTTATTTTCATTTGTCAACTATTGGTAGAATATAGGCCTAATACCACTGTAATGTTTAAGTTTTTGCTTTTTGAATATTTACACTCCTTATTTTGTTTATGCTTGGTTCTTGAAATTGTTTTGATTGTAATAAAAACATATATTCATTTTAAAGTAGTGTCGAATTTTGTGTTTAGACGTTTCAACACAATGATTTAATAATCAGGATAAACACAATTTAGAACAAAAAACAAATACTATTATAAGGCCTAGTAATAAAAAAAAATACTGATATTATACTCGTATATTTTGTATTCGCCAAATCTTGGAGAAAAAGTGGGAATATAATAAGTCTCTTCACCAGCTATACATAGATTTAAAAATAGCATATGATTCAGATAGGCGAGACAAATTGTACAATATCCTCAATCCTCATTGAGTTTGGGATGCCAAAGAAGTTAGTTAGGCTGATCAAAATGTGTCTAAATGAAACCTATAGCAGAGTCAGTGTAGGGAAATTTATATCAGATAGGTATGCCATTAGAAGCAGATTGAAGCAAGGAGGTGCACTATTGCCTTTACTTTTTCATTTGGAATATGCCATTAGGAAAGTTCAGGAAAACATGGTAGACCTAGAATTAAATGGCAGTCACCCGATTTTAGCTTACGCAGATGACGTTTGCCTGTTGGGCGATGACATAAACACAATCGAGAGAAATGCAGAAAGTCTTTTCGATGCCTGCAGGAATGTCGGATTGGAAATTAATAAATTAAAAAAAAAACTAAGTATATGGTCATGAAACGTCAAAATAATACTCTACGAAATATTAGAATAGCCGGTAAATCGTTCCAACAAGTGGAGAAATTCAAATATCTGGAAGCAGTATTGACAGACACAAATAATATTAAGGTAGAAGTTAAGTGTAAACTCAAAAGGAAAAGCTTGTTATTATGCAGTTCAAAAACTCTTATCTTCTCGTCTTCTATCCAGAAATCTAAAAATAAGGATATATGAGATTATTATCCTGCCGTTTGTATTATATGGAAGTGAGACATGGCCGCTTACTGGTCGGGAAGAACATAATCTAATGGCCGAGTGCACCAACCTCGGTATTCAGAATACCGCGGTAAAGTTACTTAGTTTACCCCGGTAAAGTCATACTTTCGTTGCACCGTGCTCGGTTTCAACTTTTACCGTGGTAAGATGCAAACCGGCCATGAAGGAGCTGTTAAAGTGAGAAAACAGCGGTTTTCTTTCCAAGATGGAGATCAGCGTAATGCATCATATTTACGATATCTAGGCCAAATGCTAATTGAATATAAAGAATAATGAGAGACAGGTGGGGTCAATTTGAAGAATGAACGATGGTGCATATCTTTGCAAATACTGTGCTGTAACATCGATTGAAATGACCTTCCTTTCTTACCTCAACCAAACCAGGTCCATCGAGTAGGCTAGTGGGCGTAACCACGATTAGTACGGTTAGTACAGTATTTATGGTGTTTGAATTCAGACGACATATATACGCAATATAATATTCCATTTTATCCTTATGAACATTTATTACTGAACAATAAGGCAACAAATAAATGAAATATGGAAAACCAGTGGTCCTATGCCAAATTTAAGTGAATGGCTGTATGCATCACGATATAGCCTGTGTATCGGTATATAGGGCATGTAATCAATTTATCATACCTGCACGTACACGAACATAATTATAACAGCCCTTTCATGGCTATGCACATGATTTTGCACCTAAAATTTCTACTAGTCGTACGGGAATAAAAGCGAGGCTATTTCGAACTCAGAGCAGAGATTTCGTGGTGTTGCTTTGCCTTGGATTGCACACGTGTGAGAATTATTATTTAAAACATCAATGTTATTTTATTGAAATGTACAGACAGGTGGGATCTATTTGAAGAATGAACGATGGTACATATCTTTGCAAGTACTGTGCTGTAACAACGATTGAAATTACCTTCCTTTCTCACCTCAACCAAACCAGTAGCAGGCGAAACCAACTGATTTCACGATTGGTACAGTATCAAAGTATGAATTCAGACGACATATATACGCAATATAATATTCCCTTTTATCCTTATGAACATCTTTTTATTGAATAATAAGGCAACAAATAAATTTAATTTGGAAAACCAAAGGCCTAGGCGAGCCACCGTGACTGGCAGACGTGCAGAGAGAGAGAGAGAGAGAGAGAGAGAGAGAGAGAGAGAGAGCCTAGCGGCCATGGAAGAAACAATCAACGAGAATGGAGTCGGAGCAGAGTAACCGCAATACTTCCAAGCATTAGCAAACCGCGGTATTTTAGCAATGGTATACAGAGATTTTGAGAATACCCCGGTATTACGTTTACCGCGGTAACGAAACGGCTGAGAAAACCGGAGAATTGTGCACTCGGCCATAAGAGTGTTCGAAAACAGGGTGCTTAGGAAAATAATTGGGCCCAAGAGGGATGAAAATGGGGACTGGAGAAAACTTCATAACGACGAGCTTCATGACCTGTACTCGTCACCGGATATAGTAAGGGTAATTAAATCACGGAGGATGAAATGGGCTGGACATGTTGCTCGCATGGGAGAGGAAAGTCACATCTCAGAAATATTGACTGGGAGACCCGGAGGGAAAAGACCACCTGGAAGACCTAGACGTAGGTGGGAGGACAAGGTTAGGTTAGATTTAAGGGAAGTAGGATTTGCGAGGGATGATTGGATGGAGTTACCACAGAAACGGGTTGAATGGCGGGCTCAGGTAAACGCGGCAATGAACCTTCGGGTTCCATGAAATAGATATTATTCCTTTAGCTTGCTAAAGGAATTGTCTATTGCCATTGAGTAAGTAAGTAAGTAAGTAAGTAAGTAAGTAAGTAAGTAAGTAAGTAAGTAAGTAAGTAAGTAAGTAAGTAAGTAAGTAAGTGAGTGAGTGAGTAAGTAATAAAAAATGTTGGAAATATCGTTTCTGGTATCATTTGATAACTAACAACCAATGTAACACAAGTTTACGGTGTTTACGTCAATTAATTTGGTCAGAGTAAACTATCCTTTTTTATTTACTTAAATCAGATAACAAAAGTGGTCGGCGATCGATGAGGGGCCCGTGACCAGTAAATGTTCCCGGGCCCGACCCCGAGATGTGGCGGCCCTGTCCATTGGAGTAAAACCATCTCCCCTAGTCATACACTCATACCACCTCCGAGCGGTTTGCTCTGTATCAAGGATAGATAAGATAAAAATGAAACTAGATAAATAAAGGGAGAACAAAAAGTACTGCCGGTAAGTGTAATTTAAAGGAGAACGAACTGTGCAAGAGAGAAAGGAACAAAATTATTTAAAAGAGGACGTACGATGGTTTTATTCAGTAACACTGATAAGAAGAAAATAGGAAGAGGAACGAGGAAGCGTTATGTAAGGTACGCAAATGACAGGCGTACAACATTCTGCAATTAATTTACCCCAGCGACGGAAAATTAGTGTACGGACAATTAAGTCTCTCTACTACATTTGCTCCAGATCCTGGTATCATGTAACTCATGCGAAGAATTTCAACGAAATAGTTCAACTATCTGTTATTGTCTCTTCAGTTCCTTCTTTCTGTCTTGAACGCAATTCCTTGTATTCTGTTCCCTGTACCCTTAGTATTAGAACATTCTCTATTGTATGTTTATTTTCTTTCTTAATTTCTACATTTCCTTTCTTCGTTCCTGTTCTTTACTTCTTTCCTGCTCTCTTTCATTCTCTCTCATTCTGCCCTTTTCGTCTACATTTCATTCTCTAATTCATTGTAGTTTCGTTCCTGCTATTTAATACTTATATTTATGCAGTTCTCCCAAAACCTCTCTCCTCATTTCTTCATTTCTTTCACCCTTATATAGTTTGCTTTTATTTACGTATATATTTATTTCTGTTTCTTGATTTTTCCTACATTTCTTCTTTCTACCAGCGTATACCTTTGGTTAAAATGATTTATCTTATTGAATTACGGAATACCATCTAATGGTGTATAGGCTACCTCAGCGAATTTGAAAGTCTACGTTCATTTATTTTATCTATTTATTTGTATTCCTTTATTTATTTTTAATGCTATAATTATATTTATTACTTTATTTATTCATTCTTACCTCTTTTTGCTTTCTTCATTCATTGTATTATTTCTTCCTTTCTGTAACGATAGTTATTTTTCTTTCTGTCTTATTTATTTACCTGCATTTTCTGTGCCTTCATCCATTGTTTTACTTTTCGTTAATTATTTTTCCCTACGTCTCTTTCTACAGTGGTATGTCTTTCTCTAGATTACGTAAATGTACGTATTTTCTTATTGGATTTAGACTGTTTATGTAGTATTTTCTCCCATCCAATGAACCTTTATTAATTCTCTTCCTCCTTGCCCTGCTTTCCTTCTCTGCATTCCTTCACAATGGAATAGTTTAATGAACCCTAGTGCTTTACAACCTAAGATCTTCCTCGCAATCTTGCACATTATTACTTTAAGTAATAAATCGATGTTGACCCCTTTACTGGCGTATAGGCCTAGTATTGGACATCTATAAGAAAGGAATTGCAAGACTTGTTATGAGTACTATAAAACTTGGGAATTCAGACTTGATGAAGACATGCCAGAATGGTGCTGAGCATTCCTCAAACTCCTGCAAGCCAACAAGTCATTTTATTATAAGCACCGTACATTCCAAATACAGTGTGTCCCACGCAAGAGTTGGCCAATGACGCGGGTTCCTGCGGCGCGGCGGGCACAGCTCCAACTCCCGAGCGATCGGGTGAAATATCTACGCTAATGAAGCCGCGATCGGTGTTATGATTCAGGTTCTCACATTTACAGTTGGAATTACAATGAAAATAACCACGTACCTCATCATAAGAGATGTTGGAAATGTCCTCCTCTTGCATACACACAACATTGGAACCTTTTTAAGAAATTTTCTTTCACGCGCATAAGTTCAGCTTCCGAGATAAAATTAATTTCTCTTCTGATATTGTCTTTAAGTTCTTCTAATGTGTGTGGGTTTGATCTAATTTCTGTTCAGTAAGTACGCGCCGCTTGGTCCCTCGTTTACTATCGAGAATCGAACCCGTTTCCCGAAGTTTGCTTACAAGTTTTCGCACGGCTTCTCTGCTTGGAGGACGTACACCTGGGAATTTTGCTAAAAACCGACGTCTTGCGTCCTTGCAAGATGATGTAATAAATCACATATGTTTTTCTTTGTGAGAACCTGAACCATTACACCAACAGCGGGCTTTATTAGCGTAGATATTTCACCCGTTTCCTTTTTAATGTACGGGAAGTTGACCTATACACTTTATTTTTCAAGTTTCTCCATAAATAATATTCACATACTGTTAGAAGAACTTAAAGACAATATCACATAGGCCTATCACAAGAGAAATGAACTCTGTCTCGGAAGCTGAACTTATGCGCGTGAAAGAAAATTTCCTAAAATGGTGTCAGTGTTGTGTGGATGCGAGAGGAGAACATTTCCAACATCTCTTGTGATGAGGTACGTGTTTATTTTCATTGTAATTTTAACTGTAAATGTGAGAACCTGAATCAAAACACCGATCGCGGCTTCATTAGCGTAGATATTTCACCTGATCGCTCGGGAGTTGGAGCTGTGCCCGCCGCGCCGCAGGAACCCGCGTCATTGGCCAACTCTTGCGTGGGACACACTGTACATCAATAACAAGGCAACGCTTTATTTTCTTACAGGGTAAACTGAGGCAATTCCGGAAACATAAAGCACACTCCTCTGAGTGAGATATCCTATTTTTTCTGGACTCTTTTTCTTGATAGACTGTATAGAAGATTGAACATGCTTGTTTATTTCAAATTCTTTCAACGTGACAAGTTTTCTGTTACAATACTATTTTAATTCATAGTTTGTGTAGCAGTTTACCGTATCGCGTCGTTTGAACACCGTTATTCATAGGCCCTAATAATTATTAGTGCCTTTCACAGTTACTCCTTGTTTTATCAGTGAAGGTTGTTATTATTTGATTTGTAGGCTTACTGTCCGCAGATTTTAATAGGTAAACAAATTAAATCGTCTTAGGACGCTAGATTGAATAGCTTATTTAAAATTGACTTTCTGCATTAAAGGAAATGTTCAAAAAGAGTAATTTTAAGATAAGTGATAAAAGTACAATACCATCATTTTAGTAGAACTGGGGTCATAGGCCTAGGATTCAGATAATTCTGTTATTTAACAAACCTATCGTACACATTTTGACTGTAGTAAAATCTATAATTCAATACATAGTTTTATGGAAACTATATTATTATGGTTACAATGTGGCAGGATGTTCATAATGTATACAATGTATGGTGAACTTATAAACTCACTGCATTACCTACAATATTATTCACAACACATAAAATAGATGAGACTCCAGTAATTGTTTTTTGTTCGACCATTCTGTAATACGCTTATAACATGTGACGTAACGGTTTTATGATATTCAGTTAGAAATTGGTTTGCATTAATAATATCGGCGTGGTATCGATTATAATCGAACACGGAACGATCTTGAAACCTTGAGAGTAGCAGCTAAAAACCGCGTAATAATCAACCTGTGTTTAAAATAAAATCAATTATGTTTGTGTTAATTTTAATATGCTAAAATGAATTCATTTCGTGTTGTCAAAATCCGTCGGTTTCATGAAAATGACCAAAAAGGAGCTTCAATTTGGCCAACGCCATCAACTGCCATCTGTCGCAGAGGACAAGTACTACGACAACCAGCTGATGTGGCCGTTTGTTTGAGTGAATCTAAAATTTCAAAACTTAAAAATTTAGATTAACTATGGTCGAAAAAACAGTCGTATGCAGCTTGCCTATAATGGTAATTAAGATAATCGTATCTTAACAAATGTTGTTATAGTCTTCTTGCATAATGTACTAGATGTACTAGATGTCCTTCATGTGCAATATTTCTGGCTAGAGGAGGGATAAACTTTTCAACCAGTTTCTACTTACATTTCTAAAGACTTCTTGCAAGTAGTTACTGTTTCTGAATTATCCTAATATTTGCAAAATAATGTCAGCATTTGATGACTTTTCAATATAGGATGACTTTCAGTGTAGTTTAAGAAATAATACGTACGTTATACGTTCAAGAAAGATATCGATGCATTCCCAAAATTCTTAAAAATCGGAAGTGCATCATATTGAAAATACACCCTTTAATAGATTCATGTTTCTGCACACAAAATTTTGTACTTTTGGTATTATAGACTATTACCAATTTCTTCCAATGTTAAACGAGTTATTAACGACCAAGATAGAGATAGCGTGAAAGAATTTACCAGTAAATTATAACTTGACATAATCAGCAGTAGTACTTGTTCACCATTATGTTTTCGAGAGACTCATATAGGCCTATGTCGTTTTTCAATGATAGTCTTCTTTCATCCATTTCCTGTCGAAGCTATCACGTGGAGACTCGAATTTTCTGCACGCAGTGCCGTTGACCTAACTTAGCTGTGTCTTTTTCCCCCTGCTTGCAGCACATGTGTGGCAGTATATCGAAACCCTATTTTTCACTTTTTTCACTTTGTTTCTTAATGTTAACTTATTCATCATGCAGCTAAGTATTATGCAAGCTCTACTACATTCCATGGAATGGTATAATGGCATAATAGCATAATGCGCATGTGTGCTTTCTGCCCTAAAAAAATAGATGAATCGATCGCCACCCAGATTAAAATAATACTACTTTCTAAAGTTCGTACTTTCGAACAGCAGCTGTTCTAAGTGATGAATTGTTTTCGCGTAATTATTTTCGCGTTTTAATATTCGTTAAACCGCTATCGTAAAAAAATGGCATGCAGTCCAAATGCGACAAGTGCACTGGGAAATCTCTTAAATTTAGCAAGACTCTCCTTTCGTTATTTTCTTTCAAACTGTTTCTCGATTCTCATATAATATTGTGAATCAGTGGTCCATGAGTTCTTTGAGTAGAACCTTATGACGAGGCTTGCGAAAGGTAAGTACCGATAGCTAATGTACTGTACAACAAACAGAAATGAGTTAGCCATGTGAGCTAAATGCCAAGAGCTAAGCTAACTTAGCTTATCTTAGCTCACATACAGTGGAGGATTTCATATATAGTTGTGCCGGATTTCATATGTAGTTTTGTCGACACAACAACATATGAAATCCCGCACTGTATGTGAGCTAAGCTAAGCTAACTTAGCTTAGCTCTTGGTCGACAACCGGCAAAATTCTTACTGCTTTGAAACCCCAAAAACCTTGCAGTATCTGCAAATACAAGTAATAAACAAATGCATTCACAGATATGATATTGTATGCTGGAACTAACAGTGCGTCACAGACCCACTAAAACAGGTTCTAAATTCATACAATGATAAAAAAATAAGGAACCGTCAACTCCTTAAGATCTCGAGTACTGGACGAAGTAATGATATAGTGCTCTCTTACACCAAAACGTGAGGTGCTCTTTATCAAATGCAGTAGCCGTGTGGCTTGACACATTATTATTTTAGTGGTTTGGCTGTAGTGGTTTATTTGATTTATGTTTTCCATTCAACTAGTCCCGCCTTACAGAGGTCATGTGTCGTCCTATGTCATAATTTTGAATTCCAACAGTTGTCTTTATCAGTTATATACAAGACCTCTGAAGTTTAGCAGTGTTATTGGCGCATGTGAGACTTCTGCACCGAAACGTATATAGTGGGAAAACTCTTATTCGTTAGTGCCCTTAACTCACACTGTGGTGTGATTTGCACACAAAAAAGCTACTTCTAGCTATTATACAGGTCTACAAATTAAATTTTTTTGTGAGCTGTTTTACATTTGAAATGTGATGCTAAATATTTCAGTACCACTGATTTCAAAAATGACCTTCGTTTTTCTCTATCACATCAGGTTATTTGGCAAATCAAGAATGAAATATCCACATATTTTCTTTTTAAAAAATTACAAAATCATCATTTATATAATATATACAAATGCATTTGTGAGTTTTTGTTGCCAAAAATTTCACATTTCCATTCAGTTTATAAACATACATCAGTAAAATCTTGTTCGTTTAGTTTCAAATGTTTGTCTCTTGGATTTTCTCTTGTGTTTTTCCGTAGATTCCCTACACATCATCCAGCAGTAATCTGCCATCATTGAAGTATTCCATCGTCCTTGGTATCTCCTCTCCATTTCTCGAATATCCTGGTGAAATCTCTCTCCTTGTTCTTCACTTAATGCCCCCAGGTTGTCAGGAAATACATCCAAATGTGAAAACAGAAAGTGTAATTTGAGCCTCATGTTGCATCCCAAAGTTCTCAACTCCCGTAGCATGTTGTTCACAATTTTGACATAATCAGGATGTTTATTATTTCCTAGAAAATTGTCCATAACTTCTTTAAATGCATTCCAAGCATTTTTCTCTTTAGAAGTCATATTAGCTTCAAATTCCCTGTCTGTAGTTAAAGCTCTGATTTGAGGACCCACAAACATTCCTTCTTTAATTTTTGCTTCAGACAGAGCAGGAAATTTGTGGCTGAGATATTTAAAACAATCACCATCTTGGTCAAGAGCTTTCACACACTGCTTCATTATACCAAGTTTTATATGAAGAGGTGGCAAAATTATTTTCTTAGGATTTACTAGGCTAACCCTTATTATGTTCGTACTTCCTGGTGTTAAACTTTCTCTTTTGGGCAATTGTTTTTGTTTCCAATGTTTTTCTCTTGCCCTGCTATCCCACTGACACATATAGCATGGATATTTCGTGAATCCTTGTTGTTGCCCTAATATCATACAGATAAAATTCAAATCTCCACAAAATAACCACTGATGCTCATCATACTTAATTTTCTGCAAAACAAACTTCCAACTTTCATAGCTCTCTTTCAGCCGTACTGAGTGTGCTACTGGAACTGAAGAAAGGACATTACCACAGTGTAGCAGCACGCCTTTAAGACTTCTTTTACTCGAATCGATGAATAGCCTCCAGTCATTTGGATCATATTTAACAGAACCCAATTTGTTTATTAAGTCTGGAATGTTATTACAGTAAACTAGACTTTCTTCATCACTGAAGTACTGCAAGAGATCTTTTTCTCTGTCCCTGTAGAAAGTCACTGATGTACCTGCTGCAAGCAAGTTGTTTTCCTGTAGTCTGGAACCTAACAGCTCAGCTGCATCCTTGGGAAGGTTTAAATACCTTACTAAATTATATAATTTAGCTTGGCTTGTGATAATGGTTGTGGCGCATTTGACGTTTCAGGAACGAACTCGTCGGATACAAGTGATGATGATGATGAATCACTATTACTTCCTGTATCTGAAATAAGTTCTATAGTGTCTGTAGGTGGCTTAGGTATCGGAATACCAGGCCCATGAGCAACTGGTCTCATAGCAGATGGCAAGTTTGGGTATATAATTCCTTTTTTGTTCTTTGCATTAAAACCCTTCACATTGCATGTACAGAAGTAACAGTCAGTGCTGTGATTTTGAGGTTCACGCCAGACCATTGGTATTCCAAAATGTAATGATTGTTTCTATCTCTTTATCCAATTTCGTAAGTCTTCAACACAAACACTGCACACAGTATGAGGAGCCCAAGGCCTTGACTGATCCCCTGGATGGATTCCGAAGTACGCCTTGTAAGCTTTTGTTACAAATGAGGTTATGTTTCTTCTCTGCTTCTTCACAATAAAACTACCACAAATATAGCAAAATGAATTTGGATTATTTACACAACACCTCCTTTCCATTATTCTGTACGAAATTACATATGATACAAACAAGAAAATGGTAGCACTTAAATGTTAATTTCTTGCTTTATAGAACAACTATTATGGCCTGTATAGATGAATTCACAACACAAAATGGTGGAAGCAGCTTAGGATGTGCTGCCATCTACCTCCAAAACAGTCAACTAGTTCATTTAAGTAGATTTATTCCAATATATGTCATTGTTTTAATGGTGTAATGGGTTATGATCACAAAAAAATAGCCAAATAAATAAAAAATGAAGATTTTAATTTTGTAAGAAAACGGTATGTGATAGGACTAAATAGACGTCATTTTTGGAATCAGAACATGGAATTTACTATAAAAAGACATCAAAACCTAAAACAGCAAAATCACTGTCGACCTGTGTTATTTATCTGGTTTTACAAGGTATTCAATTTACATTTTGCGGTAACCCAAGATTACGCATATAATTTAATCTTCTTTCTCCATTTATGTCTATCTGCCCATAAATTTTATTCAATATTTCTTCTTCTAGTTGATGCCTGAATTCCTTGCATCAATGTGGTCGGCGGTCTCCCTCTTTTCTTCCATCCTAGTGGTTCACATTCCATAATCCGCCGTGGTAGTCTCTCCTCTGACATCCTTTTTGTATGTCCATACTAAAAGATCTGTTTTTCTTCTACAAAATCCGTGATCTAATTTCTGACATCCATTTTCTTCCTGATGATTTCATTTCTAACTTATAACTGTCCCCGGTGAGCCGAAATTTTCTCCCTAAGTAGAGGGAGCATCTAAATATAGAGAAATACGTATGATTTATTCACGTACATATAAATGCTATCGACCCTGATAACTTTTTCTCGTCTAGATATCCCTGCAGACCGCCTCCAAAAGTCCATCTTAGTTGTCATTAATCTTTTTATTAATTGGGATTTAACTGTCCATACTTCTGATCCATATGTCATAATGCTTCTGATAACTGATCTTCTAATTTATGTTATTAATCCAGGCTATAACACCATACTTGTATGTTTCCAAAATCGAATGGGATGTTTACAGAAAAATGTTGTTCTTCCACTTCTAGCACTTATTTCTGATCGATTAGCGGAATGGATAATGGGCTTCTGTTTTAGTTTTGTGTAATGGCTCGTGCTAATTGGTTCAGATTTCTCTCATTTTCACAATACATCCTGTTTAATTTTCAATTAATATGAATTACTTTTACACTTAGGGGTATGAGCCTTCATATAACACGTCACGATATTTCGGATTTGAGTCTCGCCTTTGAATTTTTATCTTGGGGATGAGTTTATCTAGGTCTATACTTTACTAAGGATTCAGGGATTACAGTATGCAAACTTGATTCAAAGGAATGTAGCAGAAAAAGTTACATCAGATCATTCGAGATCGCTTGCGAACAAGTGCGTAATATAGGATAATTTTGTTTTGAACGAGATACGGGATAATTTTGTTATTCGTTTAGAAGAATCAGACTCAAATGAATGTGAAGACTGTTCCGTATGCATATGGATTGCACTCACATTCAGCGTAACAAGAGGATTGCCTAGCTTTTTCTCTTTTCCTTACATGTATGTATTTTCTTTTCATTCTAACAGACGCAAATCAGACCAAACAGAAGACGATCCTGAGACATATAATATTAAAAGTCTTTCATTTTACTCTAGTCAAAGGTGAACAACCTCCTTAAACCGTATTCATGTAATATCTTAAAGGAAAAGTAAACTAAAAATTCAGTGTCACTTTCTTCGTACGGATTGAAAGAAAATGTTTTTATTAAATGATATTCACTGTTAGAAATGTTTTATACCTTCACATTTAATCACAAAACGAATATGTTTATTGTAACGCGGTGGGCGCGTGACGTCACGCCTGACGAGTGCTTGGCTCAGTCTCGCCCGGTGAAAGAGAGTTCACAGTATTCTGTGTACTGTTACAGTTTTTTAGTGAGTATCTGTTCAAACAATGGTTTATTGTTCTGTTGTGGGGTGTACATACTCATCGTCGAAGAGTGATAACACACTTAAAATATCTTTCCATCGATTTCCCAACAGAGATAAGTCACCCGAACGTTATAAGTAGGGCCCGGATGTTTATGACATGCCATATTTTTTTCCTTTGTGATGTTACCATAGCAAATATAATTAAACATGATATCATCTAATGTGATTAGAATTATGCAATTTTCATTGGTCATATAATGTCATATTTTAGCTTTTTCAGTATTTTTTGTCATTTTTCATATTATGGTCATATTTTCAATCATTTTTCATTTTTTCCCATGCTTTTGTTTTTTTTATTCCATTTTCATTTGTTTGCTTACAGCCGTCTCAGAGATGGGATTTGAACACCCCTGAATTGTTGCTTGTAACTTCTCAGTATTTTCGTTCTAAAAATACTTTCACAAAATATAGGTTGGCCTACGTATATTTCTGAGAATTATCAGAAAGAGAGAGATGCGTAAAAAGGGACAGATGCAAAGAAAGCGAAATTTATTAATAAAGATTAATATTACTATTTATTAATGTGTTCTCATAAAATTTCAATTGCAAAAACCGACAAGATTTTGAAAAAAAAAATTGTCTCTAGGTCATAATATTAGTCATATTTCGCCATTTTTTAGGTAATAAATGCTTGCATATTTCTAACAGTTTTAGGTCATAAACATCCGGGCCCTAGTTATAAGCAATGGCCGATAAAAATAAAAAGAGAAAAATTTGTTCCTAGTAAATACAGTACGGTTTGTTCACAACATTTTGAAGGAAATGATACCGAGCTTTCGGTACAGTTACGAAAACAGTTAACTGGAGAAACCCCGCAATCTGTTTAAAAAAGAAGTGCTGTGCCATCACTTCTTTTGCGTGGGAAATCTGAAACACCGCCAATGAAGAAAAGAAAATCGTCGTACTTGAGGAAGAAGGAAATGAGAGAGTTGTTGCAAGATTCGAACAGTAATCCATCAGTATCCGGGAATGGACAAATCATGAATGTGGAATCTAGTATTTATGACGAAAATTCAGTTTCTAACAGCGTAGGCGCTCAGTGTGAACTAGGAAATGAAACTTATGTCAATGTTTGCTCAGATTCATTGAATGTTTCTTCTAGAAATTGTGATTTAGATAGCTTTTTTAGCATTTCAGACATTTCTACTACCGCAAAAGATGATTCTGAATCTGAAAGTGACTCTGTTCGTATCTTGAAAAATGTTTTTTTTGAACTGTATTAGCTCTAAGTATTAACTGATAACGCCTGGCAACTAGTGTATCTTTATTTATAATAACGCTATCGAATGAGGCAGGTTGTGTTATACAGTTCACAACCCCCTTCTGTTCACAAATTACTTCAGAGTCCCAACAACACACACTCTCGTGGCCCTTTTTCATATGTAGGCTATACACAGCCCACATTCCGTATTTTCTTTTCTTCCTTGCAATTCTTTCAATAATTCCTTGTCATTTTCTTTTCGTGTGAAATTAATTTGTGAATACCGAGATTTGTCCTTATAAGGTAACATTGCAGACATCTCTATCAACAACAAACACAAATGAGACTTTGTGGTGTATTAGAAACACAGGCGCGAGCATTACACTAGCTGTTGTCCTGCCAGCGAGTTAGTCAGGAGTGACGTCACAGGAGCGTTTTACTTCACCCGTACAAGGCGTAATATTGGGCACCTGAAGTTCACGAGATCACCATTCGTTTCGTAATTCAAAGCTCCGTGCGATGAGATTAAAATAAGAAAATGGTATTTTTTTAGTTTACCCTTCCTTTAAACTATCTTAACAATCGCAATTGTTTGTTGTTACACGAAATATTCTTTTTGCCGCGCTACCCTAGTAAGAGAAACCACGTTTTCTTGTAGTTCTCATCAAGACGTGTTTTTTGTTCAACCGCTTTGTAAGTCTGCTCTTTCACTGTGGAAAAGAGGACAACCAGAAAGAGAATAAGGGAAGTAGAAGATTAAGGAATTAGGTGGGAAAGGAAATTTTTGCAGCTTATGGTCACCAATACTTGACCTAAATCGTGTACGTAACCAGCGTAGTAGTGATTTCTCGTTTCAAAGTCTCCACTATTTGTATAATCTTAGACAAATGTAATGGCGTTACACTTGCATGAAAGGTTTTCACGTTTCGGTGATCGATTTACTGAAACACAATCTGTCCTTTGACATCGGGAACTAAGTCTTTCTTCATGACGTCTCTGTAGATGTGACAGGTAAGGCTCGTATTTGTTCAGAATTGATTTTTGTCATGTTTTATCGATTAATTACTGTACATTAATTTTAGATGTTATAGATAATTATTTTATTTCAGAATTGATGTCCAACAAAATCTATTTCCTTCGGAATAAAGTATACACCACTCATATCCATGGCTTAGGCCTAATTCATACATGTATTAAATATAATTTAATGCAAATTTTGTTGTAAATCCATTTTAATACCTGCTTATCACAAATGTGCACCCAGGAAAAGTACATACCACATTTTGCCCCGGAAGATAATATATTAGATTTATGCTTTTTAAAATTCATTTTTCACATTTCCTTGAAGTGAAGATATGCCTCAGGAGCTTCTAAATTTGGAGTTAAGACATTTAGCCCCAAAATTTTACTTAAGCCTTCGATATGTATACAATTATTTGAATTAATTTAATTCGGCACAATAGAAATAAGAAAAAGCATTTGAAACTAGCTAGTATGCAAGTTCATTTTCACCTCAGTTTGTAAAAGATTAGCCTAAAAGTGTATATATATTTTTTTCCATTTTTCTGCTCCTTTCTTCTGAGGTAAGTTTATAATATTATTGGGGTGGAATACCTGTGCACAAATCAGTCTAAGACAGCTTGTTAGGTTATTATCTGACGATGTACTTCTTGATTTGAGCTTTGCACTTTTCATTAATGAAAAAAAAATGTCCCACTACATATGGCTATCCAAACATACACTACAGAGGTGAAGCAAGTGCATAAAGTTTCGGAGAATTTTTTCCCCCTAAAAGGTACTCAAGTCCGCCTTACGTTCGTATTTGTGGTTTAACAAGTCGTCGCATTGTAAATATCACTAATCATCTTAAATACTACGTAAAGTTAATCTAGCTCTAGCATCTTGCTCTAGCATAGTCTATATTCACTCCAGCTATCGTGTGCTCTGGCATGACGTCACACACTGTGACTTGCGTGCACGTTATTTCACAAAATGTCATCAGTAGACGAAGCTGTCTTCCACTGGCTAGAAGATGGTAAACTTCTTAGGTCGCTACTGTATTTGTGCCTTTGATCTTTAATCGGATATAAAGATAGAAGTTTGGAGTAGCGACATTTTTTTAGCAGTTTGAAGCCAGCACAATAGTAACAGGGTTGGGTTGAGAGGAGTTAGTGCTTCGGTCTTGATTTGTCGCCGCTTCCTCGCACTCAAGGCCACTATAGCTCTTTTCTAGTCTCCTGGCGCCTGTCCTACATGCCGTCCGGGGAAGTGGAGAGCGGGGAATACACCTCTGACCAATCACACAACCGATCACCTAGCGGTGGCTCTGAGAGTTACTCAGTAGCAAGATGAATTTTTCACGTTCACTTCGCTCTCTCAGTTGCTGCGTTGCCAGTTAGTTTTGTTGCTTACAGTGTGTTCAATACAGTACAGCATTAAAAAAAGAGCTTATTTCACCTTTTAGGATTATCGTTATTTTGAATAGTTATCTCGTGTTTTATTATCTAAACGTAGTGTATTTTATTATTTATAGTGTATAGTGTATCATATTGTATAAATTGTGTACATTGTATATATTGTGTCGTGTTGTATATACTGTAATATTGTAGTGTAAAAATCTTTCAATGGCGAACAAGAATTCTGTAGTCCGTAGTCAAGCCAGAAAGATTATCAATAATGTGCATGATTATTTTCAAAGGGAAGCAGAAAATAATGCCCCCTTAACAAATGTACATAAAGTGCAACAGAGAGTGTCGGAAGCTTGCCAAGTCAGTAGGCGAACTGTCCAACGAATCGTGAAGGAAAGCAAAGACAGTCTTGAATCGTCGGGCTCCGTGACATTTGAATCGCCGCGCAAAAAAAATAAAAGGAGAAATGTAATTAAGACAATCGACGGGTTCGACAAAGATGTCATAAGAAGAACTATTCTTAGTTATTATGTGAAGGGTGAATATCCAACTCTCAACAAACTACGCATTGATTTGGAGGAAAAAATAAACTTTCAATGGGGAGTTTCTTCGTTGTGGAGAATATTGAAATCGATGGGTTTTAAATATAAGAAGAGCAACGATGGGAGACGGTTTCTGATGGAAAGAGCCGATATCGTTACATCTAGGGTAACTTTTTTGCGCAAAATGCAAAATCTAAGAAAAAAGGATCCTTCGCCCCATATATTTTATTTGGACGAAACATATATTCATCAAAATTACGCACCCACGAAAATCTGGCAAGACAATGATGATGCAGGGGGCTTAAAAATTCCCGTAGGAAAAGGGGGTCGAATTATTGTCTGCCATGTAGGATCCAGCCACACAGGTTTTCTCCAGGAATGTAAATTAGTTTTCAGACCAAAATCAAAACCGACATCTGACGATTACCATACTGATATGAACTCTGTGGTGTTTAAAGAATGGTTTATGAAGTTTTTAGATACACTGGATCAGAAGAATATTAGCAATGCAGTTATAGTAATGGACAATGCCAGCTACCATTCGGTTCAGTTAGAAAGAATACCGACGACAAACTCCCGCAAAGCTGATATTAATTACATGGCTATCAGATAAGAATATTCCACATGACACCACTCTTACCAGACCCGAACTGTTGTCCATCGTGAAGGAATATAAGCCTAAGGCAAAGTCGTATGAAATAGATACCCTTGCTGACAACAGGGGTCACACCATTGTTCGGCTGCCGCCTTATCACTGTCAGTACAACCCCATTGAACTTATTTGGGGAAAAGTTAAAAGCGCTGTGGGGAAAAGGAATAAAACATTTAAATTAGCAGACGTCCAGGTTTTAATGGAAGAGGAGCTGGACAAAGTCACAAAAGAAGATTGGATGGCTTGCGTGTCACATGCGGAAAGAATTCAAGATGAAGATTACGCAAGAGATGTGGTGTTGGATACAGCAATGGACCAGATCATCATAGATCTTCGTGACGACAGCCACAGTGAGGAGTCAAGTGACGACGAAATTTCTCAAGACTGTCTTGATGGCGATGATGAGTGTTTTGCCGCGGATATTTGAGTAAGGTAAGGTAAATCTTGTTTTGTCAGATGCTTCTAATAATTCGCTGTAATTGTTTGTTGTGTTTTCGTCATTTAACGAATTTTGTGTAGTGCTAAGATTTTTAATAGTCTCCATTGTGCCAAAATATTCGTACCTAATAGTCTATGCCTGTAAATCTTTAGACATAATTATAACTATTCCACTTAAGCACACATAGCATTTCATCGAACTGGGCGCGGTACGAAGCCAGAGAGCTTGGAAACAACCAGTTTTTAACCGACAATATTCTTTGTTATTAAATGTTGGCTTTTCGGACTAAATATGCTTTTATAAATATAATAGTTTGCTTCCACACCAACGATAACGGCAAATTTCATATTTTTACAATATAAATTGCATTCGGAATTACTGTACAAGGCATGCAAAAGGCATAACTACAGCCGAGATTTCTATGTAATTACACAAATTTTTCACTTTTGTGGTGCACCACAACAACAGCTAAAAGCACCTTTTAAATGGGTTTTCACAGAATTATTCCAGAAACTGTATAAGCCTTTGACAAGACCACATCACCGCACAATGACAGGTTTTACTGACCGTCTCAACTCTAAGGCAAGTGTCATTGATCCTCCTGTGATCCTCAGAAAAGATTCCTTTCTTAGAATTTATCCTCATTACATGTGACATTGAAAGGTCGTTTCCACCTATAAGAACACTATTTCAGACAGACGTCAATGTCCCTAATTAGCATCAAATTTTAAAACAGTGAGATATAGGCCTATTTAGATTATTTTCCTTGCTTTTACCTCTCTCCATTGTAGGTTCATTTATGCGACCCATGCCGCCCGGGCCTTATAGTGCTGCAACCTTCGGGAGAGAATTAGAGTTTGGATCACAAACACATACATACCTTTCTGACAAGACAAGGACTTGGAGGGCCTCCCCGGATGAGTGATCAACCCAACAACACGAACACATAGGACGAGACACACAATTCACACACACATGCACTTCGAACAAGGCGAGGATAGGAAAAAGATGATAATGACGGTCAGATGATACCCGGGGACCACAAAGTCTTCAAGTTACCCGACATTTGTCTCACGGGTGAGGAAAACCCTTGGAAAAAACCCACATAGGTAACTTGTCCCGACCAGGATTCGAACCCGGGCCCGCTACGCCACAAAGGTGGATCTGAATAATTTTGTTTACACAAAATTGTGAATTGGTGAAAAGTTTGGGATCTTTTCTGTTTTTGTCACATTTTTAAGGCTTCTTTTCCACATCACAATATTCGAAATGTTTGTAATGCCCATGATTTAGGTAGAGAAATTTGTCAATGTAGGCCTACTGTATTTTTTAAGAATGGATTTCTCATACCTGTGGAAATACACGTAAATACACTGTTTTATCCTATTCTTGTAAATTGACGGTTGTAACATGTGATTTATAAATTTCAAATATAATTATTCTGGCTAGAGATGTCTCATAATTCTTTTCCTAGCGGTAATATGTTGAATTGTAAATTTGTTTACGTACATTGCTTCATTTGTTAGGCAACAATTCATTCTCGTTTCTCGATATTAACATCATGTCTGTGTTGAGATATAACATGGATACTTAACAAATAACCACAACATTCGGTACTTTAAATGTTACCGTACGGATGGATGCACCGTCAAATGAATAGATGACAATGGAGAGGTTGACAGAATGTTTATTTTTTCTATGCTATGCTACTACAGAAATTGTAGTATATAAGTTTGTATAACTTGTTATAGCTTCGATAACTTATATGCCGGACATGTGCAACCCTTAAATGACTATGCAAAACGTCGGTTACCTAACTGTGCCATTAAATGAACGAATATATATACACTGGTAGGCCAATTAATTACAATTAATCTAATGAATAAACCTCATAATTATGAATTTCTATAGGCCTATTTCATGGATTTTGATTTTAAACGCACCGCCTCTTGCAACGGCAACATTGTATAAGTATCGTCTGTCTCTTTCTTTCACTGTCTTCTCTCAGCGCTCCGGATTGGTTTGTTTGCCGCTCCCCGCTCCCCGGACGGCATATAGGACAGGCGCCACGAGACTAGAAAAGAGCTCTAATGGACGTTAATGGAAGACAGAAGCTCTTATAACCTGAGAGCCGAATCGACGCGAAAGTAAACCAATGAAGACCTTTGACATGAATTATAACAAGCCTGCAGCAGTAAACAATCATCTTATGGTTTGAAGGGTTCAAATATTGCTCACAGTTTTGTTTTTAATCGCGTTTAAATTATGGCGTGATTTTACGATATGGTCATCTAAAAACGGTTGTGTACTCTTCCTTAAGCCTGTAACCGTTGCCGGTGTGTCGGAATTTTGTCCAGGAGGAAATATTTTTACGTGTATGTGGATGTACAGACATGGGACGAAGTTCTTTACACACCACATAAATGTCATATACCTGGACCGGGATCGAGCTCGCAAACTTCAGGAGTAGGCCTAATTGCCAGTGCTTAACTGAATGTTCCACTTTAGGCCAACCAATTTTCCGTTTACTATTTGAAGAATAATGCTCCTTATGTTTATAAATTTCGTCATTCCAGCTCAATTCAACGCAGTGACTTGACTTCACCAAGTAGGATTTTAAAGAAATGTTGTGCATATATGCCCTTATAGAGACTCAGATAAGTATCATTTTTCTTCTTCGTACATCAACCGGTTTAGAAAAAAATGATTACGTAAAGTTCCTAAAACTTCTAAAAATGTCAAGACCTTCATATTTTTAAATTGCGATTGTACAGGTGGGGGAAAAGCGGACCGACTAAAATATCTAAGTTGCCGATATGAGCCACTGCGCATGCCTAGCGCATTCACAAGATAGCAGGGAATGTATTGAAATTTGTTCTAGTGTCGACTGTTGACTTAGCCCATTTCGAAACCCAGGCTGTTGTCCAACTACAAAGGTCTAAGGCAGTGTTTTTCAACCTTTTTCATGACACGACCCCCCCTAGTATCAAAACATATTTCGCGACCCCCCAACCGCTTTTTCCATGTATGTTAAAAATATGTAATACAACAATTTTAGGCGTTTGCGTTATTTGCGCCATCTGTTGGTAACACTAGGAACTAGTGCAGGTTCCGGATGTTAGCAACAGATGGCGCTGGTAGTCCACGGAAGATCCACAAGTTTCGAGACGTTTCTTTACGCTTCGAGATAATTCTCGCTAGAATGCGCTGGCCTATAAATACGGCGGTCAACCGCGGCCATGGCAGTTTGATGCAAGACAGCGAAGGAAGTCGAATCAGAAGCAATCCCGATAAGTGAAAACGATTCAGAAGTGTAAATTCGGTGTTATGTGGACTGTAAGGTGCCTTGGAGTTGGAGTAATTATAGACTGATTTGTGAGCGTAAGTCACGCGTGGTCATGTCTGCTGTTTAGTTGTTTGAAGAGCGCGAACCACTTGTTTTACAGTACGTATTTATTTGAGTTGTTATAATTGAAAATGGATAAATTCCTGAAAAGATCATCAGACCCATCAACGTCTAGCGGGATTAGTGGAATAAAGAAAAAACGTCTTTATGACGACAATTATTTAAAATTTGGGTTTACTGTGATTGGCAGTAAACCGCAGTGCGTAATTTGCTTTGAAATTTTGTCAAGAGAAAGCATGAAGCCATCGAAGTTGGTACGCCACCTAAACACAAAACATCCTAATGAAAAAAATAAACCCGTGGAATTTTTTTTTGCGAAAATTTAAAAGCTCTGGAACATCAAAAAACTGCTATAGGACAAATGTCCAACCTAAATGAGAAAGCGTTGCTCGCTAGTTATCAAGTAGCTTTTCGTGTGGCTAAAGCAGGGAAATCTCACAGTATTGCCGAAAATTTGATTTTACCAGCGGCTTTAGATATAGCAGAGATTATGTTTGGCAAGCAAGAGGTCGAAAAGCTCAAAAGTATACCTCTCTCTGACAATACCATTCAACGCAGGATAAGCAATATGGCGTCTGATGTTCGTGATCAAGTCATAGAAAAAAATAAAGAAAAGTTCTTTTGTATCCTTGCAATTTGATGAATCAACGGATATTGCGGGTTGTGCGCAATTTGTAGCTTTTGTGCGTTTTGAATCCAATGAAATAATAATGGAAGAAATACTATTTTGCAAGGCACTTCCCAAAAATACTACAGGTCAATGCTTGCATGACATGTTCCTTGAAGCTACGCAAGATATGAATATTGATTGGGCACAAAAATGCATTGCTATTTGTAGTGACGGAGCAAAAGCCATGACTGGTGCGAAGAGTGGATTTATTGCTAGACTGAAAGAACAGATGCCAAACGCTTGTCGGATGCATTGCTTTCTCCATCGCCAAGCTCTTGCAGCCAAATCCTTACCGCAAGAATACAGTCAAGTTCTTAATATTATTATTAACATTGTAAATTCTATTAAAGGAAAAGCGTTGCAGACTCGATTGTTTCGAATCATTTGTGAAGATATGGGGACACTACACCGCAATTTGCTTTACCATACAGAGGTTAGGTGGTTATCAAAAGGCAAAGTACCGGTACTGACCAGAGTTATTGAACTTCGCGCTGAACTATTGGTATATTTACAGCAAGCCAAGTCACATTACTCTGAATTCATTTCTGACCCGGAATTCCTTTTAAAATTGGCTTTTCTTTCTGACTTATTTGAACATTTAAATAACTTGAATAAAAGTCTTCAAGGGCGTGTTGAAAATGTCATTACAGCAAAAGACAAACTCCATGGCTTTATAAAAAAAATTGAATTGTGGTCATCATCTATAAATCAAAACAACTTTGATTCATTTTCGTCCACACAGTCTTTCATTGAAGAAGTCGGAAGCGAGATCAACATCAACTCATATATATCTGGTATGAAAATGGTGTTACATAATTTGAAGAAAGAATTGTGTCATTACTTCTCACTGCAAGAGATATCGGATAACACTGGGCAAAGATGGATCTTAAATCCGTTTTTAAATGCAGCTATAAACGAGGCAAATTTAGCAGCTAAGCTCAAAGAGAATCTGCTGGAACTATCTGCCGATGGAATTCAAGTCTGAAAATTTGGATACGTTTTGGTTAAAAAGAAGAACAGAATACCCGGAATTAACAACCGAGGCTTTGAAGTGTTTGATTCCATTTTCTACCTCGTACTTGTGCGAGTTGGCATTTTCCTCAATGGCGCGAATAAAATGTAAACTAAGAAATCGCTTAAATTTGGAAAACGATTTAATACTTAATGTGGCAAAAACGGATCCACGATGGGAGAAATTAATTGAACAAACTCAAGCGCAACCTTCACATTAAAATGAACGATTACTCGAAGGTTTTATTTCTTGTTAATGAGTTTGTGTAAATAACATAAAGAGTATCATTTTGCGTTAACAATACATACTGCTATTTAAGATAATCAAGCACAGATGTAATCATTTTCTATTTAAACACATTTTTAATATATTTTTTTTTGTAATAACATGTTTTAAACTAGCATTTTTCTGACTTGTATGATTGATTATATGGAAATTTTGTTAAATATAATAATTTTAACTCTTATCGACTTTTTATTTAAGTCTCACAAATTATATGTTGTATAAAAAAAACTGAAGTTTTCTCGACCTCTCGCGACCCCCCTACAGAGGCTCCGCGACCCCCCAGGGGGTCGCGACCCTTAGGTTGAAAAACACTGGTCTAAGGAATACGCGTGGACACTGGAGTGGACAAGGCTCTGCAATCAGCTACAAGAGTCGGTTCGCTTTTTTTCCCTACCTATACCCCTCTCAAATTAAGATAGATTGGAGAAGTGTAATTTTTCTGCATTTGAATGCTCTTCTTTAAATACAACACAACGGGAGGAAAGATGGTTATATTTTCAAATTTGAAGTCAACATTTTTATTTTGGATTTTCCGAAACTAGCTAAATTCTATTTTATTTTTTTTTTATGTTTTTAAACTGATGGTGTGAGTTTAAAAATATCACCTGCGTGGTCTCGTGGTTAACTTCACTGGTACGGATCTGCAGACCCGGTTCGATTCCCACTACCTCGGCTTTTTTTTTCTGAGGTAGGGAGCTCTAGAACAAGGTGCACTCAGCCTCGTGATACAAAGTAAGGAGCTGCTTTGGTCCCGGAAACCTTCATTCACGGCCGTTCATGTCCGGCTAGTTCCTCGTGGGGATGTAGCGCCATGTAGATTAGTTTATTTTAGTTTATTTTTAGGTAAGTTTAAAAATGTAATCATAATGAATTCACACGGAAAGCTGTGTTCATAATGCTTTTAATAATCAAGTGTTTTTAACCTTGAAAAAGAATTAGGATACATCTTAAAATTTCTTTGAGTACATTACATTCTGATTATGTTAACAAAAGCATTTTGCTTCCAACATCATGTATGATAACTTCAGGAAGAAATCATCTCGGGTCTCCTAGTCAATATTTTTAAGATATGTCTTTCCTCCCCCATGCTCGCAAAATGTCCAGCCGATTTCATCCTCCGTGATTTAATTACGCTTACTATATCCGGTGGGGTACGCCGTGGTGTAGTGATTAAGACACTGCACTACAAACCGAAAGGTCGCTGGTTCGATCCTCGATGAAGTCATTGGGATTTTTCAATTGGCCTAATCCTTCTGGGGGCACTATGGCCCTGGGGTCGACTCAGCCTCTAACAGAAATGAGTACCAGGAGCAATCATGGTGGTAAAGGTGGCCGGTGCGTGAGGCTGACAACCTTACCACCTTCATGTGCCAAATGTCTAAAAATATGGGAGGATTAACCTCCTGGAACCCTAAGGGCCTCGACGATCTATATATGTAACACTTTACACTTTTCTATATCGTGTAATAAGTACAGGTTATGAAGCTCGTCGTTGTGCAGTTTTCTCGAGTCCCCATTTTCATCTCTCTTAGGCCCTAATATTTTCCTTAAGCACCCTGTTTTCGAATACTCTCAGATTATGTTCTTCCCGAAGAGTACGCTTAGAGTGAGGTAGACGTGCTTATTATGTAAACGTAGGTTCGATTGTAAGAGTGGAAGGACTAACCTATCCATCTCAACCTCCAAAATGTTTCCTCGCCGAATTATGCCTACACGGTATAACTGAGACAAGAAGCGTGCATTGAATATGCTCTGTATCAATATAAGCTCGTGGAGTGTCTTCGAACTGTCTCATCTGCTCAGTTATACTCGTTAGAGCTAGTCCTCTTACCTGGCTGCGAAAATGGCCGTGTCCGAAAACTGAAGTCGGTAACTACGTGCTAGTAGCTAATAACTAGAGACCTGATTTTAAAGGGAATTCATTTTTTTATAATTCATCACAAAACTTGATAAAATTGAATAGGGCATTACTTAGTAAGTTTCAACTGCAAATGATCAGGTTTTAACTTCCCTTATTTCCCTTTTTTAGGCTCATCTCCCTTTTTTTTTAGGAACTTTCCCTTTCCAGTACCTTTTTTGCTAATTTATTTTGAGAATTTCGTAAATTACCCAGTATTTGGTAATATTAAAACATTAAAAATTGTTTTCACTGATTCACCATTGAAAAAATAATTCCTCCCAGCAGAATAGAGCGTTACAGAGAAATCACAGGCTTGGGGAACATGGATTTCGTGTGCTGTTTTCCTCCGTGAGAATTTCAACAAGATCAAGGAATTTCTTCAGTCATTAGATGACAAAGAATCAGCACCTGTAGAGCAAGCAAAGACTTTACTTACAAACCCGAATTACGTTATCTAATTCAACTCTTTTCTAATGAAGTAAAGTAAAACATAAAACAAACAAGTAGGCCTATGTCTCTGTTGAATTTTTACACTCTCTTATACTTTTGTATCCCCTTTTTCCACCTATTTTTTTTGGCAATTATTTCCCTTTTTCGGTCCTTTTTTGGGTGAAAATTTTCCCTTTAAAATCCGGCCTCTACTAATAACCACATAGTACAAGCTTCCTTCATGTTTTCTTCAATCGCTGCATCAGGTTGCTTATAGATTGTCAAGGATGCTATGGTTTAATCTACAAGTAATTAATGAACCAAGCATTCTCAATTCCTAGCTCGTAAACGCTTGCTATGCAATGTGCACCTTTTGGTCATGACATCTGACGCCACTTCCGACTACTTAGTCAACTATCTAATTAACTTCAGTTGAAAATATACCTTTCGGACACAGCCTGAGACTATCTCGTGTATTGGACGCTGAGCTTTCATAAACTGATATTCTGGCGATTATTATTAAGTTACTATTTTTACATGACCTTAAAATACATTTGTACGATCTACAGTCTATGCAAGTTGAAATAAGTTATAAGCCGACCTTCTTGCATCCTTTAGATTTTCTTTATTAAAATATATCCTTATAATCTTTAAGATCAGAAAAGATCATTTAAACAAATCACCATTTTCACATAAAATGGTAGATCTGTGCTACTCTCTGACTATTAAGCAATTAACACATGGAAGGGTTCCTAGGTTAAAAGGTAAGGTAACAGTTTACGAACGCAGCAAAGACCATGTAAGTCCCAGGAATTATCTGAAAGTTATTTGCATTTTTATTCACATACGTGAGACCATTCTGCTAGTTTCCTTCCCTAAAATGTTGTGAGCCTTTTAATTTAATCTAATGTTTTAAAGTGTGTTATCAAAGTGTCTTCAACAAATGTATTACATATTGTAGGAATGTAAATCATAGTTTTGGGATATTACTCTAATTGCATAGTTAGTGACTGTTAGTTAGTTAGATACTGCCATGTATCGGAGAATGACATGGAATTGTTGGAGAAATTGATAAACGTTTGATCACATGAAAATAGAGGACAAATGATTAGGCCTACAAATATTGCTTTCGTGCTTATTTAGAAGAAAGGCAATCCAACAACTGTCTAAATATCGCAGCAGTCAATAGAGTGTACAATGCTTCACGCAATTAAGCCTATTCTGTTTTATGAACTGCTGGATTTCTTAGATTTATGCCTCATTTCTGTACGCATAAATGAGTAAAGCCTGTAATGAAAGCTGTAATAAATAAATAAAAATTCAAACATTCTAGAACCGTGCAATATAACCACTGTAGCACGTAATCACTGCGATTGACTGCATTTATATCAAGTATAGTACTATAGGGAAACGCTTTTTTTTTCAAAACCTTTAGCCAGACTGACTGCACAGATTTTCAACAAAATTAAGCACTCTCATGCTACATGAGAATACAGTAGCTTTAATTTTGTGAACAACACTTATAATATTTGTCAAATATTACTTTTATCCTGAATATTTCTATAAAGTTCACACAGTCCATTAAAAAACATAGCTCCAAAAGTGAGTAAGTTATTGCAGATAATAATTATTTTCCTTAAATCTGAGATCAAATTCTAACGGGAGGACCTCAGGGAGGGGTGATAGCTGCTTTGAAGTTAAACGTGTGTATATATATAACTAAATTATGTCATAGTTATTGCAATTTTAATTTATAATTATAAAATTAGTAGCAAAATAATAATGCTAACTTTTTTCATTAAAAAGTCATTTCATCTAGTGGGTTCGTGACCCTCCCTTCATAGTCAGTGAGACAGAAAAGCAATGGGAGTCATAGGGGTATTTTTATTTTTAAGTCTTATCATATTAAGAAGAATATTAATAGCCTATAAAGATTACAACAAAGAGCAACTCTGCAAAATTTAAATGACATAACACAAATGGTTATTGTAATATTGTGGTTTTATTAAAGAAAAATGAGAGTTTCGGATAATCACGTCTAAAGTTGTGACGTGTACTTGTATTAATATCCTCCACTTAAAAGCATTCCAAAACTCTAGTAATAACAATTACCAGAAAAACTCAGTATTGCGTTGATAAAAACCTTATGCTATCACTAAAAAAAATTAAAAGAATTGTTTTTTTTAAATTGTTTTCTAGTGTATCATACCCCTTAATGCACCTTGTGCTTTTAAAATTTTTTCACATTTTTAAACATACTTTTCTGTTTACCTTGTTCTTTTCGTGTTTTTCTTAGCGTATATAAACAACCGCTCGGGAAGCGGGACTCAAACCCGGAACTTTCTGTACCACAGCCTTAGCTACGGCGTCTAAGGAGATCGTCATGTTGAGTAAAATAAGGGCCGGCTTCCTGGCAGCTACGTTTTTGTGATAATTGTGGATTACAAGAACAGAGATGCGGTATGTTTGTACCGAATGTTAGTCTTGGTACTGAAAGTGTATATTAATATCATTTATCCCTATGACTCCCATTGCTTTTCGGTCTCAGGGACTAAGAAGGGAGGGTCACGAACCCATTAGATGAAGTGACTTTTAATGAAAAAAGTGAACACTATTATTTTTCTACTAATTTTAAAGCGATTTGTGACATTTGGAAAATTTTGTTTTCGTTTCTCCCAGTTTGGTTCTGTCGAACCAATACTAATATTTGTAATAATATTACAGTGAAATAACGTTAAAAAGAAAAACTGTGATACCGTAATATTTTTATACAATATTGAAAAGAAACAATGTAATACGAAAAAAGTAAAATCAAAGGAAATGTTGGTTTCAACGAACCCCCCACCCCCCACATACGAAGTCCTAAGGTTATTCATAATCGTGTATTTTGCTGCACAGTGAGAATAGCGTAACTTACATTTCATTCCTCTTAGTTACAGATACAGAAGAGTCTGCTCGAGGGACTGTTGCCAGTTTCACCTCAGGCCTTCCAAATGGTAAGTTATCATCTTTATTTTAAGCTATCCTTAAGTCGTAAAGTGTGGTATAAAAGTTCAACTTTGTTGAGAAGCCAGGTCATCTGTTATATCCATATTACGTCAGTTTTCACTTTAGATATTTCGAAACCGTTTTTACAAAGAAATATGTCTGTGCTCAGGGAACTGAGTTATAACGTTAAGCGAGATTTACACAACTAACCATAAATATTTTATTACGCATGACTTGAATATTTTTCGGTGCATACTATTGATGATTTGTCGCGGGTTATCAGCCAAGTCGATTTGATTGCCAACTTATAGCACAATATTTGAAACATTTCTTACAACCGTAAATATGGGAAAAAGGCGTTTATAATGAATTTTACATGGAAGAATGATGTATCGCACCGACAATTTTTAGAATTCACATTAAATACAACGCAGCTTTTTATCGTGGAATAATGTTGTATGTCACTGGCACTACACTTGGAAGCAACATTGTGTTTTTGCATCACATACCTTCACTGCATGAAAGATTTTATGGTAAGGGTTATATTTAGGTGGTAGAGATGCGAACATACTAAGATCATTTTTTCGGAAGTGGTGCGAAGAATGCTTTTGTACAGTTGTTTTAAATGTTCTATAACAAGAGAGGTCCTGTTTCATGTGGAATTTCTTACATTATAATGATCCCAAGGCCGAAGTTAACTTGTAACTACTTCTAGTTACAATAGTGAATGGATCTGTTGGACTTAGCCACATAGCCTGTGAAATGGAGTCTGAGATCTCGTTTCATTCCTTTTTGTAGCCCAGAAAAATCCTAAAACTGTTCTTGACTCACTTCTATAACCTGAAATGGTCTAATAAGTCTAGCCTCAGCTATGACACATTTCTCGTCATCAGGTATCATTAGACTAGAATTTTGCATCGATTAGTTTCCCTTTCCTGTTCTCATACTGTTTTCCACTGTGTCTAAGTCTCTTATTTTTACCATCTTTCCATTCACTTAATATGTTTCCCTCTCTTCCGTTATTTAAATATTTTATCAAGGAGGAGAAATATTCGCACTCTACACGCGGTCCGTTGTTGAAGTCATAGACGCGCCATACAACATTCTTCCAAGACTACAAATTTTCAGATTAAAATTTTCCACCTGAACGTTCATCTAAGCAGTTCCTGCCTATGCACTTCGTGTGTAGGATGTTCTATATAACATTATTCTGCATAAATGTCACTTCGATAAAAAGAAAGTTCCATACAACGTTCTTCTTGGGGTCTTCTCAATTAATGTTTATTTTAGTTGATTAACTACCATCTTTTAGGTGTTTCGTAAAAAATAACACTCTGTATACTACCTTATAGTATGAAATAAGCCTAATGTAGTCTAAAATACAAAAGTATTCCTATTTTTATTGAATTTAATTATTGTAATCTTCTACAAGAGGAAGAGGTTAATGATTTGTATAAACTGCAGATTAATTGTCTTTTTCTTCTGTAGGGATCCAGGCCCGTTGAGGATCAGAAATGTAGGCCGGTGTCCCTAACAGAATTTGCTATATAATTTTCGGAGGACCACTGGATTATAATCCAGAAAATATATGTGCTTAGTAGTGTAGGAATATTGAAGGAAGCAGGAATAATGGAGAGAGAGTATTGCTTTATTCTTCTTTTCTTGTAGATTACTGCTTCTCTTCTTACTCTTAGTTGTGATTGGCATTAACCAGAGTTTAATTATAATCTGCTATCATTGCTAAGTAGATTTCAGGAGTGATACAAGGTTCATTTATTATTATAATATAATATGGTTTGTTTTCTACAACAACAATCCAAGTTTCTTTATTTTTTGTTCCAATAGTTACAATTCTTTAGAATAATTGAGCAGTATTGGCTCAAAATACTACTGCAGTATACTCTGTCTGTCAGTAGGAAAAGAGAAGCTGCAATTATTTGCCAAAACTTCTTAACGTGATAAACACGGAATTACTTTGTTACAAGCAAGAATGTTAGACCATATTTTTGGTCTTTAATAAATTGTTCAAGATTTACTATGGCAGCATATTTAGCTTGCACGTAGGGAAAAAGAGGAGCTGCAAGGATGCCAAAACTCCTTACAATTATGCATGCAGTATTACTTTATAATAACATAAAGATGCTAAGCCTTGCTTGGCTTTTGTAAATTAATGCAATGTTTGGATTGGAATTACTTAACTTGCATGTCGATTACTTCTGATGAGAATGTGACTGCATTTAGCCGGACTGTAGTTAAGGGATGTACAGTTATTGAAGCTGAAGTTCTATGTTGCTGTAGATCATCCTGAACGGTGGCCAGTAGCGAGTCCTTCCATAGCTACAAGCTACGCTCCACAAAGTTCCAGGGCTGCTGCAATTCCAGTCTCCAAACTGGCTATGCGTTGAATATCTGCGTTGTTTCCATGCTGTAGTCTCGTATGTGCTGTGGTGTAACTGTACTACTAATATGCAGACTTGTGGTCTGTTGCTAAATTGGGGCTGTGCCCTTACGAAGCGACGATCGGTGAGGGAATGAGAAAAGTCTAACGGCCAAAATGCGTTCACATAATCATCTTACAAAGAGTCAGGTTCTAGAATCTCATGGAAGGCTCTTCCTGAAGTTTCGAGTAGCTTCCATCCACAATAAGAGTATTCTTAAAGCTAATAACATGCTGTAATTATTCTGTAACATAAAGAATCTGCATGTGAACATTTACATTCTAATTGTAATGTATAATTACACAGAAATTAGATAATTTTAATGCAGTAAATAATCGATCTGTTCATAAAGCTGCTCCTACAACCAAGTACAATGATCGATAGGACGCTTCTAAGTAAGCTAATGTATTCTGTCTGTAGCGCCAAGTAAATGTTAATGAGCTGTCACTCGACTTATCGATATTAGTTCGATGTCGGCAATGCAGCTTTCTATTGCTAATTAACATTAATTACTGTATTTACTGCTAATAGCCAATAATAACTGGAATAAATATGTAGAATTATTCCTCAGATAATAATATTATGGCCCATAATAAATATTTGTTTTATCTGAACGTAGATAAATGAATATAAGTGTGCTAAGAATTCTGTTTGCTAGTAACTGGCATCAGTGCCATCTAGTGACTTGTGTTAATACTTCATTACTAATATTTGCTATAAAAGTATAGTAAATAGGTTCTAAGCTCTACGAGCTTACATCTTCTATTGTTAGTTTCGTTTCCGAAACAAGGTTGACTCGGCAGATATTATTAGGGCAGATATGGATCTGCGACTACACCTTTCTTGTCACAGTATACAGAGTGTTAGCAGCTTGAGCGTCATTATAATGGCTTTTGACCTATCACCTAACGGACCAAAAATGTTAACAAACACTTGGGCTAAAGTTAATGCTTTCCCCAGAAAGAATTGTCTAGTCTAGAATTTTTATGTTCTTTCGAATTATCGCTTCAAAGTATAGGGAGTCATAGCTATTAGGAAAGTATAGAACATGAAAGACAAGTTTATTATGTACAGTACCTTGGAGCTAAATGAAAGAATACGGCCACTACAGTAATTTTCAAATGGGAAGGGTTTTCCTTCACCGCCAATCACGTGTACGAGCTAAAGAGTACCGCTATCAGGAAGGGTCTTCCTTCCGTCTCGCCGTTTCTGATTGGACCGCGTATCTAAGCAAGAGGAAGAACAAAACGCTTCCCGTTTGAAAAATACTGTAGATGGCCACTTTATATTGAAAGTAGTTTGGAAATTTTTTTCTGTTTATTCGTGTCTTTAAACAGCACAGACTTCTACTGATCTGCAACGAGATCCTTGTTCCTTCTTATTAGGTAAAGTAAAAACTGATTATTAAGCATTATCCATAACGTTATTGTGTTACGTGCACGTCAGAGATAAATGACATTATGTCACAAACTTGGAACATTAAAGAGGAGCTAATATATACAGAGTCTCTGAGAATGAGCTTTCTCATGGTTTCTTAGGATTCCCATGAAGTAGGCCTATGTATCATATGTAATGAATTGGAAGAGTTTCCAAATGACCTTATTAAGTTTCAATATGACCAACCATTAACACTATGACAGACGTCAAAGCGAAATTAAGTTTCAGCCCACACTCTGGCAGAAACATCGGGCTTAATGCTTGAAATTGCTTGCTTAGGTGTTCAACATACTCAAATCTTTCACTGCAGACGTAGCTTCAGTCTCTTCCACAAGATGGCACACACTTTTGACTTTGTGGAATATCTAATTGTAGACAGCGGTGAGAAGCAGGGGTTTGAACAAGGACTTTCGGGTTCTTTCAACATCTCCTTCTGATGATCCGAGCCTCCCTGTTGTTTTTTTTTTCATTTTTGTGTACTGCAGGTCTTCTTAAATTGTTTGTGTTACCCCAAGCGTAAGTCATATATGCAGTTTCTTTCTATGGTAACCATTTCAAATAAGGCAAACAGATAGAAAACAAAGAGCACTAAAACAGACAATTTGTATGCATGTTGTGATTTTTGTAATAACGCACAACAGCGTTTCTAGAGTACGTAACACTGTTCAAGCACATGTCCGCAAAATGATAAAGTTAGCAATAATGACTTTATATGACGACAACCTTAACAAAACAAAAGCCGCACACACACACTCACACATACATGAACGCAATCTGTTTGAGTTACTACATTATTTTAAAGAAATTTTCAATTCATTACATACTTCACAGGAAACAATCCCCGCCATTCATTCTCGGAGACCTTTATTTTTTATTTACTTCAACTTTTCTTAGTGAAACTTGGCAAACTTCTTTTACATATACATACAAAATCTTACGCTCCTTTTGTATCGAGGTCTTAAATCTAGATTATTTTATTTTTTGGGGAAATGACGGAGTTCGTTTCTTTGCAACAATACCATGCTGTCACATTTGCCCTCTTCCAAAGGGTAACTAGCTCGTTTTTACGCAAAGGGAATAGTGCTTTACATCCCAGAAAAATATGAGAATTGTATATTGCGATACAATAATAGTAAGTGCATCATTGGAGAAACGGGAAAGAGTTTGAATGAGAAGCCGAGGTTCGAATGCATATAACACTTACCACACTAATTTTTTCCGATAGCGAATAATAAAAGTAGTACCTACGAGAAAATAATTAATCACTAACAGCTGTTCGAAGTGGTGCTCAAATTACAAGGGTAGCAACCACAAAAAGTAGTGACTATTTTAATTTCGGTGGTGACCGATGCATCGATTAATTTAGCGCAAGCGCAACTAGTGGAATCATAGGTAGCTGGAAAAAGTAAGTAAAGTGTTCCCTATACAATCCATAGAGGCCCAGAGGGTTCCAGGAGCTTGAGACTCCCAGATTTTTAGACATTCGGCACGTGGAGGTGTAACGTTGCCAGCCTTACGCACCGACCGCCTTTACCCCCAGGATTGATCCTGGTACTCATTTTTGTTGGAGACTGAGTCGACTCCAAGGCCATAGTGCCACCAGAAGGATTAGGCCAGTTGAAAAACTCCAACAACTTCATCGGAATCGAATCCGCGACCTTCCGGTTTGTAGCGCATCGCCTCAACCTCTATGCTACGGCGTATCCCCATATTTAGCTGGTGGATGGATTAAATCTCAATTAAATATTAAGAAAAAAAGATTGAAGGTTATTTTTAATTGTTAGAATTGAACTAGAAGATACGACTATATTCCACGTCTGGAAAATGTACTACATATCACAAGTTAAAGGGTTTGATATAGTAACTCGCGTAGGCTGCAAAGAAAGCGAAAGATGTAGGTAGGTTATGTTATCAGCACTGGTTGCCAGGAAATCCAAATTTTTACCATGCTAGCATGAAAGGCTAATGGATCAAAAACACTGTCTTGGGAAAAAATATTTGCCAGATGCCAAATCCTCAATTCCGTAAAAATGGACGTAAGCCTTTTACTTCCATTGTACAGATATACAGAATATAAATGAACTTCTGTTATGTTAAAAATTCACAAGTTTAATTAACTTGTCAACTGTGGCCAGACAAAATGTAGTAACCCTTACTTTTTTCCGAAAATGAGGTTAGGTTCCATAGCTGATAATGAAATATAAATGCTGGCCGAAGTAGGCAACCCTACAGAAATTCTATGGTGGATAAAAAACTTGAAAACCATAACAAGCTTTTTAGGAAGTCTCAAATTCAAACTGGCCAATAAGTGTAACCACCATAATAGCTCAGCATACTAGTCACATGTACCAACTAATGTCTTTCGATGAGAAAGTTGCAGTGTATCATAATTTCTATACTTTTACTATATTTTTATTCAGACTGTTGTTTCTCTCTCCTGGAAAATTTTACTTTTGAGGGTTACGCGATTTGGCTTGGACACAGTCGCTATGTTGTGGTATATAATATACTTACAAGTTAAAAAAAAATTGTTTTCGTAAACATTAGAAATGTTTATTTCAATATTTTTCTATCTCGAATTACATACTAACTTGCTTTTCAGGACTTTGTATATCTGCTTTCATTTGTATACTCTGTACTGTAGGTGTTTATTTTGTCTGCATTGGAAGACAGTACATCACATGGACTCCGTATTCTGGAATTTAGATTTCATGGAGAGTCCGCATTGTTTTTAATACTTGTCCTCACACGACCATGGGGAATGAACTGAAAGTTAATTCGCTGCGAACAAAGGCAGCAGGCGCAGAGTAGAGTGACTGTATTTTTAGAATTTTGTAATAAACTGGTGGTGAGGTGTGGGGGAATGTGTCCTGCAAAGGAAGCTTGAATCCGGCCAGGTTAATTAAGTATACAAACGATAACCAATACCGTCAATATTTCAACTGGTAGCACAAATTGCAATCCCGTTTAGTTGAAATCAATAAAGTTATAGTACAGCATGGGATTTGTTCCCAATCCCCTCTGAGCCTACCTTAAAGCTGCTGTGTGCACACAAGACTTCATTCACCTCACTCAGATATCTGTCTCAGAAAATGTCAACAAACTCAGCACTTTTGAGAATATTTCTATTCCGCATTCTCCTTTCCATCCATTTCTACTTTTTTAATATCCCACTCACTTTGTTCGATACATTCTCTTCCAGCAACCGTGTGTTAAATGCTCGCTCTATCTTCAAACTATTTACGTGCAATAAATAGTGACATTATAATAAGAGGATATTTTAAGAGAAACTTTCCTTTAACACCAGGATTCAAATCAGTGAACTCCGTCTTAACATGCAGATTCTATACCAATTGAGCAGCCAGTGTTCGAATCACGGCGCCAGATGGCATCTTTCTGCTATGAGTACCCTTAGTTGTCGAATTCTGTGAATTGTGAGGCACACTGATTTATTAATTTTGTGGCCGGGTTTCCATTTATTGTATAGTATCATTTGAAATGTATTTATGAATCCACAGAATATTGTTTGTGTTGATCATTGCATGAGAATGTAACGAGCTAGCTCTGTTGGTAGAGCATCGGGACGATAATCCATAGGTCACGTGTTTGAATCATGATGCCATATGCTTCTTTTCCTGAAACATTCTCATATATTATTCAACAGAAACAAACTCTGTGGATTCATTTAACATATCTACCAGATCATGTACGTTAAACGGAAATATAATTTATGTTACTGTGAAACTTTTGAAAGGTATTCCTTATTTTGTTATATACAAAGCCAATATTTTATTTACCCTCTCTTTCAGACGTTCTGTTCCGTTTCTTCTTTTCTAATCCATCCATTAGAATCTATTTCTACCAGGCATGTTTTTTTTTTCAATCGCAACTTTAAATAGAACGCACAGAATATATTACATATAAAAAGGATAGGAAAAAAGAAAGAAATAAAGAAAGTGTAATGTTTTAAACTGTTTCTCACATTAGAGGTATAATTTATGGATTACAAGAAATCATCTTGACAACAAGCAACAATGCTTCTCATTAGATAGTATCCAAGCATTATTTTTAAGGCTATTACATTTAAATTGTTATTAAATCCAACTTAATAAAAAACTATAGGTGTTATTACTGTTCTAGTGTGATTTAGAATGAAAATACATGGACTGAGAATAAAATTGTAAATACTATGAATATGAACAATAGCATAAGTCTGCTAGCCCTCTGAAAGCCCTTTAACGATATGTTGAAGGATTGGATGCATAGGTATCTGATTTCTTCTTCCACTGACAGATAGCTGGTGTATGTGAGTATGTTTACAAACTTTCTAATACTGTAGGCGTAGGCCATGTTTGCCTATTTAGAAAATAATATTTATGGGGGTCTTCTATGTTTATACCTTAGTCGACAGGTACTTCAACAGTCTGTTGATACCAATGTGACTGATTTGAGGTAGGCCTACTCTTAATGAGTTTTAAGTTTCAACACATGCAGAAGAGACCGGCAAATGAAGTGTAAAGTCAACATCAATCATTCATGCATTCATTTGGTTTTCAGTGCAGAATGCAATATTTTCACAGTAACATGTATCATTATTTGGGGTATGTAAACTTAACTTTACTATGCTGTAGAATAGGAGGTGTGATAAGCATATTTCCTTCAGTATATATCGAATTAAGTACATAATCATTTTTAATATAAAATAAGTTTTCCTTTTCCTACCGTATTTGTGTTAATAAATTTCAAACCTTAGCATATCATCTTGTGTAAGATAACGTTCTATAGCAAAAGAAGCACCTTTACAGGTCCATAAACTTTAAAAACGACTGCTGCATCATTTACATAATGTGACTAGAAATGTCGTTCTTCGAGTCTCTTCGTTTATATTGTTACCCTCGAATGGACACGGAGGCTGTATACTTGAGAATTTCGATGGTAGTGTAAACTAACATACACAGAACTCATAAAAAAGGTTTTAAATATTTAATTCTGAATGTAAGCTAGGTAGTCCCACTCCAAACTGTCACAATAAAAGCGGAATATAGGTGGCAGATAGAACACTTCAAGTGAATGTTAAGTACCTGGTTGTTTATGTATGAGTGTAGAGGAACAAAAAGCGCAATTTCGTTCTAGCGTAATTGTAACTACCCTAGCATCCAGTCAACCGCTACGAAAACCTAGAGTCTAGTATTCCTAAAAATAAGACCCTCTTTTTTTTATAAGCATCGCTTAGTGGATGTGTTTCAACGAGAATGAGTTAGTGAGGCACAGTCGATGGGTCAGTAGTAAGAGCTCATTGTTCGATAATAATGAATTCATCCTCAATAAGATTGCGTTGGGTTTACTTGTAGGAATTGTTCAGAGTAGAGTTTCTAGAAACAAATAATTTTTTTACTACATTCTCTCTGCTGTTAAAACATATTTATATACATATAATTATCATATTGCGTTTAGACACAAATACGGCCATTTCAGAGTTACAAATAAGACAGACACAAGAAAAATTACAACAAATAATCACAAAGTTAAATTAAATATAAAAATTCATAAAGAGCATAGAAGGGATTTCTTATTAACTATTTGTAGACTATGTTTGAAGACAATAACACTCGAAACTATCGCGGCGCTGATTGGCTATTTACGATGATTTCTCGGGTTGTCTGCCGTGTCAATAGTATTAAATTAAAGCTTTCGACCATCATCGCACCATGGCCTTCCTCAGAAATGTTTGGTTGGAATGAGTGTTTTCACATTTGTAGGGACGAGGAATAATATTAATGGAGAAAAGTTATCTCATTGACTAATTTAATAATTCTACTCCTAAAGTAAAAATAAAAATCAGTGCAACAATGGTCTAAACAAGAAAAAGTGTGGCAGGGTCTCAACGTTCTGAACAGTATACCGTATAACTAAGTAGTTACATTGATCTAGCAAGATAGAACACCCCACTTCAAACAAAACTGGATTTCCCTAATGTTTGAAAAGTCACAAGTGTGGATCGTTGACTTGGTTTCTCGCCAATCTAAAATAAAAATAGTGACTTAGATCACTGTTGCGCTGACCCCTTCAATTGTTCAAGTTTCGAATTTCACGAAGAGAGGTTTACAATGAGACCTACTGAGACATTCTTTGATGATTCGAAAAATGATCTTTTCAGGTATCATGATATTTAAAATTCTGCTCGAACTCCCCCAAAGCAATAATAATAAATACATTTATCTCATGACTAACTTGAAACAAGCACCAACATTGGGCTGAGCACTCACCCGGGCTGCCCTTCATGTCCTTGCCAGGTCAAAAATATATGTGAACAGAAGATAATCCTTTTCCTGACAGGTCGCGGTCTTGTAAGGCCCCAGTGACGTGGGACACATAAACATCCCTGCGACAGGACAGGTTAAAGTGAGAGGAAGAATTAATATACTTTTGTTTAAATTGCCTACAGCGATTCAAAGTAGACAGACTTTTAAAATTCATTCTATACTATTTATTCATATCGCCTGCGCAGTTATAAGTAGAACCAGCCAAAGAGTAACCTTTAAGAGCAACAAAGGCGAACCCAAACCGGTGATAGGCCCTAATTTCATTCTAACTTTTGGTGGCGGATGTACAGTTGAGTGCACTAAAACTTTCCGATGCTTCTGGTTTCTTCTAGTGTTTTTTATTTATTGAATCTCCTTATTGCTTTAGTTCCACACTAGTGCTGGATAACCAATCTTTTATTGGTTTGAATTGAAGTCTGACCATATAAACACTATGAACAACACTCAGGCCTAGTGAGCGGTGAAAGGGGGTGTATTATGGAAACATTTCACTTCAATGGCTAGAAGGGGGCACAACAAATGTCTTGACTAGCACCTGGATGAATCCTACTCGTATTGGTTTCTTGTAAAAAAATCTGGCACTCAAACATAACCTATGGATAGTGAACGCAGGTAGATTTCAGATTCAGGAGCGAAGGAGTGGGGGAATAAAAATACATTAAGTGGAATATTAGCCTCTGCTGAATATCCGCCAACGCGAAAAGAGAGTAAGCGGAGGGATGGGGAGCAGGGATGTCGGAGCCGGTTATATATTCCCTTGCAAACATGCGACCAGATTCCGTGCTTTCGACGGTCAGTACGTCTGCGGTTGCGATTGGCCGAAAAGCTGTTGGTCGTCATCGTCAGAAAGAAAGCGAGAGTACAATAAAAAACATTGCGTTCTAAATATATCAAAGTAAATATAATAATAAAGGAAAATAAGGTATACCGGAAAAGATTGGATAGCCTCAGCCATAAAGCCATAATGGAGGCTTCGCCCCTGCTAATGTGTATTTTATTCAGTCAACTGGAAGTTTACTAGAATTTACAGTACTCGTAAAATCCAACTGAAACGCCGGGTGTTTTTCGCCGAGCTCGAATTAATTAAACTGTACATTTACGCGTACATTAGCTAACCGCTACATTCGCCTCAATCAAGTTACTATTAAGTGAAGTTAGGGAGAATATCGGAGTTTATTAAAATCCCTGAAATTGGAAATATTGATTAAAAAAGCGTACTCAAAAACATTAAACTCTCTGTATCGTCTTGTTTCCTCTTCACTCGTTCGTGAATAAACTTATAAACATGGAAGACTTGATTATGTTGATTTCAGGACATTTTGAAATGAAGTTGAAGTGAGACCCTCTTGAGCTTTCTCAGGAGCTGTTCGTATGAACTTCAACATGTACATCTGTACAGAGCTCGCGGAAGATTTACCATGTGGCCCAGCGTTCATTTAATGAGAAATGAAAGTATTTATTTATAATTCACCTATAAGGCCTCTCGGTATGTTATTGGATAGCTTAAGAGTTATAAGAACACGTTCTTATTAATGCCTCATACAGGTTTCTTTCACAACGCATATGTCAACTCACCTAATAGTAAAATGAGAGATGATATCCAGGGAGAGAATACCGGGAGCTGGCGCGCTTGTATAGGAAGCAGTTGAAGCCAACTACCATAACCCCCAAGAACAGCAAGATGATGACTAGCCATATAGAATATAACATAGATCCTGCGAAGATTCATGAGTTAAAACGACGCAACATTGTATAAGTTATATATGTGTGTGTATATATATAAATTATATATATAAATTTGAAATATCGATATGCCCTGAATTCATAATCACCCCCATAGTAAGCATTAACCTATTACAGAAGGGCCTAAAATGTACTTAAGAAACGAGCAACTATCTGTAATGGGGGTATAAATATTAAGCCTGAAAGTAAATTAGTTAAGCGATCATACGAGGGTGTATCAAAAAGTAACGGGAAGACATTTTTTGGTTTGGACACTATGATTTCCTTTTATTCAAATTTAATTACAAACTCTCAAAATACTATCCTTGTGAGGCTACACATAGGTTCCAACGTTCTATCTACTTTTCAAAACACTCAAATAAGCCCTTGTTTGACACCCTCTTCAGTATACCCGAAATAGCACTATTTAGTTCGTTATCGGTTTGAAAATGGCGCCCACGAAGTAATTTTTTCACTCGTGGAAACAGGTAGAAGTCTCAGGGTGCAAGATCCGGCGGTTATGGTGGATGGGGCATGATTTCGATACCTAGTTGAGTGATTGCCTCTTGTGTTGCTTTGGCTCGATTAGCAGGGGCGTTGTCCTGGTGGAGGATCCACTTTTCTGTAGCCTACATCATTACGAATTATGTCTTCAACTACCCAAACGTAATGTGCATCATGTTTGCAATCTTCGCTATTGTTAATCGTCGATCTTCCTGCAGCATGGCGTCAATGGTGTTGCAGTTCACCTCAGTTTTTGACGTGGAGCATCTTCAAGACTTGTTTCACCATCTTTAAATTTTTTATGCCGTTCAAAAAACGTGTTTTTTTATAAGGCTTGGTCTCCACATGCTTCCTGTCACATTTGCAGCGTTTCAGTTCCTGATTTTTTTCAAAAGAACATAAAACCAAATTGATGCTCCATGTTGGGTCACTGAAATACATGCTTACAAAATGGCTTCCTCAGACAAACTGAACAGCACAACGATGGTGTCGCGGATATCCCAGTGTCAGTCAAGGTAAGGCCTCTCTATTACCTTGATTGGTGAATTTTTATTCGCGCACGTTTAAACAGAAAAAATAATTCCCGTTACTTTTTGATACACCCTCGTAGTAATGTAGAACGAGAAGTATATTCTGAACAGTTATATAGCTACAAAAAACAGTTATTTGTGCTAATAAACCGAAATAAATAACTAATACAAACTAATAGAAGCCAAAATCAGTAAATGACAGTAACAAAATTTTCAGAGACATTCTCTTATTAAAACTATAATTTGGCGTCTTATGACATCTTTATATGTCGGAAGCAAATATCCCTACAGCGGAAAGTTTTCTCAAATTATGCCCTTGTGAGAGGGAGAGAGAGAGCTAGAGAAAGAGGGAGATACATGAAAGTGGTATTTATATCGTGTACCTTGTGAATCAAGATTTATTTAAAATGTTTCATTGAAGTTGACGTTTCCTATTTTAGGAGGGTTAATGCAATAAAAGAGACCTGTAGCTTCATCACTTTAATATATCTTTGTAGGTTATCAGTTGACATAAAATAGGATACCTGTCGCAAGGGTATTAGTCACAGATCCTTCGGGTAGCTCCCCTTTAAGGTGACTCTGAGCTTCGTTTTATTCACAATGGAGTGGAAGTGCTATCATTGTACCTTCCTATCCCAACGGATGAAGAATGCAATTTTTCGCGTTACTAATGCTCCGGAATGCCGTCCGCGTCATTAAACAGAGATTACTGTGATTGAACTTGCGCTTAATCGCATTAAGTGCATCCAACTACAAATATAAAGTCTCTAGTCCCAGTGCGTCCGTAGTGTGTATGGGAATCAGTAAATCCATTCGTACGTACGCTAGAGACTGCCCGTCAAAAGAATCCTAGATGTTAACATGGATCCAGAGGTGATTCCCTAGCACGAATTTAGTTGCCTGGATTTTTCCTCTCTGTTCTTTTCAGCATGAATCTATGTCATAGAAGGATTTGTATTCGTATAGGTCTGTCTTAATTGGAGTTAGTTGCTTCTATTAGGCGTATGCTATAGTTTCTTTTCACAAGGTCAGAGTAAAAAGACGTCCAGGTTTTGTGCATATTGTCCCAGTGCACCGAGAAAGTTTTTAGGACAACTAAATGTCACGATTTTTGAGGAATTGTTACTTGTGTTAGATAGCTACACAAGTAGCGATGGGAGTTCTCTATTGAAAACATCGGAATTATTCCATTCTTGAAAGTTCTCGCGATATCAAGAACCGTAAGTATAAAAAGTATTCGAATGGCTTAATGCTATGAAAAGCGTGTAGAGAGGATGATTTCCAGAGTTCTCGCTCAGTCCTATCACTTCGGTTAACTTCAGTATTGCCAGGCTGCCGATTCCTTAACAGACTATCGCAGTGCAGACGGGACAGCGTTCTTATGGATATTTACTGTGTGAACGCCAGTATCAGAATGCCGTTAATGTAATATCTGATGGCGCTGCATGAAACTAACTACTATTGGTTTGTGGTTCACTGTATGGGTGAGCCACGCCCATTGCGGAACGAATAGCTGTTGATTTTGTAACATGATGAAAATGCGGATGTGAAAATTCGAATAACGATTTTAGTTATAAATCGAGTCAGATTTTAGTAGTTCTCGCCTAACGACCCTGCAGTCATCCGAGAACTTTTTCATTCGAATGATCATTCGGTCGTGTATATTATTCGAGAACAGATTACTTGATTCTTTAAATCATTCGATTCTTCGATATCTACCAGAGATACTCTACTGCAGATTTCAAGATTTTTACGATAGTAATTTGTTACTGGCATAAATTAAGTTGGCATCTGATCGAAATTATTACTGTAATTTCTTGCTATTATTACCCAATGCTGACTTTTCCCCTTTTTTTTTTTTACTTTACTTTCTGCCTGTTACTAATTTACTAATTTAAGTTCTGCAACCAGTAAATTTTGATAGTTTTCGTTTTAAGTGAAGATGCCTAACAGAAAATTGCGTATAACGTTATTCATATTAACTAATTCAAACCACAGCTAACACTGCAGACCTTTATTCTTACAGGAGAGACGTTTATATGAAGACAATCACAATAGATACCCCTTAAGAAGCGATAACCTTAACCATAGTACCAGACAGGCTAATAATTTTAATACACAATTTTGCAGCCTGACCAAGACAATAAATAAATATGAATGTATGAGAATCAAAGAAAAGTCAAGATGGTGCCTTATTACTAGAGACCGGATTTTAAAGGGAAAATTTTCACCCAAAAAAGGACGAAAAAAGGGAAAATTATTGCAAAAAAAAAGGTGGGAAAAAAGGGAAAATTATTGCCAAAAAAGGTAAGAAAAAAGGGATACAAAAGTAAGAGAGCTTAAAAATTCAGCAGAGAGATACATGTTTGTTTTATGTAAAGCCTTTGTTTGCCCTACAGCTGCTGATTCTGTAACATCTAATGACTGAAGAAATTTTTTGATCTTGTTGAAATTCTCACAAAGGAAAATAACACACGAAATCCACGTTCCCCACCTCGTTATAATGGGAAACTTAGGCAATGGCAAGCCTGTAATTTCCCTGTAACGCTTTATTCTGCTGGGAGGAATTATTTTCTCAATGGTGAATCAGTGAAAACAATTTTTAATGTTTTAATATTACCAAATACTGGGTAATTTACGAATTTTTCAAAATAAATTAGCAAAAAAGGTACTGGAAAGGGAAAGTTCCTAAAAAAAGGGATATGAGCCTAAAAAAGGGAAAAAAGGGACGTTAAAACTAGGTCATTTGCAGTTAAAACTTACTCAGTAATGTCCTGTTCAATTTTATCACGTTTTGTGATGAAATATAAAAAAAGGAATTCCCTTTAAAATCCGGTCTCTACTTAAGTTATTACGTCTCTCAGTATAATAGACCAGGTATTAAATGGGTTACCTCTGGATGGCTTCTGAATAAACTTTTTTTTTTATAATACCAGAGTTTTTTTATTGTGAAGTTCCCGTTTTGTAATTTGTTATTTTAAATATATTTCAAATTATTATGTTTTAAGAAATCCTGACGATGTCGATAACACAGTGTCGTATCCATATCTAAATGGATCAGAAACTAACACAAAACAGGAACACAAACAATACAAATAGTACTTTCGTAAAGGGCTGTTTGTTAATACAAATGCAGTATTCATTTTTAAAAATGCCTTATTTTCTTCTACAAAGGCTTTTCAAGCTTTCTATACTTAATAAACACTATATTTTCTTTCTACCAAAATATACCTAGGTAATGTAGTAAATACTAGACCTAGACGTAGATAGGACAACCTTAGAATGGATTTAAGGGAAGTACGATTTCCTAGGGATGACTGGATGGAGTTAGCACAGAATAGGATTGAAGGGCGGACTCAGGTAAGCGCGGCAATGAACCGTCGGGTTCCATAAAATAGATAATATTCCTTTAGCTTGCTGAGGAATTGTCTATTGTCATTGAGTAAGTAAGTAAGTAATGTAGTAAACACTAAAATAGACCTATAGATTGCCCAAGATGTTCATATTTATAAGAGGGAAGCCATACCATGAGTGAGTGCTTTTCTTTCCACACGCAACAGACATTTAGACTTTTCTGTTACTTACAATATTCACATATCAATATGCTGTATGTACTAAATGTTTACAGTTTGAGTGAATTTGTTAAGTTTTTTTTATGAATTTCTCCTGACTCATGACTGAATAGTTTAATAATTTGATATATTCTGGTTGTTAGAAGTCAATTAGTGTAATAAACAAAACCTGTAATGTTCTAAGCTCAAGCCCTCACATATTGCACAGAAAAAAAATTCATTTCAATGTCAGTCCCAAATGAAAGAATTAAAACTTTTCTCAGCGCTCAGTATGCTATGCACATGGAATTGACATTTAATAGCTTTTACACATTTCGTGAATACATTTGACTGAACACAATACAAGAATTAAAATAATAAAATATTTTATCAATAATTTCCCCTTCAAATATGCATTAAATATATATTTTCAATAGGAAATACTAAAAAATAGAGAATAAGCTATCAGGGAAAATTGTGCGTTTGCTTCATCGGCTAAATCAGTAGTTAGTGTGTAGGACACTTTTTTATGGGTATTTTGTATTTGTATTTATTTATTCACCATATAAATTTTACAGATTTTTGGCTTCGTCAATAAACATATAATACAGTTCTATATAGGGCCTATATCAGGAACATATATAATACATAATATATACATAATATACAGGTAAGGAGACAGATACAATAAATAAGTATATAATATACAGATCTCTTTGCAATTTTGACATATTTGATATTTAATTCTAACTACAGTATTAGCTACACACGGCTTCATCTACAGTAAAATATATGTGCTCCATTAAGTTTTTAGTCACTTCCCTTCTAAATCTATTGTATTTTAGATGATAAATCATTTTTTTCTTTTGCTTTCCCTGTTTCATTTTTGATTATATTCCATATAGTCTTAACTTTGTTGTTTGATTTATTAATTATTTGTGAAAAATGCCTGCTCTTTGCTTCTTTAATAACCTTTTTAAGCACATTGAAATACCTTTTATAATACACTTTCTGAGTTCTATATTGTAAATAGAGCTCTCTTTTTTTAGCACATGACATTTTAATACCAGGGGTTAGCCATGCTTTATTCCTTAGATTAGATATTTTAGCAGTTGTATTTTTTGGAAAGTTGGCCTCAAATTGTCGCAACACAATATTTAGAAATTCATTTAATTTACTATCAACGGTGTTATAGGTAAATATGGTTTCCCAATTTTCATTTGCAAGATCTTGTTTGAAACTTAAAATCGTAACATCATTCATTACTCTGATAATATTACTACGGGTATGTTTGCTAGTCGGATATGCTTCAGTATTGTTTAACATTACCATCTGAGCATCATGGTCTGATAACCCATTTATTATTGGGATTACTTCAAACTTCAAGTTTTTTCTTTATTTAAGAATATATTATCTATTGTTGTTTGATAGTTGTTTTGAATTCTAGTTGGGAAGTTCACTATGAAGTCTAGATTATAACTACCTACTAAGGACAGAAGTCTTGCCTTATTTTCACTATCAGTTGACATGTCGACATTAAAATCGCCACACAGCATCATATTTACACTATTATTATATAATGAATTAATAACCTTTTCTCACTGGTTGATAAAATAGTTGTAATTACCTGATGGTGCTCTGTAGATTGTTGTGTAAGATTTTAGATTTTCCTGGCGAAGAGTATGAATAAATCTTTCCCGGAGACACTTGATCTTCAAACCTGGCTGTCTACCCGGGAAAGATTTATTCTGTAGATTGTTATTATTACAAACGTGTCATTGTCAGTTTCCACTCTTGCTGAGCAACATTCGAAATCCTGTTCCTTGCAAAAGGAACTGGTGTCTATATCACTAAAATCTAAGTTTCTTTTGATAAATATGCTCACACCTCCACATTTTTTCGAACGTCTACAAAAATTTGAACATAAAGAAAAATTATCATTTTTTGATTGTTCCAGCTCTTTTTCTGTACAGTGGTGTTCTGTCAAACAAATAACTTGAATTTCCTGTAGATTAGAATTAATTGAATCCTGAATTGCTAAATTTAATTCTTCAATTTTATTTTCCAGTCCCCTTATATTTTGATGTATTAATGTAAATGATGTATTAATTCTAGTTTTTGGCTTAACTGAAATATTATTCTTATCTTGAGGTACACATAAAAGTTGTTTATTTCTTCGATTTAGATTCCCCCTAAAAAATGACATGATCCACCTACTATGACAGGAATAGGCCTGCTACTATTAGATACATTACTCTTTACTTCTTCAGCAACAAGTTTTGCTAGCGTCTTCTTCCCACTGGAGTTCAGATGGAGTCCATGTCGAGTGAATTCATCTCTTCTTAGGCTATTAACAGATACAATGTTAGACGTTTTAACCTTCAAAGCAACGCATATTACGACAACTGAAATGAGCTTACTCAATGCTTACTTAATGGCAATAGACAATTCCTCAGCATGCTAAGGGAATAATTTATATTTTATGGAACCCGAAGGTTCATTGCCGCGCTTACCTGAGCCCGCCATTCAACCCTATTCTATGCCAACTCAAGCCAATCATCCCTCGCAAATCCTACTTCCCTTAAATCCATCCTAATATTGTCCTCGCAGCTACGTCTAGGTCCTCCAGGTGGTCTTTTCCCTTCGGGTCTCCCAGTCAATACTTTTGAGATATGATTTTCCTCCCCCATGAGCGCAACATTTCCAGCCCACTTCATTCTCCGTGATTTAATTGCCCTTACTATATCTGGTGAAGAGTACAGGCCATGAAGCTCGTCATATGCAGTTTTCTCCAGTCCCCATTTTCATTTCTGTTAGGCCCAAATATTTTCTGAAATGAACTCAGTTTATAACAATATTAGAATTGACATGAGAAGAAATTATTATATTTCAAAAACAGGTTACTTGCTGCTTTCAAGATTTGAAGATTGTTCCACATACAATATTAATATATATCGGATATGCCTAGTTGGAAATTGATGGTTGGAACAACAACAATAGTACGAGTACTTTCAATAACGCCAGTATTTTAACGTAAGTCATTAAAATGCTGTTAGGTAACATGTAATACTGTACGCGTATTTTAGTATGGTCGAACTATGCGTATATTAGTATGGTCGAACAAAGAAGCTGTTTATATTGCTTAGGCTCCACTTCACATGGCTATCAGAAACCGCACTATCCCTGATTGTGCATACAAAGAAGAAATTAATGACTCTGTCTTAATCATTTATCTGTTGAAAATTTCCCTCGTGTTCACATAGCCTCGCGTCGCTTTTAAGAGTTAGCAACAGAAATACAAACAGATCCCGTCTTCAAACAAGTTGATACAATAGACTGCCGGTACGGTTTAGTTATTAGATATCTATGACGAGGACATAAGCAACGTGAGTCTGCCCCGTCCATAGTCCTTTCAGTTAACAGTTTTACCTTTTACTTATACAGTAACGATCTATGTGAACCAAACCTTCTGAAGGTATTAACTACCTTTCGTGATTGCAACAAATCATGTTTGAATTTCTGTAGCTATTTCTGATCTACGTTGAACTCAGGTAGTGGGCAATTCTTTTTGGATCTCTGATTACATGGCGACGATCACAGTACTATTTTGGAAACAAGGATAGATGGTATGAAGTAGTGATAAATTAAATATCCAGTCGCTACAACGAGTGCACTATATTTCTCTGAATGTAGTATTTGAAGTTTCTGACACGATAACCGAATGAGATAACGTTATTTTGGCGGAGTGGTATGCGAAACAACGCTCACAATACGTCCGATTCTTCAAGCCTCCCAGTATGGTATCCAGTTCATTGATTTCCGTTTCGGTGTCCGTGCTATTAGCAGTACATTCATACATTTCATACAGTAAAAAGTCTTCACTTGACGTAAGTAAATACCAAACCCTAGACGAGCTAAGAAAGAAACCTTAAGTAAACAAAAACCACTATCTCTGTCTCACTCATTAGTCATAAGAATAATGTATTAGAGTGAGACAGATGTAGTGGTTTTTGTTTACTTCAGGTTTCCTTCTCAGGACGACCAGATTTTAGGCCTCAGAAAGTTCTAATCTCACAACATTTCTTACTGGACGCTTAAACTTTAGCACATATTGTGGGTGCCACTTTTTTCCCCTCAAGAACTTCCCCTACTTGCTGATTAAACATGCTTTTAAGCTCTGTTCAGATATACGTACGGTTCCTAACGGAGTTTTCGAAAGGAGTATTCATATTTATCCAGCAAAACTTAATCCTACCCTCGTCAACCTAGGTAATAAATGTCATTCTCCTTCGGCCTACTACAGAAGCTGGATTGTCATGTGGTGATTGTAGTCTATAATCTAGTAACCTACCATTCAATTACTTACATTATTCTATTTTCATTAATAGTGTTTATATTTATCTATAAAACTTTTCGAATTGATTGCCAGTGCCACACGAATCCTAATGAACCGTTTCCGGTTAAATAATAATAATAATAATAATAGACCCTAATAATAAAAAGACTACAGAACCTAAACATGAAATTATACTGTTTTATCAGTTTACATGAAATTATACTATTACACAGTCTAGTGTTATTAATATTGTAGGCCTACTTATTATTATACAAGAATTATTATGCTTCGCCACATATAAAATTGCACATTAATTTTGTATGGAGCTTATATGTATTCAACCACTGTGTTCAATATTGGTTTTGGTCAAATATAGCCTATTATAAAGAAGTTTCAGTGTTCAGTCCTTATGAATTTACATAAAAGCAAGTGCACGTAAGTGCGATAAAACTAAATGATAGAAATAAGGCTATAGGCAGCGGTAACTGCTTCAAATTACAACAAGGCAGTTGAATTAGATTCTGCGTTACAAATCGAAGGGTTGACATTTCTCGATTGCCCATATCCTTCTGGTGACCCTTTGACCCTCTGGGCATACGAGCCTCTAACATATATAAGTGGGCCTACCAGGAGAAATCTGGCCAATGTGTAAGACTGGGTCTCCATTGTCTGAATAGGGATCAGTTTACTTTATTATATCACAACTAGCAGGTGCCCGCTGCTTCGCCCGCGATTTACTTACTCAACTGCTTGATATCGTGTTCAAATCATTTACTTAACAGAAAAAAAATTAAAATATTATATTTATTAACACTGACATCGTTTTTACATAAACTGGAGGAATTACGTAATTTTACTCTTCATTATATTGTTTAACGTTAAAAATAAATATAAATAAACAAACGAACAAAACGAAACTTATGCTACAAATTTGAAATGAAACTATTAAAATGAACCATAGATTCATGAACCTTACCAAATCATGCATAAACAATTTTATTATAACGATATTTTAAAAACGAAAAACCCGGCTTCGAGGTGCATTTCACGATCAAAGTGCGTCACCCGGGGGAAAAAAACCTCAGATTAGAGTTCCCTAGCCCAAAAAACCCCCGCATAGTGTGTTTCGTCCAAATCATTCAACGTTTTCCCAATAAGGTTTTGCCCGCGAAACTTGTAAGCTGTAAGGAACATATTGATTAATGCGAACATTTCGATTAAAGGGTTGAATTTACTGATTATTTTACATAATCTACAAAATTTTGAGATACATAATGTACTCAAATATAAATTTTAATAGCTTCTCTAATTTGTCAAAGTCCCGGTTCATTTATTTCCAAAGTCTTATGTGAAGACTGCCAACAATACACTGTTGTCATGTGAACTTTGATTTGGATTTGATAATTCTGTTTAAAAAGGGATTATGTATTCTCAAAAACATATTTTGATATTTGGCATTTAAAATCAAAATGCGTACATATTTCAAAAAATGCAGTCTATAAAAGTACGGGACGGTGTTTAACGAGAGACAATGAATGAGCTGTTTCAGAAGTAGAAAACTGTGTACTGCTGAATGGTAAATAAAATATGCTTCAAAAGAGAACTTCAATGTGTAGTAAAGAGAGACAGTAAAAGAATGAAAGAGATATGGATACAAAGGTAGGCAAATACACACCTCTAAGTACCAATGGACTTATTCGCAGATGCTGATATATATATCTGCGAATAAGTCCATTGGTACTTAGAGGTGTGTATTTGCCTACCTTTGTATCCATATCTCTTTCATTCTTTTACTGTCTCTCTTTACTACACATTGAAGTTCTCTTTTGAAGCATATTTTATTTACCATTCAGCAGTACACAGTTTTCTACTTCTGAAACAGCTCATTCATTGTCTCTCGTTAAACACCGTCCCGTACTTTTATAGACTGCATATATATATATATATATATATATATATATATATATATATATATATATCAGCATCTGCGAATAAGTCCATTGGTACTTAGAGGTGTGTATTTGCCTACCTTTGTATCCATATCTCTTTCATTCTTTTACTGTCTCTCTTTACTACACATTGAAGTTCTCTTTTGAAGCATATTTTATTTACCATTCAGCAGTACACAGTTTTCTACTTCTGAAACAGCTCATTCATTGTCTCTCGTTAAACACCGTCCCGTACTTTTATAGACTGCATATATATATATATATATATATATATATATATATATATATATATATATATATCAGCATCTGCGAATAAGTCCATTGGTACTTAGAGGTGTGTATTTGCCTACCTTTGTATCCATATCTCTTTCATTCTTTTACTGTCTCTCTTTACTACACATTGAAGTTCTCTTTTGAAGCATATTTTATTTACCATTCAGCAGTACACAGTTTTCTACTTCTGAAACAGCTCATTCATTGTCTCTCGTTAAACACCGTCCCGTACTTTTATAGACTGCATTTTTTGAAATATGTACGCATTTTGATTTTAAATGCCAAATATCAAAATATGTTTTTGAGAATACATAATCCCTTTTTAAACAGAATTATCAAATCCAAATCAAAGTTCACATGACAACAGTGTATTGTTGGCAGTCTTCACATAAGACTTTGGAAATAAATGAACCGGGACTTTGACAAATTAGAGAAGCTATTAAAATTTATATTTGAGTACATTATGTATCTCAAAATTTTGTAGATTATGTAAAATAATCAGTAAATTCAACCCTTTAATCGAAATGTTCGCATTAATCAATATGTTCCTTACAGCTTACAAGTTTCGCGGGCAAAACCTTATTGGGAAAACGTTGAATGATTTGGACGAAACACACTATGCGGGGGTTTTTTGGGCTAGGGAACTCTAATCTGAGGTTTTTTTTCCCCCGGGTGACGCACTTTGATCGTGAAATGCACCTCGAAGCCGGGTTTTTCGTTTTTAAAATATCGTTATAATAAAATTGTTTATGCATGATTTGGTAAGGTTCATGAATCTATGGTTCATTTTAATAGTTTCATTTCAAATTTGTAGCATAAGTTTCGTTTTGTTCGTTTGTTTATTTATATTTATTTTTAACGTTAAACAATATAATGAAGAGTAAAATTACGTAATTCCTCCAGTTTATGTAAAAACGATGTCAGTGTTAATAAATATAATATTTTAATTTTTTTTCTGTTAAGTAAATGATTTGAACACGATATCAAGCAGTTGAGTAAGTAAATCGCGGGCGAAGCAGCGGGCACCTGCTAGTTGTGATATAATAAAGTAAACTGATCCCTATTCAGACAATGGAGACCCAGTCTTACACATTGGCCAGATTTCTCCTGGTAGGCCCACTTATATATGTTAGAGGCTCGTATGCCCAGAGGGTCAAAGGGTCACCAGAAGGATATGGGCAATCGAGAAATGTCAACCCTTCGATTTGTAACGCAGAATCTAATTCAACTGCCTTGTTGTAATTTGAAGCAGTTACCGCTGCCTATAGCCTTATTTCTATCATTTAGTTTTATCGCACTTACGTGCACTTGCTTTTATGTAAATTCATAAGGACTGAACACTGAAACTTCTTCATAATAGGCTATATTTGACCAAAACCAATATTGAACACAGTGGTTGAATACATATAAGCTCCATACAAAATTAATGTGCAATTTTATATGTGGCGAAGCATAATAATTCTTGTATAATAATAAGTAGGCCTACAATATTAATAACACTAGACTGTGTAATAGTATAATTTCATGTAAACTGATAAAACAGTATAATTTCATGTTTAGGTTCTGTAGTCTTTTTATTATTAGGGTCTATTATTATTATTATTATTATTTAACCGGAAACGGTTCATTAGGATTCGTGTGGCACTGGCAATCAATTCGAAAAGTTTTATAGATAAATATAAACACTATTAATGAAAATAGAATAATGTAAGTAATTGAATGGTAGGTTACTAGATTATAGGCTACAATCACCACATGACAATCCAGCTTCTGTAGTAGGCCGAAGGAGAATGACATTTATTACCTAGGTTGACGAGGGTAGGATTAAGTTTTGCTGGATAAATATGAATACTCCTTTCGAAAACTCCGTTAGGAACCGTACGTATATCTGAACAGAGCTTAAAAGCATGTTTAATCAGCAAGTAGGGGAAGTTCTTGAGGGGAAAAAAGTGGCACCCACAATATGTGCTAAAGTTTAAGCGTCCAGTAAGAAATGTTGTGAGATTAGAACTTTCTGAGGCCTAAAATCTGGTCGTCCTGAGAAGGAAACCTGAAGTAAACAAAAACCACTACATCTGTCTCACTCTAATACATTATTCTTATGACTAATGAGTGAGACAGAGATAGTGGTTTTTGTTTACTTAAGGTTTCTTTCTTAGCTCGTCTAGGGTTTGGTATTTACTTACGTCAAGTGAAGACTTTTTACTGTATGAAATGTATGAATGTACTGCTAATAGCACGGACACCGAAACGGAAATCAATGAACTGGATACTATACTGGGAGGCTTGAAGAATCGGACGTATTGTGAGCGTTGTTTCGCATACCACTCCGCCAAAATAACGTTATCTCATTCGGTTATCGTGTCAGAAACTTCAAATACTACATTCAGAGAAATATAGTGCACTCGTTGTAGCGACTGGATATTTAATTTATCACTACTTCATACCATCTATCCTTGTTTCCAAAATAGTACTGTGATCGTCGCCATGTAATCAGAGATCCAAAAAGAATTGCCCACTACCTGAGTTCAACGTAGATCAGAAATAGCTACAGAAATTCAAACATGATTTGTTGCAATCACGAAAGGTAGTTAATACCTTCAGAAGGTTTGGTTCACATAGATCGTTACTGTATAAGTAAAAGGTAAAACTGTTAACTGAAAGGACTATGGACGGGGCAGACTCACGTTGCTTATGTCCTCGTCATAGATATCTAATAACTAAACCGTACCGGCAGTCTATTGTATCAACTTGTTTGAAGACGGGATCCGTTTGTATTTCTGTTGCTAACTCTTAAAAGCGACGCGAGGCTATGTGAACACGAGGGAAATTTTCAACAGATAAATGATTAAGACAGAGTCATTAATTTCTTCTTTGTATGCACAATCAGGGATAGTGCGGTTTCTGATAGCCATGTGAAGTGGAGCCTAAGCAATATAAACAGCTTCTTTGTTCGACCATACTAATATACGCATAGTTCGACCATACTAAAATACGCGTACAGTATTACATGTTACCTAACAGCATTTTAATGACTTACGTTAAAATACTGGCGTTATTGAAAGTACTCGTACTATTGTTGTTGTTCCAACCATCAATTTCCAACTAGGCATATCCGATATATATTAATATTGTATGTGGAACAATCTTCAAATCTTGAAAGCAGCAAGTAACCTGTTTTTGAAATATAATAATTTCTTCTCATGTCAATTCTAATATTGTTATAAACTGAGTTCATTTCAGAAAATATTTGGGCCTAACAGAAATGAAAATGGGGACTGGAGAAAACTGCATATGACGAGCTTCATGGCCTGTACTCTTCACCAGATATAGTAAGGGCAATTAAATCACGGAGAATGAAGTGGGCTGGAAATGTTGCGCTCATGGGGGAGGAAAATCATATCTCAAAAGTATTGACTGGGAGACCCGAAGGGAAAAGACCACCTGGAGGACCTAGACGTAGCTGCGAGGACAATATTAGGATGGATTTAAGGGAAGTAGGATTTGCGAGGGATGATTGGCTTGAGTTGGCATAGAATAGGGTTGAATGGCGGGCTCAGGTAAGCGCGGCAATGAACCTTCGGGTTCCATAAAATATAAATTATTCCCTTAGCATGCTGAGGAATTGTCTATTACCATTAAGTAAGCATTGAGTAAGTTCATTTCAGTTGTCGTAATATGCGTTGCTTTGAAGGTTAAAACGTCCTAGCGAAGTCTTGTTCCCTTCATGTCTTTCTCACCTGCCGTCTATCGCAAAAGATGAGAGCAACTACTAGCAGCTGAATGGTCACAGAGATGGAGTCGTTTCTTTTATCGTTTGCAAAGTATTCTAAAAACTAAGAACTTAGACATTTCATTATGGCCGAACAAAAACAGTCTTACTCAACTTGCCTATAAGGGAGACTAAGACGCTCCAATGAAAAATATGACAATTAAACATACTCGCTTCTTAATGGATGCCATTATAGACTTCTTGCGTACAATATTATTTCCTTATTACTTTTATCTATTCATGGCTGTTACCAGTTTACTTATTTCACTTCATGTTTTCGTGTATTTTCGTTCTTCAGTATATTAGGGTACGTATAGATCTGCGCTCCTCTTTCGCGCCGTGCAGCACGCGTGCCGCTCGTTGAAATTATTTTTACAGCGCTCCTCTTGCGTTCCATAGGAAAGCGACGAACCTACTGCGAACCACTAGCTTTCATCATTAGGCCTAATATTTTGTGTGTTTTTTGTTTAGAAAACGAGTTTTGAAAAAAGTCCTCAATTGCAAAACTTGTCTACGGCTTAAATATCGAAACAAAACCATTTTTAAACAAGAGTTGAAAAGTGTGTAAACAGTGTTATTATTTATATTTTATAACTTACCTTTTCCTGTACCTTTGCTGGCGTTAACTTTAATTTTCTCTCGCCGGTTACAAGAAGCATAGATAACATCTTCTTCTTGCACTCTTCTGAGGACGTATTTATTTCCATTCCTATTTCCCTCCATGCATCCTCCTTTAATTTTTTTTTGTAGTTATCCTTATGTTTTGGGTTCCACAGTAGAGGTTTTGATTTGTAAATATGTATCATCTGCAGATCTTCTCCTCGTACCACTCCATGATTATATTATCACATACAAGCTAGCTCATTCAATCTTGACTAATGTCCTTCAGAGAGGGACCAGTGGGCTAGCTAGGCACGTCAGCAAAATAGCACATGTTACAATAAACAAACAGTCAAATTCCCTGTACTCTGTTTGGAGACGACAATTCGCTGCTATATAATTCATGCAGCACGGGAGTAGTAAGGGTGGAGGTATAAACTAAAATGGCCGCCACCCGACCCCGCCCCGGCGTCGCGACGTCGCCCCCCTTGAAACATGTCACGACATGCACCAACGCGAGGTCCTTTGCTCCATGACGTCATAGGAATTTTTCAAACAAAAGGATACGCTCTTACGTGTTATGGTATCCCCAGGTTCATACCACTTATGTCCTTTGCTCCATGACGTAGTTTATTATGCAAATACGTTCTAAGAAAAAAACGTTCATATCCTATTAGCAAATCTAGCATGTGGATGGAGTTACTGTAACAAGCACTATACATAACATCATGACTAAGAGGAAAAGAATTCCTTTTAACAGCTTATCTTTTTTTTTTTGCGAAACAACAGGAACACGGAAGTTTTTCTTAAGGGAGAGAGGATTTTAAAGGTGTGACGTCTAAGCACTATACATAACATCCTGACTAAGAGGAAAAGAATTCCTTTCAACAGCTTATCTTTTTTGCGAAACAACAGGAACACGGAAGTGTAGCTTTGGAATGTATCCCTTGGCTTGTTTAGAGATAAAAATATATGATACAATCTTTTCTCTTGGGGGAGAGAGAATTTTAAAGGTGTGACGTCATTAATGTAAGTGTTTCAGTTTTCTGTATAAATACATGTTTCTGTACAGTTCTAAGTTAAGAGTGACCTCACAGTGTGTTTGCGAAGTCATCCATCTGATCCTCTGGTAAGTAATCATATTTTCTTTTATTTACTAATAATTAAGTGACAGTTTATTGTTTTTTTTTAAATGATTGCGCTGGCCTTTTATAGTGAACGCCCCTCTTTATTAATTGACTCAAGGATTTTATAATAACAGTTTTAGTACAAAATGTTTGTGGTTCAGAGCTATGAAAATTGTAAGTAAAAATAAAAGCTAATATATGTTCATTGTGTGCGTTTCCACCTAATTATATAGATAGTTTGAATTAAAGAAGTTTCGGTGTCACAACAAAACAAATATGAAAGCCCGCGTTGTGCCCTTTCGTCCTAAGGTGTTCCGACGCCTCCCCGACGCTCTAGTTGTGCCCTTTTGGCAAAAATACGTCATGGGTGTCATATGAAAGCGTGCGATGTGCCCTTTCGTCCTATGGTGTTCCGACGCCGCCCCGACGCTCTAGTTGTGCCCTTTTGGTAAAAATACGTCATGGGTGTCATATGAAAGCGTGCGATGTGCCCTTTCGTCCTATGGTATTCCGACGCCGCCCCGACGCCCTAGTTGTGCCCTTTTGGCAAAAATACGTCATGGGTGTCATATGAAAGCGTGCGATGTGCCCTTTCGTCCTGTGGTGTTCCGACGCCGCCCCGACGCCCTAGTTGTGCCCTTTTGGCAAAAATACGTCATGGGTGTCATATGAAAGCGTGCGATGTGCCCTTTCGACCTATGGTGTTCCGACGCCGCCCCGACGCTCTAGTTGTGCCCTTTTGGTAAAAATACGTCATGGGTGTCATATGAAAGCGTGCGATGTGCCCTTTCGTCCTATGGTATTCCGACGCCGCCCCGACGCCCTAGTTGTGCCCTTTTGGCAAAAATACGTCATGGGTGTCATATGAAAGCGTGCGATGTGCCCTTTCGTCCTGTGGTGTTCCGACGCCGCCCCGACGCCCTAGTTGTGCCCTTTTGGTAAAAATACGTCATGGGTGTCATATGAAAGCGTGCGATGTGCCCTTTCGTCCTATGGTGTTCCGACGCCGCCCCGACGCTCTAGTTGTGCCCTTTTGGTAAAAATACGTCATGGGTGTCATATGAAAGCGTGCGATGTGCCCTTTCGTCCTGTGCTGTTCCCGATTCATCCAGACGCCCTAGTTGTGCCCTTTTGGCAAAAATACGTCATGGGTGTCATATGAAAGCGTGCGATGTGCCCTTTCGTCCTATGTTGTTCCGACGCCGTCCCCGACGCCCTAGTTGTGCCCTTTTGGCAAAAATACGTCATGGGTGTCATATGAAAGCGTGCGATGTGCCCTTTCGTCCTATGGTGTTCCGACGCCCTAGTTGTGCCCTTTTTGCAAAAATCCCACCACGCATACTCAGGTCCTTTGCTCTATGACGTCATGGGGTTAGAATTGAAACATGTCACAACATGCACCAACGTGACGCTACTCTCCGAGCAACACTAGGATGTAGTCATGCTTTCTAAATAACTTTTCGATGACGTGTATAGATACATGTTTCCGTACATTCCTAAGTTAGGATAAGATCTTGTAAATACATGTCTTTTATACAAAACTCTCCGAGCAACACTAGGATGTAGTCATGTTTTCTAAATAACTTTCCGATGACGTGTATAGATACATGTTTCCGTACATTCCTAAGTTAGGATAAGATCTTGTAAATACATGTCTTTTATACAAAACTCTCCGACCAACACTATGACATGGTCATGCTTTCTAAATAACGTTTCGATGACGTAGTAACAGCTACTTTGAGATATCTTTAAGTAAGTAGAGAGAGAGATAACGCAAACATAACAAATACGTTACAACACAGGAAAAATTCGAAAGATTCATACTTTCTGAAAATAACATTTCGACAGCTAGTATAAATAGACGCATCTTACTTCCACGTCTCAGTGTACTACAACGCTTTCTACATATAAGGTGAAACAGAACAGATTACTCGAACAAGTAGTAGCTGAATCAAGGAAAAGAGTTAGAGATTTATCACCGGAGAAACAGTTTTACAGCTTTGTTGTTACAGAGAGGTGAGTGGTAATGCATTAAAAAAACGCATACAGTCAAGTGCTAATTATTTCCGTTACATTCATGTGTTATGTTCTTTATACTGTTACATGCATTTCTCTAATTGTTACAGATTCAGTCTTTTGTATTGTGTTGAATATCATTATATATTACTACTACTAATAATAATGTCCGCCCCTGTTTATAATATTTCATCGGATTCTGAAAACGAGTTCGATACTATTACGTTAGATGATTCCGAACCAGAGGTTTATACAATTTCTAGTTCGGAATCAGATAACGCAATGGAAACTGTGACGTTATCAGATTCCGACGACGCAAATGAATCTGATGATGAGCTAGTTTCAAGCGAGGAAGAGTTGGATATGATGTCTGGCAATGAGGGGGAGGGTACTTCTTCGAATTCGGAGAATCGACCCTCCCCATTGTTTACAGTTGTCGAGAGTACTCGTAAAGAGTACAAAAAGTTCAACTCTGCCGGCTTGCAGCTAGTGGTCCGACTCAAAGAACCAGCTGAAAATGCAGGACCCAACCCCTTTGAGACGGCTCTTAAAGCCGTTATAGACCATGCCCTAGTCGATACGAGAGACCATGACATGGTAGGGATCTCGATTTTCAATGAGGAAAACGAGGTCGATAAGCCGATTGGTATCTCCTTTAGGCGTAAAGATCAGATCAGTGTAGATGTGATTTCAGGCGTCGTAAGCAAAGTATGCCAATCGAACGCTCGTTTCAATGCCACCGACCGTTTGCGTTTGGTTCTGGACATTGTCCATATGCCTAACGGAAACGGCGGAAAAAGGGCTATACCCATGAAGGGGCGTACGGTTGGCGTACTTGCCCATTTGAAGAGAAGCGTAGTCTTCGTACAAGCAGTGGTGAACTGTTTAGCATTCGCCATAATCATCGCTATTGCTAGAGTTAGCGATCGTGCAAAATATACTTCATTCATTAAGAACAACATGACAAGCAAAAAACTCAAGGCTGAAGTGGACGATCTGATCAGAAACTCTGGTGTCGATCTCTCGCGAGGTGGAGGTATCCCTGAGCTGGAGAAGATTCAGGCCCATATTAAGGATAGATATAGACTTGTAGTTTACAGCGGCTTTAATCTCGATTCTGTACTGTACGACGGTGGTAATGTGGGGAAAGAAATACTTTATTTACTATACGACCCAGACACCCTACATTACCATACCATAATAAATTTGACAGGTGCTATGGCTAAACGATTCGTTTGTCAAGGTTGTCTTAAAGGCTTCACTAAAGGTGCGGTACACTCCTGTCATTACGTCTGCTTTTGTTGCCGAACGGTGCCTCCTTGCGATCCTAGCAAGAAGGCGATGAAGTGTGCCGATTGTCGTAGAGAATTTCGCGGACCGGGATGTTTCGAGAATCATAAGCGTACCAAGGTTCAAGGGCGCACTGTATGCATGGCTATGCAGAACTGTCTAAACTGTGGCAAGTTTACGACATTTCAGCGGAAACATGAATGTTTCAAAATTTATTGTACCGTATGTAAAAGTAATCAAGCAGAGACAGGACATGAATGTTACATGGCACCGCTGAAAGAGACTAAACGTTCAAACAAGGTATTGTATGTGATATTCGACATAGAAACAACACAGAATACCCGTATCAAAGACAATACCTTTCTTCACGTCCCCAATCTGATTTGTGCACAGCAGTTTTGTTCTCTCTGCGAGACATCGCAAGACGAAGAGTGCGCCAGATGCGGGCAACGCAGTCATTCTTTCTGGGAAGATCCCGTCTGTGGATTCATGGACTATCTGAGAATGGATAGAGCGTTCGATAGGATCATTGTTATTGCTCACAATGCTCGAGCGTTCGATCTCCAATTCATTCTCGACTATGCTATTAGGCAACAGTGGACTCCCGACTTGATTATGTCTGGATGCAAGATCCTTTGCATGAAGATGCACCATCTAACTTTTCTAGATAGTCTGAACTTCATTCCGCTGCCTCTGCGTAGTTTCCCTCAAACCTTTGACCTAAAAGACGCTGTTAAGGGCTACTTTCCACATTTGTGGAATACGGCACAGAACCTCAACAGTATTCTCCCACATCACCCGAACCAAGATCTTTACGGACCGGACACCATGTCTGTGAAAGATAGAGAAGCTTTCAAGACTTGGTTCGAGACCGTTAAAAATCTGCCGTTCAATACCCGTGTAGAACTGGAGAGGTATTGCCAGGCCGATGTTACTGTACTGAGAGAAGCCTGCACTCTCTTTAAAAATCTGTTCAAACAAATTGCCAATATAGATATTTTCCTAGAGTCTATCACTATTGCATCGGCCTGTAACAGAATATTTAGACAGCTATTCCTTAAACCTCAGACCATTGGCATTGCTCCCTCCTGTGGCTATAGAAAAGCAGACAGGCATTCTAAAAAATCGTTGATGTGGCTTATCCACGAAGCCAAGGAGAGGAATGTATTTATACGTCATGCAGGTAACGGACGTGAAGTACGGCTTCCCGAACTTCCCCAATGGAAGGTGGACGGTTTCTGTGATGAAACAAGAGAGGTTTTTGAATTTCTCGGCTGCTATTATCATGGCTGTCTCTGCCAACCGAACAGAGATGTACCCTTGATGGATTCTTCAGAATCCCTTGCCGAGAGGTATGAAAACACCATAGGCCGACTTGACATGATCCGATCAAAGGGTTATACCGTCCACGTGATGTGGGAATGCAAGTTCGATGTTATTCTCGAACAGTTCCCCGCACTGAGAGACGACCCCTTGGTCTGTGATGTCCCGTTGGTTCTTAGGAACTCTGTCTACGGAGGACGTACAGAAGCCATGCGGCTCTATCGTAAGGCGGATGAGACAAAAGAAGAGAAAATCCTATACAGCGATATAATGTCCCTATATCCATCCGTCTGTAAATACAACAAGTTTCCTATCGGTCACCCCACTGTTCACGTTAGTGACCAGTGTACAGATATAGATTCAATGATGAAGAAAGAAGGCCTCATTAAATGTACTGTCCTACCACCGCAAGGGCTCTACCATCCCGTTTTACCTTTCAGGTGGAATGGTAGGCTCTTGTTTCCCCTTTGCCGCACCTGTGTTATGACTGTCGAACAAGGTAGCTGCAAACATGCGAAAGAGGAAGAGAGAGTGCTCACTGGTACATGGGTAGTTGATGAAGTGAGACTAGCTGTAAATAAGGGCTATAGGGTGATGGCAATCCACGAATTTCTCGAATACGATGTCACGCAATACTCGCGTGAAACTCGTGAGGGAGGGTTATTCGTGGATTACATCAACCTTTTCCTCCAGATTAAGACAGAATCCAGCGGATACCCTGGTTGGGTGAAAACAGAGGCCCAGAAACAGGAATATATCGATTTGTTTTACGAACACGAAGGTGTTAAGTTAGACCCCAAACAAATCGTGAAGAACGCTGGAAAAAGGACCATTAGTAAGCTTTGTTTGAATTCCTTCTGGGGAAAGCTCGTCCAGAGGTCTAACCTGGGTAAAACAAAGCTTATTACGGAGCCTAAAGAGCTGTATAGGTTCCTCACGACACCCGGAATTGAAATTCAGAGACTACTTTTTGCAAATGATGAAGTCGTGTGGATTAATTGGATCCCTATAGAGGAGGAACAGGACTCTCTTCCTCATACTAGTGTCGTTCACGGTGCTTATGTGACAACGGGAGGTAGAATGAACCTCTACGGCTACCTGGACAAGCTAGATCGTCGAGCCATCTACTGTGACACGGACAGTGTGATTTATACACAGACGCCTGACGACGCTAAAAGGTACACTGTGCCTTTAGGCGACTATTTAGGCGACATGACCAGTGAACTTACAGACTACGGGGAGGAGGCATACATTTCGGAGTTTGCAAGCGGGGGCCCTAAGAACTATGGTTTTAGGGTTACCGTTCCCTCAAACAGCACCGCAAATACCTCTGTGTGTAAAATCAGAGGTATTACTCTTAATTACAAAACGTTGCAGGATGTCAACTTCGACGCCATTAAAAACATGGTTTTAAATGGTGATCCCGCAGCAACTATCTCTGTGAGGACAGAGAGGAAAATTAAGAGGAAGCCTGGCCCACAGATCGTGTCTGAAGGCGAGAATAAGATATACCGACTCTGTTTTCGAAAAAGACGCAGAGTTAGCGGTGGGTTCGATTCCCTCCCGTTCGGGTATAAATAGAAACGAGATGAGAGCACCATCTCAGTATGGACTCGTCGTCGTCTCTGGAGTGTGCGTCAATTAGAAAATTATTGGATTTTAGAACGCTTATTCATCACACAGGTGAAGAGTTGGAGGTGTTGTCCCCTGAACTTTTAACGGCATGCGGAGCCGAGAGCATATATTTAGTGTATCATAAATTACCTGAAAGTGTGCAACGTAACGATCTTGTAAAAAAGTGTCTTAGATGCTTAAAACATTACCCTGATTCTCCTTACGATTGCTTGGATGGACCCCCACCTATGATTAAACATTGTTATGGTTGTAATAAAATTTGACCATCCCTTTTCTTTGATTGTATCAGGTCCGTCATTTTCTGGAAAGACAACTTTCTGTGTAAAACTTATTAATAATTTACACCATTTGTGTAACGTGAGCAAATACGAAAGTATTCTGTGGTGCTTTAGTGAAAGTAACGCTGTCCCTCCCCAGACAAAATTCAATACTACCGTGACATACCACGAAGGTCTTCCTGACTTTAAACAAGAACAATGTACTAAACCCAGACTCGTTATTCTAGACGACTTACTGGACAAAGCTTATTCGACAGAAGTGAGTTCTATATTTACAAAAGGTTGCCATCATAGAAACATTTCGGTTATTCTCATAACACAAAACCTGTTCCATCAGTCTGCTCACAGCAGAGACATCTCTTTGAACACAAAGTATATGGTTTTGTTTAGAAACCTGAGAGATAAAAATCAAATTACTTTTCTAGCAAGACAAGTGTATCCTGAAGATTGGAGGTCTTTCTACAGAGCTTTCCAAGACGCAACAAGAAAACCTCACGGTTATCTACTAATAGACTTTTGTCAAAGAACAAACGATTTACTTAGATTTAGAACTAAAATATTTCCCTCGGAGGTTACAAAGGTTTACGTCCCTGTAAAGGATGAAAAGGATAAAATCCAATTACCATATGTTACAAGTTCTTAAAAAGGCAACTCCCAAGGTACGAAACGTTATTCTAAAAAGTGCAAACAAAAACCTGATACTTGCTATTATAGACTGTGTTCTTAATGTTTTGAACGGTCGGTGTAAATTATCTTCGTGTTCTAAACGTAAGCTGTTTAAACATAAACATTCCTTAAGACATCTTCTAGATAGGAACGTATCCTTGTCTGAGAAAAAGAAAACTTTGGTACAGAAAGGAGGATTTTTAATTCCTCTCTTGTCCTCCGTGTTATCCGTCTTGGGATCTTTAACATAATGTTACAGAAAATGTTTCTGGTTAGTGCTAAAGAGTACAAGCGTTTAAAACGTTGTGTCGAAGGTTCAAACCCGGCAGTTGATGTTACGGATCCGTACAAAGAGTTGGTTAAAATACGCGAGAGGGAGGATCCTATATTCAAGAGAAAACAGAACAGAATACTCGAACAGGAAGTAGCTGAATCGAGGAAAAGAGTTAGAGATTTATCACCCGAGAAAAAACCCATCTCCGAGGACGAAGCTAAACGTAACGTTATAGGTGATGTAGCAGGTAAATATTTATCGGCTTATGTAACATCGCCAAAGATTGTAGACACACAGTTTGGAATCTATAAAAATAAGGAGACGGGAGAGTACATGATAGGTAATTTTAAAATTCAATTGTTAAACAATAGTTTGATCATTAACGGTATAAAATACGATGCGAGTGCAGGTTTATGGGAGTTGCTTACTAGGAAGAAGGTGGATATGAATCTTGTTACGCAGGAAGACCTCGACACGTACAAAGACATTTTAACTAGGACCGAAGGACATAAGAGCGATATTAAAACCGCTAAAACAGTTAAATACAAACAAGTCATTGCAAAATTGTTTCCAACGAGAGAGCTTAGGTGGAGTACCTATAAACAACGGAGATGATGAATGAAACATTACACAAGTTGTATTACGACCCTGAGGCATCTACGGGTTTTTCCACTCTTGCTAAACTTTCACAAGCTTCTAGCATTACAGATAAAAATATCGAGGAATGGTTAGTTGAGCAGGATGTTTACTCCTTACATAAACCAATCAGGAGAAAGTTTCCTAGGAATCCGTATTCTGTAAATAACCTTTACGACGTGTTTGAACTTGATCTAGCCGATGTACAAAGCATTGCACAACATAATGACAACGCAAGATATTTACTTGTTGTTATCGATGTGTTTTCCAAATACGTATGGGTTGTACCTTTAAAATCTAAAAGAGGTAAGGATGTGACAGAGGGATTTAAACAGGTGTTGGAGAAGTCCGCTAGGAATCCTGTCGCTGTAAGAACCGATAGGGGTAAAGAATTTCTAAACAAATCTTTTCAAGACTTGTTAAGGAAAGAGAATATAGAGTTTCAAGTGTGTAGGAATCCCGATGTTAAATGTTCAGTCGTGGAAAGGTTTAATAGGACTCTAAAAACTAAAATGTACAAATATTTTACTTTCAAGAACAGTTACAAGTATCTCGACGTGTTGGATAAGTTTGTGAAGGGATATAACGATAGCGTACACAATACAACAGGAATGGCCCCTAATATGGTTAGCGATAAAGATGTTTTGAAAATATGGCGACGTATGGCAAAGAAACAGAGTCGTGTGAAACCGAGACCTGTAAAGTTTTCGGTAGGGCAAACGGTAAGAATAGGTAGAGAGAAAATGAAATTCGCTAAAGGTTTCGAGCAAAACTATTCTACAGAAATATTCAGAATCGTCAAGGTCATTAAACATTCTCCTCAACCTGTATATGAACTAGAAGATCTCAAGGCCAGTCCTATTTTCGGACAGTTTTACAGTTATGAGCTCACACCAGTAACTATTGGGAAAGACACTGTTTACAAGATAGATAAAATTCTACGCAGTCGTAAAGTAAGGGGTAGTACCGAACATCTCGTTCGCTGGAGAGGTTACGGTCCCGAGTTTGATTCCTGGGTTAAAGCTAAGGATTTAGCGTAATGGGAGAAGAAGAATTTTACGTTACTCTCCTGAGCGATGCATCGTACAAATCATTTCCTAGTAACACCCTTGCTAGTTTCCAGGTGCAGTTGGCACAGAGCATAAAGCTGGAGAGGAATCATTGGGATGTGGGCTTGTGCGAAATTAGTTACACTCAAGGGAATGTATCGGAAACGAAAGCTTCGACACCAAATGAAACATCGGAATCGAAATCTGTGAAAACAAATCTAAATAGGAAAGAACTTGTTTTTATATACTGTAATATAATAAAACCGCAACTTGTAGGAGATGCGTACGTTAAATGTCTTAGAATTATTCAGTTTCCTTTAAATACAGCAACTCATGTCTTTCCTGAAGTTTATTATGTTCCTGTCGAATCTTCCGAATTTCAGGTGATAGGTATAGAAATGACAACAAAACTAGGAGAACTAGCTAACATAACGGATAGCACTAAACCTACGATGCTCGTTTTACATTTTAAAAAGAGAAGGCAGATGGTGTTATGAGTTAGTTTGCGATGGACCACCTTACAGCATACTACGTGAATCAGTCGGGAGGGCGTCTAGGCAATGTTGGTCCTTTCTACAGCGGCAGCCCCTATGTTCAACACGGTAGTGGAATAGGTAGTTTCTTGGGAGGATTATTTAGAATGATAAAACCAATTCTCTTTTCGGGTGCTAAAGCGGTAGGTCGTGAAACTCTTTCGGCAGGAGCAAATATTTTAACCGATATAGCTAGTAGAAAGGAAGGTGATAAGGTAAAAGATATTATTGCTAATAGAGTAAACGAATCAACTCAGAAACTCGTGAATAAAATGAAGGGTAGGGGTAGAAAGAGAAAAAGGGCGTCTCCTAAGATGCGAGATATATTTAGCGATGTAAAGAGGAGAAAGTAGTCAGTCGTGTAGAGATGTTTGCCGTGACAAAGTCAGAGTTCGACCTTTTCGAGAGGAGCCCTATTCAAACATCGGTGGTGGGAAATGTTACTACATTATGCAAAGCCATTACTCCGGTGGAACAGAGCGTTCTCGAATTCGTGGTTGCTGCAGACAGCGAACATTATACAGATTTAAATGTACAACTCATGGTGGAGGGAAAATTCGTTAAAAGCGACGGGGCAGATATAGGTGAAGGCGATAAGGTTACAGGAGTAAACAACTTGCTTCATTCACTTTTCAGTCATCTCAGCGTTTCCTTGAACGGGACATCAATCACCCCTTCGGAGGACTTGTACAATTACAGGTCTTACCTTGAAACATTGTTTGCATACGGTGAGGATGCTTCTAAAACTCATCTGACAAACGGTTTCTGGTATGCCGATAAAGCTATCGAAGGTTTGACACAACCTAAAGAATTGGTGGCATTAAACGGAACGTTGGGACCTAATGTTAAAAACGACGGTTGGACCGAAAGGTACAACAAGTCTAAGAATTCTAAAGTATTAGTCATGATAGGTAAACTACACGGTGATATTTTCAATCTGTCTAAACTTTTACTGCCTGGAGTAAACATGCATATAAGACTTACGAAAGCAAAGAGAGAGTTTTATCTCTTGGGTGAAAACGACAATTCAAAAGTCTTCTTTAAGTTTCTCGATGCAGGTCTGTACGTGAGGAAAATTAAAGCTTCGCCCAGCATTCTACTAGCACACATCAAAACTCTAGAGAAAGGTCATAATGCTCACTATCCTATCACAAGAGTGGATTTGAAAACATTTACGTTTAGTTCAGGAGCAAGCTCCATTTCTATAGATAATGCATACATTGGTACTCTACCTAAACGAGTTCTCTTCTCCATGGTGAAAAATTCTTCTTTCTCCGGCACAGTGGAGTCCAATCCCTACGAGTTTCGACATTTTGCTTTGAGTTCTTTTGCTTTGTACGTTAATGGACAACAGATTCCATCAGAAGGATTACACATTTCCACAGATCATGAGAAGACTACTACTCTAGCTTACGATACACTTTTTAAAGGTTCGGGGATCCATCATAGCAATAGCGGGATGTTAATCACTCACGACATGTATATAAATGGGTATTTCACACTGATGTATGATCTTACGCCTGATGTTTCGGCATCGCATGGTCATAGAAGTTTGCCCTGTAGTGGAAACATTAGAATAGAAGCAAAGTTCGATAAGGCTTTAGAACAAGCCATCACTTGTATCCTCTACTCCGAATACGACAACTCTATCGAAATCACTAAAGATAGAAGAGTGATTACAGATTTTTAGAATAATGAATAGTAACCAAATAAACTATGCTTTACATCACGTAGAAACATTCGGTGGGGTTTACCCTAGCGATATGTTACCATCTGTTGTAACGCATAAACCTAAGATTTATGTCATTAACTTTGATCCTCATTCTTCACCTGGTTCTCATTGGGTTGCCGTGCTTTTCAAAAATCAGAATTTTGCCTATTACTTTGATTCTTTTGGCCTACCACCCATCATTCCTGGGATAACAAAATTTATAAAACAAAACTCTATACAATGGCTGTACAACACTCAAAGACTCCAGGGACCGACAACGGCAGTATGTGGACATTATGCCTGTTTGTTCACATACTTCATGAATAATGGCTGGACGATGCAGGAGTATGTAAACATGTTTACTACGTCTCCAGACATAGAGGTCGTCCGCATCTTCCACAAATTCCTTGGAACTCTCTGTGGAACGAGGAAAGTTGGAGGTCAGAGATGTTTTCCAGGACATGTGCATTGTAAGTATCTATCTACATGGATTTATTGTTAGCTTGGAAAAGTAGGTTGCGCTCAAGTTAAAACTCTTACTTTCTGATTTCAGAACGAAAAGATATAAAGCAGCTCGATTTCATCGGACTAGCTCAGTTTCGTTGCAGTGTCTGGAACGAGAGGTCCTCCTAGTTCTATCGTGATGTCTTCATCATCAGAGACTACTACTACTGGCAAGAGCAAAACCAGCAAATGTAAAAAGGTATGTATATTCATTACTCATATGCTTGTATTGTATTGTTTGTTTGTTTATTTGATTGTTTTGTTTTCAGTTTTCATCATCAGGCTCTGTATAAAATTAGATTTCTTACGAGTATTGTTTTATGTGTTTCAGGTTTCGTCATCAGGATCTGTAAAGAAACAGAAGAAGATGATGATCGACAAGGTTGTGAAGGAAGCTGTGTCGGCAACACTCCCAAGAGTTGCTCCTACAGTGCTAGCCCGCAGAACCTATTTCCTCAACAACAGAAAGGACCGATACATCAGTTTCGGATTCTACTCCATTGTGAATTACACTGGATGTGCGGAGATTGGAACTTCTAAAGGTGCTTGTGTTATTTTGTCGCCCTACCTCCTCTCTTCGTTCTTGTTACATTTACCTAAAATGTGTGAAAATATGTGTTATTCTAAACATTATCTGTTTAAAAAAGACTCTTTCAAATTACAGACACGTAAAGACTTGAAAGAATGTGTGATGCAATACGATAGTGCTCGTATTGTTTTACGTAATGATGACATTACTTACCTCGTTATGAATTCTATCATAATAAATGACATTATGAATAAGTTTGTACTAACGCAAAGCGAAGTGTTTAACTATATAAACAACAAACAAAGTGTTCCTGCAAGTTGTGAAATTCTGTCTTTATTAGACATGGTTACCGATGAAATAAATCATCCAGCTCTATTACTGTGAAACCATTTGTTTATACACTTTATTTCATAGGAGCGTGACAACCTTATGTTACGGGATAAGGTTGTGACGTTCTGAAATGAAACTATAACCTTAACCCATTCCTATTCCTTACAAAAGTCATTTCACTTAGTCGATAGTAATAGTAACAGTGTTCATCTGGAAGAAGAAAGGATGCTGAAAGGAAGAAGAATTGCTTATGTAAGTATAAACCTATTTTGTCTTTTCATACCTAGGGAGAGGTGGGAAATAATATGGAATTCATGCGTCCTTGCGCCATGTTGTACTATCTAGTCAACTTACCTTAGGAATGTACTGAAACATGTATTTATACAGAAAGCTAAGGCATTAATGACGTCACACCTTTAAAATTCTCTCTCCCCCCAAGAGAAAAGATTGTATCATATATTTTTATCTCTAAACAAGCCAAGGGATACATTCCAAAGCTACACTTCCGTGTTCCTGTTGTTTCGCAAAAAAGATAAGCTGTTGAAAGGAATTCTTTTCCTCTTAGTCAGGATGTTATGTATAGTGCTTAGACGTCACACCTTTAAAATCCTCTCTCCCTTAAGAAAAACTTCCGTGTTCCTGTTGTTTCGCAAAAAAAAAAAGATAAGCTGTTAAAAGGAATTCTTTTCCTCTTAGTCATGATGTTATGTATAGTGCTTGTTACAGTAACTCCATCCACATGCTAGATTTGCTAATAGGATATGAACGTTTTTTTCTTAGAACGTATTTGCATAATAAACTACGTCATGGAGCAAAGGACATAAGTGGTATGAACCAGGGGATACCATAACACGTAAGAGCGTATCCTTTTGTTTGAAAAATTCCTATGACGTCATGGAGCAAATGACCTCGCGTTGGTGCATGTCGTGACATGTTTCAAGGGGGGCGACGTCGCGACGCCGGGGCGGGGTCGGGTGGCGGCCATTTTAGTTTATACCTCCACCCTTACTACTCACGGGTGCATGCAAGTGTTTTAACGAATGCTATTTATTTAATAACGTGATAATGCCTCCTATAGGCCTACTGTCAAAACTAAAAGGGGAAACTCTACACAGTCAAAGTAGCGAGATTATTGCTAATGTTTATGACTAGGCCTACATGAAGGAAGAAGCCAAACATAAAGATCGATTTTCTCCAGCGTATTTTAAAGAAATTCAGAAAGTGCAAAGTAACGTACACAACATCTGACTCAGCTCCTGCTTCTGTATACCTATCCTTCCCCAAAAGGTGAGTAAGTGACTCGCATCAACCTATCATATAATTTTTTCATTTGCCAATTGTACAGTAAAGCTTGAGGAGCGGAGCGCTGTGAAAATAATTTCAGCGAGATGCACGCGAGCAGCACGCAACTACCAAAAACACGTCCAAATATGAAATCAGAAACCCTTTGTGTTCGTCGAAAAAACCGACAGGAGACGGATCGTGGCGAGCGGCACGCGAGCAGTTCGCGTGCACCTAAAAATGCCGTACACATCTGCGTGCCGCACGGCGCGCAAGAGGAGCGCAGATCTGTACGGAGCTTTATAACTTATAGTAGTTCAATCAAAAAATTGACTGCAGTTGTAAGCATCTACTTAATTTCAGGAAATCCGCCTTCCCTTGGTAATAAAGTTTATTGCAAATAACTTGTTAATAACAACAATAATAATCGTATAATAACGATAATAATATTAATAATAATAATAATAATAATAATAATAATAATAATAATAATAATAATAATAATAATGAAATAGTTCTTAATCATAATGTTTGTCTCAATAATACTGTTATGACATTTCCTTTAGTCTTCTCTTTTCTGCACTTATATATGTCACTGATTTTGAAGAATCCTTCTCGTCAAGACGATCATTGTACATTGATAAGATTTTAAGGGATTTATAACCGTGTATTCAGAATGCATTAAACATGTCGCTCCGAAAATCAAATGAAAAATGTCAGCAAATGGAAGTGGCGACAGGGTTGCTAAGTGCTAAAAATCCGATAAATGATATTTCTTGCTTGTCCGTTACACAGAAGTGGACTTGAAACAGAAATGAAGCTTTAAGAACGCTTATCCTTTTGCTAAAGTAATGCTCTAGTGGTGCGATAATGTAATCTGTAAACACTGGAAGACCCTCCTTCTCAATTAGAATAAATATTACAATATTTCGGTTTCGTGGTTAACGGGTCCGGGTTTAAACCCCCTGTAAATAATATTGTGGATTTTCAGGACCATCACTTCTGACCTTCACTTATGACTTTGAATCATAAGACCCGATAGTCATTCAGATTCTTCGTTAAACTGTAGGTCCCTACTGCTATAATACATTCTGCGGTGTTCAGTTAACATCCAAGGTCACCTGCTTACCTGCTTTGAAGACTTTGTTATAGGTTATTCCATAATAGGTTACAAATTTATTACAATGTTATCTCAGTGATCTGTACATAATCTTGATATTGACAATCTTGTAGGGATATTTATATTGGGTCTAAGAATCTAAAACTTATTACAATGATTACTGAATGAAATGGATCGTTAATCTTATCTTCAATCTTTTTCAAATATTTACAGAAGTCCTAATTTGAAACAATCCTCTTGTCTATACTCCGTAGGATTATATTTAATAATAACCCTTTACTAACGATTTTAGTTCAACACTAATTATGTAATTAACTGAAAAAAAGGAAAGCATGGAAGAGTGGGGTGGAAAACACAAAACGCAATTAAATTACGATAGACACGAAAGGCAGAGATATCAAAATGTAAGCGGCTTGTTATTTTTAATAGGAGATAATACTTCCCACCCCGAAAAAGCGGGAAAAATATAATAAACTTATTTTAAAACTGTAATGTCTTTAAAAAATGGACTTACTGTCTTTTACCTCCCATATCGATATGTAGTTAACTTGTTAGTTAATATTTATAATAGTTTACTTCATTCGTATCCGTTTCGGTGCTCGTAGTACCAGTAGCACGTTAAAGCATTTTTTGTTCCACCATACGCTTATTGTGCTTATTACGTGTAACGTAATGGTATCATACGACAGTCATTCATTCCGACACTTTTTCATTTTGATATCGGTGTGGTATCATTTAGTATCTAACAGGTACGATCTTGAGGCCTTGAAGGTAGCAACTGAAATCTGCGTAGTAAATAGCCTGTATTTAGAATAAAATTAATTCTGTTCGTGTTAATTTTAATATCATACTAAAAATGAATTAATTTCCTGTTGTCATAATCCGTTGGATTTATGAAAATGACGAAAAGGAAGCTTCGATTTGACCAACGACATGAGCTGCCATCTGTCATAGAAGACAAGAACTACTACCAGCTGGTGGGAAGTTCAATGCGCATACCGTCTGTTTGAGTGAATATAATTCTCAACATTTAAATATTTAGACAAATTATGGTCGAACAAGAACAGTCTTATGCAACTTTCTTATAAAGGCAATTAAGATACCCGTATAAAATTATGAACCGAGCAACGCAACATACTCTTATCTTAATAAATGTCGTTATACGCTTGTTGCATAATGTAATATTGTACAGTAGGGTGGAACGAAAAACATCAACTTTTGATTTTCAATTTGGAATAGTGCGGAAAAGTTGCCTTTCGGTGTAAATAAGATAAATTTAAAATATGAAAAATATTGGATTATGTCTTGAGGTGCCGCAAGGACGTTAAAGTTTCATAAAACACACACTTTTTGCAATTTTTTCAAACACTCTTGCGAAACAATCAGCTTTTAATTTTTAATTTGTAATAGCGCGGAAAAGTTGCCTTTTGGTGTAGATAAGATAAATTTAAAATATGAAAAATATTGGAGTAGGTCTTGAGGTGCCGCAAGGAAGTTAAAGTTTCATAAAAACACACTTTTTTTGAATGTTTTCAAAGATTTTTGCGAAACAATCATCTTTTGATTTTTAATTTGTAATAGTGCGGAAAAGTTGCCTGTTGGTGTAGATAAGATAAATTAAAAATATGAAAAATTTTGGAGTAGGTCTTGATGTGCCGCAAGGGGGTTAAAGTTTCATAAAAACACACTTTTTGGAAATTTTTCAAAGATTGTTACGTGTCTCGATTATGAAATAAAAAGTTTCAAATAGGCGTTATAATATGAATAGAAAGATAAAAACAGCTTTACTATCTTTACTGAACTTTACTGCTATTGGGTGTGATGGAACCGTTGTAAACACTGGACATAAAAATGGTGTGATTTCTTTGATGGAAAAGGAAATAGGAAGACCTTTACAATGGTTAATTTGTTTGTTCCATGGTAATGAGCTACCATTGTGACATCTTTTTTGTCATTTAGATGGTAAAACGAAGGGACCCAATGAGTTTAAAGGCGAAATAGGTCAGCAGCTAGAAAACTGTGCTAATCTACCTGTGGTTACTTTCTTGCCAATTAAAAATAACCTTCCTCTTTTGGAGAACAAAAATGATTTAAGTACAGATCAAAAATATTTATTGGATATGTGTATCGCTGTATCAAGTGGAAATTGCACACTAGATTTATCTTGAAGAAACCCTGGAAAAATTGCTCACTCCAGGTGGTTGACATTAGCCAACCGCGTGCTTAGATTGTATGTGGCAACTGAAAATCCAACTGAAAATCTTAAGACTCTGAAAGTGTGAAAGTGTATGCGCCTGTGTGGTTTAATATTAAGTTAAAACCTTCATGTACTTATGGTTCCAAACATCTGTTTAACCTTATCTCATATTCACGCTATCTCTCTGACGATCTCAAGAACGTTATAGACCCGATTATTGAAAGAAATGGGTACTTTGCTGCTCCGGAAAATCTCCTTTTGTCCATGCTATGTGATGAACGCAAAATTCAAAGAGAACTTGGTTTACGACGTGTTTTAAAAGGAAGAACAGAAAGTAGAGGCGGAGTCAGGAAGTTTAAAGTTCCAAAGGTAAACTTTGATGCAAAGGATTACATCGACATGATCTCATGGCCTGAAAATGACGTAACTGAACCCCCCTTGTTCAAACATGTAGGCCTATCCAGTGACTCTCTCGAAGACTTTATACGGAAGGTATCTGAAGCTGAACCAAATAGTAAAATGGATTCGGTTATCGACTTTCCCCGGCTTCCTTGTCACACGCAAGTAGTGGAAAGAGCTGTGAAGCTGGTGACCGAATCGGTTCAAAATCTCTGTGGTTCAATCGCAAGAGAAGGATACATAAGAGCAAAAGTTGACTCACGTGTGAATATGCCAAAATACAATAAAAAAAACAGTTTATTGTGGCAAAGAAGTAGAAACAAACCTTTTGCTGCTGTAACATTTTTTATCATTAAGGATACAGAAGTAAGAAATACAACATTTGACATTACAAAATTTTTATTATTATTATTATTATTATTATTTGTAATTAATAATTTTTTCAATTCTAATGCTTATATATGTATTTAAAACCAAGTTTTATAACATTATATGTACGAAAAATTCATAAAAAATAATTTATCAAAGTTTATAATTTCTCAATTATTTCAATTTTTTTTTGCAAACTCTAAGCTCTTTACGGCACATCAAGATGTTGTAGTATTGCAACCAAATTTTGTTTAATTCTTTTTGAGCCTAAAAGGCAACTTTTCCGCGCTATTACAAATTAAAAATCAAAAGCTGATTGTTTCGCAAAAGTGTTTGAAAAAATTGCAAAAAGTGTGTTTTTATGAAACTTTAACGTCCTTGCGGCACCTCAAGACATAATCCAATATTTTTCATATTTTAAATTTATCTTATTGACACCAAAAGGCAACTTTTCCGCGCTATTCCAAATTGAAAATCGAAAGTTGATGTTTTTCGTTCCACCCTACTGTGCATGCCTAGCGGCATTCACAGGATAGCAGGGATTGTATTGAAATTTGTTCTAGTGTCGATAAATTGCTTGAATTGAGAAATAATTTCACGTAATTTACATTGCTTGTGAAAACAAACGTTTCCGTTACATCTCTTACATTTATTTACGTATCACAAGGCTCTAAAATCAGCTACAAGAGTCGGACCGCTTTTTTTCCCTACCTGTACACTTGTACAGCCTTAATGACCGGTTCCACTGCAAGAAGGTTGATGAAAACATTTCATCATGTGGATGGATACACATGGTGACTGCGTCTTTCTCCTGGGGATCGATACCTCAGTACAAAAGTGTTACAACTCAAAAAACTTCGATTTTGAGTTATGACCACTACTAAATGAGGAACTATTTGTTCTATGCACTGTTAGAGTGCTACACCTTAAAATTGAACCCTTAATTTTTTAATTGGGATGATTCAGTTTGACACTGACAATATCTTGAGTAGCTGCTCCATGCAACACTGTATCATTTTAAGTTGTAACACTTTACGCTCTGTATGATGTTAAATGGAACTGTTATATTTTGAGTTGCAACAGTTTTGCAACATTATTCAATGAGAATCTCGGTTGTGAGGTGTTAGTAAGACTGTAATATTTTATTTCAATATGCCTTTTTTCTGCAATGTCAGAGTTCTTGTATATACAGTATTATGTGAGTGTTATGGCGATTGTATAAGCAATCTATTGTGATTCATAATACAGTAATGTCCAAAAGGTCTAAACGTATTGTAGATTTATGTCTTATGAAAGAAGAAGAAGACACACCCTTAATCTCAGCTGAAAGTAGATTGGTAAGTACATTGTTTTGTATTTTATACTTGCAATATTTAATTTAATAATATTTTGCTGATACTTTGATAAAACTGTAAGGTGTTCTCTTTGCGTTGTAGTCTGCTTCAAGTATCTCTAAAGAAAATGAAAATATACTGGAAAATTCTGATGCCTCAGTCAAAAATCCCAATTGGGGTTATTCTTCCACGTCTGATGATAATGATGATGATAATGGACATGGACAACACAAGCAATACACAACCCTGCTACCTATAATTCCATTTGATGAGGAAAAGGAAGTACCCGTTAAAGTAATTTAATCTATTATTTCTATTTTAATGAAGTAATGTTACGAGTTTACAAAACAATGTTCTTAGCAACACTTAGTGTTAGTAGTCGTTATGTGAGCACAACATGGGACAAAATTACTAATGAAGGGACAATAGTTGAAGACAGACGAGGGAAACACAAGAAGAACCATAACATACCTCAGCATAATATGACAGATGCTCTCATAGATTCTTTCCCCAGGGTAGAATCACATTACTGTAGATCTAGGTTTAAGAAAGAGTGCTTAGAAGATGATCTAAATATAACTAAACTGTACCAAATATGCAAATAGAAATGCATAGCTGAAGGAAAGTCTGCTGCAAAGCTTCACTTCTTCTTTCTCGGCTCTACAGCCCTTGGTGTGCTTTGGCCTCCTTCACTATCTTCTTCCATGCATCTCTTTCCTGAGCCTGTCTTTTCCAATTCTTTACACCCATCTTTTTATTCACATATTTTCAATTTCAATTTTATTTTTTCTTTCCAAAAAAAGATCAATGCAATTTTTGTTCAAATTACAAGCAAAGAACTTCTGAAGAAAGAAGCGAGATTCAAGATAAGTACAAAAGACATATATTAGAAAAAGAAAAATTTACAGAAGAGAAAACTTCAGATATTGAGGCATGTAAAAGAAGTGATGGAAAAAGTGGTGTTTTTGCATTTGACTTACAAGCAGTTCTTCCAACATCATGCAGTAAAGTGTCTGCTTTGTATTATAAACGGAAGCTCTCCTGTTATAATAACACAGTCTTCGACTTAGTGAGCACTGAAGTCACATTTTTCTTCTGGCACGAAGGGATAGCTAAACGGGGAGCCAATGAAATTGCCCGTTTCCTTCTAAAATTTTTAGAAGAAGTGAGAGATGCTGGAGTTGCCAGAATAAAAACAGACATCTAACATCCCTCTTTTCTATATGCAGTCAGATTGATAGAATGCATCAACACTATGATTGTGAAATATTTTGTCATTGGGCATTCACACAACGAAAATGACTCCGTGCATGCTACAATTTCCATAGAAAAAGAGAGTATTGAAAGCAAACAGAAAAACAGATACACCAATTGCACATCCTCACCATTGGATTACGCTTATCAGAATGGCAAAGAAAAATGGAAAGCCATATTCTGTCATTGAGATGGACACCAAAGACATACACAACTTCAAAGCACTGTCAGAATGTATGGGGCGAAACTACAAAAAATATGAGGAAGGGCAGACTGTAGTTTGGATGAACTTAAAAGTTCTCCATTTTCTAAGAATCAACTATTCACATTTTTGTAAAAAAACAGTTATACTGCATAGGAAGAATTCAATGCACTTCATATAAGAATTAGATAGCCGATTCTCTCTCTTGTACCAGCATATTTTGAATTTCCACAAATCGACGCCAACAAGAAAGTAGATTTATTGTGCCTTTGCCATGACTACGTCATTCCTAGTGTATACTGGGACTTCTACAATAATATGAAGTTCGTGTGAAGCAAGACAGCATGACAGTTGTTCCTCTGGCGATGAATGATGTCTGAATGATATTAAGTCAAGAAAGTATTTATTGAAGTTAAAATTTAGCAAATGCAATGTCGTTTTAGACATTTTATTATTTATATAAATTTAACTTATTTAAGAATATATTATTAATAACTTACAAGCATTGTAGAATACTCGAGCAACAAGTAAAACAGAGAACTTCACACGTTATACATTCTTATTTATTTATTACAATTCCTATCACTTCCCATAGAATAAATGTAGAAAGACTAAAAATATGATTAGTTAAATAGTTATAAGTCAGAATAGGAAAGCTTCTACTTGACATTAAAGTGTTACAACTCTGAAAAAACCGTCACAACTAGAAGTTTTTTGCCTTTGATTCAGTGGAACACTGTTACAACTCAGAAATTTGTTATTTTTTTCTAACCAATCAAGTTCTGGATTTTATGTCTTAGCGTTATTGAAAGAGGCCTATGAGATGCAATAAATCCCAAGATAACAAGTTCATAGCAGCTCCTTGTGACCAAGGAGAAAATGTTAAAGAAACAAGGATTTTGTTTTTTCTCTCTCCTGAAAATTTACTGATTTTGAGTTGTAACAGTCTAATTCTGAGGTATCGGGATGTGGTATTGTCCACATAGAGGCGCACAGTTCATAGACCCAGAGTGAGAATCCACTATAATTAATTGTCCGTCTCTGGTCAATAGACAAAATTATCCAGATAACTACAAATAAAATCCAGTGAACTATGTGTTACGATAACTGTGAACTATTTACCTTATTTGCACTTACCGTATTTTACGAACTGTAAGACGATCCGGACCATAAGACGCACCTTGATTTTAGAATGGAACTTTAAAGGAAAAGAAATTTAATCTGAATGTAAACGAAAATTTTTAAAAGGAATAATATACTTTAATGCATAAACAACCTTGTACAATGGAATAAGTGTAAATCGCTTCTAACTTAAAACCTGCGTTGTACGAAAAACTCTTCTGAACAGGTGGCATCGCGTAAATTTTAACAACTGAACTGATTTCTCATGAAACATTGAAAATACTTTTACACCCTCTAACCCTCAATTCAGCATACAGTAAGTGTAATAGGACAAGGCTGTTTATCCATCCGGCGAAGACAACTCCTTTCATATAAAAGAACTCGACATTCCTTTCTTTTTGCATTGTATCCTATACCTGTCTTCCAGCTACCCTTATTTTACGGTTGTGACAAGTGCACTGATGTACAGTCTGTACTAAAATTTGTAACTTTTGTAAAATTAGTATAATACCTTGTTTATAACTGTGGTATTCTGGTAATATTTACTGTAATTTTAATTTAAAGTTTACTTCGGACCATTAGACGCACCCAACTTTCAAGGCTCTTTTTCAAGGTAGAAAAGCGCGTCTTATGCGTAAAATTACCGTAAAATACGGTGATTGTCTATGCAGTTACCCGTTATCTAGTCGGAACTCTAATTTTTTTAAGCATACGGGATTCAATCGCCCGACAATTAGACAACCTAAATGACTGAGTCTATAATATTCTGTCTTGAACACATAATCAGTGGTTTACTACCTCTAGGAGGATGAGCAAAACTAGTCTCCAAAACAGTTTTCGCGAAAGCGAAAATTCCATTTAGAATCTAGTGTAATCGACCTACCTGCAGAGAGTTCCGTGCTTAAGTTGCGTTTTACGAAGGATTGTGTATTGCAAACTAGTTAGAGAACGTATTCGAACACAGGTTATTTGTGAAATACGATAATGTATTAATTTGCGCTGTTTATCAGTATGGTAGCAGATTTGTTCAGCAGTTTTCATTCAGGTATGAGTTTGAGAATGAATGTGAACTTTTACAATAAGAGGTGGAAGCGACTGCGAGGTTACCTCGTTTTATTTATTTGTTTATTCTGGCAACTACAGATATGAACCCTTATTACAGTTGGCGTAGTTTCGCCAATAAGTGTTGTACAGGTAGGGGAAAAAAGCGGACCGACCTTTGTAAATATAATATAATTTGTGTTAGTATTTTGTAATAATATTAATAATTAATATGTTCAGTTATCAAACAATACGATTAGAAACTATATTCTGGGTTTCGAAATGGGCTAAGTCAACAGTCGTCACTAGAACAAATTTTTCAATACATTCCCTGCTATCCTGTGAATGCCGCTAGTTACATACAGTATATGTGTGAGGATAAAGAAGAAGATACCTGCTGGCATGAAGTCTTATGTATGCCCGTCTGTCAGACGTTAGTAATTACACATAAGAACACATATTTTCACATTTCGTTGACAGTTGGCAGCGCTGCGACTTCCTAAACGTTATAGTCAACAATTGAAATAGCAAATAGGCTAGGTTTGAATCCATTGCTGAGTGGTAGCTTCCTGATACAAGACAGGTTCAGTGTAGCATTTTACTCCTACTTAATATTTTACTTTTGTGTGAAATGGAAGACAATGGAAGAGGATCTAGGAAACGAGATATTTGTTTCCATTACTAAGTGCTTTCTTTATAATTTCTATTTTTAAAATCAAAAGTTAATAAATCCTTCCCGTTTTACGAACATTCTTTTCAACACTTTTTTTTCATATTTTTCTTCCTAATTTAATATGTCCAAGATTATTTTTTCAAATTTGACACGGAATGAAAATCATTAGGCCTATACAATTAAATAGTTGATATCCAAATAATTATTCAAAAGTCGATTATTCTGTATTCTTCCCGTTGATAAAAGTGATTTTTCTAACGATAACAGTTTTTTACTTCTCCAGTAAACTTAAAAGAATCCGGGACATTAACCTTTGAAACGAATGTCCTTTTATATTGAAGAAAAAAGAAGTGAATATTTGCACTACAATATTTAATAATTTTGCACTACCTTTTCAGTTTGCTCAGTTCTTTTCGCTCACAACCAAACTTCTGAATGTGCACTATGGTATGATAGAACAGCAAGGTGACCGGATATTAAGGAGGCCATTGAGTGTGGGTAACATGACGCCGGATTTAAGTTAATAAATCGGGGAGCTGGTACGTTCTAATGGGTCTCAGCGTTTCAAAGCGAGCGCTAGGATAGAGGGAAGGGGAGGACCACAAGAGACGAAAGCTCGAGGGCCCTTCGTGGTTGTAGGGAAAATTGTTCATGCCGGTTACTTCATTAAAGGAACTACAGTAAATGTGGCTTCAATAAATCATAATTAACACGATATTAGTACATTATGTAAATCATGTTGTATGTAGGTATACGTTTTTATTTATCCTCGCTGAGAACATTAATTTATAGCAATGTCAATGATAATACTGTGCAACAGACATTTTGTTACAAGGGTACTGATAAGTAACCAATTCTCTATATATTGATATAACTGATTTCGAAACTGGCTATGAAAGTGATCGATTGATTACGGTTTTTATGTATAGGTAGGGGGGGGGGAAAATCGGACCTACACTTGTAGCTCATTTCAGAGCCTTGTGATACGTAAATAAATGTAAGAGCTGTAAGGGAAACGTTTGTTTTCACAAGCAATGCAAATTACGTGAAATTATTTCTCAATTCAAGCAATTTATCGGCTGTAGAACAAATTTCAATACATTCCCTGCTATCCTGTGAATGCCGCTACTCATGCGCAGTGGCTCATGTCGGCAAGATATTTTAGTCGGTCCGCATTTTTTTCCCCTACCTGTACATATGGATAATGGCTTTCATAAATTTTGTAATTACAATAGTAATAATTAAATAATACGTATAAATGAAGTTAATGATGATGATAAAGTGTTCGACCCGGAGGCTGGTCCTGCCCTGGGACAGAGCCGTGGGTGGAAGGCCCACGACCCGACCTAGCGGATGATACTGCGTAGGATGGCCAGGTCCTTTCGCGGGATGGGGATGAGGACACGACACCCAGTCCTGACCCGGGCCGCCTAGGTGGCTGGACTGGTAGTCACGCTATCAACTACCCACGTCGGAGGCCGTAGAAATATGACAAACAGTATATGTGATACATGTTTTCCATATTAGTAACCCTCCTGAACCCGATTACGACTGTAGAATATGTTGTTCCCTCCTTATTTCGAGTAAATTCCGTAATGTAAAACAATTTTCTGCGTAATAGTAGTAACCACATAAGAAATATAAATTATATGGCAATTCGACCCTCCTGAAAACGAAAATTTTCGTTCCGGATTCGAGAAAATTACAATTTTACGTTAATGTAAAACAGGTTTATGCGTAATAGTAGTAGGCCTAACCAAATAAGAAATATAAAGTGCAATGCAATAACAAATTTGGTTGGACATTAAATACACGTTTTCCATATAATTCGACCTTCCTGAACACAAAAACGAAAATAAAAATGTGTTTATTACTGCTCTCGAGAAAATTCCAATTTTACATCAATGTAAAATTCTTAATCCGGAACCAACACTTTTTGGGGGGGGGATAATACCCATCCGTACCGAACTTTAAGGGATCATGGAGTAGGTATGAGTGCTTTCACGCTTCCTACTATCGAAATGAGTGGTACGATACAGTTGCGTATGGATTTTTATGAGTGCCTGTTTTCTTCACTGTTCTACATCTAGTACTTATAACTTGCATTGTATAATTCTATACCCTGCCCTTTCATTTGTATATTTCAAAATTTTAAAATAGTCCCACATTTTCAAAAGAAAGAAATAGTTGCAATGACTTATGCCCCATCCCTCGTATACTGTAGTAAATGCAGAAGGCTAAAGAGGAAAATGCCTATAACATTAAAATATGGTATAGCATATTGAATACTAGGGGATTTTCAGACCGCATGATAAAAAGTTAAAACACTTGAATTCCAATGCAGTGGTCGCAGAACCATGACTACGTAACCTGATTACAGTGAAATACAAGGATTTGAAAATTATTAGGCTGCCTAAATAATTTAGTTTTGGTAAACTTCGTTTACCTGCGCTATCTGATAGGCAATAATTTGGATGTTTAAAATACTGTTAATATTAATACGTGTCTTCTATCGTCATTTCAGATGCTGTCACAACTTGGAGCGTTAGCCCTTCTCAGCTTGAAGCAAAAGGTAGGAACGACAGAACTTCAATCTCTGCTTTCCTCAGTGTGCTGAGTGTCTCTGTAGTCACGATCTTCAGTCGCCTTAGGCAGAAACTTGAGAACATATGAGATGTTCTTGTGTAGCAGAAGACTAATATGGAATATCTTAAACATTATGAACATAGTTCATATCAGACTGGAATTTCTGCTAGCTTTAGGTTTCGGATGACAAAATAAGGGAAATCCAATCCAGCCCAGTTTATAATTAGGTAATTACCTATTATATCAAGTTCCATAGCTTTAATAATAAAGTCTTACGACGTAGGCCACTGATCCTACAACTGTGAGATTGAGTACTCTGGTGAGCAAGGGCTTTACGTTATGTACAGTATAGGAGGAATTGAAAAAGAGAAAACCTTGTGCTAGATAAAATTAACTCAACTATGTAAATCTATCTATTGAGTATTAATAAATTTCATGTTACCTTTTGAGGGTGAATATTATAGCGTGAATATAATGAATTTTATCCACCTTATACCCTCAAAAAAAAAAAAAAAAATTATTTTATTGGTAAGTTTAAATTATTGTTGTACATTTTTAAACAAATGTTACTTGTAAATACAATTTAATGTAATATGTAAAATGTCAAAAAACTTCTAATTTTAATTTTTTAGCTATCTGTAATATGTTTTAAATTGTTTAACGCATACATTTTAGAAGTTTATTTACAATAAGATAGAAAATAAAAAACGTATGCAAAAATATAGAAAAATTTTTTCGAAGCAATCCCAAGAACATTAGTTGGATGGTATAAGTTACATAAGTTTTTTTTGAGGGTATAAGGTGGATAAAATTCATTATATTCACGCTATCTATTGAATTTCTGAGTCTTTTATGTTTTAGTCGTTACTTCATTTCCAATGTGTTTAATATATTATGCCACATTGATTTGATTCCACTCTTACGACGCGTACTTGATACTGACCAATAACGTTAAATAATGCGACGGATATCGACCAATAACAGCCGTTTATCTCATAAGATGCTTGCAAGGACGCAATTTTACCTCATAGAGGTCAACTCGTTAGTGGATACGTCATGGTATCAATATATGCCACTTATCTGCATTGCTGTTTGTGATAGGACACGTAATTATTTGGAGATTGAAACAATTTAAGTGTGCATTGTTTAAAAACACTATTTCGATTGGGAACTTCATCACTATCCGAGACATATGTTGAAATATTATCTGTACTTATCCCATAGCTATAATTTTCATCTGCATAATTGCTACTCAAGTTGCCTTTTTAAAAATAATTTATCATACAAGTACAAGATTTCATAAATTTCAAAATTGTGCAACATGGAATTATTTCCTTTTACATCTAATCGAATCTTTATCTGAACGCTACTTTCTTAACACAAAGGAAACATGAAATAAAAATGTTAACAGAGAATTGGTAAAGATAAATTTACCAGAATGTTTTGTAGTAATAAACTGAATTATATTTAAAAAACAGAAAATCCATTATGTGATCTATGTGAAAGTTCTTGGGATTTTGGTCAGTCAGTGTGAGGCTACCATGAAAATTATGTAAGTGGCAGCAGGACGACGATATTAATTTAAGCATGTGTTAAAAACCACCACTAAAACATTTCCTTTATAGTGTACCAATTCTTCTGTTAACAGTTTGTTCTTAATATTATGCAACATGTGATGTATTCCTTTTACTTCACATAGATTCAATTTTATGTGTAGTTTTGATAATATTATAAGAGAAATTTCGTGTGACACTGGTACTCGAACCCATAACCTTCGGTTTTCCCTGCCGATACTCTCCCATCTGCGATAGCCAGATTTCGTTTCACAGTGCCAGATGCAATCCTGCTTATATGATTCATTATTACCCTTATTGGTCGACTTCACTGGTGGAAGGTATTTACGCCGTATATAGGACTTGGATAAGGATTTACACTAATTTAGTGACTTTGTGACCGAGATTCCACTGTTTTTGTACATTAATGTTTATGATGTAGATAGATATTCATGAAACCACAGGATGTTCTTTCTGTTGAACATTACATGAGACTATGAAAGTCGAAGGTCATGGGATCGAATCCCAGTTCCAGAGAAATTTCTTCCTAATATACTGTCATGTAAAATTCGACTTTAAGCTGTCGTAGATTTACGGCACGTAAAAGAACTCCAAGCCTAAATTAGAGCCCTACATTTCTCGGCCCTTTCATGTCCAAGAAATACTTAGTTTCCAGAGAGGGGTTGCGAGGCGATGGGCTTACCACCTGTCCCTCTACCCTCTCTCGGAAAATAAGCATATCAAAATTAGTATAGGTAATGAAACCTCCACTTGGAGGCCCCTTCGCCCCACCTGGGGATCATAGTGTACCAGATACAGATACAGAAAGAAGAAATAACATTTTATTACTGAGATAATTATTTTGGTTGTTTCGTTGTTCATGTGAAGAAAATATCACGAATTTGCTGAGCAAAATATCACGAATTTGCTGAGCCACCTTCCAGAAATCACACGTTTAGCTTCACTCAGTGACAACTGATAATATGCGTGGAAAGAAATAATATACGAGGCGCGTCCATAAAGTAAGTTTCCCACAGGCCATTAACGGAAACAAAACACAATTTAATGGACATATATATTCCAACAGATACAGCAAGTTTTCAGCTATTTTCCAAAATATCCGCCACCGGAATTGAAACAGTTTTCAATACCGTAGAACCAACTTTTGAATAACTATGTCGAACAAGTCTGCCGCCAGGGATTTGAACCACTGTGCGACAAACATCTCATCTCTGCCATTCTCTGTCATTTCTTGAGGTGTAGGAAAAGATGGTAAGCAATGGAAGCGAGGTCCGGGCTATAGGGTGGATGTTTAAACACTTCCTAGCAAGTCTCCTGCAGAAATTCGGCTGGGAGGTGTTTAAACATCCATCCTAAAGCCCGGACCTCGCTCCCAGTGATTTCCACCTTTCCCTACATCTCACGAAATCACAAAGAATGACAGAGAGGCGAAGGTGGTTGTCATACAGTGGTTCAAATCCCAGGCGACAGACTTCTACGGCACAGATATTCAAAAGTTGGTCCCACTGCATGGCATGTTTCGATTCCGGTGGCGAATTTGTTGGAAAATAGCTGAATACTGACTGTGTCTGTTGCAGTAACTATTTACTTGAATTTTTGTTTGTAAACGGACCCAGGAAACTTGGTTTATGGACGAGCCTCGTATGAAGTTAATGTCTGTTCTTAATATATTAATATATTTCCAGGGCAATGGTAAATAAGAACTAGTTCTTAAAAAATGTTACTTTTGGACTAATTCCGTATGACTGATAATTATTTTGCATTAACATTTCATTAATTTATGTTCAATAGACCCAGTGCCTGAGATTGAGAATCGAACTTCACACTATAACCACTTGGCTATCTGACCAAGCACTTCTCTCAAGATATTGTCGTTCAGTTCTTTTAAAATAAGCCTTCCAGTCAGGGATATTTTTTTTAGGACAAGCTAGGTGACTGTTGTGGGGCAAATTAAAATTTGTGAACACATGCGAATGTCCTATCGTATCAGCTGTTTCAGATCTTATAAATGTTGGCTCGATTTCTTCATCAGTACATCATGTAAATTTTTGACATGTGTAAAGCTGGAGCATATGTAGCACAATTCCCATGAGAATGTCTCCTCTGACCTTACCTCTGTGAGCTTCAGTTAAGTGCAAAAGTTCCTCCTTTTTTTGCACAGGCTCCTCAGGAAATATGTCGGCATTGCGAAAAGCATTTCCTGGAACAAACGTGTCTACGGTTGCTTGTTAGCTGTCTCCTATCAATCTGGAAGGCTGTCGGAATATGTTTAGTATTACATGTAGAATTTTACTGGTGCTTTCTCCACCAGAGCGAGTGGAAATATTGTATTTTACGTCATTTTCAATTTCAAATTTCTGTCAGAAATACATGTTGAAAGGTTATCTTCTTTCCTAAGGCCAATAGCCTGTTCTTGCCTAATCACACCGTCTTTCTCGTGGAGGACTTGGGCTCCGTTTGGTTTATTGGCGCTTCCTGATTTAACCAGTCTTTCTGAATTAATTCTTACTGAGACCCAATTATAGGTTACGATTGCTTTTAAACATGATATTCAAACTTTTGCTACTCAAAGGCCGAATTTTAGATTCAGAAAGATTCGAGGATCACATGGAAGACTACGAACGTTGTTTTGAACCTCTACGTACCCAGACACATCTCATAAAGTTAAATAGATGTAGGCCTAGACGAGTCGACTTTCAATGAAGAAACATCACTGAAATGAGTTAACTTCGTGAACGTTACTTTCCGACAAACAAGTTTCAAGTTTCAATCCTTTTGCAGCCGGCTGTACAGTCACCAGATGAGATGAATGCAAGTGCGGGGTGAAGAGGAAGGGTGGTACAGTGTGGACTCTGTCCCCCGCGTCATAGCAACAGTCTAAGTGACACGCATTTGGTCTGGCGCGCTGTGATGGGGAGGAATCAGAGGTGTACATATTCTGATTTTAGCTTGCCTGCCCCTTTGAAATTCTGCAACCAGTCACAGCTTTTAACTTGCTTGACTTGAAAGCAAGCCAGATTACAACGATGATAAGAAATACTGTCGCTATGAGTCATAAGCTCTTCATAACTTGGTGGGTTGCTCAGGACCTAAGGAAACTGCAAGGCCTGGCGGAAAGAATATGAAACTGGGTATAGCAGTGCACTGGTAAGTCGTGCAGTTACGTAGTTGAGGAACTTCAGATGTATTTAGAGAATTTTACCCTGAAGGAAGCCGAGGAGAAACTAAAATGTGGACAGTTTGAATTAATTATCAATGAACAAAAGTACTAGTCCGGCATGGGAAAAATTTTCAAACATTTTCGAGAAAACATCATAAAATCATTAATAACAATAACAAAAATACCTTTAGGCAAGCCTACAAGCTGAGGTAGATTTCGAAGTGCTTTTGTTTTAATTTACTGTCGCTGCGTAGCACTCTTCTTCTTTAGCCTTGGCATGACAAACCCGCAATAATAACTGCAAAAAAGAGGAAAGAGAACTTTTTAAAACATTCAAATCTCTCCTTATATGAGAACTATCAAGAAACTAGTTATTGATTTGTAGAGTACTCATCAAGAGCGTTTCAACGATACCCCACAAGACGTAGTTTCGAAAATTTCGAATTTCCATCCCCATACCCCCACCCCCACTCGTACTCCCAAAACCCCCGAATCGTTGGTGTCACTGTGAACTCCATAAGGAGTACTCTAATTTATTCAATCAAAGTTTCCCTCTATACTTCATAGGGGCCGATATATAAATGTTTTAAAATTTCAACCCTCTCCCGACCACCCCCTTAGGCCAATTTTGCTCATTAACGAACTTGTCTGAACTATTGGGCCTAGAAATAACATAATAAAATTTGATTCAAATATCTTGAAAATTACGGCCGCTAGCGTATAAAGATATATATGCATATATATAAATATATATATATATACATATACATATACTGTATATAAATAGAAATATCACAATTTTTTTAACAGACGGTGGTTTCGTACTTAGGGAGGCATGAAACGTAACGATATGAACGAATTTTTTGAAAGTCATTAGGTAGATTTTTCTTCGAAATCTACCTAATAATAAAAATAATAATTGTGTTAAGACGCTAAAACGATAGTTAATACTTTATCCACCTTTTATTTATCTGCATGGTGAATTTCTTCTACCAGCATGTAGAAAAGCAAGAAAGTATTACCTACACTCAGTAACTACAGTTGTTTAGCTGATAGGAATGTCGCAAGCTTATTCTGACTTGCCTAGGCTGGGTTTGACCTGACCCATCGGGCTTAAAGAAACCTGCCTGCTTCCTAGCTATGACGCTGGCAACTTGCTTGAATGGCGTTCAAGCGGGTTTGGGCAAGCTAAAATCGAGATTTGTACACCTCTAGGAGGAATCCGAACTTTCACGCCCGCTCACTGACTGAAAAACGTAAGGTTAGGACGAGCCTGCTCGCAGGTAGAGAAGTGGGGAGTGCGCTGCATTCCTGTAGCTTGCATACTTCTCATCTGGAGACAGTACGTTATGCCCATGGTATTAAACAATGTTTTACTACAGTGTTTTGCAGATGAGAAGCCGTTTCTTCCTTCTCCTGCTTAGATACGTGGTCCAATCAGAGACGGCGAGACGGAGGGAACACCCTTACTGATAGCGGCACCTCATTAGCTCGTACACGTGATTGGCGGTGAAGGAATTGGCTTCTCATTTGAAAAATACTGTAAAATCGCTTTCCAACCGTGTTGTGCGGGTGTCCTTTTTACTAGTTCCGTGCTCTTTTTTACAGAAAGAAACGACTATGTGAAAAAAAAAATGGTTTTATTTGCCGTAGTTAAGCATTTGACTTCTCTGTGATGCCCTAATATTCGTCCTCTGCATTTCTCTCTGGTCTGTATAAGTTTGATTGAATGAATTTATACATCAGAGGTGTGGAGATTTTTTTCCTTAACAGAGAAAGCATCTCTCCAGTGCTTTTCCTTAGCGTTCTTTCCAAACCATTTTCTCTTTAATTTCATCTGTAAATGCTGCCTTTATAGTATAACAATCCATTTCTTTTATTTCCATTTCCGATTCATTTGCAAGCCTTCTGTGAAATTCCCAGGTTGAATAATTTGTTTCTGCCATTCTTCTTAGTAGAACAGAAGCACAAATTCTTACAAAACTTCACTGTAGAATAACCTATAATACAAGAAATAGCTTTAGTTCGATGAAAAAAATACGTAAGCTACCTACAACAATTCCTAAGCTCCTTCAAATAAATTGACAGCCAAATCTTAGTTACTGGCCAAGCATTACGATAATGCTATTAACTCAGTTGTTCATATTGATTTAAAATAATATTTAGTGACATTGTCTGCTCATAAATACTTGCAAATTAGTGGAAGAGTTCTTCCAGCCTTTTGTTTCCTTTTTTGTTATTTCGCATTATTATTCTATATCCTGACACTCATGACAACTTCAAAAAATTAAACGCATACCCAATTAAATGAAAGTACAGTGCATGTTAACATTATTTGACAGTCATTAGTTGGGTAACACTTATAATTTTAATCTACTACTAATTTTCAGGTGGATTTAGGGTCTGCCAGATACGAATGTTTTAAATTATGTGCCAGTTATTTATCCGTAAATTAAAGCGCAAGAGTGTAGTACAATATGTATTTTAATATAACAAGCAGGTGCCAGAGGCTTCGCCCTTGTTTATTAATTCTACCGCTATGTGCATTGTGTAGTACACTATGCAACGAACCTATAATTGCTTTTGTATGTAGTTTATGAAAGGAGCAAAGCGATACTGATCCGATCAAAAGGCCTGCCTTCGTGTTGCTTATGGCATTTTTATGTTTTGTGTTGAGGAAATATGTATCATTTATTTCATTTTCTTTTTCGGAAGTTCATCTAGCACAACATTGTTTAGTATCGAATTAACGGGAAGAGAACTCACAACCTTCCGTAAAGGGAGACGGAAACGTTCGTATAAAGTTGTGTAACTTATCGCCCGTTTTAAAAATGCTACTTGAAAATAACCCAGGCTTTGAAGTTATACAATACCCACTTGAAATAAATAGGCCTATGGGAAATTGAAATACGAAGTTCTCTTATTCCGTTCCTTTTCATGTGTGAACTATAATGGTTACGCACGTAATGGAAATTTCTCCTATTGTTATGGAACCACGAGTAAGAAAACACACATCCCTAGCGAAAATTCTGATTTTTTTTATTAATGCCGCACAAGATAAAAATGTAATTATCTATTAAACTCTAATGTTATTTGGCTCGCTCTTACCAACGGATTGATTCCAGATCAAAGAAGAGATTTTCGTGTTGTAAAAGGGCAGTGTTTCTCTAGAAGGGCCTCAAGTCCTAGGTCATTAGTTAAAATATTTCCGGTTCGTAAAAAATTTAACCTTAAAATGAGGGACTTTTGAGCATTTGGTGCTGCATTTCTTAAGTCATGTTCAGATGGCTTTTATTCAGAGGTACCTTCTCTTTGTCACAATCTTGGAAAGAGTCTGGCCACTCTAGAAAGATGTCAAGTGAACAAAAACCAGTACGTCTGTATTCTCACTCTTATTTCTTACGAGTAATGTGCTCGAGTGAGGCACACATAGACTACTAATTTGCAGTGATTATAATGATGATGATAATGATAATGATAGTAATACCATAATCTCCGTTATGAAAATGAAATCAGGTGATGTACGTTAATAAGTTGATTTGACCTACATATCCGTAGTGTTTTGTACGAAAAGTTGGGGTAGCAGGTGTCTAACAAAGAGGTTCCGAGTTTGAATCTTGCTCCTGTCTGCAGTTATTCTACTCAATTCTGTACCAATTTCGAGAAGGATTCTCTTATTAGTTTAGACGAAATACGTTTCTAGAATATTTTTTCAGACATAAAAGCGCTTGTTCACTCGTACCTGGGCGACATACGTACAGTAATACTTCAACGAGGATTTTTTTCATTATTCCTTTACGGATCACCGCAACCCATTCTGACGACCAAACCTCAGTACTCTTAAAGAGCCATAACTCTTAACTTAATACAGTGAAATTTGTATCACCCCTGAAAATGTAACCAACAATACTGATGCTCGCAGCCCATTTACGAGGCATAACTTCAAGAATTCGGGAAGACTGTGTATATGGCATTGAAAACTCAATAGGCCTATAGTTTACTCTATGAATTATCTTGCTTTAGTTAACTATTGCCTTGACTGAAATTGCGAATTTATTATACAATTTACTGAAATCATATTCTTTTAATGTAAAACAATTTTCATCTTACACTTTCATGAGGATTTTATACTAATTTACGATTTTTAGTAGTCTGTGCTAGAAAACAATTTTAAAATGATTGCTTTTCGCATTATTCATTATTAAACTCATAAGAGCATAAATCTTACAGTCAAAGATAGTAGAAATACAATTTATCATTGCTGTGAACCCTTTTTATAAGTAGCTTAGAAGTTCTTAAAACGCAATCTAGTACTGACTCGAGAGGAGTAGGTTTCCTTTTCTTATCGTTACCAATCTTACTTTTACGTGGTAGATCTTATAGTAAGGGATTTCAGTAACATAAATTGTGGGATTTGTTTTAATTGTGTATGGGATAATTACATTTTCTCAGATCTGTGGTTTATATTTTGCCTCTAGACTTCAGTAAGTCGTACTTTCCTTTATTCCATACACATTTGGGCGAGTAATACGGTATATCTGTAAGTATTATATGCAAAAATATGTAAAATACGTAGACCTAATGTAAAAAAAAGTTATATACACGTGGAGTAATAATCTAATACTTACATGCTTTTAACAGTAAAGTATATAATTATTTTTATTGTACTTTCTATCAGTGTTTATATACACAAAATATTGAATTCAGTCACAATATGACAACTTTATAATAGAGTTGAAGCATAACTATTCTTTCATCATTAACGTACCACGTACCACATGTAATTAAGCACTGGTCTTATTCGCAATTAGCAAATATTTTTACTTCTTTTAACTTCTTCTGTTAAATCACTGATCCCATGTAGTTCTGCATATATATACTTCTCCATCTCAGTAAGAACTCTAAGGATAAATATCAACCTCTCTAGCCTATATTAGTTTTGCAAATTGTTGACTGTCTGTCCTCAAACTATTGAAAAGGTACAGAAAGCATTTTTCGAGGAAAGAAAGAGGATACTGTAATGGTAATAATTTGCATATTATTCGTACAATTACTTTAATGACGCAAGATCGTGTATAATCTAAGGAAAATATTTTTTTTTAATCCTTGGGCAACACAGCTGTGCAGACTGTAGTCGTATGTTTGCCACAGATATGTTATTAGCATGGTTGTCCGATATGTAGCTCAGGGCGCTACGATGATATTTTGTGCCATAGCATTAAGACAAAATCACAGAAAAAGTCTTATTAGGTGAACTGATGAAAACGGTTATGAGTTACTAAGTACAATAAACATAAAACCAAACGGTAAACCTAATTGAGCTCTTCTAGTCTGTAATATTAAAGAAACTAGGGAAGTATTGTTGTAGTAGAAAGCCTCAACAATGGAAATTTAAAAATTTCAGGCACATAAAAGCGCCCTTGTATCAATATGATAATCTTGCCATGTTCGTGTCATGTAGATTTATCTGTGCCTCAACAAGGAAATGCTGAAACTAATGTTAGTCGTATACTAAAAGGAGCGAAGACGCGGTATGGAATTAGCTTAAAGGGCGTCGCATGAGAATCTGGACAGTAACTTCTACCACAGAAGAGCATTACATGTTTTTCGCAGGCGGTCTGTACATAAATATTGGCGAGAACACAAGTTTTGCCAAGACACTGGTGAAGGTTATCTGGGCAATCGATTTTTCTTTGAGGTTGCAGCGGGAAACTTCCATTTCCGGGGCTATTTGGAATGAGAACGAGGGCGTGGGGCCCTGTTGACTTTCACTTGGAAGCCCTACGATGCAGCACATTTACTCGATCACTTGGTCCTCTCTATCTCCATAATCTGTGCTGCGGTATTCCTCTACACTCTTCTACTCAAGTACTTCCTCTACTAGACGTGCGGTCAACCCCGTGGTTTTCTTAAGCCTCCATTACGCTGTCAACTACCCAAAGTCCGTGCTGAAATATTTACAAATCACAGGATGCATGACCAATAATTTATGTCTATACCAAATAATATATGAAAGGATATAACGTACTCTTTCTCGACACTACTTACTTTAAGTAGCAATTAGTAAAAACCATTTTCGAATTTGCACGTGTTAGTCTGCATACTTTCAGAATGATATTGCTTATTTGTTTGTCGTCAACATCCTTCATTAAAAATTATATATATATATAGGCCTATATATATATATATATATATTACTCATGTTTACATTTTTGAATATATATATTAAAAAATGTAAACATGAGTAAGTTTATGTTCCCTGATCTCTGAAACCACTCGTATATATCTTTCATATATCTAAATAACTGCTTTAGGATAATTATGGATATATCTTCATTCGATCAGTTAAAGTAAACGTACATGTATAAAATCGACGAAATAGTAAAATTTAAAACATACATATCCCAAAATCTTATAATAAATATACTATCAAACTAACTGTACTACCCTTTCTATAATACCATTGTTAAATGAGTATGCACAATTTTAGCACTCTATATCTAATACATACTGGGACGAGGGTGGAAACGTATATGAAAATTAGTTTTGACAAATTCAAGAATTTTATTACTTAAATCACTGTATTCCAGGATCATAATCATTATCTTCGTTATCTGCCTCTTTCCTCCTCTCACATTGCCTTCTCTTTGTCATGGCTTTCTGGCCTTCTGTTCGTGCCTGGTGGATGCTTTCTCTTACTTCAAATGGATACAAATTCCAATTTAAATATATTTTTAGCTGCGCTAAGTATTGCAAACACTAGAAGATATATATTGTTATATTATTTTTGAAGATTCATAGAGATTGTTTTCGCTAAAAACAAGAAATGCTATTTTTTCAGTATTTTACTTTGTTCTCTTAATCGGTAATTTAGTCACGTTGTAGTTTATGAACTTCATTGTTTAGTTGAGGATGTTGAGGTAAATCAAAAGAATAATTAACCAAGAACATGCAATATTTATGCATAAACATGAATAATGCCTGTCACAGTTTTGAAATAGTGTAAAGGTGATGTGGTTCTTCTCCTTAAAAAACCAGGCATTCTGACATTAAACACACAACTTAAGCTAATCTGTCAGTTATCTAAAGTCTATGGCCGTTCTAAGAAGGAAACCTCAAGTAAACAAAAACCAGTACATCTTTCTCACTCTAGCACATTACTTGTATGACTTAAGAGTTAGACAGACATACTGGTTTTTGTTTACTTCAGGTTTCCTTCTTAGCTCGTCTCGGGTATAGTTACACTGGTTATTTGTACATAATGAATATTAACGTTCGCTCCTCTCTCGCAGCGAGCCCGTGTTCGATTCCTGGTCATGACAAGTTACCTAGGTGGGGTTATTCCGGGGTTTTTCTTCACCTGTGAGACAAATGTCAGGTAACTTTAGGCCCTTGTGGTCCCCAGATGTCATCTGGCCGTCATTATCATCTTCATCCCATCCTCGCCTTGTTCGGAGTGTGTGTGTGTGAATGATGTGCTCGTCCTATGTGCTCGTCCTATGTGATGTGTTGTCTCGGAGATGTCCCTGGCATTGGGCTGATCACCCATCCGGGGAGGCCCTCCATGTCCTTGTCTGGTCAAAAAAGTATGTCTGTGTTGTAATCCATAGTTCATTCGGGTCTTGGTCCGGTAAGGCCCGGGAGGCACGAATCGCATAAAGGTCCCAACAAGAGAGAGGTCAAACTACGAAAGAGAGAGAGAGAGATAGATAGATAGAGAGAGAGAGAGAGATATATAGAGAGATAGAGATAGAGATAGAGAGATAGAGAGAGAATATTAACGAAATTTTGTAAAATGTAGTAATATGCCTTCATTACCCCAATTCATTAACACAACGTTGTTTATTAAGTGCCAGTATGGTACTTTATGAGATTATGTGTGGGGGACGGAAAAATGTCTGTCCGTCTGTCTGTCTTAGCCTAAGGCCACACGGGCTTGTTTCCGTGCTGCGGCTCTGTAGGAAAACAAACAAAATATATAGATTACATTGAGTGATGTGAGACGGGCCACATGGGAGTGATTCATCGCAGAAAAGGAGTCATTTTGCTGCGTCTTAAAGTTGCCCGCTCAAGGAATGGGCTGGGGTCCATTTGTTTGTTGGTTTTCATGCTGACTTGAGTGGCCACACGTGCATCCATTCAAGCAGCTGTTGCAGTTGTGTTCTAGCCATCATTTCGATTATCAATCTTAATAACAATGGGATATTTAGATAGTGAATTAATTATACTGGAAGTACAGAAACACCCTTGTTGGTACGATATCCGGGTTCATGATTTCAAAAACCGGGATATCAATAACTGCAGTAGTTGTCCGAGAAAACTGGGAAGAGATTGATAATGAAAACGAAACTAATATCGTTAAGTGAAATATTGTTTTAAGTACAATGTTTTGAAAATTATTCATAATTTATTCTTCCAATTTTAAGGAGGGACGTAGGGTTTTAGGAAATAGTTCATACTCCTAAAGTATTGCAGCCACAGTTATGAAAATTTTTACTCTCATTCGGTATGTTATGGTAATAATTAGGGCAAGGCAATTGATGATTTTGCATCATTTTTATATGAAAGTTAAAAGATAGCTCGAATATATTATATAAATGTGTGTCATTAAACAATTTATTAAATAAGGGCAATTAGTTTTTGCATTTTTTGCTTTATTTTGCACTTTTCGTCATTTTCAAGAGATAGGTAATTTTTTGACAATTTTTAGGAATTTTTTTTCGCATTTTCACGTCTTTTTCTGAATTTTAGGTCATTTTCGGTATTTTTAGGTATTTTTCGCCATTTTAGGTAAAGAAGAGCTTTTCCATAAAGGCCTACAAACCGTTTCAGGCAGCAGACAGTAGTTTTTATTCGAGAATATCCGTCAAATATACATAGTTCATTTTAATTCAGGTTTATTGTAAACACCATATCAGTTTGTCTTGTAGCAGTAAAGAATAATTTTTTTCTTTCTTTTTAAATTGCACATATTTTCTAGGGGCAATTGGATGGGCACGCCAGTTCAGAAATGATTTTTTTTTCGCTATGGGTGTCCAGGTTGTACACATTTACTTTTTTTTAGTAAGTTTGTTTTATATTGTAAATTCATATATAACACACTGTCATCCGTTAAATTGCTTTTAGCAATTCATTACTTTAAAAAAAACTAAATATAAGTAATAATGGAAAATGTATTGGTCATTATTAAAAATTTTGTAATTTTTCACTATTTTTAGGTCATAAATGCATTTTTTATTTTGCGTTTTTCCACTGTTTTATGGTAATTAAATGCCTTGCTCTGATAATAATATACCACTTAAAAATACATTTTTTTGTCATTAGTATTTTTATTTATTTTCTTTATTTTAAATTTAATCGCCACACTTATACACCTTTTCTATGGAAACCACTTAATGGGTAACTATGAAACTTTGACATCTTAATTTTGGTTTACAAGACCAATATTTTATTAAATTATTAAAACTAATTGAAACCTGCTTACTTTTAAAGGATCCATAAAACTTTCTATTCAGACACTTTTTAAAGTACTTTCCATTATCTACTTTTAAGAAATCTAATGTTCGATATAAAATTTGTGTTAAAAGTCAGTCCTCTTATTAATGCAAATATTAATAAATGGCTACATCAAAGTTCCGTTCCAAGGAAATGTTCATTTATTTGTTATCAAAAGTTTCATGCAATTATCTTTAACAGTTTCTGAGAAAAAGGTACATAAGCATTGATAAATGTGGGGGGAAAGCGTTTAAAGTTACTTATTTTTGGTTTCGTTTTGCTGGACATTCAAAGGAGCACGGGAGAGTAGGCTACTGCATTACAGAAATGATGATTCGTCCATATATTCCTCGCAACCAACACCTAAAACAACAACCGGAATAAACAGACCATGTTTGAGTGCACCTTTCTTCTTTATTTGTTTACACAACATTCTCAGCGTGTGGAGAAGCTCGTGTGGCCATGAGGACTGCAGACTTTCCGACGCGTTTTTTTCACGCAGAACCACAACATTAAAACAAGCCCGTGTGGCCTTAGGCTTAGGCTGTCAGTCCTACTCAACGGCCTTCCTTAACCCAGAATTACTCCTAGTATATACTTATTTACGTTATAGGTTGAGTCGAAACAAGGGCCAAAGTATAGTAGAACTCCATTTATCCAGATTAATTAGGATCGGACGCGATCCGGTTAACCGAATAATTGGGTAAATCTCGGAAAAGGTCATTTCTTAAAATACTAAATTGAACGGTACTGTAGGCTACTTACATAAAGTGTCACATGTTGAACATATCGGTCAGTCAGAGTCAGTTGTTATTGCTGACAAACTGTAGATTTTGTCGGCTAAATGGTTGCTTTTACCAAATAATCGGCCCTGAAAGAGGATTTCCCAATGCTTACTGCTTAAAAAACCATTTGAATACGGCCTCAAAGCGATCCGGATAGTTGAAGTTCGGATAATTGGAGTTCTACTGTTTTAGGGAAATTAAAATCCTAAATCCCAACGTCCGCATCGGGAATAGAAGTTGCAACCTTTTCGGTTATGATGATGATGAAAATGATATTTTATATAGGCCTATGATAAGAATATGCATAATAAATATATAGGATGCGTAAATGAAGATAATTTAATACGATAAATCTAGCTAAACGTATCACTCTACCGGTAGAACTATTATTTATGAAATATTAAATAGTATCTATTAAAATAAACATCCATTTATTATATATCCCAATTTAGATTGCTATACGTTATGTCAACAAGCTCATCTTGAGGGAAAACCAATCTTTTGTGTTGTATGGTAGGAAGGCACTGCCCTGAACAAAATTTATGACATCCTTACCGCAAGCAGGAATGAGGAAAGCCTTCAACACTGTTGAGCGGCTTGTTTTGAGTGATTACAATAGGCACCGTGAACAAAGATTTATGACTTATCGGGAATAACTTTATTCTTGTGGTTTTACAAATAATGTAAGGGTGCGTATACATTTGCGCTCTGTACGCGTGTCGACACGCGTACAGAGCGCAGATTGGGACGGCATTTGAGGTGTTCGTGTGACGACACGCGTGTCGACACGCAGACAGTTCGCCGCGATCCGTCTCCTGTCGGTTTTTTCGGCGAACACAAAGGATTTCCGTTTTCATATTGGGACGTGTTGCGCTCTGTCCGTGTGTCGACACGCGTGTCATTTTCCTCCTGCGCTCCGCTCAAGCATACATTTGTTAATCACAAGGTTCAATAATAATAATCAGGGCCCGGATTCTGATGACCTAATATTGTTTGAAAAATGACCTATAAAATGACCCTAAATTTTAAAGAAAATGATTTAATAATTATATAAAAAATGACCTAAAACTGATATTTTATTTATAAAAAATTATTATTGTACACACTAAGTTTTAGACTAATGTTTACATAATTATTGTAAAAACTGTAAATAACTATAATGGTGTGAATGTTCTTTTCTTACGGAAATTTATAGTGGCACTCAGGCAGTTTTACTGGCCAGTCAAACTTCGACATTTCCTTTTGCGGTCTGCCGGATTATATTACTGTTTATTGAGGGTAAACAGTAGTGTTTACTCTCAAATCCAAGCAGAGCCAAGACAAAACAATAGTAATATAATACAAAATTTTGGCGTTCTTTGATTCTCATTTCCGACTGAGACATGACAACACTTTTCCTTCTTGCATTAAACAAACAACACTTCAAAGAGAGAACCGCTAGCGACGAAAAAAGTGAATACAATAAATGTAAATGCATGAAAATGACTAAATAAGGAAGCAAATGACACGAAAATGACAAAATAATGACTTAAATTGAAATAAATGCCATAAAAATATAAAATTGCATAAAATGACAAAAGATGACCTAATAAAAATGTATTTCTATGATCTAGAGTCCATGATTAGCATTTATCTACAAGTTGGCAATGCCTATGCAGCATCAATAAAAAGATATGTCATTAGAATCCGGGCCCTGATAATAATAATCTTTCTTACTTACTTACTTACTTACTTACTTACTTACTTACTTACTTACTTACTTACTTACTTACTTACTTACTTACTTACTCACTCACTCAATGACAATAGACAATTACTCAGCAAGCTAATGGAATATTATCTATCTTATGGAACCCGATGGTTCATTGCCCCGCTTGCCTGAGTCCGCCATTCAACCCTATTCTGTGCTAACCCTTCTTCCCTTAAATCCATTTTAAGATTGTCTTCCCACTTATGTCTAGGCCTTCTGCGTGGTCTTTTCTCTTCGGGTCTCCCAGTCAATACTTTTGAGATATGTAATAATAATAATAATAATAATAATAATAATAATAATAATAATAATAATAATAATAATAATAATAATAATAATAATATCAACAATAATAACAATAGTAATATCATTATTATTATTGTTATTAATTTCATTGTTATTATTGAGTTAAATTTTAATATAAAGATGTTGTGGGCCCTATTACTATATTAGGGTAATTGTCATGTTGATGGGCTGTGATATGATTTGATATGAAGACATGATTGCTAGTATATGCGTGGTGGGTGAAAAATCACTGCTGGTGGTTCGCGGTATGTTCGTCGCTTTCCTATGGATAATTTCAACGAACTGTTCGCGTGTCGACACGCGTGTCGATACGCGTGTCGACACGCGGACAGAGCGGAACGCGAGAGGAGCGCAAATGTATACGCAGCTTTAGGGTAGCGACTCTTCAAGTTGTATAGATACTACTGCATTCATACGACACGTGTATCATATATACAGTCTTTTGAAAGGTCAGTATTGCAGGTATTAAAGGATCCTCAGGCGGCAACCCTCTAATTTAGTATCTCAACCCCAACCCTGACCAAACCCTCCATAAACACCTCCATAAACACCTCCATAAACATCTTGGGGTTGAAAAGCCGAAATGGAAGGAAGGGAAAGTTGCGCGTGCCTAAGCATAAGATGCGCATTGTTGCCACAGTTTAAAAACCTTGCAGCTGATTTCCACAAATCTGGAGAAACAACACAAGTGACATTGCAACAAGGCCTGACCTGGTGGCAGGGACCACCGCATTTGTTTAGGGGTGGGTAGACCCTAATAATCTTTTCCAGATGAGGGGAGTGGTCCGACTTAAAAGCGTTCCGCTCGCTTTGTAGCCGAGTGGGGTTCGTTTGGGCGCGAAGACTATAATACATTTATTTGTTCTCTCGCCTGTCGGTAACTCCCTCTAGCAGATCGCAGATGACATAATGGTTGGTTGATGGTTTGAGTTCTGGTTTGCGGAATGGTCGAAATTAAAAATATCGTTTAGATGGGTACACTTCTTAATATGAAATTAAATATTTTTATTAAGTTTCCTGAGGTAATTGTTAGCCACAAAATACTTCATACTTAACGTAAGTTATATTACAATATGGCAGATTAAAAAAACTTCCTCCAGGCCTAAGGAATCAGCAAAAGATCCCTTGATGCTGGCATCAGTTCCACGCATAGACTATAATGCTGGAATGCATAATTCAAATAACATTAATTAACTAACTAACTAACTACAGTACTATTATATTAAGTTATGTAAAGTTGAAAAATAGTGAAAAATACATGGAATAAAATTCATACGTATAAGTTATCTCAAATCTCATTATTCAATGGAAAAAGTGATAATATTTGGGTTTTGTATCATAAAAAACAATACATTTATAAATACCGGTAGGCCTACTTATGAATCATAGTCTCGAGAATTCTAAAATTAACAGGTTCCTCCGAACTTCTTACATAATTAGATGGAAGTTCAATTAAAGACATACAGATTAATTAAATACCTTTAAATAGATCTGTAATCATCCCTAATTAAATGCAAAATTAATATAAATCTAGCGTGTCATAAAACGTATGCAATTTCAGTTTCTACTTTAAAATGAAGATCTGGTTGAAGGTTGTTATAGTTATTAAACGCTGGGCGTACTCCTACTTGGGCTTGTGACCGTCGCCGGTGTGCCTGAATTTGGTGTTGCTGGAGTTATTTTTAAATCCCTGTAAATCTGAGACGTGGGACAGACAAATTAAGAACGCAAAAATTACCACTGACATAGGCCGAGATCGAACCGAAAATTTGTTCTGGCCCCCTCTACATTTTTAGCTCTTCGAACCGTAATAATTTAATCAAGCAGTACTTCGGTTCATAAATCTCAAACAAACTATCGTTAACTGGAGTTTGTAAAACACGGAATAAAAATGGATGATCATTTCCAGGACATTGACTATTGAAGGTAATACTGCCAAAGTAGCATTCAGTTGTGTCAGCCTCATTCGAAGTCCCATTATTCCCTAGGCAAACCCTAAAACCTACGTTGTGTATGAAATGAGTAACTTTTAAATATCCTTCATAATGTTTTAAAATGAAAGTTTTAGCTGGTATTATATTAATAATCTATCTCTTCCCTATATATATAAAAGACTTTGTCCTGACTGACTGACTGACTGAATGAATGACTGACTGAATGACAGGAATCAACGTACAGCCTAAACTATAACAGGTAGAGACTTGGAATTTTGACAGTACCTTCGCTTCATAATGTAGATGCTCACTAAGAAAGGATTTAGAAAAATTCTGATTCTAAATGCCAAAAATTAAATGTTTTTGAAAATACTTAATCCCTTTTTACATAGAATTATCAAGACAAATTCACTGAACGTATTGTTACCAGTGGTATCAGGTGGGCTTGGATTAAATTAAATGGATGATTGACAAATTAGAGAAGATATCATTATAATTCATATTATCTATATTATTAAAAGGAATTCTCCTCGATGTCCAGCGAAATCTACTGAACGCAGAGATCTGAAATTTTAAACATAGGTGTGCTGAAGGGTCGGAAAATGCACCTCCAAGCCGGAATTTTAATTTTAGTTTTCTTTCGTGAGTTGTGAGTGAAAAACTGGCAAAAAACGTTCATTTTTTGCGTTTTCAAAACATAAGTTTTCAGTAATAAATTTCAATATCAAATCACTTACAGATGGCTTTGGCTATTTTTGTCATCATACCTCATACCTTGGAAATAAAAGCAACGCGATCGCTTGATTTTGTTAGTCCATCCTAGACGATTCATTTGTTTAGAGTGTCAAGGCCCATAGACATATGACATTTTCAACTTACACGGAAGAAGGATAATCAACCCTAAATATGGTCAAACATTGTTCGATTTGAACGAAACTCACTATACAGGGGTGTTCAGATGTGTCGAATTATAGATTACATACGTATTTTAGGTAGGAAAAAAAACTTTTCCTCCATGTAATGAATTTTTGTTTGGAACATTCCTAGTTTTCTTGTGTAAACTGTGTGACGGTAATGGAAAATCGGTTTTTTCTCGAAGGGTGGAAGGAACTGGTTATTATTATTGTTATATTCGTGTTCAGAAGGGTTGAATTATAGATAACAAATATAAGCCATGACGGAAAAAAACCTTTCCTCCATGTAATGAAATTTTGTTTGGAATATTCCGACTTTCTTTGCGTAAACTGTGTGACACGATTGGAAAATCGGAATTTTCCCGAAGTGGGAAAGGAACTGGTTATTTTTATTGTTATATTCGTGTTCAGAAGGGTCGAATTATAGGTTACATACGTGTCGTTGTTCGGAAAAAAAACCTTTCCTCTATGTAATGAATTTTTGTTTTGAACGTTAATACTTTCTTTGCATAAACTGTGTGACACGATTGGAAAATCGCAATTTTCCCGAAGTGGAAAGGGAACTGGTTATTATTATTGTTATATTCATGTTCAGAAGGGTAGATGTATTGATAAAACATATAACTCATATCGGGTAAAAATTTTGCCTCAATGTAATAATTTTTTGTTCGAAACATTCCTAGTTTTCTTGTGTAAACTGTGTGACGGTAATGGAAAATCGGTTTTTTCTCGAAGGGCGGAAGGAACTGGTTATTATTATTGTTATATTCGTGTTCAGAAGGGTCGAATTATAGGTTACATACGTGTCTTAAGTCGGGAAAAAACTTTTCCTCTATGTAATGAATGTTTGTTTCGAACATTAATACTTTCTTTGCGTAAACTGTGTGACACGATTGGAAAATCCGAATTTTCCTGAAGTGGGAAAGGAACTGGTTATTATTATTGATATATTCGTGTCCAGAAGGGTCGAATTATAGGGAACACATGTATGTCAAGTCAGAACAAAATTTTTACTCTACCTCTTCTTTTATAATGTTGCCTCCTTTTTTTTTAAAAAACCCTACATGTAGGGCTCTTGGGTCTGGATGTCTGGCTCTTGGGTCTGCGTATATTGCACCAGTTTTCAGTCAATATTGTGATCTAGGTAGCAATGAACTAACCAGCATAGCCAACCAAACAGAATACATTACACTAGAAACAAATTCCCTAGCCTAATAAAGGATAAGTTGAGTAATTCCCGTTCTATACAGAGGTGACAATTTAATTTAGAATAGGCACTTGTAGTTAAAGGTTTAATACCAAAACTAGCGCAACAGCCCGTTCTACTCACAGGTGACAATTTAATTCGGAATAGGGACATGTAGTTAAAGGTTTAATACCAACACTAGCGCAACAGCACGTTCTACTTACGGGTGACAGTTTAATATGAAATAGGGACATGTAGTTAAAGGTTTAATACCAAAACTAGCGCAACAGCCCGTTCTACTCACGGGTGACAGTTTAATTTGGAATAGGGACATGTAGTTAAAGGTTTAATACCAAAACTAGCGCAACAGACCGTTCTACTCACAGGTGACAATTTAATTTGGAATAGGGACATGTAGTTAAAGGTTTAATACCAAAACTAGCGCAACAGCCCGTTCTACTCACGGGTGACAGTTTAATTTGGAATAGGGACATGTAGTTAAAGGTTTAATACCAAAACTAGCGCAACAGCCCGTTCTACTCACGGGTGACAATTAACCAGTTACAAATGTACACACCTTTGTCTTATATCACAATTTTTTGCCTTGTCCGTTAATGAATGGCCTTCCTACGATTTTTTCTCACAAGCATCGTCTACATTCTAAATTTAGCTTTTCTTCGCTCTCCTTAAGTATAAACTTACTATTCTTCATCCCATTCTACTTTGATCCTAGTCAAAACAAAGAGGCGTGGCTGTCATAGCCCGCAAGTGAGAACGCACGTGTTAACCGTGTTTGTTTATTCTCAGTCCAACTCGCTCGCAGGGTCTTCGTGAACAATGAATCCTTTGTTTTGTTTGCTAATTGATATACTATAATGATGACGATGCCAGTGAGAGTTTGTTATTACACGTGTAAATGTTGATATTCTTGCATGAGCACTCGTTAGACACACCCCGGTAATGGCGCATGCCAATGACATTAACCAGTCACATGATGCGAATTTTCCGCGAACTCTCTGTGAGTTCTCCTCCCCTTTCTTTTGACTAGGATCAAAGTAGAATGGGATGAAGAATAGAACAGCGATGGGTGTGGAAACTGCACCGACAGACGTAAAAAAGTAATGAATTGTGGACGATTTCAAATTATCGTGAGGGAAATGGAACAAAAGAAGATCGCCTGATTTTTGCTTTACAGCGATTCAACAAATAAACACAATTTTCAGTAATAGCAATTAATAGTCCTAAGTATGATAATAACACGAGCAAATTATTGGGTGGGCTTGAGCCCCACGGGCCCATAATGGGGGATATTCTAAAAACGTAAGCATAAAGTATGAGCGACTACTTGCTGAGCAGTGTAGTCACTCACAAGTCCTATGCAAAATAACACCGCAACGGCAGAAAGTTCTGACTCACCGGCTATCACTTTATGCTCACCCAACCCACACGAAACATGCACCTGCATAAACAAACTTACGAAAATAAACAAGGGTCTTCTCGCAGTGGGAGATGCCAGATCAGCATTATGAAGAGGAAGACAATTAATTATTTCTGCTCTCTCTGAAGGGACTGCATAGAATGGTCATTTACATCATCATATCAGATACCGCAATGGAAGAAGTACAGGATCACATAATCTATAATATTTTAGGATTAAATTAGTTTAATGAAAATTCATAACATAATTGCAACATTTAATATAATTAGTATTTTTAAATGTGATATGAAACATTCATATAACTCCCTCTACTCTTAATATAGCCTATTCTAGTGTAGAGTACACGGCTGTATTGCAGTAGTGCGCATTCACTTGTATCTGCCTCGTTTCCAAGTCGTATTATTCGCGAGGCAAGACCAAAAAATCCAAGTCTATATTGTATAAAATGAATGGCTTATAACTAGCCTTCAGAGAATTTCTTGGGAGAAGTTTTTCAAATAGTACTTATTACAATATATTATAGTAGGCCTACATAATAAGCCTATAAAATTGTTAAAACTATTTCGAGAAAATTAAGAAAAATTAAATTTTCGTCAAATAAAGTGCTTGTAAAAATGAAAAGAAAGTCGTTGCCGTACCTCGTGCCGCATCCCTTAAGGATACACAATCCAAATAAAATCTTAATAAATGCACTCGAATACTTTTGTATAACCTAAGCGTGGCAGTACACCTTTCTTCAAATTCTAATATAGAATAAGAGGCCGTGTTGCAGAGAATAGGTATTCAGTTGTATTAGCCTGATGCAAAGCTTTACCGTTCACCAGACAAGATTGAGTTTCTGTGAACGATGCCTGCCTTGTAACTACCCGTCAGAATTTTTTTTTTCGAAAAAAATATTTCAAATAAAAGTTTAGCTCTTAGCATAAGCACCTCAATTACAAAATTTAAACAGAATTTTTAAATCCCTAGTACCTAGTACTGATAGATGGATTAAAACTAAAAATTTGTAGTTTTCATTCTTTCTGGAATGTCCATATATTCCACCCGAATGATCCTAATAGCATGCTGTGAGAGAAGTGAGTGTGCTGTTTTGGTAGCTCACAAATTCCTACTTAATACTCCCTCCACTCGGTCTTTACTGCATGCGGAATTGAAGCGGGCACTAAGCGACAGAGCACAAAGAGAGTCATGTCACGTGGGCGCAGTGGGTGGGGGAGTCCCCATGCTTTTTATGCATACGAATGCAAGTGCAAACTTGAAATCTGCCAGTAAGAACTTCATACTCCTTTTTTTAGAATATCCCCCATTAAGTTGGCGGCACTGATAGTGGTATATATAGCCTATTCCTACTCTACCTTATATTAGATGAAAAAAGTATAGCGTATTCATGTAAAAAAAAAAGAGTAGGATTGTCATTAAAAACACAGTGCTTGTAATAACGTTATTAGCACAGGTACCTGAAGAGATTGTACTGTACTGTACTGTAGCCGAAGCTTCAAAAATACATCAAAATTACGGAGTTCTATAAATAGATTACAATAAAATTGGAAATTAGTGTATTGCATACATTGAAATAGTTGTTCATAGATACAGTAATTTCTTTCATTTTAATGCCACCTCGTGAACATAACAGATCCGCCATGAATTCCACTGGAGGGTCTCAAATAGGAATGTGCCAAAGGCTAAAATAACCAGAGATGTATGGTATGAAATACAATTCTTGTAGACTTAACCATTGTTCTACAATACGAAGAAAATCGATATCCAGCTCATTCATTAACACTGATAAATAAACAAGGTACTTAGATAGTTATTAAACTTGAAATTTTTTGTGTTAGAATTAGGAGCAATTCAGTTAATAACAAGTATAAAGTAAAAAATAAAAATTCTACAGGATTTATTTATATGGATTGTATAATTATTAAGTGCTAAGTGCTTTATGAGATTGTCTGTGGGGACCGGAAAATGATAACTAAAGTAGGCTTTATCGGATTTTCATGAAACTTGGTAAACGCATTTATGACGTCCATGGAAAGAAGCCTATTGATATTGAACCGTACCGGAATAATGCCCATTTTAGTGCCTATTTTATGGTAATATATTAGAAAGAATTTATCAAATGGAAATCAGTTATCATGACAACATATTGTTTTACACTATTCATATGTGGCTTTGGAAATTGCAATGCACTTAGCTATGACAAATAACTCTACCCACCTATTCCTTAACATATGCTTATCAAAATAGACCGTTAAAGTTAGCGATGTTGCTGATGGTAATGTCTTGGACTAGCATTCTGGAGGTCCCTGTTTCAAATCCCATAGCCGGGTAATTTGACCTTTTTTTATTATTTTTATGTGAGCGTGCGATAGTCAAGATATCATAAATCTGTATAGTTCTGCTGATGCTGAACGATTTTAATCTGAAAAAAAACTAGACCTTTGTTCTTCCGTAAGCCCTTCTTAATAAATCAATCTGCAGCTTAACTGGGAAATCAATTTTTTTAAATCTTATTTTCTGCATATCATACAACATTCAAGCGATCGCGATGCTTTTATCTCCTCGGTATGACAAAAATAGTCAAAGCCAACTGCAATTGATTTGACATTGAAATGTATTACTGAAATCCGATGCTTCGACAGCGCTAAAATCACGTTTTCTGCCAGTTTTTCACTCATAACTCGCGAACGAAAGCTAAAATTAAAAATTCGGCTTCGAGGTGCATTTGCCCACCTTTCAGTCCATCTATCTTTAAAATTTCAGATCTCTGCGTTCAGTAGATTTCGATGGTCATCGCGGACAGACAGACAAACACGTCCTTTTATTATTATAAGATAGCATGTGCCCGCGGCTTCGCCCACGATAATTATTTCAAAAATTTAAAATTAAGATCATAATAGTTAAATCATTATATTTATTAACACCTAAATCACGTGGACTACATACCACGATTATGTAGCGTCGCCTGATAAAAGCGACCTCAGATTCGAGTTCCTTGGCCCAGAAAACCCCTGTATAGTGAGTTTCGTTCAAATCGAACAATGTTTGACCATATTTAGGGTTGATTATCCTTCTTCCGTGTAGGTTGAAAATGTCATAATATGTCTATGGGCCTTGACACTCTAAACAAATGAATCGTCTAGGATGGACTAACAAAATCAAGCGATCGCGTTGCTTTTATTTCCAAGGTATGAGGTATGATGACAAAAATAGCAAAAGCCATCTGTAAGTGATTTGATATTGAAATTTATTACTGAAAACTTATGTTTTGAAAACGCAAAAAATGAACGTTTTTTGCCAGTTTTTCACTCACAACTCACGAAAGAAAACTAAAATTAAAATTCCGGCTTGGAGGTGCATTTTCCGACCCTTCAGCACACCTATGTTTAAAATTTCAGATCTCTGCGTTCAGTAGATTTCGCTGGACATCGAGGAGAATTCCTTTTATTAATATAGATAATATGAATTATAATGATATCTTCTCTAATTTGTCAATCATCCATTTAATTTAATCCAAGCCCACCTGATACCACTGGTAACAATACGTTCAGTGAATTTGTCTTGATAATTCTATGTAAAAAGGGATTAAGTATTTTCAAAAACATTTAATTTTTGGCATTTAGAATCAGAATTTTTCAAAATCCTTTCTTAGTGAGCACCTACATTATGAAGCGAAGGTACTGTCAAAATTCCAAGTCTCTACCTGTTATAGTTTAGGCTGTACGTTGATTCCTGTCATTCAGTCAGTCATTCATTCAGTCAGTCAGTCAGTCAGGACAAAGTCTTTTATATATATAGGGAAGAGATAGATTATTAATATAATACCAGCTAAAACTTTCATTTTAAAACATTATGAAGGATATTTAAAAGTTACTCATTTCATACACAACGTAGGTTTTAGGGTTTGCCTAGGGAATAATGGGACTTCGAATGAGGCTGACACAACTGAATGCTACTTTGGCAGTATTACCTTCAATAGTCAATGTCCTGGAAATGATCATCCATTTTTATTCCGTGTTTTACAAACTCCAGTTAACGATAGTTTGTTTGAGATTTATGAACCGAAGTACTGCTTGATTAAATTATTACGGTTCGAAGAGCTAAAAATGTAGAGGGGGCCAGAACAAATTTTCGGTTCGATCTCGGCCTATGTCAGTGGTAATTTTTGCGTTCTTAATTTGTCTGTCCCACGTCTCAGATTTACAGGGGTTTAAAAATAACTCCAGCAACACCAAATTCAGGCACACCGGCGACGGTCACAAGCCCAAGTAGGAGTACGCCCAGCGTTTAATAACTATAACAACCTTCAACCAGATCTTCATTTTAAAGTAGAAACTGAAATTGCATACGTTTTATGACACGCTAGATTTATATTAATTTTGCATTTAATTAGGGATGATTACAGATCTATTTAAAGGTATTTAATTAATCTGTATGTCTTTAATTGAACTTCCATCTAATTATGTAAGAAGTTCGGAGGAACCTGTTAATTTTAGAATTCTCGAGACTATGATTCATAAGTAGGCCTACCGGTATTTATAAATGTATTGTTTTTTATGATACAAAACCCAAATATTATCACTTTTCCATTGAATAATGAGATTTGAAAAACCACAAGAATAAAGTTATTCCCGATAAGTCATAAATCTTTGTAAACGGTGCCTATTGTAATCACTCAAAACAAGCCGCTCAACAGTGTTGAAGGCTTTCCTCATTCCTGCTTGCGGTAAGGATGTCATAAATTTTGTTCAGGGCAGTGCCTTCCTACCATACAACACAAAAGATTGGTTTTCCCTCAAGATGAGCTTGTTGACATAACGTATAGCAATCTAAATTGGGATATATAATAAATGGATGTTTATTTTAATAGATACTATTTAATATTTCATAAATAATTGTTCTACCGGTAGAGTGATACGTTTAGCTAGATTTGTCGTATTAAATTATCTTCATTTACGCATCCTATTTATTTATTATGCATATTCTTATCATAGGCCTATATAAAATATCATTTTCATCATCATCATAACCGAAAAGGTTGCAACTTCTATTGCCGATGCGGACGTTGGGATTTAGGATTTTAATTTCCCTAAAACAGTAGAACTCCAATTATCCGAACTTCAACTATCCGGATCGCTTTGAGGCCGTATTCAAATGGTTTTTTAAGCAGTAAGCATTGGGAAATCCTCTTTCAGGGCCGATTATTTGGTAAAAGCAACCATTTAGCCGACAAAATCTACAGTTTGTCAGCAATAACAACTGACTCTGACTGACCGATATGTTCAACATGTGACACTTTATGTAAGTAGCCTACAGTACCGTTCAATTTAGTATTTTAAGAAATGACCTTTTCCGAGATTTACCCAATTATTCGGTTAACCGGATCGCGTCCGATCCTAATTAATCTGGATAAATGGAGTTCTACTATACTTTGGCCCTTGTTTCGACTCAACCTATAACGTAAATAAGTATATACTAGGAGTAATTCTGGGTTAAGGAAGGCCGTTGAGTAGGACTGACAGCCTTAAATTGTTCGTGTTTCGAACGTCTTAATACTCTTACTTTATGTCCTTTACTTAGGAACATTGTTTTATAGGATACGTAAATTATTATTTTTTATTTCAGCTGTGTTTATACTCCTTTTCCACTTTTAGCTTCAGGGCTATATCAGGAGTTCGGGATGTGTGTCTGTACTAGGGTTGCCACCTGTCCCGAATTAGGCGGGACATCCCGCATTTTAAGGACATTTTCAGCGTCCCGAATTATGCCTAAGAGGGACGCATTATATTGCGGGACGCCAAATTGTTCCAAAACAAAATATGAGACAGCAATTCTTGGTGGCGTCTTTTGTGAATTTCGTCTCATGGTCAAGATATCGATGTCGTACCATCGTGTTGGCAGCATTGAAATCACCGCCCATGATGTTATTCTTTGCAATTTATTTGTATAAGTCGCGCGGGCAATCTTGGGGTATGTCCGTGATCTGTACAACCAGCGTGCGAGCCATGAACTGGTGATCCGACGGGGAAGTACCGAAAACAGATCATATGACACTCTGCACTGATTTGCCAAGTACAGCTCCTTCTGGAATTATAGCACAGCAAGACGTGTGTAGTGTTATCAGTTGTAATTTGAATCCACGTTCTCTGTGTGTTTTATGTGTTGTTCGTTGAGTAGGAACTAATTAAATATTTATCCTGTTATTCCTAAACCTAGTGGTAAGTCATTATCTAGTCAGAGTCTGGATTGCCAATGTTCATAATTTTTTCGAAACATGTCTATGAGTGTACATTATTTTTGAAATTCTATGAGAAAGCTTTAAGTTCCTTAGAGAAAGTATTTGACTTCACAGAAAACAATCTTATGGAACACTGAAGAACTTGAATCTTAAGAGTTCACTATCTTTCAAACATCTCAAAGACTCTGTGAAGGCACATAATGTAGAATCTGATGTTAATTTGGATGAGTTAGGCCTATATGAGGAATTCTGCTTTAGTTCAGATATGATAAATGCTACTAAAGTGAACTATACAGAAGGAGAGACTAAGTATGAGTATGAAATGGAAGAAAATTATTCACGAGATTGGTAAAGAACAATCTCAAATGCTTTGTTCTAAGCATTCCTGGTAGCAATGCCTTTGTGGAAAGAGTGTTCTCTCTCTTGAATCTAAAATGGACAGAATCCAGAAATAGGTGCTCAGCTGACCTCATAAAGAGTGAAATCATTTCTACAAATGTTACAGATATCTGCAAAGATTATTTAGTGAGGGTGAAACAGAACAAGCAACTATTAGAAGCTGCCAAATCAAACAAGAAATACAACTTCAAGTAATGAATTTGCCCAGGTTTTTTTTTATTTTATTGTTTTGCTAATCTTTTCTTTTCTATTCTAATTAGTCTTACTGTTACATAGCCTATTCAGTTTTGGCTTTGTAATATATTCCGTCTTTCAGTTATTAATAAATTGTTCCGTGTACAAATTTAGGTATGAAGATCGGCGATCTGCATATATTCGATAAGTGTCCCTCCTTAGCCTTACCAAAAGGTGGCAACCCTAGACTCTGTACAGTAGGTAGGCCATTGAACTATTGCTTGTCAATTGTTTCTATTGTCGGTGTATTTAATGGAGTAAATTTTAACTGATAGGCGTATTAATTTAAATGGATATGATACAGGATGAAATGGTGAGGATGGTATGTAAATATCCATTTCGGAATTTGGCTTTAAGCCTGGGGAAACCATGAAAAACCCCACGTCAAATTGGCCGGTCACGGGATTTGATCCTGGGACCTCCCGAATGCGAGTCCAAGTCGTTATGAACTCGGCCACCTTGATCGGTCTAAATTAAACATTAATGATTAATAAAATAAAGAAACTCTGCAGAAGACACACAATACATTAAGTAATATCACTATTCACTGAAATGTACGGAATTTAAGTAGACTCTTGTTTTCCGCACTTCAGGCATAATTTTCAGCTTTGTCGAATTGAATCATAATTTTATTCCAGTACAGCATTAACGAACATTTATTCACTCATAACTCTGGACTGCAGTAGCTCTCAGTTGTTTCCTGCCATAAAAATCTGATGTGAAAGTCACATAACTTCCTCTGCCCAAATAAAAGTTAGCAGTACTCACATATCCTTGTAGGCCTACAGAATCGCAAGACAATTTTACGCTAATACGTCTTTCTCACTTCATTCTCATATAGATTAAGAGGCCGTGAAAGAGTGCATATTCAATTGTTCACCACGCAACACAAACTTTCTACAAACAGTGGGTGAACAGTGGGTGGCTTGTAACTACCTTCAGAAAATTTTTTCGAAAAAAGTTTCAAATAAAAGTTCTAGCTCTCACTATAAGCTACACTTCTGCAAAATTTGAAGAAAATCGTTAGAGCCGTTTTCGAGAAAATCGCGAAAAACGAAAATTTCTTCGTGTAAAGCCCCCATAAAAATAAGAGAAAATAGTCGCCAATCTTAACCTCACATCTTCAGAAGGTACCTGACCCAAATACGAAATTTTGTTTTCATACGATTTTCCGTTTTGGAGCTAGAGTGTTCACAGACAGACAGACAGACACACAAACATGTTTCCAAAAATAGTATTCTCTGAAGGGTGACTGTAAGCTTGTTTGTAGAAACTCTTGTCTTGCCTGGTGAACAACTCAATACGCGGACATTCACGGCCTCTTAATATAAGTACGTGAAGTGAGAAAGATGTATTGTTGGTCATGCTTACAGTTAAGAATATTTCAGGGGAATATTCGATAAATTTTGGAATTTACTCTTTAAGGCGGCAAGTTCAATAAACGTTTGCAGTCACTTTTTTCTTCTTCTTTTTTTTTTAGTTTGTCCATAGCCTGCGTTTTTAGTCGCAACAATCAAAGAAGGGGCTACAAGGTATTTATTTATTATTTATTGTACTAAGAATATTACTGGCTAATGCCCAATTACAATATTCTCGCTTACATTAATACACCAGATTCAAAAGTTCAAGTGATATTCAAAATAATTAAGCTAACGCTACAACAGTAAGGAAAAAAACACACACAGAAAAGAAAAACAGAAACACAAACAATATGACAATTACACAAGGGAACATAATATGAAAAAACAAATAATAATATAAATAATAATATAATAGTTTTGGAGGAAAATATAGCCTACATATCAGAAAGATTCAAGTAAAGAAAATGACATGGAGCAAAATTTAATAATTATTATTTTAAAATTTTTTTCACATATATTTTTAAACCGCTTATTGTTAGTATTGTTATTGTCCATTTTCTGCAACTGATTGTATAGTCGGAGTACATTATAAAGAGGAGAATTATTATGAGAGTCAGTGTTTACTTTTGGGATGACAAAAAGATTATCCAATTTATGAGATCTATAACGTGGAACAAAAAAATGTATTTTTTTGAGAATATTAATATCATCTATTTAATTATTAATTAATTTGTATAAAAACAACAATGCATGAATATTTCGTCTGTGTGATAATTCAGGGATATTGAAATAGTGTAACATAGTTGAATATGATTCAAATTTAGGATAGTAGTTAAACTGTCTGAAATACGTATATTTTAGAAATTTATTTTGAATGAACTCTATCAATTTCTTGTATTTAATGGTTGTAGTATTCCAAATTAATGAGCAATATTCTAATTTTGATCTGACAATGGTTCTGGATATAATGCAAAGTTTAATGATCATATTTGTTAGATGAATAATTGCCATTTACAGTTCTTTCATTAGTTTTTGTTTGTTTTTGAAAATTGTGTCTGCTAAATGGCGACCACCATGTTGTAGACATTCATATAGTTTTCCGTCGCTCTCGTCGGACATCAGAATGATTGCACCATAATTCACAATGTTCAAAATGGACTGTGCACACTCTTCGGTTTTGGAGACCATGTGCAAGCTACTCCTGGACGATTTCCATTTTGTACGGGTGGAAACGAGTATCCAAATGCAACATCCTTCGAACATTACGGTCTGACAGTCCTAAAGCAGTGGCATGTTGTGCGACGTGAACTTCGGATGACTGATTGACGCAAAGCTTGCACATTTTCTGGCGTACGACCTCATACACTGGATGACCATCAATTCGCTATTAAGAATGAAATAGCGGCAATACCGAACGACATGCTAATGAGAGCGACGAAAAGCTTCAAGACAACGCTACATGAATGTCTACAACATGGTGGTCGCCATTTATCAGACACAATTTTCAAAACAAACAAAAACTAATGAAAGAACTGTAAATGGCAATTATTGATCTAACATATGTGATAATTAAACTTTGCATTACAGTGATGTTTATTATTTTTATATGCATTTCAAAATCTTTAGATTATTCTGCCGGTCCCTGTACAATACCGGGTCTTTAATATTACTTTACTGTAATTTGTATCACCACCAACCAAGTATGCTACACTTTGAAAGTAACAATATATAATTAAGTAATTCATGCAACTTATGTAAAAACTACGTCAGCGTTAGTAAAGATAACGTTTTAAAAATCTAGCAGTAGCATAAATAATTGCGGGCGAAGAGCAGGCACCAGCTAGTACATTCATATACTTTACATTCAAACAGTAATACATTAATATTCTTTGCATTTGGTTAACTTAGATATTTGTTGGGAATTGAGGAGTTGGGAATTTTCGTTAAATAATCTTTTCCTTAACAAGCCTAACTGTGGGATAACCTGACACATAATTATTTTCTTAACTTATTGATATATTACTTTAAGCACATATTTACTAAGCTAGGTTCGCACAGCTTTCGCATGCCAAACGTGAGTTATATTGGATTCAGGATCTGTTAGTAATAAATCTAAGTCATTTTACCCTTTTAAAAATGTCATTCACCTCACCCTTTTCAATCCGCCGGTCTCCTGTAAGGAGCATACAGGTGGTCCAGCGGTCATACCTTATATGAATAGAGAAGGATTTTCCCAGAACAAATTAGCAGGATATAACAATAATAATAACCAGTTCCCTTCCCACTTCGGGAAAATTGCGATTTTCCAATCGTGTCACACAGTTTATGCAAAGAAAGTATTAATGTTCGAAACAAAAATTCATTACATAGAGGAAAGGTTTTTTTTCCGAACAACGACACGTATGTAACCTATAATTCGACCCTTCTGAACACGAATATAACAATAAAAATAACCAGTTCCTTTCCCACTTCGGGAAAATTCCGATTTTCCAATCGTGTCAGACAGTTTACGCAAAGAAAGTCGGAATATTCCAAACAAAATTTCATTACATGGAGGAAAGGTTTTTTTCCGTCATGGCTTATATTTGTTATCTATAATTCAACCCTTCTGAACACGAATATAACAATAATAATAAAAAGTTCCTTCCACCCTTCGAAAAAAACCGATATTCCATTACCGTCACACAGTTTACACAAGAAAACTAGGAATGTTCCAAACAAAAATTCATTACATGGAGGAAAAGTTTTTTTTCCTACCTAAAATACGTATGTAATCTATAACTCGACTCATCTGAACACGAATATAAAAATAATAATAACCAGTTCCTTTCCCACTTCGGGAAAATTCCGATTTTCCAATCGTGTCACACAGTTTACGCAAAGAAAGTCGGAATATTCCAAACAAAAATTCATTATATCGAGGAAAGGTTTTTTTCCGAACTAAGACACGTATGTAATCTATAATTCGACCCTTCTGAACCCGAATATAACAATAATAATAACCAGTTCCTTCCGCCCATCCAGAAAAAACCGATTTTCCATTACCGTCACACAGTTTTCACAAGAAAACTAGGAATGTTTGAAACAAAAATTCATTACATTGAGGCAAAATTTTTTCCCGATATGAGTTATATGTTTTATCAATACACCGACCCTTCTAGACATGAATATAACAATAATAATAACCAGTTCCCTTCCCACTTCGGGAAAATTGCGATTTTCCAATCGTGTCACACAGTTTACGCAAAGAAAGTCGGAATATTCCAAACAAAAATTCATTACATGGAGAAAAGGTTTTTTTCCGTACTAAGACACGTATGTAACCTATAATTCGACCCTTCTGAACACGAATATAACAATAATAATAACCAGTTCCTTCAGCCCTTCGAGAAAAGACCGATTTTCCATTACCGTCACACATTTTACACAAGAAAACTAGGAATGTTTCAAACAAAAAATTATTACATTGAGGCAAAATTTTTTCCCGATATGAGTTATATGTTTTATCAATACATCGACCCTTCTAAACATGAGTATAACAATAATAATAACCAGTTCCCTTCCCATTTCGGGAAAATTGCGATTTTCCAATCGTGTCACACAGTTTACGCAAAGAAAGTCTGAATATTCCTAACAAAAATTCATTACATGGAGGAAAGGTTTTTTTCCGTCATGGCTTATATGTGCTAACAATAATTCGACCCTCCTGAACACGAATATAACAATAATAATAACCAGTTCCTTCCGCCCTTCGAGAAAAACCGATTTTCCATTACCGTCACACAGTTTACACAAGAAAACTAGGAATGTTTCAAACAAAAAATTATTACATTGATGCAAAATTTTTTCTCGATATGAGTTATATGTTTTATCAATACATCGACCCTTCTGAACATGAATATAACAATAATAATAACCAGTTCCCTTCCCACTTAGGGAAAATTGCGATTTTCCAATCGTGTCACACAGTTTACGCAAAGAAAGTAGGAATATTCGAAACAAAAATGGAGGAAAGGTTTTTTTCCGTCATGGCTTATATGTGTTATCTATAGGCCTAATTCAACCCTTCTGAACACGAATATAACAATAATAATAACCAGTTCCTTCCACCCTTCGAGAAAAAACCGATTTTCCATTACCGTCACACAGTTTACACAAGAAAACTAGGAATGTTCCAAACAAAAATTCATTACATGGAGGAAAAGTTGTTTTTCTACCTAAAATACGTATGTAATCTATAATTCGACTCTTGTGAACACGAATATAAAAATAATAATAACCAGTTCCTTTCCCACTTCTGAAAAATTGCGTTTTTCCACGCACACTTTTTTTTTTATAAATCGACGTAGCCTAGTGTTATTTTACTTTATGGCTTAATAGTAATAATAATAATAATATATTATTTTCGTTCCTCTGCTTCTTGTTTCTTTAATTGATATTTCTCTTTGTTTCTTTGTTGGTGCAATCCAACAAATGATTTAATTAAAAATGATAAACAATCAGAATAAATGTAACTTATGACACTTTTATAAAGTGTGATATAAAATTAATGCAACATAATCTTTTTAACCTTGTAATGTTTATAAATGTGATGTCTAATTATTTATTATTAGCCTACTTTCACGATATCAGTCACAATAGCCTCTCTATAATGTGCTCCGTCTATACAAACAAATGCACAAAATGGGCAATATAGATATATATAATAATAACAATAAGCGGTTTAAAGATATGTGATAAAAATTTTAAAACTTTAAAATAATAATTATTAAAATTTGCTCCAAGTCATTTTTATTATTTTAATCTTTCTGATATATCTTATCTTCGTAAAAATCTATTACATTCTAATAATAATTATTATTATTTATATTTTTGATATTATGTTCCCTTGTGTAATTGCCATACTATATGAGTTTCTGCTTTTACTTTCTCGCATATACGTAGTATAGAGAAAGTATTGTGATCGTGAGCATTACTCCGAAACAGGTCAACCGATTTTATCCAATATCAATAGACGTCTTCCCATGGACATTATAAATGTGTAAACCAAGTTTCATTAAAATCAAATAAAGCCTATTGAGTTATCGCGCGTACAGACCCACCGACGGACGGACAGACAGACAGACGGACAGACATTTTCCCTTCCCCCACACAATCTCATAAAGTACCATACTGGCACTTAATAATTGTTACTATTTTTGCATTGATTTCCTTTAAATTTATCAATCTTGAAGGGGGAATTTATTGTTTCATGGATTTAGGTAATGTTATATTATAGACTAAAGTTTTTTTTGTTTTGTTTTAGGTAGCCTACCCACTACAATAAAATAATTATGTAGCACTGCGTGTTCCAAAATATGTTTCTCCTGACTGGAGTAAATTATCTTCTTCATCTTTCCTTAGACCAGGAGGTTATTCCCTCCAACCACACTATCTTTTTTGTGGTTTATTGTCCCTTGTTGTCCTTTTTAATTCATTCTTTGTACACGTTATATCCACTCTTTCTTTTTAACCAGTTACAAATGTACACACCTTTGTCTTATATCACAATTTTTTGCCTTGTCCGTTAATGAATGGCCTTCCTACGATTTTTTCTCACAAGCATCGTCTACATTCTAAATTTAGCTTTTCTTCGCTCTCCTTAAGTATAAACTTACTATTCTTCATCCCATTCTACTTTGATCCTAGTCAAAACAAAGAGGCGTGGCTGTCATAGCCCGCAAGTGAGAACGCACGTGTTAACCGTGTTTGTTTATTCTCAGTCCAACTCGCTCGCAGGGTCTTCGTGAACAATGAATCCTTTGTTTTGTTTGCTAATTGATATACTATAATGATGACGATGCCAGTGAGAGTTTGTTATTACACGTGTAAATGTTGATATTCTTGCATGAGCACTCGTTAGACACACCCCGGTAATGGCGCATGCCAATGACATTAACCAGTCACATGATGCGAATTTTCCGCGAACTCTCTGTGAGTTCTCCTCCCCTTTGTTTTGACTAGGATCAAAGTAGAATGGGATGAAGAATAGAACAGCGATGGGTGTGGAAACTGCACCGACAGACGTAAAAAAGTAATGAATTGTGGACGATTTCAAATTATCGTGAGGGAAATGGAACAAAAGAAGATCGCCTGATTTTTGCTTTACAGCGATTCAACAAATAAACACAATTTTCAGTAATAGCAATTAATAGTCCTAAGTATGATAATAACACGAGCAAATTATTGGGTGGGCTTGAGCCCCACGGGCCCATATTAAGTTGGCGGCACTGATAGTGGTATATATAGCCTATTCCTACTCTACCTTATATTAGATGAAAAAAGTATAGCGTATTCATGTAAAAAAAAAAGAGTAGGATTGTCATTAAAAACACAGTGCTTGTAATAACGTTATTAGCACAGGTACCTGAAGAGATTGTACTGTACTGTACTGTAGCCGAAGCTTCAAAAATACATCAAAATTACGGAGTTCTATAAATAGATTACAATAAAATTGGAAATTAGTGTATTGCATACATTGAAATAGTTGTTCATAGATACAGTAATTTCTTTCATTTTAATGCCACCTCGTGAACATAACAGATCCGCCATGAATTCCACTGGAGGGTCTCAAATAGGAATGTGCCAAAGGCTAAAATAACCAGAGATGTATGGTATGAAATACAATTCTTGTAGACTTAACCATTGTTCTACAATACGAAGAAAATCGATATCCAGCTCATTCATTAACACTGATAAATAAACAAGGTACTTAGATAGTTATTAAACTTGAAATTTTTTGTGTTAGAATTAGGAGCAATTCAGTTAATAACAAGTATAAAGTAAAAAATAAAAATTCTACAGGATTTATTTATATGGATTGTATAATTATTAAGTGCTAAGTGCTTTATGAGATTGTCTGTGGGGACCGGAAAATGATAACTAAAGTAGGCTTTATCGGATTTTCATGAAACTTGGTAAACGCATTTATGACGTCCATGGAAAGAAGCCTATTGATATTGAACCGTACCGGAATAATGCCCATTTTAGTGCCTATTTTATGGTAATATATTAGAAAGAATTTATCAAATGGAAATCAGTTATCATGACAACATATTGTTTTACACTATTCATATGTGGCTTTGGAAATTGCAATGCACTTAGCTATGACAAATAACTCTACCCACCTATTCCTTAACATATGCTTATCAAAATAGACCGTTAAAGTTAGCGATGTTGCTGATGGTAATGTCTTGGACTAGCATTCTGGAGGTCCCTGTTTCAAATCCCATAGCCGGGTAATTTGACCTTTTTTTATTATTTTTATGTGAGCGTGCGATAGTCAAGATATCATAAATCTGTATAGTTCTGCTGATGCTGAACGATTTTAATCTGAAAAAAAACTAGACCTTTGTTCTTCCGTAAGCCCTTCTTAATAAATCAATCTGCAGCTTAACTGGGAAATCAATTTTTTTAAATCTTATTTTCTGCATATCATACAACATTCAAGCGATCGCGATGCTTTTATCTCCTCGGTATGACAAAAATAGTCAAAGCCAACTGCAATTGATTTGACATTGAAATGTATTACTGAAATCCGATGCTTCGACAGCGCTAAAATCACGTTTTCTGCCAGTTTTTCACTCATAACTCGCGAACGAAAGCTAAAATTAAAAATTCGGCTTCGAGGTGCATTTGCCCACCTTTCAGTCCATCTATCTTTAAAATTTCAGATCTCTGCGTTCAGTAGATTTCGATGGTCATCGCGGACAGACAGACAAACACGTCCTTTTATTATTATAAGATAGCATGTGCCCGCGGCTTCGCCCACGATAATTATTTCAAAAATTTAAAATTAAGATCATAATAGTTAAATCATTATATTTATTAACACCTAAATCACGTGGACTACATACCACGATTATGTAGCGTCGCCTGATAAAAGCGACCTCAGATTCGAGTTCCTTGGCCCAGAAAACCCCTGTATAGTGAGTTTCGTTCAAATCGAACAATGTTTGACCATATTTAGGGTTGATTATCCTTCTTCCGTGTAGGTTGAAAATGTCATAATATGTCTATGGGCCTTGACACTCTAAACAAATGAATCGTCTAGGATGGACTAACAAAATCAAGCGATCGCGTTGCTTTTATTTCCAAGGTATGAGGTATGATGACAAAAATAGCAAAAGCCATCTGTAAGTGATTTGATATTGAAATTTATTACTGAAAACTTATGTTTTGAAAACGCAAAAAATGAACGTTTTTTGCCAGTTTTTCACTCACAACTCACGAAAGAAAACTAAAATTAAAATTCCGGCTTGGAGGTGCATTTTCCGACCCTTCAGCACACCTATGTTTAAAATTTCAGATCTCTGCGTTCAGTAGATTTCGCTGGACATCGAGGAGAATTCCTTTTATTAATATAGATAATATGAATTATAATGATATCTTCTCTAATTTGTCAATCATCCATTTAATTTAATCCAAGCCCACCTGATACCACTGGTAACAATACGTTCAGTGAATTTGTCTTGATAATTCTATGTAAAAAGGGATTAAGTATTTTCAAAAACATTTAATTTTTGGCATTTAGAATCAGAATTTTTCAAAATCCTTTCTTAGTGAGCACCTACATTATGAAGCGAAGGTACTGTCAAAATTCCAAGTCTCTACCTGTTATAGTTTAGGCTGTACGTTGATTCCTGTCATTCAGTCAGTCATTCATTCAGTCAGTCAGTCAGTCAGGACAAAGTCTTTTATATATATAGGGAAGAGATAGATTATTAATATAATACCAGCTAAAACTTTCATTTTAAAACATTATGAAGGATATTTAAAAGTTACTCATTTCATACACAACGTAGGTTTTAGGGTTTGCCTAGGGAATAATGGGACTTCGAATGAGGCTGACACAACTGAATGCTACTTTGGCAGTATTACCTTCAATAGTCAATGTCCTGGAAATGATCATCCATTTTTATTCCGTGTTTTACAAACTCCAGTTAACGATAGTTTGTTTGAGATTTATGAACCGAAGTACTGCTTGATTAAATTATTACGGTTCGAAGAGCTAAAAATGTAGAGGGGGCCAGAACAAATTTTCGGTTCGATCTCGGCCTATGTCAGTGGTAATTTTTGCGTTCTTAATTTGTCTGTCCCACGTCTCAGATTTACAGGGGTTTAAAAATAACTCCAGCAACACCAAATTCAGGCACACCGGCGACGGTCACAAGCCCAAGTAGGAGTACGCCCAGCGTTTAATAACTATAACAACCTTCAACCAGATCTTCATTTTAAAGTAGAAACTGAAATTGCATACGTTTTATGACACGCTAGATTTATATTAATTTTGCATTTAATTAGGGATGATTACAGATCTATTTAAAGGTATTTAATTAATCTGTATGTCTTTAATTGAACTTCCATCTAATTATGTAAGAAGTTCGGAGGAACCTGTTAATTTTAGAATTCTCGAGACTATGATTCATAAGTAGGCCTACCGGTATTTATAAATGTATTGTTTTTTATGATACAAAACCCAAATATTATCACTTTTCCATTGAATAATGAGATTTGAAAAACCACAAGAATAAAGTTATTCCCGATAAGTCATAAATCTTTGTAAACGGTGCCTATTGTAATCACTCAAAACAAGCCGCTCAACAGTGTTGAAGGCTTTCCTCATTCCTGCTTGCGGTAAGGATGTCATAAATTTTGTTCAGGGCAGTGCCTTCCTACCATACAACACAAAAGATTGGTTTTCCCTCAAGATGAGCTTGTTGACATAACGTATAGCAATCTAAATTGGGATATATAATAAATGGATGTTTATTTTAATAGATACTATTTAATATTTCATAAATAATTGTTCTACCGGTAGAGTGATACGTTTAGCTAGATTTGTCGTATTAAATTATCTTCATTTACGCATCCTATTTATTTATTATGCATATTCTTATCATAGGCCTATATAAAATATCATTTTCATCATCATCATAACCGAAAAGGTTGCAACTTCTATTGCCGATGCGGACGTTGGGATTTAGGATTTTAATTTCCCTAAAACAGTAGAACTCCAATTATCCGAACTTCAACTATCCGGATCGCTTTGAGGCCGTATTCAAATGGTTTTTTAAGCAGTAAGCATTGGGAAATCCTCTTTCAGGGCCGATTATTTGGTAAAAGCAACCATTTAGCCGACAAAATCTACAGTTTGTCAGCAATAACAACTGACTCTGACTGACCGATATGTTCAACATGTGACACTTTATGTAAGTAGCCTACAGTACCGTTCAATTTAGTATTTTAAGAAATGACCTTTTCCGAGATTTACCCAATTATTCGGTTAACCGGATCGCGTCCGATCCTAATTAATCTGGATAAATGGAGTTCTACTATACTTTGGCCCTTGTTTCGACTCAACCTATAACGTAAATAAGTATATACTAGGAGTAATTCTGGGTTAAGGAAGGCCGTTGAGTAGGACTGACAGCCTTAAATTGTTCGTGTTTCGAACGTCTTAATACTCTTACTTTATGTCCTTTACTTAGGAACATTGTTTTATAGGATACGTAAATTATTATTTTTTATTTCAGCTGTGTTTATACTCCTTTTCCACTTTTAGCTTCAGGGCTATATCAGGAGTTCGGGATGTGTGTCTGTACTAGGGTTGCCACCTGTCCCGAATTAGGCGGGACATCCCGCATTTTAAGGACATTTTCAGCGTCCCGAATTATGCCTAAGAGGGACGCATTATATTGCGGGACGCCAAATTGTTCCAAAACAAAATATGAGACAGCAATTCTTGGTGGCGTCTTTTGTGAATTTCGTCTCATGGTCAAGATATCGATGTCGTACCATCGTGTTGGCAGCATTGAAATCACCGCCCATGATGTTATTCTTTGCAATTTATTTGTATAAGTCGCGCGGGCAATCTTGGGGTATGTCCGTGATCTGTACAACCAGCGTGCGAGCCATGAACTGGTGATCCGACGGGGAAGTACCGAAAACAGATCATATGACACTCTGCACTGATTTGCCAAGTACAGCTCCTTCTGGAATTATAGCACAGCAAGACGTGTGTAGTGTTATCAGTTGTAATTTGAATCCACGTTCTCTGTGTGTTTTATGTGTTGTTCGTTGAGTAGGAACTAATTAAATATTTATCCTGTTATTCCTAAACCTAGTGGTAAGTCATTATCTAGTCAGAGTCTGGATTGCCAATGTTCATAATTTTTTCGAAACATGTCTATGAGTGTACATTATTTTTGAAATTCTATGAGAAAGCTTTAAGTTCCTTAGAGAAAGTATTTGACTTCACAGAAAACAATCTTATGGAACACTGAAGAACTTGAATCTTAAGAGTTCACTATCTTTCAAACATCTCAAAGACTCTGTGAAGGCACATAATGTAGAATCTGATGTTAATTTGGATGAGTTAGGCCTATATGAGGAATTCTGCTTTAGTTCAGATATGATAAATGCTACTAAAGTGAACTATACAGAAGGAGAGACTAAGTATGAGTATGAAATGGAAGAAAATTATTCACGAGATTGGTAAAGAACAATCTCAAATGCTTTGTTCTAAGCATTCCTGGTAGCAATGCCTTTGTGGAAAGAGTGTTCTCTCTCTTGAATCTAAAATGGACAGAATCCAGAAATAGGTGCTCAGCTGACCTCATAAAGAGTGAAATCATTTCTACAAATGTTACAGATATCTGCAAAGATTATTTAGTGAGGGTGAAACAGAACAAGCAACTATTAGAAGCTGCCAAATCAAACAAGAAATACAACTTCAAGTAATGAATTTGCCCAGGTTTTTTTTTATTTTATTGTTTTGCTAATCTTTTCTTTTCTATTCTAATTAGTCTTACTGTTACATAGCCTATTCAGTTTTGGCTTTGTAATATATTCCGTCTTTCAGTTATTAATAAATTGTTCCGTGTACAAATTTAGGTATGAAGATCGGCGATCTGCATATATTCGATAAGTGTCCCTCCTTAGCCTTACCAAAAGGTGGCAACCCTAGACTCTGTACAGTAGGTAGGCCATTGAACTATTGCTTGTCAATTGTTTCTATTGTCGGTGTATTTAATGGAGTAAATTTTAACTGATAGGCGTATTAATTTAAATGGATATGATACAGGATGAAATGGTGAGGATGGTATGTAAATATCCATTTCGGAATTTGGCTTTAAGCCTGGGGAAACCATGAAAAACCCCACGTCAAATTGGCCGGTCACGGGATTTGATCCTGGGACCTCCCGAATGCGAGTCCAAGTCGTTATGAACTCGGCCACCTTGATCGGTCTAAATTAAACATTAATGATTAATAAAATAAAGAAACTCTGCAGAAGACACACAATACATTAAGTAATATCACTATTCACTGAAATGTACGGAATTTAAGTAGACTCTTGTTTTCCGCACTTCAGGCATAATTTTCAGCTTTGTCGAATTGAATCATAATTTTATTCCAGTACAGCATTAACGAACATTTATTCACTCATAACTCTGGACTGCAGTAGCTCTCAGTTGTTTCCTGCCATAAAAATCTGATGTGAAAGTCACATAACTTCCTCTGCCCAAATAAAAGTTAGCAGTACTCACATATCCTTGTAGGCCTACAGAATCGCAAGACAATTTTACGCTAATACGTCTTTCTCACTTCATTCTCATATAGATTAAGAGGCCGTGAAAGAGTGCATATTCAATTGTTCACCACGCAACACAAACTTTCTACAAACAGTGGGTGAACAGTGGGTGGCTTGTAACTACCTTCAGAAAATTTTTTCGAAAAAAGTTTCAAATAAAAGTTCTAGCTCTCACTATAAGCTACACTTCTGCAAAATTTGAAGAAAATCGTTAGAGCCGTTTTCGAGAAAATCGCGAAAAACGAAAATTTCTTCGTGTAAAGCCCCCATAAAAATAAGAGAAAATAGTCGCCAATCTTAACCTCACATCTTCAGAAGGTACCTGACCCAAATACGAAATTTTGTTTTCATACGATTTTCCGTTTTGGAGCTAGAGTGTTCACAGACAGACAGACAGACACACAAACATGTTTCCAAAAATAGTATTCTCTGAAGGGTGACTGTAAGCTTGTTTGTAGAAACTCTTGTCTTGCCTGGTGAACAACTCAATACGCGGACATTCACGGCCTCTTAATATAAGTACGTGAAGTGAGAAAGATGTATTGTTGGTCATGCTTACAGTTAAGAATATTTCAGGGGAATATTCGATAAATTTTGGAATTTACTCTTTAAGGCGGCAAGTTCAATAAACGTTTGCAGTCACTTTTTTCTTCTTCTTTTTTTTTTAGTTTGTCCATAGCCTGCGTTTTTAGTCGCAACAATCAAAGAAGGGGCTACAAGGTATTTATTTATTATTTATTGTACTAAGAATATTACTGGCTAATGCCCAATTACAATATTCTCGCTTACATTAATACACCAGATTCAAAAGTTCAAGTGATATTCAAAATAATTAAGCTAACGCTACAACAGTAAGGAAAAAAACACACACAGAAAAGAAAAACAGAAACACAAACAATATGACAATTACACAAGGGAACATAATATGAAAAAACAAATAATAATATAAATAATAATATAATAGTTTTGGAGGAAAATATAGCCTACATATCAGAAAGATTCAAGTAAAGAAAATGACATGGAGCAAAATTTAATAATTATTATTTTAAAATTTTTTTCACATATATTTTTAAACCGCTTATTGTTAGTATTGTTATTGTCCATTTTCTGCAACTGATTGTATAGTCGGAGTACATTATAAAGAGGAGAATTATTATGAGAGTCAGTGTTTACTTTTGGGATGACAAAAAGATTATCCAATTTATGAGATCTATAACGTGGAACAAAAAAATGTATTTTTTTGAGAATATTAATATCATCTATTTAATTATTAATTAATTTGTATAAAAACAACAATGCATGAATATTTCGTCTGTGTGATAATTCAGGGATATTGAAATAGTGTAACATAGTTGAATATGATTCAAATTTAGGATAGTAGTTAAACTGTCTGAAATACGTATATTTTAGAAATTTATTTTGAATGAACTCTATCAATTTCTTGTATTTAATGGTTGTAGTATTCCAAATTAATGAGCAATATTCTAATTTTGATCTGACAATGGTTCTGGATATAATGCAAAGTTTAATGATCATATTTGTTAGATGAATAATTGCCATTTACAGTTCTTTCATTAGTTTTTGTTTGTTTTTGAAAATTGTGTCTGCTAAATGGCGACCACCATGTTGTAGACATTCATATAGTTTTCCGTCGCTCTCGTCGGACATCAGAATGATTGCACCATAATTCACAATGTTCAAAATGGACTGTGCACACTCTTCGGTTTTGGAGACCATGTGCAAGCTACTCCTGGACGATTTCCATTTTGTACGGGTGGAAACGAGTATCCAAATGCAACATCCTTCGAACATTACGGTCTGACAGTCCTAAAGCAGTGGCATGTTGTGCGACGTGAACTTCGGATGACTGATTGACGCAAAGCTTGCACATTTTCTGGCGTACGACCTCATACACTGGATGACCATCAATTCGCTATTAAGAATGAAATAGCGGCAATACCGAACGACATGCTAATGAGAGCGACGAAAAGCTTCAAGACAACGCTACATGAATGTCTACAACATGGTGGTCGCCATTTATCAGACACAATTTTCAAAACAAACAAAAACTAATGAAAGAACTGTAAATGGCAATTATTGATCTAACATATGTGATAATTAAACTTTGCATTACAGTGATGTTTATTATTTTTATATGCATTTCAAAATCTTTAGATTATTCTGCCGGTCCCTGTACAATACCGGGTCTTTAATATTACTTTACTGTAATTTGTATCACCACCAACCAAGTATGCTACACTTTGAAAGTAACAATATATAATTAAGTAATTCATGCAACTTATGTAAAAACTACGTCAGCGTTAGTAAAGATAACGTTTTAAAAATCTAGCAGTAGCATAAATAATTGCGGGCGAAGAGCAGGCACCAGCTAGTACATTCATATACTTTACATTCAAACAGTAATACATTAATATTCTTTGCATTTGGTTAACTTAGATATTTGTTGGGAATTGAGGAGTTGGGAATTTTCGTTAAATAATCTTTTCCTTAACAAGCCTAACTGTGGGATAACCTGACACATAATTATTTTCTTAACTTATTGATATATTACTTTAAGCACATATTTACTAAGCTAGGTTCGCACAGCTTTCGCATGCCAAACGTGAGTTATATTGGATTCAGGATCTGTTAGTAATAAATCTAAGTCATTTTACCCTTTTAAAAATGTCATTCACCTCACCCTTTTCAATCCGCCGGTCTCCTGTAAGGAGCATACAGGTGGTCCAGCGGTCATACCTTATATGAATAGAGAAGGATTTTCCCAGAACAAATTAGCAGGATATAACAATAATAATAACCAGTTCCCTTCCCACTTCGGGAAAATTGCGATTTTCCAATCGTGTCACACAGTTTATGCAAAGAAAGTATTAATGTTCGAAACAAAAATTCATTACATAGAGGAAAGGTTTTTTTTCCGAACAACGACACGTATGTAACCTATAATTCGACCCTTCTGAACACGAATATAACAATAAAAATAACCAGTTCCTTTCCCACTTCGGGAAAATTCCGATTTTCCAATCGTGTCAGACAGTTTACGCAAAGAAAGTCGGAATATTCCAAACAAAATTTCATTACATGGAGGAAAGGTTTTTTTCCGTCATGGCTTATATTTGTTATCTATAATTCAACCCTTCTGAACACGAATATAACAATAATAATAAAAAGTTCCTTCCACCCTTCGAAAAAAACCGATATTCCATTACCGTCACACAGTTTACACAAGAAAACTAGGAATGTTCCAAACAAAAATTCATTACATGGAGGAAAAGTTTTTTTTCCTACCTAAAATACGTATGTAATCTATAACTCGACTCATCTGAACACGAATATAAAAATAATAATAACCAGTTCCTTTCCCACTTCGGGAAAATTCCGATTTTCCAATCGTGTCACACAGTTTACGCAAAGAAAGTCGGAATATTCCAAACAAAAATTCATTATATCGAGGAAAGGTTTTTTTCCGAACTAAGACACGTATGTAATCTATAATTCGACCCTTCTGAACCCGAATATAACAATAATAATAACCAGTTCCTTCCGCCCATCCAGAAAAAACCGATTTTCCATTACCGTCACACAGTTTTCACAAGAAAACTAGGAATGTTTGAAACAAAAATTCATTACATTGAGGCAAAATTTTTTCCCGATATGAGTTATATGTTTTATCAATACACCGACCCTTCTAGACATGAATATAACAATAATAATAACCAGTTCCCTTCCCACTTCGGGAAAATTGCGATTTTCCAATCGTGTCACACAGTTTACGCAAAGAAAGTCGGAATATTCCAAACAAAAATTCATTACATGGAGAAAAGGTTTTTTTCCGTACTAAGACACGTATGTAACCTATAATTCGACCCTTCTGAACACGAATATAACAATAATAATAACCAGTTCCTTCAGCCCTTCGAGAAAAGACCGATTTTCCATTACCGTCACACATTTTACACAAGAAAACTAGGAATGTTTCAAACAAAAAATTATTACATTGAGGCAAAATTTTTTCCCGATATGAGTTATATGTTTTATCAATACATCGACCCTTCTAAACATGAGTATAACAATAATAATAACCAGTTCCCTTCCCATTTCGGGAAAATTGCGATTTTCCAATCGTGTCACACAGTTTACGCAAAGAAAGTCTGAATATTCCTAACAAAAATTCATTACATGGAGGAAAGGTTTTTTTCCGTCATGGCTTATATGTGCTAACAATAATTCGACCCTCCTGAACACGAATATAACAATAATAATAACCAGTTCCTTCCGCCCTTCGAGAAAAACCGATTTTCCATTACCGTCACACAGTTTACACAAGAAAACTAGGAATGTTTCAAACAAAAAATTATTACATTGATGCAAAATTTTTTCTCGATATGAGTTATATGTTTTATCAATACATCGACCCTTCTGAACATGAATATAACAATAATAATAACCAGTTCCCTTCCCACTTAGGGAAAATTGCGATTTTCCAATCGTGTCACACAGTTTACGCAAAGAAAGTAGGAATATTCGAAACAAAAATGGAGGAAAGGTTTTTTTCCGTCATGGCTTATATGTGTTATCTATAGGCCTAATTCAACCCTTCTGAACACGAATATAACAATAATAATAACCAGTTCCTTCCACCCTTCGAGAAAAAACCGATTTTCCATTACCGTCACACAGTTTACACAAGAAAACTAGGAATGTTCCAAACAAAAATTCATTACATGGAGGAAAAGTTGTTTTTCTACCTAAAATACGTATGTAATCTATAATTCGACTCTTGTGAACACGAATATAAAAATAATAATAACCAGTTCCTTTCCCACTTCTGAAAAATTGCGTTTTTCCACGCACACTTTTTTTTTTATAAATCGACGTAGCCTAGTGTTATTTTACTTTATGGCTTAATAGTAATAATAATAATAATATATTATTTTCGTTCCTCTGCTTCTTGTTTCTTTAATTGATATTTCTCTTTGTTTCTTTGTTGGTGCAATCCAACAAATGATTTAATTAAAAATGATAAACAATCAGAATAAATGTAACTTATGACACTTTTATAAAGTGTGATATAAAATTAATGCAACATAATCTTTTTAACTTTGTAATGTTTATAAATGTGATGTCTAATTATTTATTATTAGCCTACTTTCACGATATCAGTCACAATAGCCTCTCTATAATGTGCTCCGTCTATACAAACAAATGCACAAAATGGGCAATATAGATATATATAATAATAACAATAAGCGGTTTAAAGATATGTGATAAAAATTTTAAAACTTTAAAATAATAATTATTAAAATTTGCTCCAAGTCATTTTTATTATTTTAATCTTTCTGATATATCTTATCTTCGTAAAAATCTATTACATTCTAATAATAATTATTATTATTTATATTTTTGATATTATGTTCCCTTGTGTAATTGCCATACTATATGAGTTTCTGCTTTTACTTTCTCGCATATACGTAGTATAGAGAAAGTATTGTGATCGTGAGCATTACTCCGAAACAGGTCAACCGATTTTATCCAATATCAATAGACGTCTTCCCATGGACATTATAAATGTGTAAACCAAGTTTCATTAAAATCAAATAAAGCCTATTGAGTTATCGCGCGTACAGACCCACCGACGGACGGACAGACAGACAGACGGACAGACATTTTCCCTTCCCCCACACAATCTCATAAAGTACCATACTGGCACTTAATAATTGTTACTATTTTTGCATTGATTTCCTTTAAATTTATCAATCTTGAAGGGGGAATTTATTGTTTCATGGATTTAGGTAATGTTATATTATAGACTAAAGTTTTTTTTGTTTTGTTTTAGGTAGCCTACCCACTACAATAAAATAATTATGTAGCACTGCGTGTTCCAAAATATGTTTCTCCTGACTGGAGTAAATTATCTTCTTCATCTTTCCTTAGACCAGGAGGTTATTCCCTCCAACCACACTATCTTTTTTGTGGTTTATTGTCCCTTGTTGTCCTTTTTAATTCATTCTTTGTACACGTTATATCCACTCTTTCTTTTTAACCAGTTACAAATGTACACACCTTTGTCTTATATCACAATTTTTTGCCTTGTCCGTTAATGAATGGCCTTCCTACGATTTTTTCTCACAAGCATCGTCTACATTCTAAATTTAGCTTTTCTTCGCTCTCCTTAAGTATAAACTTACTATTCTTCATCCCATTCTACTTTGATCCTAGTCAAAACAAAGAGGCGTGGCTGTCATAGCCCGCAAGTGAGAACGCACGTGTTAACCGTGTTTGTTTATTCTCAGTCCAACTCGCTCGCAGGGTCTTCGTGAACAATGAATCCTTTGTTTTGTTTGCTAATTGATATACTATAATGATGACGATGCCAGTGAGAGTTTGTTATTACACGTGTAAATGTTGATATTCTTGCATGAGCACTCGTTAGACACACCCCGGTAATGGCGCATGCCAATGACATTAACCAGTCACATGATGCGAATTTTCCGCGAACTCTCTGTGAGTTCTCCTCCCCTTTGTTTTGACTAGGATCAAAGTAGAATGGGATGAAGAATAGAACAGCGATGGGTGTGGAAACTGCACCGACAGACGTAAAAAAGTAATGAATTGTGGACGATTTCAAATTATCGTGAGGGAAATGGAACAAAAGAAGATCGCCTGATTTTTGCTTTACAGCGATTCAACAAATAAACACAATTTTCAGTAATAGCAATTAATAGTCCTAAGTATGATAATAACACGAGCAAATTATTGGGTGGGCTTGAGCCCCACGGGCCCATATTAAGTTGGCGGCACTGATAGTGGTATATATAGCCTATTCCTACTCTACCTTATATTAGATGAAAAAAGTATAGCGTATTCATGTAAAAAAAAAAGAGTAGGATTGTCATTAAAAACACAGTGCTTGTAATAACGTTATTAGCACAGGTACCTGAAGAGATTGTACTGTACTGTACTGTAGCCGAAGCTTCAAAAATACATCAAAATTACGGAGTTCTATAAATAGATTACAATAAAATTGGAAATTAGTGTATTGCATACATTGAAATAGTTGTTCATAGATACAGTAATTTCTTTCATTTTAATGCCACCTCGTGAACATAACAGATCCGCCATGAATTCCACTGGAGGGTCTCAAATAGGAATGTGCCAAAGGCTAAAATAACCAGAAATGTATGGTATGAAATACAATTCTTGTAGACTTAACCATTGTTCTACAATACGAAGAAAATCGATATCCAGCTCATTCATTAACACTGATAAATAAACAAGGTACTTAGATAGTTATTAAACTTGAAATTTTTTGTGTTAGAATTAGGAGCAATTCAGTTAATAACAAGTATAAAGTAAAAAATAAAAATTCTACAGGATTTATTTATATGGATTGTATAATTATTAAGTGCTAAGTGCTTTATGAGATTGTCTGTGGGGACCGGAAAATGATAACTAAAGTAGGCTTTATCGGATTTTCATGAAACTTGGTAAACGCATTTATGACGTCCATGGAAAGAAGCCTATTGATATTGAACCGTACCGGAATAATGCCCATTTTAGTGCCTATTTTATGGTAATATATTAGAAAGAATTTATCAAATGGAAATCAGTTATCATGACAACATATTGTTTTACACTATTCATATGTGGCTTTGGAAATTGCAATGCACTTAGCTATGACAAATAACTCTACCCACCTATTCCTTAACATATGCTTATCAAAATAGACCGTTAAAGTTAGCGATGTTGCTGATGGTAATGTCTTGGACTAGCATTCTGGAGGTCCCTGTTTCAAATCCCATAGCCGGGTAATTTGACCTTTTTTTATTATTTTTATGTGAGCGTGCGATAGTCAAGATATCATAAATCTGTATAGTTCTGCTGATGCTGAACGATTTTAATCTGAAAAAAAACTAGACCTTTGTTCTTCCGTAAGCCCTTCTTAATAAATCAATCTGCAGCTTAACTGGGAAATCAATTTTTTTAAATCTTATTTTCTGCATATCATAATTACAGTTAAACTGATTAAACAAAAGCAATATGGCACTTTGTTACATCAGTTTACCTGATTTTTATTTTATTATAATTCGGTATGTTATGTAAGCCTACTAGCATGTGCACGCGGCTTCCCCCGCGATAATTATTTAAAAAATTAAAAACTTAAAATTAAGAGCATAGTTAAATCATTATATTTATTAACACCTAAATCACGTGGAGTGCATTCCACGACTAGGTAGCGTCCCCTGTTAAAAGCGACCTCAGATTCGAGTTCCTTGGCGCAGAAAACCCCTGTATAGTGAGTTTCGTTCAAATCGATGTTTTACCATATTTAGGGTTGATTATCCTTCTTCCGTGTAGGTTGAAAATGTCATATGTCTGTGGGCCATGAAACACTCTAAACAAATGAATCGTCTAGGATGGACTAACAAAATCAAGCGATCGCGTTGCTTTTATTTCCAAGGTATGAGGTATGATGACAAAAATAGCCAAAGCCAACTGTAAGTGATTTGATATTGAAATTTATTACTGAAACTAATGCTTCGAAAACGCAAAAAATGCACGTTTTTTGCTCATTTTTCACTCATAACTCACTAACGAAAGCGAAAATTAAAATTCCGGCTTCGAGGTGCACATTCCGACCCTTTAGTCCGCCTATGTATAAAATTTGAGATCTCTGCGTTGAGTAGATTTCGCTGGGCATCGCGGACAGACGGAAGACAGACAGACAGACGGAGGACAGACACTTCCTTTTATTAATATATAGATTACTAGCATGTGCCCGCGGCTTCGCCCGCGATAATTATTTCAAGAATAAAAAATAAAAAATTGAGAGCATAATAGTTAAATCATATTTATTAACACCTAAATCACGTGAATTACATAACACGATTAGATAGCGTCGCCTGGTAAAAGCGATCTCAGATTCGAGTTCCTTGGCCCAGAAAACCCCTGTATAGCGAGTTTCGTTCAAATCGAACGATGTTTGACCATATTTAGGGTTGATTATCCTTCTTCCGTGTAAGTTGAAAATGTCATATGTCTGTGGGCCTTGACACTCTAAACAAATGAATCGACCAGCGTGGGCTTACAACATTCAAGCGATCGCGATGCTTTTATCTCCACGGTATGACAAAAATAGCCAAAGCCAACTGCAATTGATTTGACATTGAAATGTATTACTGAAATCCGATGCTTCGACAGCGCTAAAATCACGTTTTCTGCCAGTTTTTCACTCATAACTCGCGAACGAAAGCTAAAATTAAAAATTCGGCTTCGAGGTGCATTTGCCCACCTTTCAGTCCATCTATCTTTAAAATTTCAGATCTCTGCGTTCAGTAGATTTCGATGGTCATCGCGGACAGACAGACAAACACGTCCTTTTATTATTATAAGATAGCATGTGCCCGCGGCTTCGCCCACGATAATTATTTCAAAAATTTAAAATTAAGATCATAATAGTTAAATCATTATATTTATTAACACCTAAATCACGTGGACTACATACCACGATTATGTAGCGTCGCCTGATAAAAGCGACCTCAGATTCGAGTTCCTTGGCCCAGAAAACCCCTGTATAGTGAGTTTCGTTCAAATCGAACAATGTTTGACCATATTTAGGGTTGATTATCCTTCTTCCGTGTAGGTTGAAAATGTCATAATATGTCTATGGGCCTTGACACTCTAAACAAATGAATCGTCTAGGATGGACTAACAAAATCAAGCGATCGCGTTGCTTTTATTTCCAAGGTATGAGGTATGATGACAAAAATAGCCAAAGCCATCTGTAAGTGATTTGATATTGAAATCTATTACTGAAAACTTATGTTTTGAAAACGCAAAAAATGCACGTTTTTTGCCAGTTTTTCACTCACAACTCACGAAAGAAAACTAAAATTAAAATTCCGGCTTGGAGGTGCATTTTCCGACCCTTCAGCACACCTATGTTTAAAATTTCAGATCTCTGCGTTCAGTAGATTTCGCTGGACATCGAGGAGAATTCCTTTTATTAATATAGATAATATGAATTATAATGATATCTTTTCTAATTTGTCAATCATCCATTTAATTTAATCCAAGCCCACCTGATACCACTGGTAACAATACGTTCAGTGAATTTGTCTTGATAATTCTATGTAAAAAGGGATTAAGTATTTTCAAAAACATTTAATTTTTGGCATTTAGAATCAGAATTTTTCAAAATCCTTTCTTAGTGAGCACCTACATTATGAAGCGAAGGTACTGTCAAAATTCCAAGTCTCTACCAGTTATAGTTTGGGCTGTACGTTGATTCCTGTCATTCAGTCAGTCATTCATTCAGTCAGTCAGTCAGAACAAAGCCTTTTATATATATAGGGAAGAGATAGATTATTAATATAATACCAGCTAAAACTTTCATTTTAAAACATTATGAAGGATATTTAAAAGTTACTCATTTCATACACAACGTAGGTTTTAGGGTTTGCCTAGGGAATAATGGGACTTCGAATGAGGCTGACACAACTGAATGCTACTTTGGCAGTATTACCTTCAATAGTCAATGTCCTGGAAATGATCATCCATTTTTATTCCGTGTTTTACAAACTCCAGTTAACGATAGTTTGTTTGAGATTTATGAACCGAAGTACTGCTTGATTAAATTATTACGGTTCGAAGAGCTAAAAATGTAGAGGGGGCCAGAACAAATTTTCGGTTCGATCTCGGCCTATGTCAGTGGTAATTTTTGCGTTCTTAATTTGTCTGTCCCACGTCTCAGATTTACAGGGGTTTAAAAATAACTCCAGCAACACCAAATTCAGGCACACCGGCGACGGTCACAAGCCCAAGTAGGAGTACGCCCAGCGTTTAATAACTATAACAACCTTCAACCAGATCTTCATTTTAAAGTAGAAACTGAAATTGCATACGTTTTATGACACGCTAGATTTATATTAATTTTGCATTTAATTAGGGATGATTACAGATCTATTTAAAGGTATTTAATTAATCTGTATGTCTTTAATTGAACTTCCATCTAATTATGTAAGAAGTTCGGAGGAACCTGTTAATTTTAGAATTCTCGAGACTATGATTCATAAGTAGGCCTACCGGTATTTATAAATGTATTGTTTTTTATGATACAAAACCCAAATATTATCACTTTTTCCATTGAATAATGAGATTTGAGATAACTTATACGTATGAATTTTATTCCATGTATTTTTCACTATTTTTCAACTTTACATAACTTAATATAATAGTACTGTAGTTAGTTAGTTATGTTGGGGACGGACGGAAAATATATCCGGTCCGAGAGGGCAAATGTACGGTATCAGGACCGTGAGGAACAAATGTTGGGTTAAGGTACTTCTCAAATAGGAATAAAATGTTGCTTTTAGGTTTGGAAGGGACTTCAGTCGGAAGTGCATAAGATAGGAAAGATTAGCCACTTCTGAATAGCTAGTGAGGACCAGATTCGAATGAATCAAAATGAGAGCAAATAGACTGTAACCTCAGGACACTGGTATCAGGAATCCACGGACTACTTAAGGAAAACAATTGAAATATGAAATAATCACAACTTACTAGATTCACACACAATAATTATTGAAACTAATTGAAAAGAAACACTGATACATAAGATGCAAGAGTACGTATACACCACGTGTCTGCAAATATTAATTTCTTGAAAACCTTGATAAATAATAGCTTAAAATGCGTAGATTAAATTGCTCTTGAAGTTAACACTAAACTTTTGTATGTAGTTTAGTCGTAAAAGCTGATATAAGCACTGAAACATATAGCGTTGGTTGCACCACTGTTGCGAAATATCAAACTTCTGTAATTCGGAGAATTCACTCGCGAACTTTATGAATTATATGTAATTATGTATGAATAATTACTGAGAGCCACAATTGCGCACAATTGTGACTATTCGCCGCTTTCTAGAGCAAGTTTAATGGATCTTGGTAGAAAAAGCGGGAATGACTCGAGCCTACTAGATACACTGTTATCTGAGTGAGGTCTCGCACAATACTAACTGGCGTGACGCTAAGCCACCACATATAACAAAAGAAATTAGCAAGTCATGCATGATCCCACAATGCCTTGAGGCGGGAATAAAAAGACAATCAAAGCGGGACATTGCAAGCGGACAGTTTGAAACATTCTAAAGTAGAAACATGTTGCTTGCGCGAACATACCGACCCCTTTGAACTATTTAGTTCAACAAAATAGATAAAGAGCAAGCTATGAAAAATACATTCAAATGGATAAATAACATAAAGAAAACACTTATTATATACATCACAATAACACAGTTTATCTCCGAAAAGTAAAACCTTATTGTGTAAGGAGAAAAACCAAAAAACACTTATTACAATGTAACGGTTTGTCTGCACTATAATTGCTTGTAAAACGATAAAGAGATATGAAATATTGATTGCACTGTATTACACTTATTATTGATCTGGCAATGGACATAATTTCACTACTGGGCGCTTGTATTCACCACTAGGAGTGCGAACTGTCGCCACACGAATTAGACCGTCTTCTCCCGGATGCACCTTGGTGATGACGCCTATCTTCCATTGAAGTGGGGCTAAGTTGTCTTCCTTCAGAATGACTAAGATACCTTCTCGCAGATTCTCACTGGAAGATGACCATTTTTGTCGCTGCTGAAATGTATGCAAATACTCGGAAGACCATCTTTTCCATATATGATGCAGATGATTTTGTAGAATTTGCCATTTTTCAAGACATTTTATATCATCTGTGGGAGGATGAGATGGCAGGGAGGTGAGAGGCTCACCGATGAGGAAATGCCCAGGTGAAAGATATGAACAGTCGTTTGGGTCGTCACTAAGACGAACGAGTGGTCTGGAATTCAAACAAGCCTCGATCTGAGTGAGCAGCGTACAAAGCTGTTCAAATGTGAGGATTTGTGCACCCATCGTTCTCCTTAGGTGAAACTTCATAGATTTCACCGCGGCTTCATGTAACCCACCGAAATGCGGGGAAGCAGGTGGAAGAAAATGCCAGTTATAATCATTGGTTGCAGCAAAATCTTGAACTGACTTCTGAAATTCTTCGGATTGTAGTAGAATACGAAGATCTTTCAATTTGTGATTCGTGCCTATGAAATTAGTGCCGTTATCGCTGAAGATATCCTTGCATAGGCCACGACGGGAAGTAAATCTTCTTAGCGCGGCTAAGAAAGCTTCTGATGTGAGGTCTGATACCAATTCAATATGAATGGCTTTAGTTACAAGACATACAAAGATTGCAGCGTATGCCTTGGCAATGATTTTACTTCTAGGCGACCCGTATCTTATGCTGAAGGGACCAGCATAATCTACTGCTGTGCGTAGAAAGGGCCTAACAGGAGTTACTCTGTAGTTAGGAAGATTGCCCATCAGCTGTTGAGCAGATTGTGCCTTTAGTTTATAGCAAGTCAGACACTTGTGTAGAACAGATTTCACCAGTCTGCGCACGCAAGGGATCCAATATGCTTGTCTTAAAGAGGCTATCGTAAGCTGATGTGACGCATGTAGAAGCTTAAAATGTTCATGCTTTACAATTAGAGCAGTTAGATGGTGCTTGCTTGGCAATATGATCTGATGTTTAGCATCATATGCAAGATGAGATTTATCTATGCGACCACCAACTCGTAGAAGACCATTTTCGTCCAGAAATGGTGTTAATGTATGAATAGAACTTTTAGCAGAAGTTTCTTTCTGATTTTTAAGATCTGCAATTTCACTCTTAAAAGATGAATGCTGAGCACTTTTAACACAAGTTTGTAAAGCTTGTTGAAGCTCTTCAGCTGTAATAGGTCCATGATTTTGTTTCATGGCGACATGCAGCAATAAATCTATTCATGTAGCATGTTACTCTTTGCAGGCGTCTGAGATCTGAGAATGTTGTAAGAAAATGTTCTCTCTCCATTGTTGACACCAGACAGACATTTGCAAGTTGTTCTGATGAATCAGGAACAATTAATTGTTGTGGTTGTTTTGGCCAGGATGTCTCTGGTGAAGATAACCAGTTAGGACCGTGCCACCACAAATCGATTTCAGATAACTGCTCACAAGAAATTCCCCTTGAGACGAGATCTGCTGGATTTTCATGTGTGGCAATGTGTCGCCATGTAGCAGTCTCAGAAAGTTCTTGTATCTGTGACACACGATTTGAAACAAAGGTTTTCCACTTTCGTGCATCAGTTTTGAGCCAAGACAGTACCACAGTAGAATCTGACCACAAACAATTTTGTGAAGGTTGTACCCTGAGGTCACTTAGCACTTTGTTGTATAATTTAGCTAGCAGAAGTGCACCACAGAGTTCAAGGCGTGGAATGGTTTGCTTCTTTAGAGGAGAAACCTTAGATTTTGAACATAATAATTGAACAGTAGTTTCACCTTCACTATTTACAGAACGAATATATATACAAGCTCCATACGCCTTCTCGGAGGCGTCACAGAAACCATGTAATTGAATGTCCTGCACTGTACCAGATGTAAGCACATATCTGGGAATACGCAAGGTGTGAATAGTAGCTAATGTTTCACAGATTTCCAGCCATTTCTCCACCAGATGCACAGGTACGGTTTCATCCCAGTCTAATTTCTCAATCCAGAGAGATTGCATAAAGATTTTAGCATTTATGACAATAGGACTAGCCAATCCTAGCGGATCAAAGATAGATGAAATAAGTGAAAGGATATTTCGTTTGGTTAGTTTACCTTGCACATGGGTTTGGAGTGAAGGATGTGATTGGATCTGGAATTTATCATTAACTGGATGCCAAAGTAAGCCTAGGGCATGTATGTTTTCATTGTTATCAAGTGCCAGGGGCAATTGAGTTTCTCGATGTGAAGGAGGTACTGATTCCAATAAAGCTTCATGATTGGAGCACCATTTTCGCAGAGGAAATCCACCACAATTGAGCATATCTGTAAGCTCCCTTTGCAGTTTCAGGGCTTCTTGGATGTCATTGTGGCCTGCTAAACAGTCATCAACATAAAATGATTCCCGTACTGCCTGAGCAGCAAGCGGATACTTCTCTTCTTCTTCTAGCGCAAGCTGATGTAAAGATCTTATGGCCAAAAATGATGCAGATTTGGTACCATAAGTGACAGTAGTTAGAGCGTAGTCTTGTATGGGTTCATTAGGACTTGAACGCCACACAATTCTTTGAAGATTCTGATCATCTATATGCATTCTTACTTGTCTGTACATTTTAGAAATGTCTGCTGAAAATGCATACTTGTAGGTGCGGAACCGAAGTACAATAGATGAAAGATCGTCTTGTATAGTTGGCCCTAGTTTCAAGATGTCGTTCAATGACTTGCCTGAAGACGACTTTGCTGAGGCATCGAATACAACTCGGGTTTTCGTGCTAGTTGAACTAGGCTTTATAACAGCATGATGCGGCAAGTAGTAACACTTCTCTCCAGGCTGAGGAAGTGAAACCTTCTTCATGTGGCCTAGATTTTCATACTCTTCCAGAAATTTGGAATAGTCTTCTTTTAAGCTAGGGTTAGCTTCAAGTTTGCGTTCCAGGTGTCCTAAGCGTTTTATAGCTTGTTGCCTAGATTCGCCCAGAGAATCTACAGGTTGATTCTTGGGGAGTTGCACTACGAATGCACCATCAGTTGCACGAGTGGTGTTTTCTACGTAGTGTTCTTCACATTCACGTTCCTCTTTGGTGTGTACTGCGCTGGGGAAGTCTTCCAGCTCCCAAAATTGCCTTAGTTGCCTGTCCACGTTGTCGACAGTTACAAACAAGTTATGCTGTGAGAACGTCACCTTCTTGTTTTTGATGGCAGACTTAGGAACTGTACCACTGATTATCCAACCAAGTTCGGTGTTGGTCAGAACAGGCTGATTTGGCTTAACTATTCTTTCGTTTGTGATTAATTGGAAGAATAAGTTGGCACCAATTAGCAATTGTACATCACCAGGTACATGGAATTTAGGGTCAGCTAATGGAAGTTCACTGGGAATATTGAATTTGTATGGGTCAATTTGGACAGCAGGAAGCTTATTTACAATGTGAGGTAGAACTAGGCAGTTTAGGTTAGCTTGGAAAGCGTGGATCCTGGATCTCATATTAATAGAGATGCTGTGACCACAAGCTGAGGTGCCATTGATACCTCTTATGTGAGTATCCACTGCGCTAGTTGGTAATTGTAATTTCCTTGCCAAATCTTCCGTGATGAAATTAATCTGACTACCAGAATCAAGCAAAGCTCTGCATTTTACCAGTTTTCCATTTTTGTCTTCTATTTCGACCACTGCAGTTGCAAGAAGAATTTCACATTGGCTAGCCTTTTCTTTTATAGAACAGTAACTAGCTGGAATGTTTGTTGCCGTGCTGGCTGTAGAACTTTCTGAAGAAGGACTCTGTCGAGAAACCTTTTCACTTGAATGTGTGTCATTGTGTAACCATTTACTATGAAAACCTTTCCCACATTTGCAAAACGATTTTAGCTTGCACTGATCTCTTCTGTGGTTAGGAGAGAAGCAGTTAAAACACAAGCGTTTAGATTTAATGACATTCCATCGTTGTGATACACTTAGTTCTTGGAAGTTCTTGCAATTTAATAAATTATGATTATCATCGCAGCATGGGCACGTGTCTTCTTTTGTCGCAACATAAGAATGACGAGTGTGTTTCTCTGACTTCTTCTTCGTACTTTGCTCACCTTTGTGCTTAGATGGGCTGGACGTGTTGTTTACATCTGCCAATACTTCAAGGGAATTTGCCTTAGCTTCTAAAAACTTGATGAGGTCTTGAAGTGGTGTGAAGTTCTGAGAATCAATTCTTCCTTCCCATTCTTTTCGTACGCTCTCACAAAGGCTGTCCAAGATTAACTGCATAAGCATAATATCTTGTAATGGTATCTCTACATGCAAAGCTTCCACAGCATATATGTTGCTTTGGAATTTGTTAAGAATATTACGAAGATCATTCACATTTTCACTCTTCATCGTTGGTAAAGAGAGTAGATTACGTACGTGAGCTGTGGCGATAATTCTTGTATTGTCGTACCTGGAACATATTAGATTCCATGCTACACTGAAATTTTCGCTAGTCACTGGTAGATTTTTTATCAGTGCGTGTGCCTGGCCCTTTAATGATGACAGAAGGTAATGCAATTTCTGTATCGGTTCTAAGGCTGCATTATTGGCTACAAGACTGCCGAACGTGTCTTGGAAATGTTTGAACGTTGTGATGTCCCCAGAGAAGGTTGGAAGCTGTATAGCAGGAAGTTGTATTGGCCTATTGTTGCACTGAGAAACAGCTGACTGACAAGTATGATGTGAATTGGCACTGTTATGAGATCGCTCACTGCCTACTGGACTTATGCTACGAAGTGGCTGTTCATGCTGAACAATGAGCGCACTAAGTTTAGATTTCAACAGATCATAACTACTTCTTATCTCTTCGTCATACTGCATGTGAACTTCGATGTCTTCTTCTTCTACTATTAGCGATTCAATTTCAGCTTGTACAGTTTCATATCTATCAAAAAGATTATTGAGGCTGTCATATTTAACTTTAAGATGAAACACATCAACTTCCTCCTGGAGGCTATCGTAGAATTTCTGAATAAAGGTGATTTTTCTCTTGATGAAACCCCTTTTCTTGATCAGATCCTTGATTTGACTCTCCATGATGATATTATTTGTAACACTTTGAGAACTTTGTAGAGTTGTCACTGCACATGTGATGTTCTGGTGTGATGATCACTGCCTTCTTGAAGTCTTTTGAGCTGTTGTGTTTTCTGTAGTACTGAAGCACTGCCGAATAGATGATACAGAGTTTATGTACTAGAAATCGTAGCTCTTGAATACGCGGATGCCGTCGCGGTTGAGTCTGCATACAATGAACGAGATCGATAAGACGAGACAAACCATAAATATGTGTGTGAATAATGAAATTGTTTCTTTAGTAATCCGGCCCGGAGGACCAAATGTTGGGGACGGACGGAAAATATATCCGGTCCGAGAGGGCAAATGTACGGTATCAGGACCGTGAGGAACAAATGTTGGGTTAAGGTACTTCTCAAATAGGAATAAAATGTTGCTTTTAGGTTTGGAAGGGACTTCAGTCGGAAGTGCATAAGATAGGAAAGATTAGCCACCTCTGAATAGCTAGTGAGGACCAGATTCGAATGAATCAAAATGAGAGCAAATAGACTGTAACCTCAGGACACTGGTATCAGGAATCCACGGACTACTTAAGGAAAACAATTGAAATATGAAATAATCACAACTTACTAGATTCACACACAATAATTATTGAAACTAATTGAAAAGAAACACTGATACATAAGATGCAAGAGTACGTATACACCACGTGTCTGCAAATATTAATTTCTTGAAAACCTTGATAAATAATAGCTTAAAATGCGTAGATTAAATTGCTCTTGAAGTTAACACTAAACTTTTGTATGTAGTTTAGTCGTAAAAGCTGATATAAGCACTGAAACATATAGCGTTGGTTGCACCACTGTTGCGAAATATCAAACTTCTGTAATTCGGAGAATTCACTCGCGAACTTTATGAATTATATGTAATTATGTATGAATAATTACTGAGAGCCACAATTGCGCACAATTGTGACTATTCGCCGCTTTCTAGAGCAAGTTTAATGGATCTTGGTAGAAAAAGCGGGAATGACTCGAGCCTACTAGATACACTGTTATCTGAGTGAGGTCTCGCACAATACTAACTGGCGTGACGCTAAGCCACCACATATAACAAAAGAAATTAGCAAGTCATGCATGATCCCACAATGCCTTGAGGCGGGAATAAAAAGACAATCAAAGCGGGACATTGCAAGCGTACAGTTTGAAACATTCTAAAGTAGAAACATGTTGCTTGCGCGAACAAGTTAGTTAATTAATGTTATTTGAATTATGCATTCCAGCATTATAGTCTATGCGTGGAACTGATGCCAGCACCAAGGGATCTTTTGCTGATTCCTTAGGCCTGGAGGAAGTTTTTTTAATCTGCCATATTATAATATAACTTACGTTAAGTATGAAGTATTTTGTGGCTAACAATTACCTCAGGAAACTTAATAAAAATATTTAATTTCATATTAAGAAGTGTACCCATCTAAACGATATTTTTAATTTCGACCATTCCGCAAACCAGAACTCAAACCATCAACCAACCATTATGTCATCTGCGATCTGCTAGAGGGAGTTACCGACAGGCGAGAGAACAAATAAATGTATTATAGTCTTCGCGCTCAAACGAACCCCACTCGGCTACAAAGCGAGCGGAACGCTTTTAAGTCGGACCACTCCCCTCATCTGGAAAAGATTATTAGGTTCTACCCACCCCTAAATGCTTTTAAGTCGGACCACAAAAGATTATTAGGGTCTACCCACCCCTAAACAAATGCGGTGGTCCCTGCCACCAGGTCAGGCCTTGTTGCAATGTCACTTGTGTTGTTTCTCCAGATTTGTGGAAATCAGCTGCAAGGTTTTTAAACTGTGGCAACAATGCGCATCTTATGCTTAGGCACGCGCAACTTTCCCTTCCTTCCATTTCGGCTTTTCAACCCCAAGATGTTTATGGAGGTGTTTATGGAGGTGTTTATGGAGGGTTTGGTCAGGGTTGGGGTTGAGATACTAAATTAGAGGGTTGCCGCCTGAGGATCCTTTAAAAGCGGTGACTAATACCTGCAATACTGACCTTTCAAAAGACTGTATATATGATACACGTGTCGTATGAATGCAGTAGTATCTATACAACTTGAAGAGTCGCTACCCTAACATTATTTGTAAAACCACAAGAATAAAGTTATTCCCGATAAGTCATAAATCTTTGTTCACGGTGCCTATTGTAATCAGTAATCACTCAAAACAAGCCGCTCAACAGTGTTGAAGGCTTTCCTCATTCCTGCTTGCGGTAAGGATGTCATAAATTTTGTTCAGGGCAGTGCCTTCCTACCATACAACACAAAAGATTGGTTTTCCCTCAAGATGAGCTTGTTGACATAACGTATAGCAATCTAAATTGGGATATATAATAAATGGATGTTTATTTTAATAGATACTATTTAATATTTCATAAATAATAGTTCTACCGGTAGAGTGATACGTTTAGCTAGATTTATCGTATTAAATTATCTTCATTTACGCATCCTATATATTTATTATGCATATTCTTATCATAGGCCTATATAAAATATCATTTTCATCATCATCATAACCGAAAAGGTTGCAACTTCTATTCCCGATGCGGACGTTGGGATTTAGGATTTTAATTTCCCTAAAACAGTAGAACTCCAATTATCCGAACTTCAACTATCCGGATCGCTTTGAGGCCGTATTCAAATGGTTTTTTAAGCAGTAAGCATTGGGAAATCCTCTTTCAGGGCCGATTATTTGGTAAAAGCAACCATTTAGCCGACAAAATCTACAGTTTGTCAGCAATAACAACTGACTCTGACTGACCGATATGTTCAACATGTGACACTTTATGTAAGTAGCCTACAGTACCGTTCAATTTAGTATTTTAAGAAATGACCTTTTCCGAGATTTACCCAATTATTCGGTTAACCGGATCGCGTCCGATCCTAATTAATCTGGATAAATGGAGTTCTACTATACTTTGGCCCTTGTTTCGACTCAACCTATAACGTAAATAAGTATATACTAGGAGTAATTCTGGGTTAAGGAAGGCCGTTGAGTAGGACTGACAGCCTTAAATTGTTCGTGTTTCGAACGTCTTAATACTCTTACTTTATGTCCTTTACTTAGGAACATTGTTTTATAGGATACGTAAATTATTATTTTTTATTTCAGCTGTGTTTATACTCCTTTTCCACTTTTAGCTTCAGGGCTATATCAGGAGTTCGGGATGTGTGTCTGTACTAGGGTTGCCACCTGTCCCGAATTAGGCGGGACATCCCGCATTTTAAGGACATTTTCAGCGTCCCGAATTATGCCTAAGAGGGACGCATTATATTGCGGGACGCCAAATTGTTCCAAAACAAAATATGAGACAGCAATTCTTGGTGGCGTCTTTTGTGAATTTCGTCTCATGGTCAAGATATCGATGTCGTACCATCGTGTTGGCAGCATTGAAATCACCGCCCATGATGTTATTCTTTGCAATTTATTTGTATAAGTCGCGCGGGCAATCTTGGGGTATGTCCGTGATCTGTACAACCAGCGTGCGAGCCATGAACTGGTGATCCGACGGGGAAGTACCGAAAACAGATCATATGACACTCTGCACTGATTTGCCAAGTACAGCTCCTTCTGGAATTATAGCACAGCAAGACGTGTGTAGTGTTATCAGTTGTAATTTGAATCCACGTTCTCTGTGTGTTTTATGTGTTGTTCGTTGAGTAGGAACTAATTAAATATTTATCCTGTTATTCTTAAACCTAGTGGTAAGTCATTATCTAGTCAGAGTCTGGATTGCCAATGTTCATAATTTTTTCGAAACATGTCTATGAGTGTACATTATTTTTGAAATTCTATGAGAAAGCTTTAAGTTCCTTAGAGAAAGTATTTGACTTCACAGAAAACAATCTTATGGAACACTGAAGAACTTGAATCTTAAGAGTTCACTATCTTTCAAACATCTCAAAGACTCTGTGAAGGCACATAATGTAGAATCTGATGTTAATTTGGATGAGTTAGGCCTATATGAGGAATTCTGCTTTAGTTCAGATATGATAAATGCTACTAAAGTGAACTATACAGAAGGAGAAACTAAGTATGAGTATGAAATGGAAGAAAATTATTCACGAGATTGGTAAAGAACAATCTCAAATGCTTTGTTCTAAGCATTCCTGGTAGCAATGCCTTTGTGGAAAGAGTGTTCTCTCTCTTGAATCTAAAATGGACAGAATCCAGAAATAGGTGCTCAGCTGACCTCATAAAGAGTGAAATCATTTCTACAAATGTTACAGATATCTGCAAAGATTATTTAGTGAGGGTGAAACAGAACAAGCAACTATTAGAAGCTGCCAAATCAAACAAGAAATACAACTTCAAGTAATGAATTTGCCCAGGTTTTTTTTATTTTATTGTTTTGCTAATCTTTTCTTTTCTATTCTAATTAGTCTTACTGTTACATAGCCTATTCAGTTTTGGCTTTGTAATATATTCCGTCTTTCAGTTATTAATAAATTGTTCCGTGTACAAATTTAGGTATGAAGATCGGCGATCTGCATATATTCGATAAGTGTCCCTCCTTAGCCTTACCAAAAGGTGGCAACCCTAGACTCTGTACAGTAGGTAGGCCATTGAACTATTGCTTGTCAATTGTTTCTATTGTCGGTGTATTTAATGGAGTAAATTTTAACTGATAGGCGTATTAATTTAAATGGATATAATACAGGATGAAATGGTGAGGATGGTATGTAAATATCCATTTCGGAATTTGGCTTTAAGCCTGGGGAAACCATGAAAAACCCCACGTCAAATTGGCCGGTCACGGGATTTGATCCTGGGACCTCCCGAATGCGAGTCCAAGTCGTTATGAACTCGGCCACCTTGATCGGTCTAAATTAAACATTAATGATTAATAAAATAAAGAAACTCTGCAGAAGACACACAATACATTAAGTAATATCACTATTCACTGAAATGTACGGAATTTAAGTAGACTCTTGTTTTCCGCACTTCAGGCATAATTTTCAGCTTTGTCGAATTGAATCATAATTTTATTCCAGTACAGCATTAACGAACATTTATTCACTCATAACTCTGGACTGCAGTAGCTCTCAGTTGTTTCCTGCCATAAAAATCTGATGTGAAAGTCACATAACTTCCTCTGCCCAAATAAAAGTTAGCAGTACTCACATATCCTTGTAGGCCTACAGAATCGCAAGACAATTTTACGCTAATACGTCTTTCTCACTTCATTCTCATATAGATTAAGAGGCCGTGAAAGAGTGCATATTCAATTGTTCACCACGCAACACAAACTTTCTACAAACAGTGGGTGAACAGTGGGTGGCTTGTAACTACCTTCAGAGAATTTTTTCGAAAAAAAGTTTCAAATAAAAGTTCTAGCTCTCACTATAAGCTACACTTCTGCAAAATTTGAAGAAAATCGTTAGAGCCGTTTTCGAGAAAATCGCGAAAAACGAAAATTTCTTCGTGTAAAGCCCCCATAAAAATAAGAGAAAATAGTCGCCAATCTTAACCTCACATCTTCAGAAGGTACCTGACCCAAATACGAAATTTTGTTTTCATACGATTTTCCGTTTTGGAGCTAGAGTGTTCACAGAGAGACAGACAGACACACAAACATGTTTCCAAAAATAGTATTCTCTGAAGGGTGACTGTAAGCTTGTTTGTAGAAACTCTTGTCTTGCCTGGTGAACAACTCAATACGCGGACATTCACGGCCTCTTAATATAAGTACGTGAAGTGAGAAAGATGTATTGTTGGTCATGCTTACAGTTAAGAATATTTGAGGGGAATATTCGATAAATTTTGGAATTTACTCTTTAAGGCGGCAAGTTCAATAAACGTTTGCAGTCACTTTTTTCTTCTTTTTTTTTTTTTAGTTTGTCCAAAGCCTGCGTTTTTAGTCGCAACAATCAAAGAAGGGGCTACAAGGTATTTATTTATTTATTTATTGTACTAAGAATATTACTGGCTAATGCCCAATTACAATATTCTCGCTTACATTAATACGCCAGATTCAAAAGTTCAAGTGATATTCAAAATAATTAAGCTAACGCTACAACAGTAAGGAAAAAAACACACACAGAAAAGAAAAACAGAAACACAAACAATATGACAATTACACAAGGGAACATAATATGAAAAAACAAATAATAATATAAATAATAATATAATAGTTTTGGAGGAAAATATAGCCTACATATCAGAAAGATTCAAGTAAAGAAAATGACATGGAGCAAAATTTAATAATTATTATTTTAAAATTTTTTTCACATATATTTTTAAACCGCTTATTGTTAGTATTGTTATTGTCCATTTTCTGCAACTGATTGTATAGTCGGAGTACATTATAAAGAGGAGAATTATTATGAGAGTCAGTGTTTACTTTTGGGATGACAAAAAGATTATCCAATTTATGAGATCTATAACGTGGAACAAAAAAATGTATTTTTTTGAGAATATTAATATCATCTATTTAATTATTAATTAATTTGTATAAAAACAACAATGCATGAATATTTCGTCTGTGTGATAATTCAGGGATATTGAAATAGTGTAACATAGTTGAATATGATTCAAATTTAGGATAGTAGTTAAACTGTCTGAAATACGTATATTTTAGAAATTTATTTTGAATGAACTCTATCAATTTCTTGTATTTAATGGTTGTAGTATTCCAAATTAATGAGCAATATTCTAATTTTGATCTGACAATGGTTCTGGATATAATGCAAAGTTTAATGATCATATTTGTTAGATGAATAATTGCCATTTACAGTTCTTTCATTAGTTTTTGTTTGTTTTTGAAAATTGTGTCTGCTAAATGGCGACCACCATGTTGTAGACATTCATATAGTTTTCCGTCGCTCTCGTCGGACATCAGAATGATTGCACCATAATTCACAATGTTCAAAATGGACTGTGCACACTCTTCGGTTTTGGAGACCATGTGCAAGCTACTCCTGGACGATTTCCATTTTGTACGGGTGGAAACGAGTATCCAAATGCAACATCCTTCGAACATTACGGTCTGACAGTCCTAAAGCAGTGGCATGTTGTGCGACGTGAACTTCGGATGACTGATTGACGCAAAGCTTGCACATTTTCTGGCGTACGACCTCATACACTGGATGACCATCAATTCGCTATTAAGAATGAAATAGCGGCAATACCGAACGACATGCTAATGAGAGCGACGAAAAGCTTCAAGACAACGCTACATGAATGTCTACAACATGGTGGTCGCCATTTATCAGACACAATTTTCAAAACAAACAAAAACTAATGAAAGAACTGTAAATGGCAATTATTGATCTAACATATGTGATAATTAAACTTTGCATTACAGTGATGTTTATTATTTTTATATGCATTTCAAAATCTTTAGATTATTCTGCCGGTCCCTGTACAATACCGGGTCTTTAATATTACTTTACTGTAATTTGTATCACCACCAACCAAGTATGCTACACTTTGAAAGTAACAATATATAATTAAGTAATTCATGCAACTTATGTAAAAACTACGTCAGCGTTAGTAAAGATAACGTTTTAAAAATCTAGCAGTAGCATAAATAATTGCGGGCGAAGAGCAGGCACCAGCTAGTACATTCATATACTTTACATTCAAACAGTAATACATTAATATTCTTTGCATTTGGTTAACTTAGATATTTGTTGGGAATTGAGGAGTTGGGAATTTTCGTTAAATAATCTTTTCCTTAACAAGCCTAACTGTGGGATAACCTGACACATAATTATTTTCTTAACTTATTGATATATTACTTTAAGCACATATTTACTAAGCTAGGTTCGCACAGCTTTCGCATGCCAAACGTGAGTTATATTGGATTCAGGATCTGTTAGTAATAAATCTAAGTCATTTTACCCTTTTAAAAATGTCATTCACCTCACCCTTTTCAATCCGCCGGTCTCCTGTAAGGAGCATACAGGTGGTCCAGCGGTCATACCTTATATGAATAGAGAAGGATTTTCCCAGAACAAATTAGCAGGATATAACAATAATAATAACCAGTTCCCTTCCCACTTCGATTGGAAAATCGGAATTTTCCCGAAGTGGGAAAGGAACTGGTTATTATTATTGTTATATTCGTGTTCAGAAGGGTCGAATTATAGGGAACACATGTATGTCAAGTCAGAACAAAATTTTTACTCTATCTAAATACTGTTTTTATATTGTTTCCTCGTTTTCTACAAAAACGTTTGGAAAATTGGAATTTTCTCGAAATACGGAAGGAGCTAATTATTACGTTTGTGATATTCATGTTCAAGTGCATATGCCATATTAAGTTTTCACCTGTGAGCAGAACTGGAATTTTTAACCATCACCTGTGAGTAGAAAGACTTCTTGCGCTGGTTTTGATTTTAAACCTTTAACTACATGTCCCTATTCCAAATTAAACTGTCACCTGTGAGTAGAACGGGCTGTTGCGCTAGTTTTGGTATTAAACCTTTAACTACATGTCCCTATTCCAAATTAAAATGTCACCTGTGAGTAGAACGGGCTGTTGCGCTAGTTTTGATATTAATCCTTTAACTACATGTCGCTATTCCAAATTAAACTGTCACCCGTGAGTAGAACGGGCTGTTGCGCTAGTTTTGGTATTAAACCTTTAACTACATGTCCCTATTCCAAATTAAACTGTCACCTGTGAGTAGAACGTGTTTTTTTAAGTATGCAGCGTTTTCCATTCTGATAGGTTGGCTGTATAGTGGCATTTCATTTGTTGTGTTGGCTATTGTGTTTCACTGCCTCTCTGATGAACATTGACTGATGCACGGTAAAAGTAGTGGAGATAAGCTGCTTTCCTGTGTAGACCCAAGAGCCCTACATGTTCCTGTGTTGTTTCTCGCATTATATAGAGCTATTGTGCGTTTATTTGCATTGAATATTACCGTAACTCTAAATTAAATCAGGTAAACTGATATAAGTTAACAAAGTGCCAGAATGCTTTTGTTGAATCAATTATAATTTGCAAGTATGATATACAGAAAATAAGTTTTTAATCAGATTGAAATGGACCAGTGTAAGCAGAACTACAGATTTGTGATATCTTGATAATCGCGCACTTACATAAAAATAAAAAATAAATTAAAAATCCACGTCAAATCGGCAGACTCCGCGAATTGACCCAGAGACCTCCAAAATACGAGTCCAAGACGTTACCATTCGGTCAACTCAGTCACTATGACGGTTTAGTTTGACAAGCATATGTGAAGGAATAGTGTTATTTGTCAAATCTAAATGTATTGCACCTTGATATTCTTAAAATATAGCATTTCACAAAATTTAGTGGCAAATAACCGTGCTAATTATTTCACGGTATTTACCTGCTGTATATAACTTAACACTATTCATGTAGTACTAAATTTCAACTAGATCAACGAAGAAAAGAAACATCTGACTACATTGCATACAAAGCCCTCAATTATTAAAAATTCGGCCTCGTATCTCAACTGTTTGTTGATAGATAAGTTCGATATGAATTTGATTCGATAAATTCAAGTAATTTTCAGAAATTATATAATTTTTCAAGGGAAGGAATGGTTTGTTTGGATTTTTATTGTCCGCGATATTTCAATAGTTACACTATCAATATTTTACAGCTGGTGCCCGCGGCTTTGCCAGCCATTATCAATTGACTCCAGGATTTAAAAAAAAATTACACTGGCAGTTTATTAAAAATGTTTGTGGTTCAGAGCTATGAAAATTGTTAGTAAAAATAAAGTTAGAATATTTGTTCAGTGTGTTCATTTCACTTAGGCCTTATATAGTAAAGAAACTGTTTTCCTAAGTTTGTACTATTCGTGAAAGTTTCGCTGATAGGTTGGCCTCGAACCAATCAAAATGCTTCGGACTGTCGGAGAACAAAGATTACATTATAATAGATGTGACTGTTAATTATAGTTATTTCGGTACCGGTCAGCGGATTTGGTCCAATATCAACAGGGTTCTTCCCATTAACGTTAAAAATGTGTAGGCTATATCAACATTCATAAAAATCCGATAAAGCTCATTTGAGTTATGGCACGTACAGACACAGGGACAGACAGACAGACAGACGAACAGACATTTTCCGTCCTCCACACAATCTCATATAGTACCATTCTGGCACTTAATAAACATAAATAAATATAAATCTTCTTGTAATTTGGTTACAGAAAGACGGCGTTAACCGTTTGCATTTAACCGTATTTATCAATTAAGTAATTACAAACCTATAATTGAACAACAACATCAATATAGAATAGACACAAATCTGATGAATAAACTAGCATTTACATACAAATTGTTAAGTCATTTTTTTCTTTTAGTTTGTTACTCATTTTTTGGTAGGGCCTATTTTTGGGGTCATTTTATAGCTCATTTTTTAAATATTTAGGTCAAAAAAAGGAACATGATGAACATGAAAATGCATCTTATATGTACAAAAAGGAAATAAGTTACGTATTTTAGGTATATTAACGCGTGGCCTAATCTTAAAATGTAAATTATAATTGGGACTATGAATGAAGAGATAACTCTGTAAAATGTGTACATTTTAAACCTAAGCAATCGGATACCTGACGAAAAATATTTCAAATTAACTTTACAATAATTTTAGGCCCACCCAAGATCTCTACACATTTCGATTCCAGCAAGTCTCTGGTGACAATAGCCCTTTCAGCATAGGCCTACTTTCTCCTATTTCCATTCTCTCACGGATATGAATACGTGTCTGTAGCTATGGGTGATGGTTGCATTGAGTAGAGCTTATGATTTCCAAGGACCGGCGACTTGGTCTTGTGGTTAGCGTCGCTAACTACAGATCCGTCGGGCAGGGTTCGATCCTCGGTACCTCCTCGGATTTTTCTGAGGTAGGGAGGTCTGGCATTCTCGTGAATTACATTGAGGAGGTACTTGATAGAGAAGTATCGCCTCCAGTCATGAAAACCACTATTAACGGCCGTGGGTGTCGGCATGCTGACCATATGCACCCAATCCTGCCGTCAACCTTCGGTTGATGACGCAGCGGTCGGGTGGTAGGCCAAGTCCCTCCGGGGATGTAGCGCCACGGAGTTTAGTTTAGTTCATGATTTCGAAATCATCTGTCACCTGCTATAGAGAGTTTCAAGGTTAGAACGCAGCATTGTTTCTACCGGGCTTTTCCAGGCAATGTTTTAAATATGCTGCCTGGAGACAGTTTGAATGGCAAGATTAGGCCTACATTATTTTCGGAAAAGGTATTTACTGTACTGTAGGTATATTTTCTTTCCGCAGAGTACAGTTTACCTCGTGAAACATAGAGCACGCATTCATCTGAAGGTGAGGCAGATGAAATATTAAGAATGCAGAATTATTATAATTTAACATTATACAGTATCAGTTAAACAAAGACTAAATTATAAACGATTCAAATAATTATATAATAAGTTGCTAAGGGACATTAAATGACTGGCAAAAGCCAATAGCAATTTAGGGTCCAATCTTATTAGGCTACAATATATACATTAATTTCTATCTAAGTTATAATAAGAGGAAGTGTTTGTCTTTCTGTCTGAATGTGCTTGATGCCCAGCAAAGTCTACTGCATGCAGAAATCTGAAATTTTAAACATAGATGAACTTCAGGGTGGCCAAATGAACCTCTAAGCCCGATTTTTAATTTTCGCTTTCGTTCGCGAGTTATGAGTGTAAAACTGGCAGAAAACGAGAATTTTTACCGCTATCCAAACATCAGTTGTCAGTAATGGCTACATTTCATTTCCCAAATCAATTGCAGGTGGCTATGCTGTTTTTTGTCAGAAATTGGAAATAAATGCATCGCGATTTTTTCAATATTTCGCATAGAATTATAGATCGCTTCGAGTCTGTCGGTCTCCTTAGCCGAGGTACTTATTGCTGCCTTAGATCCGTCATGAAGGAGGCTATGGGTTCGACTCCCGCCTCGAGCAAGAGTGTTTGTGTGTAGCCTAATAGGAAACATGGAAAACAAGGAAAACAAAACTTTAAACTAGATAAATAATTCAGAGAAATGTCAAGGCACGCAGACATCTGAAATTTTCAACATAGACGGAACAGTGGTAATGAATGTAGGCCTAAATCGGCAAAGATTGATCCATTTGGACGGAACTCACTATGCAGGGGGTTTCTCTGCCAGGAAACTCGGATCTGAGGTAGTTTTTCCCATCTAATCGTGGAACACACTCCAAAGCCGGATTTTTAGCTGTTTCTTTATAATTCGTTTCATGTATAATGTTTTAATTATTTTACTCTAAATTCTTTAATTAATTATCGTGGGCTAGATCTGAAGAAGTATAATCGTGCCCTATATTCATATCGTGTTGATGGGGCGGTGATCTTCAGTGGATTAACGTGGGGCGATGCCTACAAGAATGCTGATCGCGTATAAATCTGACTGTTCCACTCAAGCGCCCCGAGTTTGATATTGACCAATAGGCCTAACGTTTAGCAATTCCTCGGATATAGACCAATCATACAATCATGGCGTTTTATTATAAAATACTTCTGTAGGAATCGCGAGGATGGCATTTTATCGGGTAAAATGGTCTGTCGTTAAGCCTACTGGACACCAAAGCGTCAATGTGCACTTGTGCACTGATTAATATGTCACACGTTGCCATTAAACTGCACGAAAACAGATTATTTTATAGAACATAACTTGTTTGGAAATTGAAATAATAGAAACGTACATTAATTAAAACACAATTTTGATTCAGTGCAAGCCAGTTCGTGAGCTTCTATTCCGTACTGCTGTTAGTTTATTTGAATAAAGTTAACTATGTCATATGCATCATTCGTAGCCCTGGTTATAACATGGTAACTCGAATCGATTCATGGATGGTTGATTCATAGTAGGCCGTGAACTCGTAGCTGTTCGTTTTGTTTTTATACAACAAAGCAAAGTAATGTCCAACAGAGACAACAATCTGTGGTTCATGAAAGCTTATAGGCCTATATCTAGTAATTATTATTTGTATGAAAAAAATTAATTAACTCTTGGGCCAATCGTCACATTTCCATCCGTTTCATTTTTATTCATGGAATAGTCTTAATAAATCGAACTCGAGTTGACGAGTTTCAACAGATAAATTAGCTCCTGCTGCGCAGTCGCGAATCTATCGATAAACTCGTCAACTCTCTTGAGATTATCTATGATAAAAAAACAAGAATGCAGACCAATTAGCGTGCAATGGTCACGCCTGCTAGAAAGAGGGAAGATATAGGCACGCCTATGTTGACAAGACAGTTTCCGTCCTTGTGCTTCAAGATGGCGGCGAAGCAAGCTGAACTATATTCTACAATTATAAATGACAGTGTTGGCGAGTTTCGTACTTACTCCTCAAAATATCATCTGCAAACAGCTAGATTGTCTACCGCCGTGGGTGCGTTGGTAGCGTGACTGCAAGCCACCTAGGGGGCCCGGGTTCGATTCCCGGGGAATTTACAGAGATTGGCAATTTGAAAACAGTCGGTCTACCTAACCAAGCTTCGTAAACATAATACCTTCACTGTGTGTAGTCTTTCTCTGCTCCCCAAAAAGTTATCCCTAAATTAAATTCAGAGTGGAGTTATGGATAATAGAACAACAATAAAGTAAGTCACAGAACACAGACCTAGATGAGAATGTGTGTATTACTTAACGATAACCTAGAACTAGGCCGGTGTTGTCAGGACGTAATCACCACTAGATAAGCTAGTCCGGTGAATCCAGTAACATCGAATGAAATATGAAGACACAATAATAACAATCCTCTGTCACAACTGAATATTTCACATAAAATATAAATAGAACACATACTATTCGCCATTTCCATGGGCTAATCAAAGCAAGATTATTTAAATCGATCGATAAGGAATCGATAGACCACAGCTATTGCCTTCAGTAGTTAATTAATCGAACACTATGCCAGAATGGTGCTGATCTCTGGTTGTTTGCAATTCCAATCATTTTGCCTCAGATTTGCTAAGTTACAGTTTTCATTGTAACCTTGTACAACTTTGTGTGACCAGCGTTGTAGTCACAGACGAATAGTCCAATACTACAATCTTGTGTTTTGGAAAAAAAATTAAGCAAAAGAGCCCATTTTTTCACTGGTGATAGAAACATTTAGTTGTCTCCGTTATCAGGAAAAATTACACTCTCTCACAGGTAATTTGAGAGGACACCAAGACATTTTATTAGGACTATATAACTAGCTGGTTACCCCTCTTTCATACAAGTAGCCTAAAAAGAATATATATATATTGTATTTTTCTTAGCGTTACGCGAGAAACACTTCGAAGAAGGAGGACAACTTATATGGGCCCGTGGGCTCAAATCCACCCAACAACTAAGTTTGTATATTATTATTATTATTATTATTATTATTATTATTAATATTATAATTATAATTTATTACTATTACTAAAAATCTTAGTTTCCGGAGGTGGGTTGAGAGGCGATGGGCTGACCACCTGTCCCTCTGCCCTCTCTCGGAATATAAGCGTAACAAAATGCACATAGGTAAAAGAAACCTCCAATTGGAGGTAGTGATGAGCAAATGCAAGACCAAGACCAAGACCAAGGCGGTCTTGGTCTTGGTCTTGGTATTGCACTCTCAGTCTTGGTCTTGGTCTTGCATAGGTAACCCTGGTCTTGGTCTTGGTCTCGGTCTTGCATCAGTGGTCTTGGTCTTGGTCTCGGTCTTGCATACTCGGTCTTGGTCTTGTTGCAAGAGTCTTGCAATTTTATTTTATGCATCTTACTGTGATCTATGGCGTTTACATGATTTAAAGTTACACCGATTACATGTGTGTTATTGCTTGCGAAAGTAACGAAAGCTAATTGCTTTTAGTTGCTTTGACTATGTAAAGAGTAAAGTGATGTCACACTGTTTGCCGGAATGTCCATGGTGATATAAGCTAGAACAGTAAACTTTGAGTGTAAGTTTAAATATTCTCTGTTATCCTATTGCAGAACTTTAAACCCAAAATCCACGAGATGCTAACACTATTTGAGAGTGTAAAATTATGAATATTATATTGTAAAGTTTCAAATTGAACGTCTGTGGAGACAAGAAGTAATATTAACAAGATGTGTATGATACATAACGGCTAGATATATAAGTATTCATGAACCACAGATTATTGTCTCTGTTGGACATTACATTATAATATTATAGGAGAAAACTTAGAGCAATCATAGGAGAAAGATTCCATCTGGCGCTGTGAATTGAACTCCGGCTTAGCTCAGTTAGTAGAGCATTGGTGCGAATAGCCAAAGGTCTCATACAATACATAGACCTAATCTTCACACTGATTTAATTCTGTAGTGTGTCTTCCCATATACCCGGAACATATCTTTTCATAAATATGTGACATTTACAGTTTTACCCTTGTAAATCGAAAGCAATTTTATTTATAACGCGTTTCTCCAAACTTACTTGAAACGTGCCTGATTGTTAAACTTAAAGTTTAAGTGTTACTAATTATCATCTCCTTTTCCTTAGATCATAATATACCTTTTACATTGATTGCGCATCTTTCCTTTAACATAATTAGTTCCTTCTGCTACCAAACCCTCTGTCTATTATTTAAAGTCACGTTCAGTCTACCTGGGAAAATACACCCTCGCTTTGAGATCCTCTTTAAGAAATTTGGTTTTCCAAGAACGTGCTTTTTCACAATACGTACGTATTTACCAAGACTTATTCATACCCATCACCATTTTATAATAAAGCAATTACCTTAACTATTCAGTATTCAACTAATTCATTTAATCTACTGTACTTAATCATTATTACCATCAAAAATCACCTTCTATCTAATAAATTCCATATCAATTTTATATGTGAGAGTAGGCTATGAATATTAATGATAGGTGTAAAAAAGGATATCATCGTTAATGAAATAGGCTACTGAGCATGTTAATAGGAGTTTTAAGTTACAGGGACTGATTGAAGTTTCAAACCCTCAGTCATAGGTCGCACCATGGCTGAGTGGATAGACCGTTCGCCCTCCACCGCTGGGACCCGGGATCGGATCTCGATGGATCAATGTGAAATTTGTGATGGACAAAGTGGGGTCGGGGCAGATTTTCTCGGGGTGCTCCTGTTTCCCCTGGCATATCTCATTCCATCGTTGCTCCATTCATCATAGTATGACCATTTGGTTGTAATAACGAATTATTATAGATCCTCAGTCATAGCTTTCTTTTAACCCAGTGAGAGGTTAGAGAAACTAGTTATTGAATAACTGTATGGCAGAATTTATTTATATTGTACGCAAAATGAAATTTCATATATGGCTTAGGGCCTTTGTTACATCTGTTTGCCTTTCGTACCATAATACTAGAGAACTATTGCAATTAAACATTTTAAAAATGAATATGGAGTGTTTATCGTGAATTTAACTCCCACCAATTGAAGGAACTAGCTGTCTGGAATGCCATTCAGGGAAATCCGTCAGATTAATTGTTAGTTTTCATTGCAGTAATTTGTTTATCGTAATGGTGAGAGAGGTTGTATACAGATTTCATATTTGAAATTTCAGATTTGAATGGTGCGCTCGTTTTACTTTCTCGCTTATACGGAGTATAGAGAAAGTATTGTGATCGTGACAAAAAATCGAAGTTGAGTTAACACCGGGAGAGCACGTTTCACGATGCCTAGAAACCGAAAAAAGTATTTTTGGAATGACGTCTGTCCGTCTGTCTGTCCGTCTGTCCGTCTGTCCGTCTGTGGACAAGCACAGCGGGTAAACGGCTCGTTGTATTTACATAATTTTTTGAAATAAGGACTTTTTCGAAATTTTGTCGAACCGCCCAGAAATTTAACTTTACAACTGAAATATTAAGGGGACTTTTCATGAAAACTTTTTCAAAATTTTTGATTTTTGAAAAAATGGCTCTAACGATTTTAATAAAAATTTAAAATTGGAAACTCTTATCTATGAGTAATAAAATGGCTATATCTGTATTTCTGCAAAAATGACTTAAGGGGTACTTTATTCGTATCCATTTTCAGTTTTTCTAGATTATATCCATTACAGTAAGTGATACATGAAAACTTACCACAGTAAAGTTGTAGAGAAAATTAAAATGAACATTTTGTGTTTAAAACATTTCTTTATACAATTAATAGATATCAAGATAAAAACGAAATAAGTACAGCTTAAATGCGAATTTCAGAACATACATATCAATTAAAATATGAATGGCATTTTGTTGCCACTAGCAACAAGAAAACTATAGGCCTAATGTACTTATTGTTGTGAAATGCAATCAGTTTAGCTCAGTCGCATTGAACACACTAAACCAATTACAGCGATGTGGTAGGCCTATGGGCTAACAGGGAAGAGGTCCTGAGTTCAAATCAAACCTCGTGGCCGCCCAAATTGACTTGGGTTTTTCATGGTTACCTCGTTCGCAAAAGCAAATGCCGGGTTTGCAGGACTTGCTTAGTTTCCATAACTCATCGCCGCTACGTCACTGGATATTATAATCGTTTAAACTGAATGCCACATACGAAGACATCACTAAACAATAGAAACAGATGACGCGAGTGAGTTGTTACAATAGACTAATAGTTCACGCAAACATACTAAACACATTACATGACCTACAATGCAGTTAAAGCGTGCAATATAACCTAAGTAGTAATAGCAGTAGGACTGCTGGCGTGGTCTTGTGGTTAGCTTCAGATCCGTCGGTCCGGGTTCGATCCCCGGTACATCCTTGGATTTTTCTGAGGTTGAGGGGTCTGGTAGGGGTACACTTCCTCGTGATTCAAATTGAGGAGCTACTTGATAGAGAAGTAGCGGCTCCGGTCATGGAAACCACCATTAACGGTCGTGGGGGTCGGCATGCTGACCACATGCCCCAACCCTGCCATCTGCCTGTGGTAGATGACACACCGGTCGGTTGGTAGACCAAATCCCTAAAGGAATGTAGTGCCACGGAGTTTAGTTTTAGTTTTAGTAGCCTATAGCGAAATTCAAATATAAGTCGCCCCTTAAGCTCCGTCCATTCGATATTCACATTTGCATGGACTGTGATGTATTTTGTTTCTACGCGAAGCAGAGTGACCAACTGACCTTGTATTGGTGGGTGGGTTGGGTGGGGCCGATTTATCCCAAGGTGCGACTTATATTTGAATTTTCCCATAGTAATACTAGTAGTACTAATAATAAGCAGTTTTACTGTCATTCATTATTATTATTAGCCTATTATTTCACGGTAAAAGTATTAAACATGAAGATCGACTCTGATGGTTTCCGTTCTAGATACTTCTTAGTTTTATGAAAATGTAATAAATAAAATTTAATTGTCTTTTTAATTTAATTTTTTCTGTGCTAGCTTTTAACACGTATATGCGAGAAAGTTTGTGCAACGTATTTTTGCACCATTTATTTGTATACGGACAGTGTTACGGACCGGGTCTGCTCTCATTGGTTACCGCACGATGAAGCAACCTCTATATTATAGGCCCACTAGCCTTGGGACTACCCGGCTAGCGACTCTGCGGCGCCTTTGAGTAGCGGTCGCTGCATACACAACGGGGCTTTATAAAACTTTTTCAAATGCAAGACTGCAAGAGTCTTGCAGTTAGGTCTTGTTCTTGCCAGAGTCTTGCAGGGTTGGTCTTGGTCTTGGTCTCGGTCTTGCATGGTCGGTCTTGGTCTTGGTCTTGCTAACGCTGATGCGGTCTTGGTCTTGGTCTCGGTCTTGCATTTTCTGCAAGACCAAGACCAAGACTGCAAGACCAAGACTGGTCTCGCTCATCACTAATTGGAGGCCCTTCGCCCCAACATAGGGAATATAGGAAACCATACTCAGATTACTAAAAACCATGTTTATTTGTTGATTCCTTGTCACCTACGCTAACTACAAGACCACGCCGGCGGTCCGTATAATATATTTAAATACATAATATACCTACAATACATTATGCAATATTATGATATTCAGGAAGGACATTTAAACAAAGAGCTTCATTTTTATGAAATCGTAGAAAGTGACACTCTTCTTGTAAATTGGTTGTAAGAATGAAGAGAAAGTAGATACCACAGTGAATCGCACCCCCTAAGGATACTCAACCAAGTAGAATCTTATGTAATGCATTCACGTAACTTTCATTACCCTAAGCATGGGCAAAACATCTTTCTCACATCACATTCTGATATAAAATAAGAGGCCTCGTCGCAAGCAGTTCGTATTCAGTTGTTTCAACCTAAGGCAAAGCAGGGAAGACTGAGATTGTACAATACAGTTCAATATTTTATTCAAGCCTTGAGGAAGAGAGAATTTTTACGAAAAAAGTTGAAATTAAAGTTTTGGCGTAGGCTACAAGTTACGTACAAAATTTAAACAAAATCGTCAGAGTCGTTTTCGAGAAAATGGCATGTAACGTAACATTAAAAATAAGTGAAAGTCGATGACAATCTTCGTGTCACATGCCCAAAATACACCTAACCAGATACAAAACATGGGTTTCTATAAGATGTTTCGTTCTCGAGCTAGGCTGTTCACTGACACCTTTCAGAAAATAGCAGTGTATTTATGTTAAGAGCTCTACTTTGAATTTCAGTACCAATGGAACAGGCAGAAGTAAACATGTTAATAAACTAAACTAAACTCCGTGGCGCTACATCCCTGAAGGGATAAGACCTCCACCCGACAGCTGAGTTATATATTTATGAATCAATATGTCACATCATTACAAATTTAAATTCATTCTTAGTGAATGCAGATGACCATTCTTATCATACAGGGTGAAAAATTGATATTTATAAACCTCACTGTAATAGGCCTACCACTTTGTGTCAAATCAGCTTCATTACTAGTCTCCAAATGTAGGCCTATAACACTTTGCCAGGTCACCTCAAAGAAATATCGGTTCTCCATAAATTTAAAAGGGGCTTACTATCTTTTTGGTTGGAACACTGTTTTTATACAAATAATGAATGTTTTTATGAATGCCAACAATTTACAACGTAGGCTAGGGTATTCAAACAGTGTTCTTTGTTTCCTTGTCTCATGTTCCCAAGACATCGGCCAGTTCTGCGCGGATAAATTAACCAAGCTAACCTAAACTATTCTACTATGTTGCTAATTGTATATTGCCATTCCGTTTTTAACATCATTTTATAATTGTAAACATATAATATATAGTAGAAACTGTTCTCGGGTTAATATAAAATATAATTTTTTTTTTTTAATTGTTTTGACGCGTCCCATAACATGTAGGCTACATGTTCACGTGGACTAAATAAATCGTATCTTATCTAAATAAAGAAAACAAAAAAAAAGATCTTCACTCCTCGTTCCATCATTCGTTTGTTGGTAAGTCCTGGCGCTCAAGTTTTGAATTGTTCAATAAACTTGGTAATGTCGTTTTTATCAGTAATTTCTAGTGACGTACACTTGTTCGATTAATGTAGTCTACTTTGGTAGAAATTAGTTAATAACGATCTTGTAAGCAGGCAGTGATGTATTTATAATCAATAAGAATATTCGTCTTCACACATTTTTTGTAAGTAAAAACTTACTTTACTTACTTACAAAAAGTCTGATGTGAAAGTCACATAACTTAGTCTGCCCAAATTAAAGTTAGCAGTATTCACATTTTCTTGTACAGAAACGCAAGACACAATTTTACGCTAATTATATAGTAAATAGGCCTACCTGATAACCTCTTCTTTGAAAATGATGCTGTGTCCTGCAAAATCGCACAATACGTACCATTTATAATGCCAAGCCTCTCGATTCCTGCAAACCTTTATTTCAAACCCACAAGATCCTCCAACTACCATGTATCATTATTTTTGAAGCCGCCCCTGTTTGCTTATTCTCATGGACTCCTGGACTTTTCAGTTCGCGGACACCTTGAAAAAAAATCAAAATTTCGCGGACCCCCTCTGGGTTTTGGGAAAAAAAAACTAAAATGCTTTGATTCAAATGTATTAATCTAGGAGGTGCCCGCGGCTTCGCCCACGATAATTAATTGAAAAATTAAAAATTAATAGTATAATAATTACTAAAGCATTATATTTATTAACACTTGCACGCGAATCATTCTTAAACTAAACCATTAATAACACAAGTCAACAGCCAAAATGTATTTGAGATAAAATTAACCATACATTACCAATTTGGGGTCGCTAAGCACGAAAATGACATCCATTTTTGTCTATTAGTTCTCATTTCTACAATACACAGGTCGGGTTGTTTTACTAAAAACAGTATTTTAGCCGAGTAACTTTGTTTGGAACAGACTGTTCCGGAAATTTAAGGGTGAATTTATGGCTCTAGCAGATACGTTCAACCCTCAAACTGATATTCCTTTATAAATTCAGTTCATTTTTTTGCTTTGTGAGTGAGAAAACTGTCTATCAGTGTGCTTTTAAATAGTTGAAATAGGGAGTGGTTTAATTGTTATTGAGAGTGATTATAATTATAATTATAAAATAACAAATATGCATATATATTATCCTTTCTGTAATAGAATTGGCATGGAAGATACAGAATGCTGCGTAAGTGTGTTAACAACACAAATAACTTTTGTTTTATCTGTGGAGAGGTGACTTTTAAATCGCAAAAGGCACGGTTAACTCCTATTGTTAAAAAAAACCTTTTCTTCTTTATTTTGGTTGCAAGGTTGGTGATCAGGACAAATCGTTTGCACCCCATATTTGTTGTCGTACTTGTTCCACAAACCTTCGCAAGTGGTGAAACCGAACATTTCCTCATACGAACCGGCCTTTTTCCCCTATATTATAGTAAAATTCCTCAACTTCAAACATCAATAACTCAATAAATAAAATAATGACAATAAAACAAATTATACCAATAGAAAGAGAGAAACACCCCCTTCAATTTCATATACCACACTAAACTTTTAATTAACCCCTTTAATCATTTTAATCGGACATTATAATTAACTTCCATAGTTTTAATCCGACAGACTTGAGACTTAGATCATTCGATTCAGCTAAAATCAGCCCACAAAATGGAAATAGTATTAACTCTGATAGCCTTCAGCTATCACAGTTATTATCACAGATATATTTAGTAGGAGTAGACTTCCTGTATGACAGACATTCTGACGACTAGGTCGAGATGTCACATAAAATTAATGACCCAACGAACATTAACGCATTTTAACCGAAGAAAGATTCAAACAAGCTAGCAGAAAACCAAGATCTCCTCCAATTAAGTAAAACCCTAGGTTGAAACCATCCAATAGCAACAATTCACCCCTCCACCTACCCAGGAGATATTATCAAAGAGCCCCGAAGTCACAGCATCTTTTTGGATCAGGAGACAGACGACGAATCTACGACACTAAGACAGAGCCTTCAGCTAACTTTTATAACATGGACTAAACTACAATATTCTATAAATATTCAACTTCAAAGATATCGAATCCGCGCATTATAAATAGATCAATTTAGTATAATATAACATCGCCGCGCGTCAGTATTAACCTACGGAAGTAGAGATTGTATAAGTGATTTTTGTTAAAGTAATTAAACTTAAAACGTACCCGGTGCATAACTAGTAAAGTTGCCCGCGAGATAAAAAGGAAGTATTAATAATCCGCGCCATATAAATAGAATCGACGGAATAATTATTGTGAATAGTGAAGAAGCGCGTAAGAAGTGAATATTATCATAGTCTTAGACATTGCAACAACAACTTATAATTACTACGACTAAAATTACATCACCCCTTGGACTTACATCATCTTATGAAAAGACTCAATAATACAACTATTACCTTTCAGAACAAACCTTGTTATTTAGAATATAGATTGAAATAGAAAAGATCATAAACATTTTATTTCACCTAATACATCCCGATTTGCCTATTCGTTCCCTCGGACAATTTCTCTAGCCACCGACCCGTTATTAAGAATCTCGTGCATAAATCTATCAACTGAGCTACTAGCCGGCAATAACCCCTTTTCGACAACCAGAATCGCCCAACACCAGTACTCCCCGGTAGGACTGTGGTATAAATGATCTCCCAACTTGGCGACAACTAACCCGAATTAAAGTACAGCTATAAAATGGCACTCAACTCTTTTAAATCAACTAAAGTACAGCTATAAAATGGCTACCAACGTGGTTGCTTGAATTTGAAATTCCCGAGGAACGAGTAACAAAAACACTTTAAATTTTCGATATAGTAAAACCTCAGAAACAAACACAAATTAAAACAGTTCAAATCAGTGTTAAAAAAAAAAAAATTTAAATAGAATCAGTGCAACATCATCTGGATTACCACAACATCAAAGCCCTCCAACTGGATTTACATTTACATCAATTACCCTCAACAACAGGATCTTCAACAACTGGACCCCGGATCAACCCCCAACAGCTGGACACCTGTAGCAACAAAAGGGTATCGTTATCCAAACTTATAGGTCGAATCCGGAATTTTGCTTCTATTATTAAAGTAAAATCTTAAGCAATTTTTATTCAATTTGCATTGTAATTTTGTCATTTAATTTTTGTTAATTTTTATTTTAATTTTCAAATTTTTATTAATTAAGTAACTTAAATTAATTTTTCAAATTTTTATGAGATTGAGAAGCCACAAAAAGTTTCATACCATGAAGCAAAATTCAGGAACTCGGACATTATATTCAGATTCGAATACTCCTCACAGTGAAAGTGAAAATCCACCAAATTGTACCGAAAATAACAATGTGAACCCACATGAACAAGAAAGTGATCTTGCGGTCAGTTCCACGCCTCTTACAGACGACACACCGGACCCAATAAGCTCTCCCTCAGAGAATAACAATACGCAACCTGCTGCTACACCGAACACCATAAATCTTTCACAAGACACGCTAAACCCTAATACTGAATTTTTACTACAGTTACAAGCCATGATCGCAGGAATCTCAAACCAGCTGTCTTCACAAATCACGGAGCTAGCTACACAAAACTCCACTTTAAATGATAATATGAATTCTATGAATTCACAGATTTCAACACTAAACACCACACTAAATAATCAGAACCAAGAACTAAGGAATGAAATGAATACCAACATGGCTACAGTGAACACAACACTTAAAGATAAAATCACCACACTGAATACACAATTAAGAGCAGACATGACACAACAAACCTCAGAATTTAAATCTTTAATCAACGAACACAGAACTCACGTTACTACGGAGTTGCAAAATATGGACTCCCGCGTAACTACACAAATAGCCAACACCGAACAAGTGCTCACCAGCCAGGTGGACTCCGTTCGAGCACAGGTTGGTACTATAGAAAGAAACACAGTGAATAACTCCACGAGGTTAATTTCCCTCCAGTCCGAAATTGACAGGCTCCAACAAAAAGTCCATGAACAGGAAACCATTATTGACCAATCAAGGGAAAATGCAATAATGCCCCATGCCTGTAATGCCCCCTCTACCTCAGCCTCTACGTCATCAACCTTACCTGATCCAGTGCCAAATGTACCCGAAGTACCAGAACCCTCTGTACCTATGCAAAGAATGAACAATGGGTTGGACCAGCGAGTTGCCAGTTCTAGCCGCGAGGCCCCACAAATTCCCATTAACAATTTTTCATTAAATAATTCTGACTTTCCGCTTCCTTGCTTTGAAGAGACAATTAAAACTAACCCAGTAAGATACTTAAAAGATCTCAAGACATATTTCACTCTACGAGGTGTCCCTGAACATTTGAAACTAATTTTCGTGGCGCAATCACTAAAAGGAACAGCAGCTCGATGGTTACAAGTCATCAACCCAGATAATCAGCTGTCCATTAGTCAGTTCGAGGAAATGTTTTTATCAGAGTTCTGGGGCGAAACAGATCAACTTCGTTTGAGAGCGAGAATATTTCACGGGAAATATGATAGAAGCCAAGGACAATCGTATCTCGAGTACTTTATCTCATTATGCGAGAGTAGGCAATTACTCAAGCCTGAGATAAAGGAGATAGATTTCCTTAATGCCCTTCACTCACACTTCCCTTCAATGGTACGAAATTGCCTCATAATTGCCTCTCCCCAGTCCACCACTGACATGTTAAAATTATGGAAATCCATGCAGGATACTTCCTACCAATCTAACAAACAAAACGCCCCCATAGTGTCTGCAAATCAAATGCACAGAAAGAATATCAACTTAGTGCAAACCGCCCTTAACCACACTCCTTTTGAAAACGGGTTGCGATCACCCAACCCTTCTAAATCACCTGACAACACTGAAAATAGACAATATGATGGTAAAAACAACAATGAGTTTCGACACCCTGACTATTATTGGCCACAAACTGAATTTTCGAGAAATTCTAGGAGTAATTGGAGAACCAGAGGTTATCGTTTCCGCCCCTATGGCAATGGCAGATATAACAATAGCTACCGAGGACAATATAGGCATAACTATGCTAGTTCTCGACCTAACTGGTTCAACCGAACCCAATACAACCAAGGCTACTTCAGACCTTACTATAGAGGTAGAAACAATTACAGGTACGCCCATAGTAATAATAATCAATACACAAGAAACAACTCATACGACCATGCTAGAAATAGACCCAACAACAATGACCAGGATAATCAGGAACAAAGAACGCAGTCTCCCACTCCCACCGTGACTTTACAAGAGTGAGGGGTCAACACACTCTTCCTGTGGTAACCCTTGCAACCCTTTCAAAAAAAAAAAATAATAATAATAATAAAAAAAATATAAATTTCAATTTGACGACTTTATTTGGCTACCGTTCAGAACGAGTTGCAGGAACTACAAATACCACCTTCTAGCCCACCAGGTGAAGCTAATAAGCAAAGCACGTTAGCTACTTACAACGGAATTATATATAAATTCTGTGGCAAAGAAAATCCCGCTTGGAGACCTTACATCCCCCAATCTCTTGAAACTGATATTATAGCAAGCTATCACGAAAACCTTGCGCATAGTGGAACCGAAAAAATTATCGATTTTATTAGTGAGCATTTCTACATAAAACAACTTGGACGTAAGATTAGAATTTACATAAAAAATTGTCACCTATGCCAAGTAGGCAAGAGTAAGAACACAGCCTATGAAGTGTCAATAAATATTTAAAGCCCATCCAAGCCATACTTAACGAAACAAAACATCACGTTACGAAGGAAATTCCCTTAGAAGTAGTAACACATTGTAAAGTGAACCCTCTTTTCAAGAACACCCCCCCTGTGTTACCGACCTGCAATAAATCAGACTTGGACATATGCAATGCTATCCTTAAACGCCTACAGAGCAAGTGGTTGAAAAGAAGGCGACAACCCAGACGCCCTCGTCCTATATGGGATCCTTTGCCGGGAGATTATGTATTGCTTAAATCACATATAATTTCAAGTGCATTACACAATCGCCAGAAGAAATTCAGTCTCCTTTATTCTGGACCATTTCAGGTAAAAGCAAAATTTAGTACTGATACCTATCAACTCACCCATATAGAGAATCCAAAGAAAATTCTCGGCAAGTATAGAAAACATTTGTTAAAGCCCTATCATGTAATGGCTAGCAAGCCTTAGCCTGGTATTTGGATTGGAAGAAAAAGGAAGTGTAAATATAAGATGACTGGATCTGAAAAAGGATTGAATTGGACTGACTATGTAAAATAATTAGAGTGATTCCTACTTCACAAATTAATGTTTTACCTGACATCTAAGGATGAATGTACAATTTACGGTTGAGTGACTATAGTCTTTAATTAATTTGCTGAAAGACAATTCTCCGATACGAGGCTTATTATATCAAATATGATGAGTATTCGCAGCAAATTAATCCACTACAAATACAAGTGCACTGTATTATTTTTGTAGTGATCTCAATGTGTAAATAGATAATTTTAAGTTATAAGGCTACCTCCCCTCTAAATTCAATGCTGAAGAGATAAAACATTCATTTGACCAAAGGAATCACACTATTATTTGACTTAATGATTAATTAGACACAACCATTTTCGGCTCATTTTTAATTTTATTTATTGGAATAGTATATAACATAATATGAACAAAATTTTAAATTTTTCAAAAAAAAAAAAAAAAAAAAAAATTATTTTACATACAAAAGTATGGACAGCACATATTATCAACCCTTTCCCGAAAATTAACCAAGTAAAGTTATTTTAGAAGTGAAGAAAATATGGTAAGAGTGAACAATGAATATGCTAAGAATATTGAAAAAGTGTATGCAAACAAGGTAAGATATTAATAAATTACGTATACGAGAAAAGCATTGAAAAAATATGATGAAAAAGAATAAAATAGGAAAGTCAAGCAAAGAATAATAATGTATACCGTATAAAATTACGATGAAAATATGTAGCGACGAAATATGTGACATAAGTGAATGAAATATGATGATAAGTGAGATAAAGATTGATATTGAAAGAAATGAATAAGTTGATAGAAACAGATAAAGGATATTGGAAGTAATGAAAGGTAACATAGCAAAAAGTACTTACAAGGTGAAATTGGAATAGGAGTATAATATGTGAAATCTGGATATAATTTAAGAGTTATTTAAGACCATAATAAGGAAAGGAAAGCGTACCCCAACGTTTCACTTCAATTAAGCATCAGCATCAAAATTCAGAAGAATGAAGATAAAATTAATAAGACTAGGTTATGAACACAAACTTTAATCATAGTGTGTATTTTATTGATAAGATATAATGAATATTTTTATGATTTACTAGTGTAACAGAAGGACAATGGACTGAATACAATATGTACGACGAATAATAAGAAGACAGACTACGTTAAGGTAAAATAGTATTGTAAAATTGCATTTTATTGTTTATGAATTTATGTATGTGTATGTATAATTAACTAAAGAGTCAAGGTGATGTAAGGACACTAATTACTGAGAAAAACGTATCAAACAAAGATAATTAATTAAGAAATAATATCACAAAACGATATCAAAACAAATTAAAAAAAAAAAAAAAAAAAAAAACCGAAATTAAAACAAGACAGAGGTCTATTTAGGACTTTGAAAACGGGTATTATAATGACTGTAAAATCTCGCTCGTATTATTCTTGATCACCCTAATATATCGCGTGATTTTCCACTCATTATGCGATCATATGAAACCGAACATTTCCTCATACGAACCGGCCTTTTTCCCCTATATTATAGTAAAATTCCTCAACTTCAAACATCAATAACTCAATAAATAAAATAATGACAATAAAACAAATTATACCAATAGAAAGAGAGAAACACCCCCTTCAATTTCATATACTACACTAAACTTTTAATTAACCCCTTTAATCATTTTAATCGGACATTATAATTAACTTCCATAGTTTTAATCCGACAGACTTGAGACTTAGATCATTCGATTCAGCTAAAATCAGCCCACAAAATGGAAATAGTATTAACTCTGATAGCCTTCAGCTATCACAGTTATTATCACAGATATATTTAGTAGGAGGAGACTTCCTGTATGACAGACATTCTGACGACTAGGTCGAGATGTCACATAAAATTAATGACCCAACGAACATTAACGCATTTTAACCGAAGAAAGATTCAAACAAGCTAGCAGAAAACCAAGATCTCCTCCAATTAAGTGAAACCCTAGGTTGAAACCATCCAATAGCAACAATTCACCCCTCCACCTACCCAGGAGATATTATCAAAGAGCCCCGAAGTCACAGCATCTTTTTGGATCAGGAGACAGACGACGAATCTACGACACTAAGACAGAGCCTTCAGCTAACTTTTATAACATGGACTAAACTACAATATTCTATAAATATTCAACTTCAAAGATATCGAATCCGCGCATTATAAATAGATCAATTTAGTATAATATAACATCGCCGCGCGTCAGTATTAACCTACGGAAGTAGAGATTGTATAAGTGATTTTTGTTAAAGTAATTAAACTTAAAACGTACCCGGTGCATAACTAGTAAAGTTGCCCGCGAGATAAAAAGGAAGTATTAATAATCCGCGCCATATAAATAGAATCGACGGAATAATTATTGTGAATAGTGAAGAAGCGCGTAAGAAGTGAATATTATCATAGTCTTAGACATTGCAACAACAACTTATAATTACTACGACTAAAATTACATCACCCCTTGGACTTACATCATCTTATGAAAAGACTCAATAATACAACTATTACCTTTCAGAACAAACCTTGTTATTTAGAATATAGATTGAAATAGAAAAGATCATAAACATTTTATTTCACCTAATACATCCCGATTTGCGTATTCGTTCCCTCGGACAATTTCTCTAGCCACCGACCCGTTATTAAGAATCTCGTGCATAAATCTATCAACTGAGCTACTAGCCGGCAATAACCCCTTTTCGACAACCAGAATCGCCCAACACCAGTACTCCCCGGTAGGACTGTGGTATAAATGATCTCCCAACTTGGCGACAACTAACCCGAATTAAAGTACAGCTATAAAATGGCACCCAACTCTTTTAAATCAACTAAAGTACAGCTATAGTGGCTATATGGAAATGGGAGATATGAATTTTGCTATACCAATGGAAACAGGGTTGTACGAATATTGTTGCTTTTTATGTGAATAAGATAGTCGTGCGAAGGACAAACACTATGGAACAAAGCAATGGCCTCTCAGACAAAACTTAGAACCAGGTATTAAAAACATTGTTTGCAGACCACTGGTTGAAAAGACTGAAATAACATTACCTGCGTTGTACATTAAGTTGGGACTAATGAAAAACTTTGTAAATGGTATGAATCAAAACGGAGAAGCATTTAGGTATCTCTTCCGTAAATTTCCACGATTAAGTGAATCTTAAATCGGAGAGAGAATATTCATAGGTCCTCAAATAAGAAAACTAATGGCTCATGAACATTTTCATGGACTTCTAACAGGCAAGGAGAAAACTGCATGGGTAGCGTTCACTAGGGTTGTACTTAATTTCCTTGGCAACAAAAGGGGGTCTAATTACAGAACATTAGTGGACAATATGTTGATGGCTTATAATAGAATGGGGTGCAACATGTCTCTCAAGATGCATTTCCTTCACTCTCACCTGGTCTTCTTCTCTGAGAATCTTAGAGCAGTAAGCGACGAGCATCGTGAACGTTTCCACCAAGACATCGCTATTCTAGAACGATGTTATCAGGGGAAATGGAACACGTCTATGATTGCTGACTACTACTGGTCTATAGTAAGAGATGCTCCTAAGTTAAAGTACACTCGAAAAGCCAAAAGTCCTCGTTTATGAGGTATGTGACTAAAGATTACGCATATTTTCTTGCGCGAACAACAATGAAGGCTATATAGCCGATATCTTCTAAACGAGAACTAATAAAAAAATTACTGCCATTTTCGAATTTAGTAGGCCAAATTACATAGGATTTGATACATTTTATTTCGGATACAAAAAACTTTTTTAATTTTGTTGACTTGTGTAATTAATGAAACAGCTAAAATTCCGGCTTTAGAGTACATTCCACGATTAGAAATCGCCACCTGGGAAACGATCTCAGATTCGATTATGCAGTTCCAAAGATAACTGTGAACCACTGCCTTCTAAATTGAATAATTCTCGTGCGTAATTCTCGAGACGGCGGTGGATAATACGTATCGTTTCTCAACTGTTTGTTGACAGATGAATGTGATGTGAATTTTATTTGATAAATCCAGTGTAATTTTCAGAAATTATATAATTTTTCAAGAGATGGAGTGATTGATTTGGATTCTTACTGTCCACGATACTTCGAGGATTAAACTATCAATATATTAAACCTGATGCCCGCGGCTCCCACCCGCCATTATTAATTGACTCCAGGATTTTCAAGAAATTCACACTGGCAGTGTATTAAAAAGGTTTGTGGTTCAGAGCTATGAAAATTGTAAGTAATAATAAAATTAGAATATTTGTTCATTGTGTTCATTTCACTTAGGACTTATGTAGGCTAATAAAGAAACGGTTTTACTAATTTTTTAGGCGTCATGAAAGTTTGCACTGCGAGAGACGAACATCGCCGAGTATACCCGATGTCTCACGAAGCGGGCGAGCGAGCAAGCACGCTATTTAGGGCCGTTGAATTGTATAAGAGTAGATTCAATAGACAAAATAACAATATCAATAGTAACAAACAGAGTTTACTCCTTGTTGTGAACAGTGAAGCTGCTTTATAAGAGATGTAACTTAGGCCTAATTTGATAAAATTACGAGATATCCTATTTCTTCTTAAACCGCCTGCGGACCCCCCGAAACACGATCGCGGACCCTACTTTGGGAATCACTGATCTAAGGTATTTAATTCACGCCCCTCTCATATCACATCACAAAAAACAAAAATTTCATTTTAAAAAATGCTCAAATCCTTCCTTTTATCACACTGTTTTTATAATATGAGTGATCTCTATTCTTTGTAAGTGTGTATATAGGTCTACTATATTCTTAAATTTATCATTCAATTTGTATAATTCATCTTCCATATACTGTAAAAATAGAGCTAGAAATAATAATAAAATGTATAATGTAGTAAAATGTAGCTTATTTAAATATTGTACATGTATTGAATATTTGTATGAATATTATTAATTTGTAAATGTGTGTGTTAAACTTTAAGAAATGTAGTTTATAAGTACAGTAAAACCTGTCTTAAAGACCACCCTCTTTAGCGACCACCTCCTTTAAAGACCAATTTTTCTAGGATCGGACAGTAAAACCCATAAGGCCATTGTTATTTGTACCCCTATTAAACGACCACCCCTCTCCCCGACCAATGACCAGAGTTTAATTTTCGTTAAACTCCTCTATAACGACCAAAATCGTAAAAAAAATTTACTCAAATGATAGGCATTAATCAGCATTTGAAGAGAAATACTGATGTGGGCACTACAATTTTCAATACAATGCTTTGGGTTGTTTTCTTTTCGCGTTCTGGGAAAATCCTTAGGCTAGGCAAGACACCTACTGTATTGTACCGTATTTATTCTATTGTATTTTCACTTTCAAGACATAAAAATGCATTCCCCCTATTAAGAGACCACCCCTCTTAAAGACCACTTTTTTGTTGAACCAGTTATGGTCGTTATATAGAGGTTTCACTGTATATGTAAACTTATAAGTGTAGGTTAATGTAAAACACTGTACTGTGTAAGAAAACTAACTAACTAATAAAATGCAGACTATATAACAAACTAAACAAAAGCAAGTGACTGCAGAAATTTATTGAAACTTCCGCCATTAAGAACAAATTCAGAACTTTATCGAATAAATCCCTCCAATACATCTTTCTCAATTAATTCTTATATAGAATAAGAGGCCGTGAAAGAGCGCGTATTCAATTGTTCACCACGCAACACAAACTTTCTACAAACAGTGGGTGGCTTGTAACTACCCTTCAGAGATTTTTTCGAAAAAAAAGTTTCAAATAAAAGTTTCAGCTCTCACTATAAGACACACATGTGCAAAATTTAAAGAAAATCGTTAGAGCCGTTTTAAAGAAAATCGCGAAAATCGAAGATTTATTCATGTACAGTCCCCTTAAAAATAAGAGAAACTTGTCGCCAATCTTGGGCACACATCTTCAGAAAGGTACTTGACTCAAAAACGAAATATTGTTTTCGTACGATTTTCCGTTTTGGAGCTAGCCTGTTCACAGTCAGACAGACAGATACACAGACACACAGACATGTTTCCAAAAATAGTATTTTTGGATTCAGGGGGCATTGAAACGTGTATAACTTACATGCTAATAACTCAACATCGAATTTTGGGGTCGAAAACAATACTTCCTCTACATATAGTACCTATGGTACTGGCAGAGGAAGTAAAAATGTGTGAAGACGATTAGGCCTATATACAATACACACTTCACATTGTTTTCCCGATTAATTTAATCAAAAAGAGGCAGTGGTGTCCTTATGACGATTTCAAAATTCTGAAATTGGTAAAAATTAAGTGATTTGGTCGTTGATCGGAAGGGGGGCAATATCAAATTATATCCTCTGATTAGAAATATAAAAGAAACCAAAATTAAAGCCCATCTCACTTCATACTGTAAGAGATAGTTTGTACCACGGCATGCAACCCACCCGATAAAAAAAAATCTGATGCAAAATTCACATAACTTCCTCTGCCCAGGTAATGCCTCTTAGTATAGGCCTAATACAATTATTATGTAAGGCATTCTCTTCATGTAAATTGGTTATAAAATGAAGAGAATGTCGTTACCACATCATATAGCATCCCCGAAGGATACATAACCCAAATAAAATCTTATTATAGTACTTTATTTACTTTAAGCATGGCCAATGCATTTTATTAGGCTACTTCACATTCTGACACAGAACAAGAGTACATATTGCAAAGAGTGCGCATTCAGAGTGGGTGGCTTATAACTACCCTTCAGGCAATTTTTTGGGAAAAAAAGTTCCAAATAAAAGTTTTAGCTATTAGCATAAGCACTCCATGTGTAAAATTTAAACAATATCGCAAGAACCGTTTTCGTGAAAATCGCGAGAAATGAAATTTCCTTCGTGTAAAGTCTCCTTAAAAATAAGATAAAGCCATCGCCAATCTTGGGGTCACATCCCCAAAAGGTAGCTGAACCAAATTCAAATTTTGTTTTCTTACGATTTTCCGTTACAAGAGGTCGTATTGCAAAGACCGGGTATTCAGAGTGGGTAGCTTATACTACCCTTCGGAGAATTTTTTATAAAATTCGTCTAAAAAACTTTTAGATCTTAGTATAAGCAACTCATGTGCAAATTTTTTAAAAATAATATTGATATGGCTGTTTTCGGGAAAATCGCGAAAAAAGAAAATTTCTTCATGTAAAGCCACCTTAAAAATAAGAGAAACTTGTCGGCAATCTTCGGTTCACATCTTCAGAAGGTACCTGACCCAAATATAAAATGTTTTCATACGATGTTTCCCTTCTTGAGTTAGGCTGTTCACGGACATCCACACAGACATGTTTCCTAAAATAGTATTTTTGGATTTAGAAGGCCCCAAAACATGTATTTATGCTAAGAACTCAAATTGGAATTTGGGGGTTGAAAACAATACTTCCTCTACCTATAGTAGGCCTACCTATGGTACGGCCAGAGGAAGTAATAATTAGAATCCGATGACCAACCAGCAATTATTACTGTATCCGCAACTGGAAAAAGACCGTTTTATGCCTATAGGCCTACATTGAATCAGGTTAGAAAGGTGGTGCAAGAACAAGACATATGTGTGCGTATTATAGGCCTATATTTCCTTTTCTTCTCAGGAGTCAGAAATTATTTCAGATTATGTAACATGTATAGTAAAACTTAAATTAAAACACATAATGCTTGGCAAATCATTCTAAGTTAAAAATGTAATAGCCTACATGCAGTGGCGCAGCCAGAAAATACTTTCGGGAGGTCGAAAGTGCCGGGGTGTTTGGGGGAATTGTGGGTGAGGAATGTGGTTTGGGGAGTCATCCCCGGAAATTTTTTAAATATTGAACTACTGAAAATCATATTTTAAGCTATTTTAGCACCGATAAACTAGTTAGCAAATGTGTTTACCATATTCTAAGACAGACCGCGTCGCTAATTTCAGATCCGTCGCCCCGGGTTCGTTCCCCGGAACCTCCTCGGATCTCTCTGAGGTAGAGTCGGGAAGATGATACTTTCCGACACAAGCTGATCCCCATTAAGCACGCCACTCGCCTGGCCACTTCCCGCCTGCCCCGCTGCGCCGCAGCGCATGCCAGCATGGCGGTAGCCACTGATCAACCTCAACGCCGGTAATGCATAATTGCAATTGACATGTTGTCACCTAATATTTCACAATAAAAAAGACCCTTGTACCTCCACATAATATATCATAATTATAAAAACGACCCTTGCAACAGAATACGCTATTTCACAATACAAAAATCCCTTGTACCATACATAACTTAATATTTCAAAATTATAAAAAACGCCGTATTTTAAAATTAAATATGGCTTAATTGATGCAGGAAAATTCCCTTGCACCACCAACACTACTGTTTTCATAACTAAAAAAATACCTCAAAGTTATAAAAACCGATTCTTGCATTAAAGCTCATGAAATCACTCCTATCATAACTCAAATAAACGAAAGCTTCCTTCAATGCTCAACAATCACTCGTGGCGTAATGGCTAAGACTCCTAGCTATAATGCAAGGGTACCCGAGTTCAAGTCTCGGTCGAACCACAATTTACTATAGTCATTTTCACATCGCGAATCATTCATAAACTAAATTATTAATAATCATAATGAAATAACTAAAAATCCGGCTTTGGAGTACATTCCACGATTAGAAAAAACGGGAAAAAATACTTTAGATTGGAGGTCCCTGGTCCAGATAACCCTTGTATATCGAGTTCCGTCAAAATCGTTCAATATTTTCCCATTTAGGCATACTTTCAACATCCCTTTTGTGCCAATATGTAAAAAATCAGATCCCTGCGCATGCTCTCCGTCCCATAAGATTATAAACAAATTAATCAATCAACATCCCTCTTGTGCCAAAATGTAAAAAATCATATCCCTGCGCATGCTCTCCGTCCCATAAGATTATAAACAAATTAATGAATCAAAGCAAGGCCAAGGCAATTCAGTTTACAATTGAAATATCTAAGTAAAAACTGTTACTTTGATAGCGCAACAAATTCACGCTTTTTGCCAGTTTTTCACTCATAACTCCCGAACGAAATCTAACTTTAAAAATCCGGCTCGAGATGCATTGGGCCACCCTTCAGTCCAGCTATGATTAAAATGTCAGATCTCTGCGTGCAGCAGATTTGGCTGGTTGGAAGCAGTTCTCCATTCTTCACGCTTCTCTCCATTTCTTTTTAGTTTGTAGCAGGAATCGCATCTCATGTACTCTTGTCTTTGTCGTCCTCGATGGAGCCGTAGATTATTTTCTGTGGCAATCCGTCATGTAGCAACGGGATGTTTTATTTGAGTAAATTTTGAAGCTGATAATTATATTAATTCTTACCAGACGGGTTCGGATGTTCATGTCATAAAAATATGGTAAATATGACAACAAAAATGCACTTAAAAATAATTATATAAGCCAAAAATTATAAAAATTATGTAATAAAATAACTTATTTTGAAAAATAAATGTTCCGATTTAAACCTTTTAAAAAACCAAATTATTACACCACATGACATCAACAATTTTACAGGTGATTGACAGTTTTACTTGTGAAGAACTTCTATTTCAGTTCATTGGCTCAATTTTCCTCGATTCATCGGCTCCAAATTCTAGTAATACTTTATAGACCTTGCGTGTTCCTATAAAAAATTAACAACTCCATTAATTTTAAACTTTAAGTAACTATTAATTTAGCATAAACATTAAGTTAATTAAATAATTTTCAAATTTAATTTGTCCATGTAGTTAATACACTGTATAACTGTACTTCCTTATCGAATTCATAACTTAAATAAGACGTTGAATTACATATAACCTATGGCAAAAATATGAACAAAACAATAAAAATGACCTAAATATAACTTTATATGCAAAATAAAAACGGACCAATTAGGATACAAGCGTGCAATTAATGTTTCTTTTGTATCTGCGGCGAGAATGGAGGTCAGGATAAAAATGTAATTTCATTAACATCCGAACTCTACTTGTGGTATAGTCCTATCAGGGGTTATTTATTAAAAATTAATGGCCTATTAGAAGATTCCGCCGTCTTTTATACTTGTGTCAAAAACGCAGGGCAGGACCGGCCTCCTGGCTGAACACTTTTAAAACAAATGACTAATATGAGTTGTAATATTATTAACGAATATTATTAGCAAGTTCTATGAAACAGGGCCCATAAGGGAGGAACAAGTAGTCCAATGTTTATGGCTAGGGGAATCACTTTGCAATAACCTGTAGCAGCAATAAAACCAATTATAAGACATTATGAAAAGCACCCAAATGTTACAATAGTTTAGATGTTAGTATTTAAGACTATAGATCACAGATATAGCAGGGTCTGTGAAGTGTAGGTTGTAAAATCCCGGGTGAGAGAACTGAATTTCTGATGTAAATATAGAAATAGTCTGTTGCCTAACCAATACGGAAAAAATGCAAAATGTTGTGGAATTATATTTAAACCTGGATATGGAATTATTTTCGAACTTTAAGAAGTTATATGTAGGGTTCATATGTATATAACATGTCAATTTTTATCCTGACCTCCATTCATGGTTTTGGTCGTAATTTGATCTTATTTGTAATTTAACGTCATATTTCAGTTATAAATTCGATAAAAGAGCACAATTATGCTTTATGTGCACTAAATTGTAGACTTAAATTTTTCTCCGGAAAAAGGTAACGAATATTTTGGTTTTACTGTAACTGAAATGTGAAGGGACAATAACACGTAAAAGCACAATTACGTCATCTCGCTGATGTTAAAAACTTCCGATAGACGTGTTTTAAAAATATTTTCAATTCACATTTGCAGTGGTTTCTGGAAACATTAACAGATCTGAAGTTCTTTAGAAACAACTGTAAAATTGTTAAAAAATGATTTTCTGACCGAATTAATGTGATGTAATAAATTATTGTCTTTAAACGTTTTAAATTGGGAAATTTATTTTTAGAAAAAAGGATCTTCTGTGAGATCATTTTTAGGATTTTTGGGCCATATTTAGTCATTTTAAGGTCATTGTTTTGCAGTCATATTTTCCACTTTTTTCAAGTCATAAACATTCTAACCATATTTATAACTATAACAATGTCATGATCTCAGAATACGACTGGAAAAAGCACTTCAACATAATATTTAACTCAGAAAGGGTGACCATAAGGAATTTCAGGGGTGAGTTGACGGGTGCAATTAAAGATGAATTATTGGATAAAGAAATCAGTGTAGACGAATTGCAGATTGTTATTATCAACATGAAACCAAACAAATCACCAGGAGTAGACGGGTGTTAAAGGAATTGATAAAACAAAGCCCAGCATGGCTAAACATTTCATTAAAGCTATTCAACAAGGCAAATAAGTCGAATGTAATCCCGGATATTTGGAAAAGAGCAGTAGTCATACCAATATTTAAAAATAGATGAAACAGGGATGATCCAGGAAGCAACAGAGGGGTTGGTCTATTACCAGCGATTTTCAAATTATATACGGGCAAACTTACCAACAGATATTCGAAATGGTGTGAAAAGCACAAAATCTTATCAGTTTGGCAAAATGGCTTTAGAAAAGAGAGAAGGACATACGATAACAAATGTATTTATTCGGGATTAATGGAGATATGTTTACTTTTTTAAAAGAGAAAAGAGACTTAGAAAAAATATTCGATACAGTCAATAGAAATTTACTATGACAAAAATTAAGAATGAATGGGTTCAGTAACGCTTTAATCAATAATCTAAAAAGTTATATGATAACATAGAATTTTGTGTAAAATTAGATGACGCGCATAATACAACGGGAACAATAAAACAAAGTAAAGAGCTCAGGCAAGGATGTAACATGAGCTCTAACTATTTTTACTATTCATAGAGGATATATTAGAAGACTGTGTGTTGTGTGGACGCAGGCAAGCATTCTCTGGCAATAAACAATAAATAAATTCCAAGCTTAATCTTTGCGGATGACCAGTGATTAATATCTTTGTCTCAGGTTGGATTAAGAAACAAAAGACAAAGTGCGAAAATTTTGCCGGATTGGGATATATAAATAAATACGAAGAAGACTAAAGTTTAATAGGTAAAAAAGGCACTAGAAAGAGTTCGAAGAAATACTGGAAACTGGATGGGGAAAACTTGGAAGCAGTTAACACATTAAAATATTTAGGAATAGAAATAAATCACATGGGATCTTGGGAGATGCAGAATAGAGCCGCGTGGAAAGTAGCTTTTAATATGATTAGAGTAGCCAAAACCAAATTGCCGGACATCGACTTTAAAATACTTTTCAATATAAGTCAGTGGTAGAAGCAAAGGTGCTGTATGGGGGTCGAAATATGGTGAGATATGGAAGCTTGAAAAACCACAGATAAACTTCGCGCGAAATTAGCCGAATTGGTACTTATCCTTCCTCATTCATCATCAAATGAGATCGCCAGATAGGAATTAGGTTTAGACCGCGGAAAAGGAAATATTTTAATTACAAACATGATGTATTATAATTATATTTGGAATAAAAAGAAGATAACCTGCTAAAATTATGCCTAAAAGAACAAATGTAGAATGTGGCGAAAAATATAAATAGAGCATTTTCCAGCAGACTGGGTGCTATAAATCTTATCTTGAATAGGTATGCTATGGGAGAAATTAATAAACAGAGAAATGGACATAAAAGCTATAGTAAATATCATATTAAAACGAGCGAGAGACAGAAGTAGGCTGGCAATCTATGTGGAATTAAAAAGAGATGGAGCAAGGAGAATTATGTAACTAAATGCTCACAAAAGGAATATATGAGATGGGCCTTATGAAGATTAGGAGGTTGGAAACTTAGAGGAATTAGGAAAAACTATGAAAAAGGTAGATACCCACTATGCATGGGGATAGAAGATGCTTAGCATATAATATTGGACTGCCCAAAAACAGAAAATTGGAAACGAAATATTAAAAGTTCATCTGATTTCATAAGTTATATAGCAGAATAATAAAGAAAAACATTCAAGTCAATGTAAGAATAGTAAGGCTATTATTGTAAAAAATTAAAAGAGTGCGAAATTTCGGTTGCAAAAGAGCAGGAGAAATGAGAAAATCGGTGTCGGATGATATTGTTTAATTTTGTTCATTGTGCTTATTTAAGTTATAGATAGAATTAACATTTTATTAGGTTAATTAAATTAGATTCAATTAGTAATTATATTGCAGGATCTACACGCCTGGAGACGGGACCTAAGGGGAGAGGGATTATCTATAGATCACATACATACTATTTTGACCAGAAAAGAACATAGAGGGCCTCTCCGGGTGAGTGATTAGCTTAATGCAGGGGCCATCGCCGAGACAACACGAACACATAAAATTCCTAAATCACCTTTGATTATAAAAGGTTTTGATCTTGACTGTAGGTAGGCCCTAAACGATAAATTAATCTAAAAGCGAATTGATTAGAATCTAATAATCGAACTTTTAAAATAAATCTTATAGAAATCTCACATTATAATACAAACGTCATTAGAATATTTTTTTCTGAAAAGCTAACCTCATATGAATTAGTATATGTGTGTTTCATAATTTGCAGTATTATAAACAACACTGCACGTTTTATAGAGCCTAAAATACCTGATTTGATGCTGAGGTTCAACAGAAACACATAATCTTCTATGCTTATTATTGACAGGGTCAATCGGTATAATACAGATCTATTTTCAGGAAATTTAACTCTAGAAGATTCTCAACATTGGCGATATACCAATAAGTGTATGTAAGATATCATCCTAATTTGATATTACCACCAATTTTATAATATTCTGTCTGAAATACAAACAGTTTATTTTTCTTGTTGCAAGAGCATATTCTCCCAGGGAGAGATTATAAATTAGGCGAAGAGCCCACTGGAATTCAAATAACCTTAATACATCGTTTATTGCTTCAATTTTGTTCTATACGCAGTAGCCTTAGTGATATTTAGATCCTATTTACCATTAGATGAAGAGATGATTTGAGTTTTGTCATAGATCATTCTTCTCCTTGGAAAATGTAGCCGGGCCGATAAGCAAACAGCAGGGATTTTGTGAGATTTACATCTATCTCGTGGGGCTGAGAGAACAGCCACGTGGATCACGTCAGCGTCTGAAAACCGATTGTTCAAAGTATCCAACACGTGGTTACACTATAACTGAACCAGTGTAGCAGGAAGGCTAAACCGAGGGAAAAACTCACTTAAGTTTATTGTCATGAGCAGGGCCCGGATTTTGATGACATGTCATCTTTTAACTGGAACATCATGTACGTTGCCCACATATGCAGATATCCTGATGACTTCTAGATTACAAAAATGGTAATTTTCATGTCATTTGTTGGTCAATTTTCTCTATTTTAATATTTAGTTTAGTTTTTTTTTTTTTTTTTTTTTTTTTTTTTTTTTTTTTTTTTTTTTTATAAAGAATTTAATGTCATTATTTGGTCTCTTTTCGGCCATTTTAAGCCTGGTTTTTCACATTAAATTTTTAGGCTATTCTTAAAATATAAAGTCTTTTGTTTTCAATTTGTGTTGTTTCTCGCATTATATAGATCTATTGTGCGTTTATTTGCATTGAATATTACCGTAACTCTAAATGAAATCAGGTAAACTGATATAAGTTAACAAAGTGCCAGAATGCTTTTGTTGAATCAATTATAATTTGCAAGTATGATATACAGAAAATAAGTTTTTAATCAGATTGAAATGGACCAGTGTAAGCAGAACTACAGATTTGTGATATCTTGATAATCGCGCACTTCCTCTGGCCGTACCATAGGTAGGCCTACTATAGGTAGAGGAAGTATTGTTTTCAACCCCCAAATTCCAATTTGAGTTCTTAGCATAAATACATGTTTTGGGGCCTTCTAAATCCAAAAATACTATTTTCGGAAACATGTCTGTGTGGATGTCCGTGAACAGCCTAACTCAAGAAGGGAAACATCGTATGAAAACATTTTATATTTGGGTCAGGTACCTTCTGAAGATGTGAACCGAAGATTGCCGACAAGTTTCTCTTATTTTTAAGGTGGCTTTACATGAAGAAATTTTCTTTTTTCGCGATTTTCCCGAAAAAGGCTATATCAATATTATTTTTTAAAAAATTGCACATGAGTTGCTTATACTAAGATCTAAAAGTTTTTTAGACGAATTTTATAAAAAATTCTCCGAAGGGTAGTATAAGCTACCCACTCTGAATACCCGGTCTTTGCAATACGACCTCTTGTAACGGAAAATCGTAAGAAAACAAAATTTGAATTTGGTTCAGCTACCTTTTGGGGATGTGACCCCAAGATTGGCGATGGCTTTATCTTATTTTTAAGGAGACTTTACACGAAGGAAATTTCATTTCTCGCGATTTTCACGAAAACGGTTCTTGCGATATTGTTTAAATTTTACACATGGAGTGCTTATGCTAATAGCTAAAACTTTTATTTGGAACTTTTTTTCCCAAAAAATTGCCTGAAGGGTAGTTATAAGCCACCCACTCTGAATGCGCACTCTTTGCAATATGTACTCTTGTTCTGTGTCAGAATGTGAAGTAGCCTAATAAAATGCATTGGCCATGCTTAAAGTAAATAAAGTACTATAATAAGATTTTATTTGGGTTATGTATCCTTCGGGGATGCTATATGATGTGGTAACGACATTCTCTTCATTTTATAACCAATTTACATGAAGAGAATGCCTTACATAATAATTGTATTATACTAAGAGGCATTACCTGGGCAGAGGAAGTTATGTGAATTTTGCATCAGATTTTTTTTTTTATCGGGTGGGTTGCATGCCGTGGTACAAACTATCTCTTACAGTATGAAGTGAGATGGGCTTTAATTTTGGTTTCTTTTATATTTCTAATCAGAGGATATAATTTGATATTGCCCCCCTTCCGATCAACGACCAAATCACTTAATTTTTACCAATTTCAGAATTTTGAAATCGTCATAAGGACATCACTGCCTCTTTTTGATTAAATTAATCGGGAAAACAATGTGAAGTGTGTATTGTATATAGGCCTAATCGTCTTCACACATTTTTACTTCCTCTGCCAGTACCATAGGTACTATATGTAGAGGAAGTATTGTTTTCGACCCCAAAATTCGATGTTGAGTTATTAGCATGTAAGTTATACACGTTTCAATGCCCCCTGAATCCAAAAATACTATTTTTGGAATCATGTCTGTGTGTCTGTGTATCTGTCTGTCTGACTGTGAACAGGCTAGCTCCAAAACGGAAAATCGTACGAAAACAATATTTCGTTTTTGAGTCAAGTACCTTTCTGAAGATGTGTGCCCAAGATTGGCGACAAGTTTCTCTTATTTTTAAGGGTACTGTACATGAATAAATCTTCGATTTTCGCGATTTTCTTTAAAACGGCTCTAACGATTTTCTTTAAATTTTGCACATGTGTGTCTTATAGTGAGAGCTAAAACTTTTATTTGAAACTTTTTTTCGAAAAAATCTCTGAAGGGTAGTTACAAACCACCCACTGTTTGTAGAAAGTTTGTGTTGCGTGGTGAACAATTGAATACGCGCTCTTTCACGGCCTCTTATTCTATATAAGAATTAATTGAGAAAGATGTATTGGAGGGATTTATTCGATAAAGTTCTGAATTTGTTCTTAATGGCGGAAGTTTCAATAAATTTCTGCAGTCACTTGCTTTTGTTTAGTTTGTTATATAGTCTGCATTTTATTAGTTAGTTAGTTTTCTTACACAGTACAGTGTTTTACATTAACCTACACTTATAAGTTTACATATACAGTGAAACCTCTATATAACGACCATAACTGGTTCAACAAAAAAGTGGTCTTTAAGAGGGGAGGTCTCTTAATAGGGGGAATGCATTTTTATGTCTTGAAAGTGAAAATACAATAGAATAAATACGGTACAATACAGTAGGTGTCTTATGTAACACACAGTTGATTATTACCTACTTTTAATGTATTTAAAATTTGCAGCACAACAATAAGACACTTTAATCTATGCAGGTCCAGAACACCGAGCCTCTATTTACAGTATACCTGGGTAATGTTTTCCAGGAAAAGAAAGACACGTCTATTTTCCCTACATTACATTTTGCTTGGTGGACAATGAAAGGGACTCGTCGAGCACGTTTCTTAGAATCGAGAATTCCAGAACCCCCTCATGTCCACTGAATAAACATTTTCATAAGAAATAGAATTACCCCCCCCCCCCGAGTCACTGCGATCATGTAGGTAATAAAGGCATGAATTCTTAAATGTATTGAAACAAGCAGGTCAGAAGTAGGAGATTGGAATGTGTTCTTTTCACGCCGTGCGCTGTACGGTACTTGTACGCTGTCTACTGTAAGGATTTTCCCAGAACGCGAAAAGAAAACAACCCAAAGCATTGTATTGAAAATTGTAGTGCCCACATCAGTATTTCTCTTCAAATGCTGATTAATGCCTATCATTTGAGTAAATTTTTTTTACGATTTTGGTCGTTATAGAGGAGTTTAACGAAAATTAAACTCTGGTCATTGGTCGGGGAGAGGGGTGGTCGTTTAATAGGGGTTCAAATAACAATGGCCTTATGGGTTTTACTGTCCGATCCTAGAAAAATTGGTCTTTAAAGGAGGTGGTCGCTAAAGAGGGGTGGTCTTTAAGACAGGTTTTACTGTACTTATAAACTACATTTCTTAAAGTTTAACACACACATTTACAAATTAATAATATACATACAAATATTCAATACATGTACAATATTTAAATAAGCTACATTTTACTACATTATACATTTTATTATTATTTCTAGCTCTATTTTTACAGTATATGGAAGATGAATTATACAAATTGAATGATAAATTTAAGAATATAGTAGGCCTATATACACACTTACAAAGAATAGAGATCACTCATATTATAAAAACAGTGTGATAAAAGGAAGGATTTGAGCATTTTTTTAAATGAAATTTCTGTTTTTTGTGATGTGATATGAGAGGGGAGTGAATTAAATACCTTAGATCAGTGATTCCCAAAGTAGGGTCCGCGATCGTGTTTCAGGGGGTCCGCAGGCGGTTTAAGAAGAAATAGGATATCTCGTAATTTTATCAAATTAGGCCTACATATCTTATAAAGCAGCTTCACTGTTCACAATAAGGAGTAAACTCTGTTTGTTACTATTGATATTGTTATTTTGTCTATTGAATCTACTCTTATACCATTCAACGGCCCTAAATAGCGTGCTTGCTCGCTCGCCCGCTTCGTGAGACATCGGGTATACTCGGCGATGTTCGTCTCTCGCAGTGCAAACTTTCATGACGCCTAAAAAATTAGTAAAACCGTTTCTTTATTAGCCTACATAAGTCCTAAGTGAAATGAACACAATGAACAAATATTCTAATTTTATTATTACTTACAATTTTCATAGCTCTGAACCACAAACCTTTTTAATACACTGCCAGTGTGAATTTCTTGAAAATCCTGGAGTCAATTAATAATGGCGGGTGGGAGCCGCGGGCATCAGGTTTAATATATTGATAGTTTAATCCTCGAAGTATCGTGGACAGTAAGAATCCAAATCAATCACTCCATCTCTTGAAAAATTATATAATTTCTGAAAATTACACTGGATTTATCAAATAAAATTCACATCACATTCATCTGTCAACAAACAGTTGAGAAACGATACGTATTATCCACCGCCGTCTCGAGAATTACGCACGAGAATTATTCAATTTAGAAGGCAGTGGTTCACAGTTATCTTTGGAACTGCATAATCGAATCTGAGATCGTTTCCCAGGTGGCGATTTCTAATCGTGGAATGTACTCTAAAGCCGGAATTTTAGCTGTTTCATTAATTACACAAGTCAACAAAATTAAAAAAGTTTTTTGTATCCGAAATAAAATGTATCAAATCCTATGTAATTTGGCCTACTAAATTCGAAAATGGCAGTAAATTTTTTTATTAGTTCTCGTTTAGAAGATATCGGCTATATAGCCTTCATTGTTGTTCGCGCAAGAAAATATGCGTAATCTTTAGTCACATACCTCATAAACGAGGACTTTTGGCTTTTCGAGTGTACTTTAACTTAGGAGCATCTCTTACTATAGACCAGTAGTAGTCAGCAATCATAGACGTGTTCCATTTCCCCTGATAACATCGTTCTAGAATAGCGATGTCTTGGTGGAAACGTTCACGATGCTCGTCGCTTACTGCTCTAAGATTCTCAGAGAAGAAGACCAGGTGAGAGTGAAGGAAATGCATCTTGAGAGACATGTTGCACCCCATTCTATTATAAGCCATCAACATATTGTCCACTAATGTTCTGTAATTAGACCCCCTTTTGTTGCCAAGGAAATTAAGTACAACTCTAGTGAACGCTACCCATGCAGTTTTCTCCTTGCCTGTTAGAAGTCCATGAAAATGTTCATGAGCCATTAGTTTTCTTATTTGAGGACCTATGAATATTCTCTCTCCGATTTAAGATTCACTTAATCGTGGAAATTTACGGAAGAGATACCTAAATGCTTCTCCGTTTTGATTCATACCATTTACAAAGTTTTTCATTAGTCCCAACTTAATGTGCAACGCAGGTAATGTTATTTCAGTCTTTTCAACCAGTGGTCTGCAAACAATGTTTTTAATACCTGGATCTAAGTTTTGTCTGAGAGGCCATTGCTTTGTTCCATAGTGTTTGTCCTTCGCACGACTATCTTATTCACATAAAAAGCAACAATATTCGTATAACCCTGTTTCCATTGGTATAGCAAAATTCATTTCTCCCATTTCCATATAGCCACTTGCGTAGGTTTGTGGAACAAGTACGACAACAAATATGGGGTGCAAACGATTTGTCCTGATCACCAACCTTGCAACCAAAATAAAGAAGAAAAGGTTTTTTTAACAATAGGAGTTAACCGTGCCTTTTGCGATTTAAAAGTCACCTCTCCACAGATAAAACAAAAGTTATTTGTATTGTTAACACACTTACGCAGCATTCTGTAACTTATCTTCCATGCCAATTCTATTACAGAAAGGATAATATATATGCATATTTGTTATTTTATAATTATAATTATAATCACTCTCAATAACAATTAAACCACTCCCTATTTTAACTATTTAAAAGCACACTGATAGACAGTTTTCTCACTCACAAAGCAAAAAAATGAACTGAATTTATAAAGGAATATCAGTGTGAGGGTTGAACGTATCTGCTAGAGCCATAAATTCACCCTTAAATTTCCGGAACAGTCTGTTCCAAACAAAGTTACTCGGCTAAAATACTGTTTTTAGTAAAACAACCCGACCTGTGTATTGTAGAAATGAGAACTAATAGACAAAAATGGATGCCATTTTCGTGCTTAGCGACCCCAAATTGGTAATGTATGGTTAATTTTATCTCAAATACATTTTGGCTGTTGACTTGTGTTATTAATGGTTTAGTTTAAGAATGATTCGCGTGCAAGTGTTAATAAATATAATGCTTTAGTAATTATTATACTATTAATTTTTAATTTTTCAATTAATTATCGTGGGCGAAGCCGCGGGCACCTCCTAGTTTAATACATTTGAATCAAAGCATTTTAGTTTTTTTTTTTCCAAAACCCAGAGGGGGTCCGCGAAATTTTGATTTTTTTTCAAGGTGTCCGCGAACTGAAAAGTTTGGGAACCACTGCCTTAGAGCATAAGTAGTATGGAGAAGATTCGAATAGATGGGTAGAGTGTTTCGTCAGTGCTATTCTGTTTTTATGTCGGGTGTTGTAAGAGTGGTAGTCAGAATTAACTTTGAAAAGGAGTCCATGAGAGTAAGCAAACAGGGCGGCTTCAAAAATAATGATACATGGTAGTTGGAGGATCTTGTGGGTTTGAAATAAAGGTTTGCAGGAATCGAGAGGCTTGGCATTATAAATGGTACGTATTGTGCGATTTTGCAGGACACAGCATCATTTTCAAAGAAGAGGTTATCAGGTAGGCCTATTTACTATATAATTAGCGTAAAATTGTGTCTTGCGTTTCTGTACAAGAAAATGTGAATACTGCTAACTTTAATTTGGGCAGACTAAGTTATGTGACTTTCACATCAGACTTTTTGTAAGTAAGTAAAGTAAGTTTTTACTTACAAAAAATGTGTGAAGACGAATATTCTTATTGATTATAAATACATCACTGCCTGCTTACAAGATCGTTATTAACTAATTTCTACCAAAGTAGACTACATTAATCGAACAAGTGTACGTCACTAGAAATTACTGATAAAAACGACATTACCAAGTTTATTGAACAATTCAAAACTTGAGCGCCAGGACTTACCAACAAACGAATGATGGAACGAGGAGTGAAGATCTTTTTTTTTGTTTTCTTTATTTAGATAAGATACGATTTATTTAGTCCACGTGAACATGTAGCCTACATGTTATGGGACGCGTCAAAACAATTAAAAAAAAAAATTATATTTTATATTAACCCGAGAACAGTTTCTACTATATATTATATGTTTACAATTATAAAATGATGTTAAAAACGGAATGGCAATATACAATTAGCAACATAGTAGAATAGTTTAGGTTAGCTTGGTTAATTTATCCGCGCAGAACTGGCCGATGTCTTGGGAACATGAGACAAGGAAACAAAGAACACTGTTTGAATACCCTAGCCTACGTTGTAAATTGTTGGCATTCATAAAAACATTCATTATTTGTATAAAAACAGTGTTCCAACCAAAAAGATAGTAAGCCCCTTTTAAATTTATGGAGAACCGATATTTCTTTGAGGTGACCTGGCAAAGTGTTATAGGCCTACATTTGGAGACTAGTAATGAAGCTGATTTGACACAAAGTGGTAGGCCTATTACAGTGAGGTTTATAAATATCAATTTTTCACCCTGTATGATAAGAATGGTCATCTGCATTCACTAAGAATGAATTTAAATTTGTAATGATGTGACATATTGATTCATAAATATATAACTCAGCTGTCGGGTGGAGGTCTTATCCCTTCAGGGATGTAGCGCCACGGAGTTTAGTTTAGTTTATTAACATGTTTACTTCTGCCTGTTCCATTGGTACTGAAATTCAAAGTAGAGCTCTTAACATAAATACACTGCTATTTTCTGAAAGGTGTCAGTGAACAGCCTAGCTCGAGAACGAAACATCTTATAGAAACCCATGTTTTGTATCTGGTTAGGTGTATTTTGGGCATGTGACACGAAGATTGTCATCGACTTTCACTTATTTTTAATGTTACGTTACATGCCATTTTCTCGAAAACGACTCTGACGATTTTGTTTAAATTTTGTACGTAACTTGTAGCCTACGCCAAAACTTTAATTTCAACTTTTTTCGTAAAAATTCTCTCTTCCTCAAGGCTTGAATAAAATATTGAACTGTATTGTACAATCTCAGTCTTCCCTGCTTTGCCTTAGGTTGAAACAACTGAATACGAACTGCTTGCGACGAGGCCTCTTATTTTATATCAGAATGTGATGTGAGAAAGATGTTTTGCCCATGCTTAGGGTAATGAAAGTTACGTGAATGCATTACATAAGATTCTACTTGGTTGAGTATCCTTAGGGGGTGCGATTCACTGTGGTATCTACTTTCTCTTCATTCTTACAACCAATTTACAAGAAGAGTGTCACTTTCTACGATTTCATAAAAATGAAGCTCTTTGTTTAAATGTCCTTCCTGAATATCATAATATTGCATAATGTATTGTAGGTATATTATGTATTTAAATATATTATACGGACCGCCGGCGTGGTCTTGTAGTTAGCGTAGGTGACAAGGAATCAACAAATAAACATGGTTTTTAGTAATCTGAGTATGGTTTCCTATATTCCCTATGTTGGGGCGAAGGGCCTCCAATTGGAGGTTTCTTTTACCTATGTGCATTTTGTTACGCTTATATTCCGAGAGAGGGCAGAGGGACAGGTGGTCAGCCCATCGCCTCTCAACCCACCTCCGGAAACTAAGATTTTTAGTAATAGTAATAAATTATAATTATAATATTAATAATAATAATAATAATAATAATAATAATAATATACAAACTTAGTTGTTGGGTGGATTTGAGCCCACGGGCCCATATAAGTTGTCCTCCTTCTTCGAAGTGTTTCTCGCGTAACGCTAAGAAAAATACAATATATATATATTCTTTTTAGGCTACTTGTATGAAAGAGGGGTAACCAGCTAGTTATATAGTCCTAATAAAATGTCTTGGTGTCCTCTCAAATTACCTGTGAGAGAGTGTAATTTTTCCTGATAACGGAGACAACTAAATGTTTCTATCACCAGTGAAAAAATGGGCTCTTTTGCTTAATTTTTTTTCCAAAACACAAGATTGTAGTATTGGACTATTCGTCTGTGACTACAACGCTGGTCACACAAAGTTGTACAAGGTTACAATGAAAACTGTAACTTAGCAAATCTGAGGCAAAATGATTGGAATTGCAAACAACCAGAGATCAGCACCATTCTGGCATAGTGTTCGATTAATTAACTACTGAAGGCAATAGCTGTGGTCTATCGATTCCTTATCGATCGATTTAAATAATCTTGCTTTGATTAGCCCATGGAAATGGCGAATAGTATGTGTTCTATTTATATTTTATGTGAAATATTCAGTTGTGACAGAGGATTGTTATTATTGTGTCTTCATATTTCATTCGATGTTACTGGATTCACCGGACTAGCTTATCTAGTGGTGATTACGTCCAGACAACACCGGCCAAGTTCTAGGTTATCGTTAAGAATTACACACATTCTCATCTAGGTCTGTGTTCTGTGACTTACTTTATTGTTGTTCTATTATCCATAACTCCACTCTGAATTTAATTTAGGGATAACTTTTTGGGGAGCAGAGAAAGAGTACACACAGTGAAGGTATTATGTTTACGAAGCTTGGTTAGGTAGACCGACTGTTTTCAAATTGCCAATCTCTGTAAAATCCCCGGGAAATGAACCCGGGCCCCCTAGATGGCTGGCAGTCACGCTACCAACGCACCAACGGCGGTAGACAATCTAGCTGTTTGCAGATGATATTTTGAGGAGTAAATACGAAACCCGCCAACACTGTCATTTATAATTGTAGTATATAGTTCAGCTTGCTTCGCCGCCATCTTGAAGCCCAAGGACGGAAACTGTCTTGTCAACATAGGCGTGCCTATATCCTCCCTCTTTCTAGCAGGCGTGACCATTGCACGCTAATTGGTCTGCATTCTTGTTTCGTAGATCCAATACGTCCCCTTTCGGCAACAGAACACTTGTCGGATACTTGATTACTGCGGCTGCGCGTGAATACGTATTTCTTGTTTTTCTCACATGACCGCTTGTCGTTAGAAACTGTGCCGGTACTCTTGTGTAGTGAATTTGTTTGAGAGGGACGTCTGATCACGGGCCGGTTCAACGATTCTCACGTAAGTTGTCATCAGGTAGTCTCTGGAAAACTGTATATAAAATGTGTTTTTTTTTTCATTTTTATTGCTGGTTAGTAATAATATCCAAATATTTCACTTCTGAGAAGGGCAGTCACAAACCGTAAGATCTTAAAAATCAGAGTTATGGATTATTTAATCTCAAATGTTCGAGTGGATTTAACTGTTTTAATTCAGAAACTGTTAGAGAGAAAAGCGTTAAATAGATTTACTTACATTAAGAGAGAGAGTAAGTTAACATCCAACCACTTTTTTTATCATAGATAATCTCAAGAGAGTTGACGAGTTTATCGATAGATTCGCGACTGCGCAGCAGGAGCTAATTTATCTGTTGAAACTCGTCAACTAGAGTTCGATTTATTAAGACTATTCCATGAATAAAAATGAAACGGATGGAAATGTGACGATTGGCCCAAGAGTTAATTAATTTTTTCATACAAATAATAATTACTAGATATAGGCCTATAAGCTTTCATGAAAAACAGATTATTGTCTCTGTTGGACATTACTTTGCTTTGTTGTATAAAAACAAAACGAACAGCTACGAGTTCACGGCCTACTATGAATCAACCATCCATGAATCGATTCGAGTTACCATGTTATAACCAGGGCTACGAATGATGCATATGACATAGTTAACTTTATACAAATAAACTAACAGCAGTACGGAATAGAAGCTCACGAACTGGCTTGCACTGAATCAAAATTGTGTTTTAATTAATGTACGTTTCTATTATTTCAATTTCCAAACAAGTTATGTTCTATAAAATAATCTGTTTTCGTGCAGTTTAATGGCAACGTGTGACATATTAATCAGTGCACAAGTGCACATTGACGCTTTGGTGTCCAGTAGGCTTAACGACAGACCATTTTACCCGATAAAATGCCATCCTCGCGATTCCTACAGAAGTATTTTATAATAAAACGCCATGATTGTATGATTGGTCTATATCCGAGGAATTGCTAAACGTTAGGCCTATTGGTCAATATCAAACTCGGGGCGCTTGAGTGGAACAGTCAGATTTATACGCGATCAGCATTCTTGTAGGCATCGCCCCACGTTAATCCACTGAAGATCACCGCCCCATCAACACGATATGAATATAGGGCACGATTATACTTCTTCAGATCTAGCCCACGATAATTAATTAAAGAATTTAGAGTAAAATAATTAAAACATTATACATGAAACGAATTATAAAGAAACAGCTAAAAATCCGGCTTTGGAGTGTGTTCCACGATTAGATGGGAAAAACTACCTCAGATCCGAGTTTCCTGGCAGAGAAACCCCCTGCATAGTGAGTTCCGTCCAAATGGATCAATCTTTGCCGATTTAGGCCTACATTCATTACCACTGTTCCGTCTATGTTGAAAATTTCAGATGTCTGCGTGCCTTGACATTTCTCTGAATTATTTATCTAGTTTAAAGTTTTGTTTTCCTTGTTTTCCATGTTTCCTATTAGGCTACACACAAACACTCTTGCTCGAGGCGGGAGTCGAACCCATAGCCTCCTTCATGACGGATCTAAGGCAGCAATAAGTACCTCGGCTAAGGAGACCGACAGACTCGAAGCGATCTATAATTCTATGCGAAATATTGAAAAAATCGCGATGCATTTATTTCCAATTTCTGACAAAAAACAGCATAGCCACCTGCAATTGATTTGGGAAATGAAATGTAGCCATTACTGACAACTGATGTTTGGATAGCGGTAAAAATTCTCGTTTTCTGCCAGTTTTACACTCATAACTCGCGAACGAAAGCGAAAATTAAAAATCGGGCTTAGAGGTTCATTTGGCCACCCTGAAGTTCATCTATGTTTAAAATTTCAGATTTCTGCATGCAGTAGACTTTGCTGGGCATCAAGCACATTCAGACAGAAAGACAAACACTTCCTCTTATTATAACTTAGATAGAAATTAATGTATATATTGTAGCCTAATAAGATTGGACCCTAAATTGCTATTGGCTTTTGCCAGTCATTTAATGTCCCTTAGCAACTTATTATATAATTATTTGAATCGTTTATAATTTAGTCTTTGTTTAACTGATACTGTATAATGTTAAATTATAATAATTCTGCATTCTTAATATTTCATCTGCCTCACCTTCAGATGAATGCGTGCTCTATGTTTCACGAGGTAAACTGTACTCTGCGGAAAGAAAATATACCTACAGTACAGTAAATACCTTTTCCGAAAATAATGTAGGCCTAATCTTGCCATTCAAACTGTCTCCAGGCAGCATATTTAAAACATTGCCTGGAAAAGCCCGGTAGAAACAATGCTGCGTTCTAACCTTGAAACTCTCTATAGCAGGTGACAGATGATTTCGAAATCATGAACTAAACTAAACTCCGTGGCGCTACATCCCCGGAGGGACTTGGCCTACCACCCGACCGCTGCGTCATCAACCGAAGGTTGACGGCAGGATTGGGTGCATATGGTCAGCATGCCGACACCCACGGCCGTTAATAGTGGTTTTCATGACTGGAGGCGATACTTCTCTATCAAGTACCTCCTCAATGTAATTCACGAGAATGCCAGACCTCCCTACCTCAGAAAAATCCGAGGAGGTACCGAGGATCGAACCCTGCCCGACGGATCTGTAGTTAGCGACGCTAACCACAAGACCAAGTCGCCGGTCCTTGGAAATCATAAGCTCTACTCAATGCAACCATCACCCATAGCTACAGACACGTATTCATATCCGTGAGAGAATGGAAATAGGAGAAAGTAGGCCTATGCTGAAAGGGCTATTGTCACCAGAGACTTGCTGGAATCGAAATGTGTAGAGACCTTGGGTGGGCCTAAAATTATTGTAAAGTTCATTTGAAACATTTTTCGTCAGGTATCTGATTGCTTAGGTTCAAAATTTACACATTTTACAGAGTTATCTCTTCATTCATAGTCCCAATTATAATTTACATTTTAAGATTAGGCCACGCGTTAATATACCTAAAATACAGTACGTATCTTATTTCCTTTTTGTACATATTAGATGCATTTTCATGTTCATCATGTTCCTTTTTTGACCTAAATATTTAAAAAATGAGCTATAAAATGACCCCAAAAATATCAAAAAATGAGTAAAAAACTAAAAGAAAAAAATGACTTAACAATTTGTATGTAAATGCTAGTTTATTCATCAGATTTGTGTCTATTCTATATTGATGTTGTTGTTCAATTATAGGTTTATAATTACTTAATTGATAAATACGGTTAAGTGCAAACGGTTAACGCCGTCTTTCTGTAACCAAATTACAAGAAGATTTATATTTATTTATGTTTATTAAGTGCCAGAATGGTACTATATGAGATTGTGTGGAAGACGGAAAATGTCTGTTCGTCTGTCTGTCTGTCTGTCCCTGTGTCTGTACGTGCCATAACTCAAATGAGCTTTATCGGATTTTTATGAATGTTGATATACACATTTTTAACGTCAATGGGAAGAACCCTGTTGATATTGGACCAAATGGGTCGACCGGTACCGAAATAACTATAATTAACAGTCACATCTATTATAATGTAATCTTTGTTCTCCGACAGTTCGATGCATTTTGATTGGTTCGAGGCCAACCTATCATCGAAACTTTCACGAATAGTACAAACTTAGGAAAACAGTTTCTTTACTATATAAGGCCTAAGTGAAATGAACACACTGAACAAATATTCTAACTTTATTTTTACTAACAATTTTCATAGCTCTGAACCACAAACATTTTTAATAAACTGCCGGTGTAATTTTTTTTAAAATCCTGGAGTCAATTGATAATGGCGGGCAAAGCCGCGGGCACCAGCTGTAAAATATTGATAGTGTAACTATTGAAATATCGCGGACAATAAAAATCCAAACAAACCATTCCTTCCCTTGAAAAATTATATAATTTCTGAAAATTACTTGAATTTATCGAATCAAATTCATATCGAACTTATCTATCAACAAACAGTTGAGATACAAGGCCGAATTTTTAATAATCGAGGGCTTTGTATGCAATGTAGTCAGATGTTTCTTTTCTTCGTTGATATAGTTGAAATTTAGTACTACATGAATAGTGTTAAGTTATATACAGCAGGTAAATACCGTGAAATAATTAGCACGGTTATTTGCCACTAAATTTTGTGAAAGGCTATATTTTAAGAATTTCAAGGTGCAATACATTTAGATTTGACAAATAACACTATTCCTTCACATATGCTTGTCAAACTAAACCGTCATAGTGACTGAGTTGACCGAATGGTAACGTCTTGGACTCGTATTTTGGAGGTCTCTGGGTCAATTCGCGGAGTCTGCCGATTTGACGTGGAGTTTGAATTTAATTTTTTATTTTTATGTGAGTGCGCGATTATCAAGATATCACAAATCTGTAGTTCTGCTTACACTGGTCCATTTCAATCTGATTAAAAACTTATTTTCTGTATATCATACTTGCAAATTATAGCCTAATTGATTCAACAAAAGCATTCTGGCACTTTGTTAACTTATATCAGTTTACCTGATTTCATTTTGAGTTACGGTAATATTCAATGCAAATAAACGCACAATAGCTCTATATAATGCGAGAAACAACACAAATTGAAAACAAAAGACTTTATATTTTAAGAATATCCTAAAAATTTAATGTGAAAAACCAGGCTTAAAATGGCCGAAAAGAGACCAAATAATGACATTAAATTCTTTAAAAAAAAAAAAAAAAAAAAAACTAAACTAAATATTAAAATAGAGAAAATTGACCAACAAATGACATGAAAATTACCATTTTTGTAATCTAGAAGTCATCAGGATATCTGCATATGTGGGCAACGTACATGATGTTCCAGTTAAAAGATGACATGTCATCAAAATCCGGGCCCTGCTCATGACAATAAACTTAAGTGAGTTTTTCCCTCGGTTTAGCCTTCCTGCTACACTGGTTCAGTTATAGTGTAACCACGTGTTGGATACTTTGAACAATCGGTTTTCAGACGCTGACGTGATCCACGTGGCTGTTCTCTCAGCCCCACGAGATAGATGTAAATCTCACAAAATCCCTGCTGTTTGCTTATCGGCCCGGCTACATTTTCCAAGGAGAAGAATGATCTATGACAAAACTCAAATCATCTCTTCATCTAATGGTAAATAGGATCTAAATATCACTAAGGCTACTGCGTATAGAACAAAATTGAAGCAATAAACGATGTATTAAGGTTATTTGAATTCCAGTGGGCTCTTCGCCTAATTTATAATCTCTCCCTGGGAGAATATGCTCTTGCAACAAGAAAAATAAACTATTTGTATTTCAGACAGAATATTATAAAATTGGTGGTAATATCAAATTAGGATGATATCTTACATACACTTATTGGTATATCGCCAATGTTGAGAATCTTCTAGAGTTAAATTTCCTGAAAATAGATCTGTATTATACCGATTGACCCTGTCAATAATAAGCATAGAAGATTAGTGTTTCTGTTGAACCTCAGCATCAAATCAGGTATTTTAGGCTCTATAAAACGTGCAGTGTTGTTTATAATACTGCAAATTATGAAACACACATATACTAATTCATATGAGGTTAGCTTTTCAGAAAAAAATATTCTAATGACGTTTGTATTATAATGTGAGATTTGTATAAGATTTATTTTAAAAGTTCGATTATTAGATTCTAATCAATTCGCTTTTAGATTAATTTATCGTTTAGGGCCTACCTTCAGTCAAGATCAAAACCTTTAATAATCAAAGGTGATTTAGGAATTTTATGTGTTCGTGTTGTCTCGGCGATGGCCCCGGCATTGAGCTAATCACTCACCCGGAGAGGCCCTCTATGTTCTTTTCTGGTCAAAATAGTATGTATGTGATCTATAAATAATCCCTCTCCCCTTAGGTCCCGTCTCCAGGCGTGTAGATCCTGCAATATAATTACTAATTGAATCTAATTTAATTAACCTAATAAAATGTTAATTCTATCTATAACTTAAATAAGCACAATGAACAATATTAAACAATATCATCCGACACCGATTTTCTCATTTCTCCTGCTCTTTTGCAACCGAAATTTCGCACTCTTTTAATTTTTTACAATAATAGCCTTACTATTCTTACATTGACTTGAATGTTTTTCTTTATTATTCTGCTATATAACTTATGAAATCGGATGAACTTTTAATATTTCGTTTCCAATTTTCTGTTTTTGGGCAGTCCAATATTATATGCTAAGCATCTTCTATCCCCATGCATAGTGGGCATCTACCTTTTTCATAGTTTTTCCTAATTCCCCTAAGTTTCCAACCTCCTAATCTTCATAAGGCCCATCTCATATATTCCTTTTGTGAGCATTTGTGTACATAATTCTCCTTGCTCCATCTCTTTTTAATTCCACATAGAACGCCAGCCTACTTCTGTCTCTCGCTCGTTTTAATATGATATTTACTATAGCTTTTATGTCCATTTCTCTGTTTATTAATTTCTCCCATAGCATACCTATTCAAGATAAGATTTATAGCACCCAGTCTGCTGGAAAATGCTCTATTTATATTTTTCGCCACATTCTACATTTGTTCTTTTAGGCATAATTTTAGCAGGTTATCTTCTTTTTATTCCAAATATAATTATAATACATCATGTTTGTAATTAAAATATTTCCTTTTCCGCGGTCTAAACCTAATTCCTATCTGGCGATCTCATTTGATGATGAATGAGGAAGGATAAGTACCAATTCGGCTAATTTCGCGCGAAGTTTATCTGTGGTTTTTCAAGCTTCCATATCTCACCATATTTCGACCCCCATACAGCACCTTTGCTTCTACCACTGACTTATATTGAAAAGTATTTTAAAGTCGATGTCCGGCAATTTGGTTTTGGCTACTCTAATCATATTAAAAGCTACTTTCCACGCGGCTCTATTCTGCATCTCCCAAGATCCCATGTGATTTATTTCTATTCCTAAATATTTTAATGTGTTAACTGCTTCCAAGTTTTCCCCATCCAGTTTCCAGTATTTCTTCGAACTCTTTCTAGTGCCTTTTTTACCTATTAAACTTTAGTCTTCTTCGTATTTATTTATATATCCCAATCCGGCAAAATTTTCGCACTTTGTCTTTTGTTTCTTAATCCAACCTGAGACAACTGGTCATCCGCAAAGATTAAGCTTGGAATTTATTTATTGTTTATTGCCAGAGAATGCTTGCCTGCGTCCACACAACACACAGTCTTCTAATATATCCTCTATAAATAGTAAAAATAGTTAGAGCTCATGTTACATCCTTGCCTGAGCTCTTTACTTTGGTTTATTGATCCCGCTGTATTATGCGCGTCATCTAATTTTACACAAAATTCTATGTCATCATATAACTTTTTAGATTATTGATTAAAGCGTTACTGAACCCATTCATTCTTAATTTTTGTCATAGTAAATTTCTATTGACTGTATCGAATATTTTTTCTAAGTCTCTTTTCTCTTTTAAAAAAGTAAACATATCTCCATTAATCCCGAATAAATACATTTGTTATCGTATGTCCTTCTCTCTTTTCTAAAGCCATTTTGCCAAACTGATAAGATTTTGTGCTTTTCACCCCATTTCTAATATCTGTTGGTAAGTTTGCCCGTATATAATTTAAAAATCGCTGGTAATAGACCAACCCCTCTGTAGCATTCTGGATCATCCCTGTTTCATCTATTTTTAAATATTGGTATGACTACTGCTCTTTTCCAAATATCCGGGATTACATTCGACTTCTTTGCCTTGTTGAATAGCTTTAATGAAGTGTTTAGCCATGCTGGGCTTTGTTTTATCAATTCCTTTAACACCCGTCTACTCCTGGTGATTTGTTTGGTTTCATGTTGATAATAACAATCTGCAATTCGTCTACACTGATTTCTTTATCCAATAATTCATCTTTAATTGCACCCGTCAACTCACCCCTGAAATTCCTTATGGTCACCCTTTCTGAGTTAAATATTATGTTGAAGAGCTTTTTCCAGTCGTATTCTGAGATCATGACATTGTTATAGTTATAAATATGGTTAGAATGTTTATGACTTGAAAAAAGTGGAAAATATGACTGCAAAACAATGACCTTAAAATGACTAAATATGGCCCAAAAATCCTAAAAATGATCTCACAGAAGATCCTTTTTTCTAAAAATAAATTTCCCAATTTAAAACGTTTAAAGACAATAATTTATTACATCACATTAATTCGGTCAGAAAATCATTTTTTAACAATTTTACAGTTGTTTCTAAAGAACTTCAGATCTGTTAATGTTTCCAGAAACCACTGCAAATGTGAACTGAAAATATTTTTAAAACACGTCTATCGGAAGTTTTTAACATCAGCGAGATGACGTAATTGTGCTTTTACGTGTTATTGTCCCTTCACATTTCAGTTACAGTAAAACCAAAATATTCGTTACCTTTTTCCGGAGAAAAATTTAAGTCTACAATTTAGTGCATATAAAGCATAATTGTGCTCTTTTATCGAATTTATAACTGAAATATGACGTTAAATTACAAATAAGATCAAATTACGACCAAAACCATGAATGGAGGTCAGGATAAAAATTGACATGTTATATACATATGAACCCTACATATAACTTCTTAAAGTTCGAAAATAATTCCATATCCAGGTTTAAATATAATTCCACAACATTTTGCATTTTTTCCGTATTGGTTAGGCAACAGACTATTTCTATATTTACATCAGAAATTAATTTAAATCATTCAGTTCTCTCACCCGGGATTTTACAACCTACACTTCACAGAACCTGCTATATCTGTGATCTATAGTCTTAAATACTAACATCTAAACTATTGTAACATTTGGGTGCTTTTCATAATGTCTTGTAATTGGTTTTATTGCTGCTACAGGTTATTGCAAAGTTATTCCCCTAGCCATAAACATTGGACTTCTTGTGCTTTGAATTTTTCCTGGTGCTGGTAATATATGATATTTTCCCGGGCTACTAACCTTGACAATGAAGCCTCAGTTTGGCTTCGAAACGTGGGAATTAATTCAATTCACCACCTGGTTAGTAGCCCGGGAAAATATCATATATTGGACTTCTTGTTCCTCCCTTATGGGCCCTGTTTCATAGAACTTGCTAATAATATTCGTTAATAATATTACAACTCATATTAGTCATTTGTTTTAAAAGTGTTCAGCCAGGAGGCCGGTCCTGCCCTGCGTTTTTGACACAAGTATAAAAGACGGCGGAATCTTCTAATAGGCCATTAATTTTTAATAAATAACCCCTGATAGGACTATACCAATAAGTAGAGTTCGGATGTTAATGAAATTACATTTTTATCCTGACCTCCATTCTCGCCGCAGATACAAAAGAAACATTAATTGCACGCTTGTATCCTAATTGGTCCGTTTTTATTTTGCATATAAAGTTATATTTAGGTCATTTTTATTGTTTTGTTCATATTTTTGCCATAGGTTATATGTAATTCAACGTCTTATTTAAGTTATGAATTCGATAAGGAAGTACAGTTATACAGTGTATTAACTACATGGACAAATTAAATTTGAAAATTATTTAATTAACTTAATGTTTATGCTAAATTAATAGTTACTTAAAGTTTAAAATTAATGGAGTTGTTAATTTTTTATAGGAACACGCAAGGTCTATAAAGTATTACTAGAATTTGGAGCCGATGAATCGAGGAAAATTGAGCCAATGAACTGAAATAGAAGTTCTTTACAAGTAAAACTGTCAATCACCTGTAAAATTGTTGATGTCATGTGGTGTAATAATTTGGTTTTTTAAAAGGTTTAAATCGGAACATTTATTTTTCAAAATAAGTTATTTTATTACATAATTTTTATAATTTTTGGCTTATATAATTATTTTTAAGTGCATTTTTGTTGTCATATTTACCATATTTTTATGACATGAACATCCGAACCCGTCTGGTAAGAATTAATATAATTATCAGCTTCAAAATTTACTCAAATAAAACATCCCGTTGCTACATGACGGATTGCCACAGAAAATAATCTACGTCTCCATCGAGGACGACAAAGACAAGAGTACATGAGATGCGATTCCTGCTACAAACTAAAAAGAAATGGAGAGTAGCGTGAAGAATGGAGAACTGCTTCCAACCAGCCAAATCTGCTGCACGCAGAGATCTGACATTTTAATCATAGCTGGACTGAAGGGTGGCCCAATGCATCTCGAAGCCGGATTTTTAAAGTTAGATTTCGTTCGGGAGTTATGAGTGAAAAACTGGCAAAAAGCGTGAATTTGTTGCGCTATCAAAGTAACAGTTTTTACTTAGATATTTCAATTGTAAACTGAATTGCCTTGGCCTTGCTTTGATTCATTAATTTGTTTATAATCTTATGGGACGGAGAGCATGCGCAGGGATCTGATTTTTTACATATTGGCACAAAAGGGATGTTGAAAGTATGCCTAAATGGGAAAATATTGAACGATTTTGACGGAACTCTATATAGCTACAAGGGTTATCTGGACCAGGGACCTCCAATCTGAAGTATTTTTTCCCGTTTTTTCTAATCGTGGAATGCACTCCAAAGCCGGATTTTTAGTTATTTCATTATGATTATTAATAGTTTAGTTTATGAATGATTCGCGTGTAAGTATTAATAAATGTAATGTTTTTTATTACACTACGCTGCATCATTTGGCGGTAAAGCATTTAGCAAGTGATTTTACCTAAATTATGTCTCCTGATTTCAAAATTGTCACTTTTATTTGTATCCCATCTAGTTTTCGTGTTTGCTGTCTGTAAATGTATCATGCGAACACAACTGTAAGGTCTTTGTAGACCTTTTTGGGGCTTATACACTAGGCCTAGTATCTAAACGGTAAGTCGTATCAACAAAGTTATTGCAACAGCAGTAACTGATTTTGAGAGTTCTACAAGTTTGGACACATGACTTTTTGTCGTATATCCATTGGTTATCCTTTTGATTGATTAGATGTTTTTTAAGTAAATTTTGTTTATTTTCCACACATTATGTAATATTTGACACACAAAAGACACATAAAAGCTTAAAATTTGGCAGGAATATTGGCACATACAACACCCATAAGCGTGCAAAATTTGGTGAATCTAGCTGCCCCATAAGTATAAAAAACATGCTGGACAGCCGTGACGTCAGTCACATCTACTACGACAGTCTAATCTTCCACTTGAATTATTAACATTGATGTTTATTCACTTCCATAAGAGATAGAAACTTGAAATTTTAGCCTATAATCAATGGGAAAATTCCAAAAATTTCAAATCTTTAATATTTGCCCTTTCAAAATAAACTTTGATTTTTTCACTGCGTGTTTGTATGGCTTCAGATGCTTTGACAAAATTAAAGGAAATGCCTGTTATTGACATGAGGAATTTGCTAGTGTAAATGTTTTCTGTTAATATGCTAATTATACCAAATATTCCTTCACATATGCTTATCAAATTATTCTAATGTTTCAGTACTTTTACCCTATAGGCTAGTCTATGCAATAATTTAAATTATAGCTCTCATTTTGATGTACTTATTGCAAGAAAACGTGACGCGATACGTAGGAACGGTCAGCGGATTCTTGTCCAGCGACCCAAAATTAGTCAAGATCACCTATCACAGCACTTACCGTAAAAATAAAGTTTCAAGATGCAGAATCAAAGCTGCATGCGTCAAAATAACATTTTTCACAGTTGTCAATTAACCAGATGTGATAGAGAAAAACGAAATCCATTTTCGAATTCAGCGCAGCAAAGTTAATCAAACACACCTATTTTCGTTTTTGCCGCAGAATTCTGTGTCTTTTTGTAGGCTAGTGTTATTTAAAAGTCTAGCTATTGAATTAATTATCGAGGGCGAAACCGCGGATACCTTCCAGTCAGAAATAAATAAGACCGGAAGTAACCGTCTGGAGTAACAACACGCAGATTTCACAGCACAATAAAACGAACCATGCATCTTAGCTACACGGACACTTTAGTTTATCCGGAGAATCTATAAGAAAAATTTAATTTGTTTTTGTACAATACTATTTTACTGTAATTTGTGCCACGACCTACCCAGTATGCAAAACTTTGAAAGTAATAATGTAATTAAATAATTCATACAATTTGTGTGAATACTATGTCAGTGTTAATAAACATAACGTTGTAATTATTATCGAATAAATTATTTTAAAAACCTAGCGGTTGAATAAATAATTGCGAGCTAAGCAGCGGGCACCAGCTAGTACAGAAATATGCTTTACATTAATACAGTGATACAATAATTATCTTTCTATTGACTAACTTAGGTCACAAGCCAAACTGTGGGATAAACTGACACATGATCATTTCCTTATTATTTTTAGTACAGGTTTACTGTAGGTTCGCACATCATCCCATGCCTGTCTTTTTTCCAAGGGTGGTATTTTTTTCTGAGAAACGTCGGTCACTAGTTTGCGTAAGATTTATTGCATCTCATATACTGTCCGCCATCAGAGTAGCGGTCGCTCAAACTAAAATATTTCCAGGAACATTTTTCCATAACTCTTCAATGGTACAATTAGTAATCTGAGGAGCTATGCATTGTGTTCCTTAAGATTCGGTTTTTGGTTTGACATGAAATAAAATGCCTTTTGTACATAAGGAGGTTCAAGTTGCTAAAGCTTATTGCTTTTTCTTGTACTTGGAAATATTTTCACTATAGGGATGTAGCTAACTAGAGCCAGCAGATGTCTCCAGTATGCGTTAGCATTTCGTCACTTGTTTTTCCAGTTTTCGTCTGCTCGTACCTTGCTCTTACATGACGTTTCATCTTAGCAGACTGAAAAATACATTCAAACATTTCTATTTTTATAGCGGGTAAAGCGCTACTAAGCGCATTTCTTTGTATACTGGACACTTCCAGAATATATTTACGTGAAAAAGCTTAAAGAAAATTTGCAGAAGATAGACGCTATATAAGTTGAAAGGAAGGAAGAATTAGCTGACAAACACTGCGAGAAATGCCCACTATTAACTACATTACTTTGTTCCCGACATACAAAATGTTATGAAGATATGAATAGGCCTATTTATATACTTTTGGCGTCTGAATATGTTTCAAAGTACCTCTAGGGTTCAGACAGTAAAATACTAATTGTTATACGTGATAAACACTGATATATATGGTGTTTATTCGCAGACATTTTATTAAGTGCCAGTATGGTACTTTATGAGATTGTGTGGGGGACAAGAATATGTCTGTCCGTCCGTCCGTCAATCCGTCCGTCCGTCAGTCCGTCCGTCCATGTGTCTGTACGCGCGATAACTCAAATACGTTTTATCCTATTGATATTGGACCAAATCGGTTGACCGGTACCGGAGTAAAATCCAATTTTGTGTGTATTTTAAAGGCGGCATACCTCAAATATGCCTGATCGGATTTTCATGACATTTGGAATACGTGTTTATAATGTATATTGGAAGACGTCTGTTGATATTGGACCAAATCAGTTGGCCGGTACCGGAATAATGCCCAATTTAGTGCCTTTTTATGGTATTATATAACAAAAGGCGCGGTAACTCAAATACGCTTTATTGGATTTTCATGAGACTTGAAACACTCATTTATAACATCCATGGCAAGAAGCCTGTATTTGTTGGGCCAAATCGGTTGACCGGTACCCGATTTTAAAAAATCATGTCTATACTACAATGCCGCATTTTTTATCATTGAGGGCTTTGATGATACTTCTTTGATCTACTTGAAATTGAGTACTACATGAATACTGTTATCTGCAGAAGGTACATCACTGTGAAATAATTAGCAGAGTTATTCTCCAATGAATTTTGTGTCATGTTGACATAAGCCTATTTTAAGAATTTCAAGTTGCAATACATTTGAGATTTGACAAATAACTCTATTCTTTCACATATGCTTATAAAACTAGACCGTCAAACTGACCCAGGTGGCCAAATGGTAACATCTTGGACTCGTAATCTGGAGGTCCCTGGATCAAATCGCGGAGATATTAGGTTTTTCATGGTTTTTTCTAATTTTATTTTTTGTTTGTATGTGATTGCGCGATTGTCAAGATATCACAAATCCATAGTTCTGCTGACGCTGGTCGATTTTAATCTGATTTAAAAAACTTATTTTCTGGATATCATAGGCCTAATTGCGATTATAATTGATTCAACAAAAACAATTTGGCACTTTGTTATATCTGTTTACCTCATTTTATTTTCTTTCTGAAATGTATATTTATCCTACACCGTCGTATTAAAAACGTATTCAAAATCAAAATATTAAAATATGTTTATAACACTTAAACTTACCATTTCCTGTCCAGAATACTTAAAAGAATGGCTTTTATTATCGGTATGCTATATCATCGTTACATGATTTTCATTTGTAGTTATGAGACAATATATTGTTAATTTTCTCGGGAAAATGGTACATTACGACACACCCGAGTACCCCACCCCTACTCTCAATCCCTCCCCTAGCGGCGGCATTTGAACTACTAGGAGAGACGGTGGCGCCATCTCTTACGCAACTGATGAAACATAAAAATTAATTTATTTCTTCTTTATTCTCTTCATCCAACCGACTTATTTGAGACATATTCTTACTAGTAAATTTTTGTTCGACCGGGACTTGAACTCGGGACCCCTAGCATTATAACTAGGAGTCTTAGCCATTACGCCACGAGTGAAGGCTGAACACTGAAGGAAGCTTTCGTATATTTGAGTTATGATAGGGGGGATTTCATGAGTTATAACTTATAACGCAAGAATCGGTGTAGTGTTGTTGCAAGGGAGTTTTCCTGCATCAATTAAGCCATATGTAATGTTATATTGTTGGTTCTTCGGCCGTGATACTGCGATGTAGAAAGGAAATGGAAAGACTACCACATTATATATTTCTTGAACGTCCGATGACGGAGAATAATGATGGCATTTCCTGGAGTAAAAAATTCCGGAGACAAACTACTCCCCCGTTCGGATCTCCGGGTGGGGAGTACTTCGGGGGGAGTCATCAAAAGAGGTGGATATTTTAATTTCAGGATCGGGACATGGAACGTAAGAACACTCCGAAGAGCAGGAAAACTGGAAAATCTGAAACGAGAAATGGACAAATGTAAAGTTAACATAATGGGGCTAAGTGAAGTAAGGTGGACAGACAGTGGTGAAATAATGTCAGGAAATTAGGCTACACAATGTTCTATTCGGGTGGAAAAAGTTGTGAACGTGGAGTAGCAATAGTGATGGGAAATCAATTAGAGCAAAGGGTGACTAAAGTGGTGTGCCATAGTGATCGTTTAATGTTTGTGAAAATAAGCGCAGAACCAGTAGACATTCTGAGAGTTCAAGTGTGCATGCCAACATCAGACCATGACGAAGAAGAAGTAGAGAAAATATACGACGAAATAGAAGACATCATCCACACTGAAGGCAGAGGAAAAGTAAACACCGTAATAATGGGTGACTGGAAGAGTGTGGTCGGACAAGGTAGTGAAGTAAACATCGTGGGACAATATGGATTAGGAAGAAGAAACCACAGAGGAGGGATGCTAGTGGATTTCTGTCAGCGTAACAATTTGGTGGTGATGAATACTTGGTTTAAGAAAAGGAATAACAAACTATACACATGGAAGAGCCCAGGAGACATCAATAGATATCAGATAGATTTCATACTCGTCAAACAGAGGTTTAGAGGCAGTGTGAAAGACACCAAGACTATGCGGACTGGTAGAGCGGAAGAGAAGGCCAAATGGCTTTAGCTCTGCCAGAATAAATAAACAGAATAATAATAATAATAATAATAATAATAATAATAATAATAATAATATGCCGGCTGCCGATATAGACTCAGATCACAACCTTTTGGTTGCAGACATCAGTACAAGATTGAAGAGGATTCAAAGGAGTGGGAGGAGAAAGCAGAGGTGGGACCTGGAAAAGCTAAGGGAGAATAAGGAGGCAGTAACAGAATCCTTAGAGAAATGCTTTAGTGAAGGGAGAGATGAAAATGTAAGTGCAAGTACGGAAGAGCAATGGCAAAATATTAAAATGGCTCTGTTGAATACTTTAAAGAGTCAAGTCGGAAGGGAAGCGAAGAGAACGAGGAAACCCTGGATCACTCATGAGATGCTGGAGAAGATGGAGGAAAGGAGGAGATGTAATAATGTGGATGTTGTACATTAATTTTTGAATGATACATAAGCCTATTTTACAACACATTATGTACTATATCTGATTTGACTATGCACTGTTTATTTAAATATACCTACAGAACTGTCAGTACATATAATTAGGCCAAGGCCTACAATGAAATATAAAAAGGAACTCTTCAATACTACAGTACTGAATAGGTATATGTAGGCCTACTACTGTAATCTGAAACAAAATTATATTTAAACATATCCAACAAATTTCGAAATTTGGTCCGGTTATACTGGTGATTTGGATATTTGAAGTTTGAATAATTTGAGTTCTACTGTATATATAAATATATAAATTTTATATTGTATAACATCTCTGCTCTAAGGGAATATATTTTATTTACAATATTATTAAATTCATTATTTAGCTTTCATTTTACTAAAATTCTCAATGAAAAATGTTCAAACACAGTCCACTAGACAAATTCTTTAAAAAAAAATGCTGAAGTTAATACTTGCGGCGAGATTCGTTACAGAAGCGAGCCACTGTTTCATTGTTGACTTTATCGAGCATTTTGGAACACAGTAGAAAACGATCACCAGTTTTCTTTGGTGATTGACTACCAACAATGCAATTGCACACGTATCTCCCCAAGGCATCGGTCGATTCGTCTACCATAATCCAAATGTGGTCCTCACCAATTGCATCTTTTATTTTGTGGATGTTCTGAAATTAACTAACAGAAATATTGCATGAGAATAGAAATGGTGACTAACTAACACAGTCCCCTGCCAGTCTATGGATGGTAGATTTGTGAAATAAAAATTACTTGAATGATGCAATAATGCGGTACTATGAGAATATTAGACCTATTTTATTTTCATAAATTACTGATTATTTAAAACGATTAAATTTTATCTTGTTTTTGTTGAAAACACAATAAAAATGTAAGATAGTTTTATTCAAATTCTCTTACCCACTACTACACATAGCCTACGTAACTTGTTGTACAACGTGTAGATCCTTCGTCTGAGGGTCCTTTCACTTGGAATTTCTCTTTTACAATACTTCTCCAAAAAGGCCTTCAATTTCGGGTTCTCAATTTTATTTAGCGGGATATTTGCACCAACAAAAGCCTCGCAAAGTTCCTCGCTAAAAGTATTTGTACCGGTCGCAGAAACAGCAGCTGTTGTCGCCAGAAACGTCTGAACTTTGTGTGTCTTTTTTATTTTCATTTTTTTATGTTGAATGCTATTTGTGTGTTGTTTCAGCTGAAACTTTGTGTTTGCAGATACCTGTATTAAAAAAATTAATTAATAACAAAATGATTATATGATTCAGTCAGCCATTCGTTCAGAATAAAGGTATCAAATGTAGGGTAAAAATAATTTGAATGTTAGTAAAATTTAGATAGCATTACACAGAAAATACAAAACACTATATTCCATACTTACACTTTTGTTACAAAATGTGCACATAACAATCGTTCCATCTGTTTTAAAACAGTTGAACTCTGTCACCCAATCGCGCATTCCAGATTTAGGCATGTCGTCAACTTCACATCGTCCAAATGACCACGAATGACAAATGCCAGTTCAAAACTGATGCAGTGTTTAGTGATCTTCGCTCCTCCCTGCTAGTGAGCTGGTTCCTCTAACTGTAAACATAGCTTTCGGAATGCAAAAAAAAATGTGACTACCTCCACTCAATATGTGGAAATTCCATTCCCGATCATAATGGAAGTAGGCTATTATTAGAACGGAATGGTGTAGGGTACCTCTTAACAGTCAGAAGTGGTGCCAAATGTCTTAGCTTTCTGGAGTCAGCGGTTTAGGGATTTGAGATGTGATTTCAGGAAAATTTTTCAAAACATTTTAATAATGTGGAAAACTCGATGCATTTGTGAAATAAGTATTAATGAAGGAAAAATTTGCAAATTATACAAAATATGAAGCTTGATGAAGATTTTCACGGAATATGAAGACTTTACCAAAATATTATGAAATATGAACTTTTTTCTTGCGTGCATTGCCATCTAAACTTCGTGATTTGTAAAGATCCGAGTTTTCAGAGTGCTAGCAGCCATATTTTAGAATATGAAATTTTATATTTTGCCTGTCTCTATTCATTACATATAAGGTAGGTGCGCTAGTTAAGGCCATGCTCCTGAGCGTTGTGTATGACGCTTCGGGGTTCGGAGGCGACTAAATGCCCCCGGAGGACCCCTGCTAAGGGTACCAGGGCTCTGCTGGATTAGCTCGACTCTCCCCAGCAGATGCCGAGAGATAGATAGGAAGATGGATAACATACGGAACGGCAATAGAGGGAATAGAGAAGAAAGGTATGACAACTTGAGAGTCATGGTTTTGTTTTAATTCAACGAAGAGCTATTAACATCAGAAAGCTGAGAAAGTTGAGAAACTAACAGAGAGGGACATTGAGAATAACGAGCAAACAGATCGAAAGTTAACTCAGAACGAAAAACAGCTAGATAGAACAGAAAGCTGAGACAGATGAACAAATAGAAAATAAATATCGAGAAAGACGAAATCACATGTCGAGAAAGACAAAACGAGACGAACTAACATTTTGCCACAAACTTATGAAATTCACATCAAAGAAATAAAGCAGCCTGCAAAGTATACAGTGAACTTACACAGAGTGTGGCCTATGGTCGGGGGCTCTGGAAATAAAGATTGGTTGGCCAAGCGATACACACACACACACACACACACACACACAACACATATATATAGGTAGGCCTATATATATATATATATATATATAAAATTACTTTCGTGATTTGTTGTATAAAAACAAAACGTACAGCTACGAGATCACGGCCTACTATGAATTAACCATCCATTAATCGATTCAAGTTACAATGTTGTAACAAGGGCTACCAATGGTGCATATGACATAGTTAACTTCATTCAGGTAAACTAACAGCAGAACAGAATAAAAGCACACGAACCGGCTTGCACCGAATCGAAATTGTGTTTTAATCAATGTACATTCCAATTATTTCAATTTCCAAACAAGTTATGTTGTGTAAAATAATCTGTTTTCGTGCTGTTTAATGGCAACGTGTGACGTATTAATCATTGCACAAGTGCACATTGATGCTTTCGTGTCCAGTAACGAGCAGACCATTTTACCCGATAAAATGCCATCCTCGCGATTCCTACAGGAATATTTTAAAATAAACGGCCGTGATTGGTCTATATCCTAGGAATTGCTAAACGTTATTGGTCAATATCAAACTCGGGGTGTATTAGTGGAATAGTCAGATTTATACCCGATCAGCATTCTTGTAGGCATCGTCCACGTTAATCCAATGAATATCACCGCCCCATCAACAGCATAATATGAATCTGAGGCACCATTATACTTCTCCAGAACTCGCCCACGATAATTAATTAAAGAATTTAGAGCCAAATAATTACAACATTATGTATAAAACGAATAATAATTATAACGCATCAGCTAAAAATCTGGCTTTTTAGTGCATTCCACGATTAGATGGGAAAAACTACCTCAGATTCGAGTTTCCTGGCACAGAAACCCCCTGCAAAGTGAGTTCCGTCCAAATGGATCAATCTTTGACGATTTAGGCCTACATTCATTATCAATTTTTCACTCTTCCGTCTATGTTGAAAATTTCAGATGTCTGCGTGCCTTGACGTTTTCCTGAATTATTTATCTAGTTTAAAGTTTTGTTTTCCTTGTTTTCCATGATTCCTATTACACACAAACACTCTTGCCCGAGGCGGGAGTCGAACCCATAGCCTCCTTCATAACGGATCTAAGGCAGCATTAGATACCTCGGCTATGGAGACCGACAGAATCGAAGCTATCTGTAATAATTATTCTATGCGATATATTGAAAAAATCGCAATGCATTTATTTCCAAGTTCTGACAAAAAAACAGCAAAGCCACCTGCAATTGATTTGGGAAATGAAATGTAGCCTATTACTGAAAACTGACGTTTTGATAGCGCTAAAAATTCGCGTTTTCCGCCAGGTTTTCACTCATAAATCGCGAACTAAAGCAAAAATTAAGAATCCGGCTATGACGTGCATTTGACCAATCTGAAATCCAGATTTCTGGAAGCAGTAGACCTTGCTGGGCATCGTGCACAGAAAGACAAACACTTCCTCTTATTATTATAGATAGAAAATAAGATTGGACCCGGAATTGCTATTGGATTTCGCCATTCATTTAATGTATAATTATTTGAATCGTTTATAATTTAGTCTTTGTTCAACTGATACTGTTTAACGTTAAATTATAATCTTTCAGCATTCTTAATATTTTTCTGCATCACCTTCAGATAAAAGTGTGCTCTATGTTTCACGAGGTAAACTGTACTCTGCGGAAAGAAAAGATACCTACAGTACAGTAAATACCTTTTCCGAAAATAATGTAATCGTGCCCTTCAAACTCTGTCTGCCGGCAGCATAATTAAAACATTGCCTGGAATAGCCCGGCAAAACCAATGCTGCATTCCTACCTTGAAACTCTATATAGAAGTGACAGATGATTTGGAAATCATAAAGTAAACTAAACTCCGTGGCGATACATCCCTGGAGGGACTTGGCCTACCACCCGACCGCTGCGTCATCTTCCACAGGTAGATGACAGGATTGGGGGCATTTGGTCATCATTCCGACACCCTCGGCCGTTAATCGTGGTTTTCATGACCGGAGCCGCGACTTCTCTATCAAGTAACTCTTCAATTTGAATCACGAGGCTGCCAGACCTCCATACCTCTGAAAAACACAAGGAGGTACGGAGGATCGAACCCGGGCCGACGGATCTGTAGTCAGCGACGCTAACCACAAGACCAAGTGGCCGGTCCTCGGAAATCATAAACCCTACACAATGCAACCATCACCCATAGCTACAGACACGTATTCATATCCGTGAGAGAATGGATATAGGAGAAAGTAGGCCTATGCTGAAAGGGCTATTCTCACCAAAGACTTGCTGGAATCGAAATGTGTAGAGCAGTGATTCTCAAAGTGGGGTCCGCGGACCCCCGGGGGTCCGCGATGGTGTTTCAGGGGGTCCGCAGGCGGTTTAAGAAGAAATAGGATGTGTCGTAATTTTCTGAAATTACATATCTTCTAAAGCAGCTTCACTGTACACATTAAGGAGTAAACTCTGTTTGTTACCATTGATATTGTTATTTTGTGTACTGAATTTCATACATTTCAATCAAAGTATTTATTTAGTATTTTTTCTTTTCAAAACCCAGAGGGGGTCCGCGAAATTTTAATTTTTTTCAAGGGGTCCGCGGACTGAAAAGTTTGGGAACCACTGGTGTAGAGATCTTGGGTGGGCCTTCAATTATTGTAAAGTTAATTTGAAATATTTTTCGTCAGGTATCTGATTGTTTAGGTTCAAAATTTACACATTTTACAGAGTTATTTCTTCATTCATAGGCCCATTTATAATTTACATTTTAAGAATAGGCCACGCATTAAGGTACTTAAAATACGTATCTTATTTCCTTTTTGTACATATAGTCCTTTTTTGACTTAAATATAATTTAAAAATGAGCTATAAAATAACCGCAAAAATACAAAAAAAAAAAAAAAAAAAAAAAAACTAAAAAAAAAATGACTCAACAATTTGTATGTAAATGCTAGTTTATTCATCAGATTTGTGTCTATTCTACATTATTTTATGGTGTTGTTGAATTATAGGTTGATAATTACTTAATTAGTAAATACGGTTAAATGCAAACTGTAACGGTAACCAAATTCAACTAGATTTATATTTATGTATGTTTATTAAGTGCCAGAATGGTACTTTATGAGATTGCGTGCGGGACGGAAAATGACTGTATGTCTGTCTGTCTGTCTGTCCGTGTGTCTGTACGCGCCATAACTCAAATAAGCTTCATCGGATTTTTATGAACGTTGATATACGCATTTATAACGTTCATGGGAAGAATCCTGTTGATATTGGCCCTAATCGGTTGACCGGCATCGGAGTAATGCCCAATTTAGTGCCTATTTTAATGGAAAAATAATATATATATATATAAGGTACGATAACTAAATACACTTTATCGGAGTTTGATGAATCTTGGTAGGCCTATATGCATTTATGACGTACATGAAAATAAGTCTTCTGAATTTGGACCAAATCTGTTGACCGGTACCGAAATAACGAGTAATTAACAGTCACATCTATTATAATGTAATCTTTGTTCTCCGACAGTTCGAATAGTACAAAATTAGGAAAACAGTTTCGTTACTATATAAGGCCTAAGTGAAATGAACACAATGAACAAATTTTCTAATTTTATTTTTACTTACAATTTTCATATCTCTGAACCACAAACATTTTTAATAAACTGCCAGTGTAAATTTCTTAAAAATCCTGGAGTCAATTAGGCCTAATAATGGCGGGCGAAGCCACGGGCACCAGCTGTAAAATATTGATAGTTCAACTCTTGAAATATCGCGGACAATAAAAATCCAAACAAACCATTCCGTCCCTTGAAAAATTATATAATTTCTGAAAATTACTTGAATTTATCAAATCAAATTCATATCGAACTTATCTATCAACAAACAGTTGAGATACAATACCGCATTTCTAATAATTGAGGGCTTTTTATGCAATACAGTCAGATGTTTGTTTTCTTCGTTGATCTAGTTGAAATTTAGTACTACATGAATACTGTTATATGCATAAGGAACAATACCGTGAAATAATTAGCGGAGTTATTTGCCACTTTAATTTTGTGAAATGCTGATATATTTTAAGAATTTCAAGGTGCAATACATTTAGATTTGACAAATAACACTATTCCTTCACATATCCTTGTCAAACTAGACCGTCATACTGACTGAGTTGGCCGAATGGTAACGTCTTGGACTCGTATTCTGGAGGTCCCTGGGTCAATTCGCGGAGCCGGCCGATTTGACGTGGATTTTTTAATTTAATCTTTTATTTTTATGTGAGTAAGCGATTATCAAGATATTAAAAATCTGTAGTTCCGTTGACGCTGGTCGAGTTTAATCTGTTCAAAAAAACTTATTTTCTGCATATCATAATTGAAAATTATAATTGATTCAACAAAAGCAATCTGCCACTTTGTTATATCAGTTTACCTGATTTTATTTAGAGTTATATTCAATGCAAATAAATGCACAATAGCTCTATATAATGCGAGAAACAACACAAATTGAAAACAACAGAGTTATTTGCCTAACAATTTAATGTGAAAAAAGAGGCTTAAAATGGCCGAAAAATGACCAAATAATGACATTGAATTCTAAAAAAGGAAATAAAAATAAAAGTAGATAAAAATGACATTAAAATGGCCATTTTTATAATCTAGAAGTCATCAGGATATCTGCACTAGTGGGCAACGTCCATGATGTTCGAGTTAAAGTTGTCATGTCATCGAAATCCGGGCCCTGCTCATGACAATAGACTGAAGTGAGTTATTCCCTCGGTTTAGCCACCCCTGCTACACTGATTGAGTTGCAGTGTAACCGCGTGTTGGGTACTTTGAACAATCGGTTTTCAGACGCTGACGTGATCCACGTGGCTGTTCTCTCAGCCCCACGAGATAGATGTAAATCTCACAATATCCCTGCTGTTTGCTTATCGGCCCGGCTACATTTTCCAAGGAGAAGAATGATCTATGACAAAACTCAAATCATCTCTTCATCTAATGGTAAATGGGATCTAAATATCACTAAGGCTACTTGCGTATAGAACAAATGAAAGCAATAAATCATGTATTAAGGTTATTTGAATTCCGGTGGACTCTTCGCCTAATTTATAATCCCTCCCTGGGAGAATATGCTCTTGCAACAAGAAAAATAAACTACTAGTATTTAAGATAAAATATTGTAAAATTGCTGGTAATATCAAATTAGGATGCTATCTTACATAAACTTATTTCTATATCTCCAATGTTGAGAATCTTCTAGAGTTAAATTTCCTGAAAATAGATCTGTATTATACCGATTGACCCTGTCAATAATAAGCATAGAAGATTATGTGTTTTTGTTGAATCTTAGCGTCAAATCAGGCATTTTAGGTCCTATAAAAACTGCAGTTTTGTTTATAGTACTGCTGTATCCTGGGAATGGTCGGGTTAGGACCTCCACTGAATGCAACATTGGGTTAGCTTCAAGAAGGTTGAGCGGTTGCCCTTCTACTATGTGGGAGGGGTTCCCAGGTTGTTTACGCACCAATCGATCACAACAGCACTTATGCTACACAAATATAATTTATTAGTCTGTTGTACTACAACTGTGTCTTGCACAGTGCCTTAATTGTGGTTATGCTACTTGGATAATCGGACTATCCCAATAGTAATTCTTTAAGTAATTAATAGTGTATAATTACTGTGCTTATCTGCAAATCTCTTCACAGTGTGTGGGGCTTGCTAATGTATCGCGTTCTCACGACTAATTCCCATAGCCGGACCAAGGGCGTAGAGCTCTCTCTCGGACCTTTACACGTCGAATGATAATGAGGGAAAAATGATAGAATCTTATATAGGGGGTGTCTGATTTCCATTCAGCTGGACCATTGACAAAATAGAGTAGAAGGTTATTAGTGGGAGATTCCATGAAAACTTGTGACTTTCATGTGATTGTAGGTATGCTTTTACTTGTTTACATATCCTGGTCGCCGGAAAGGTGGTCCGATTTCTTCATCAGCATCCTGTCCAAGTGTTACTCTCAATAAATTCTAATAAATGCTAACTTTTAGCTTATTTCTTTATAATATATAATATTATTTCTAATTACCTATTATACCCTATTACACCCTATTAACCCGTTCATCTGCCTGCATATTCAACAGTACTGCAATGTATGAAACACACAAATACTAATTAATATGAGGTTAGCTTTTCAGAAAAAAAAATGTATTCTAATGACGTTTTTAATATAATGTGAGATTTCTATAAAATTTATTTTAAAAGTTCGTTTATAGATTTTAATAAATTTGATAAAGATTAATTTATCGTTTACCTTCAGACAAGATCAAAACCTTTAATAATCAAAGGTGATTTATGAATTTTATGTTTTCGTGTTGTCTCGGCGATGGCCCCGGCAACGAGCAAATGACTCATCCGGGGAGGCCCTCTATGTTCTTTTCTGGCCAAGACAGTATGTATGTGATCTATAGATAATCCCTCTCCCGGCAGGTCCCGGCTCTGTAAGGCGGGTCACTTAAATGTCCATAAAAAGATGAGGTGAAACTGAGGTAAAGAAAGAAAGAAAGGATTTGGGAATATCTCCAGAGGAACATGCAGATCCTTCAATACAATTACTAATTCAAACTAATTTCATTAACCTAGTAAAATGATAATTCTATCTATAACATAATTATGCACAATGAACAATATTAAACAATATTATCCAAGACCGATTTTCTAATTTCTCCTGGTCTTTTCCAATCAAAATTTCCCATTCCATTTTAATTTTATACAATAATAGCCTTACTATTCTTACAGTGATTTTAATGTTTTTATTTATTTTTCTGCTATATATGATGTTCCGATGAGCTAGATGTGTAATCGTACTGGTAGCGATAGTACGATACCGCAAATATTAATTTCTTCTATGTCAAATATTTATTTTTTCTGTGAATTCGGCTTTTTCCTTGAGAAAAGCTACGCTCTTGAATATCAGCTTTTCTTGTAGATGTATTCTAGTTGTTTATTTGAAGCACTGAAGTCTAGATGAGGAGAATAATTAATTACTAAAATAAATTCGAAGATTTGACAGTAATCAACTGTCGACGTTCAAGGTTACATTGTGCCCCCTGAATAACAAAAATCCAGAGTTTTTATACAAAAAATAAGTCATTGATGACATAGTATTTCCAACTTTGTTGGAGAAATGGGAGAAGATTAACCTTCATATCAGCAATAAAACTGCTTGTATAATTAGTATTATTTTCTTAAAATGACATTACTAAAACAATTGCTGAATCGGGTCTGCTGTAATGTGATATTCTGCATGGTATTGCATCCGCTTTCCTGGTCATATGAGACACTAGGAAGCTACTCGCATACTTATCAATGCGTGCAAAACTGACTCAATTACATTAACTTTAACATTCAATCATAAATTTGTCACAAAATATTACTTAAAATTTTCCTAAAATAAATGTATTACAAACGTTTCTCTATATTATTCTTTTATATAACACTGTTACACGACACTTTCCCCCTTAAAAAAAAAGTTTGAGGTTATCTTACCTCGAACACTTTCCCCCTTAAAAAAAAAGTTTGAGGTTATCTTACCTCGAATCTTTTCAAATCTTTACTTCTGACCAATGAAGTTGTCATTTGGTAATTAAAACTGTATCACTGGAAGTGTTTCCTTCTCCCTCTCTCTTTGCAGAAATATTTTCTACATTAACATTTGTTTTTATTTTAGAAGAAGGTGAAATAGTTGACATTCTATTTCATCATCCTCTTTACATGTAATGACAATTCTTACTCATTTTTATTAATTTGGCTTCTGATCACTTCTTTTTTTCAAAATTATTCATACATCAATTAAGTTGCATTGCATGAAAAATTGTTAATGCATGATCTGCATTTGTTACTACAACAACACAATAAAATTATAACCATACAAAATCAAAATAAATTCTATCATTTTGTTTTTTTTTTAACTTACCTTGTTCTCCTTTCATAAACATGATTAATTCATCCATGCGATAACCTGCATATTTTAAATCATTTAAATTAAATAAAATATTAAAATGGTAATTCAATCGATTTACGAACCCATAGTTCCTGTGTTGGTAAATCAATACAACATGATGTATTTAATAAAACAATTGGAATCGCATCGTAGTGAAAATTATTATAATTTTTCTTTTAAAATTATTCCTGAAATCTTTACATCTTTACAATTCTTTAATAACATTATTTTACCTCTTCTCTTTAACTTTTAAACATGTTTCATTCATACATATTCCTGTTGAAATTTCATCTTTACATATTATATATAGTCACATATGGCACATAACAATGTAGCACATATAGCTCATAACAATGAAGTGCTACTAGATAAGGGATTCCATAAGGTACCTCTTATAAATACATATTTTATTGACATTGAACATACATCTGGTACTCTTGCGTAAAAGGATGTATAAGTGTAAATACGCACTCTTTTTCTGGTATATAATTATATATTAATACGATTTCTTTACAAATATATATTATACCATTTGGTTGCTTACATGTTTTAACATATATTTGCTTACATAATATAAATTTATATGATGGGTAGTATGCATATTTAAATTTTAATTGATCTAATACAATATATTCTTGGTTTGCCTGGATGCATTGAATAATAATATTACTGTAAATAACTATTGGAAAATAAAAAGATTGATTAAATAAAAGTACTGGAAAAACGAACATTAACTTATTTTCTTGAAAATAAATAACTGGTTCTAATAATTTAATGGCTTGATTTGGTCCAAAAAGTGGTATAGTATATTCATGAGGTTCTATATCATGTAATATAGCATTGACCTTTTGATAAATTATAATTTGTAACTGAATAACTCCTGATTGAGCATGTAAGTATGCTTCAATTAATAAATCAAATCTATGTTGACATTCAATTAAACTATTAAAATAAGCTTCATTATTTAACAGGGTTACTATTTCATTCTCATATCTAATGTTATTAAAAACTGCTGAAATATTCTTTTCAAATGCATTAAATTGTATTAAAAAACATAAAAATGAAATTGTTCATTTATGGAACTGAAGTATTTAATGCAAAAATAGTGGATTTCACTATTGATATTTATTTCAAATTTAATTTCAATATATTTTCATGTCTAGGTTGTTAAATATTGATTATCCCTCTTCCGTGTAGGTTGAAAATTTCATATGTCTGCGTGCCTTGATATTCTAAACAAATGAATAGTCCAGGATGGACTTACAAAATCAAGCGATGGCCCGCGATAATTATTTCAAGATTACAAATTAAGAGCATAATAGTAAAATCATTATATTTATTAACACCTAAATTACGTGGACAACATACCACGATTAGATAGCGTCGCCTGGTAAAAGCGACCTCAGATTCGAGTTTCTTGGCCCAGAAAACCTCTGTATAGTGAGTTTCGTACAAATAAAACAATGTTTGACCATATTTAGGGCTTACAACATTCAAGCGATCGCGAAAGTTGTATTTTCAAGGTATGACAAAAATAGCCAAAGCCAACTGTAATTGTTTTGACATTGAAATGTATAACTGAAAACTGATGTTTCGAAAACACAAAAAAAAAATGCACATTTTTTGGCCCGTTTTTCAATCATAACTCACGAACGAAAGCTAACATTAAAATTCCGGCTTCGAGGTGCATTTTCCGACCCTTCAGCACACCTATGTTTAAAATTTCAGATCTCTGCGTTCAGTAGATTTCGCCGGGCATCGCGGACAGGCAGACAATTCCTTTTATTAATATAGATAACATGAATTATCCGCCGTGGGTGAGTCGGTAGCACACCTGCCTTCCACTCCGGCGGCCCGGGTTCGATTCCCGGCCGGGTCGGGGATTTTTCAGTAGTGAAAGATCCCCTCCCCGGGTTCAGGACTGGGTGTTAGGTTAAGTCTTAGGTTAAGATAATGCACATTGTGCGCGATTCCTAAATTATAACATGAATTATATTGATCACGACATACAATAAAGGAGGCCGTGTATTGATACCTTCTCTAATTTGTCAAACTTCCGTTTCATTTAATCCAAACCCATCTGATAAAACTGGCAATAATATGTTCTGTGATTTTGTTTCGATAATTCTGTGTACAAAGGGGTTAAGTATTCTCAAAAAGATTTAATTTTTGGCATTTAGAATCAGAATTTTTAAAAATCCTTTCTTAGTGAGCACCTACATTATGAAGCGAAGGTACTGTCCAAATTCCAAGTCTCTACCTGTTATAGTTTAGGCTCTTTGTTGATTCCTGTCAGTCAGTGAGTCAGGACAAAGCCTTTTATATATATAGAGAGATGATGTATTTTTTTTACGATTCACCTTCGAAACTTATGCCTTCCATTTTCAACTTAATGTTGAGTAGACCCAATATATGTACTGCATTACAAAATCAGGAGCAATAAAACAGTCTTTCATCGCAGAGCATTTATACCTTACTATTTAAGCCATATTTCGAAAGCGAAATGCCAGAAAGTATAAATGTTAGCATATATATAAAAAGACAATGCAAGCAATTCAAATGAAAACAATACGATTCGGACTAATTTACTTGTTATTTAAATATTTCTCCAATAATGCTATAACACATTTATGTACAACCAATAAAAGAAACCCGTGGCGCTAGATCCCTGAAGGGACCAGGCCTACCACCCGACCGCTGTGTCATCTTACCTTAGCAGATCCCAGGATTGGGGGCATGTGGTCAACATGCCGACACCCACGCCTGTTAATGGTGGTTTCCGTGACCGAAGTCGCTGCTTGTCTATCAAGCAGCTTCTCAGTTCGAATCACGAGGCTGAGTGCACCCCGTTCCAGACCTCTCTACCTCATAAAAATTCTATGAGGTACCGGAGATCAAACCCGGGCCTTCGGATCTGTAGTCAGCAACGCTAAGACCACGGAGGCGGTCTTACAGCCAATAAGCTAATGTCATTATATAAATTTTTTTTATGATTTAACGTTTGAATCTCAAGCTTTCACTATAGCCTTGTATTCAGAGAAAACTGGTTTTGATCAAAGCTGTTTGATGTAGTGTAATAGCGCATCATTGATTCAAATATCGCCTGACAAGTTCTTGCTGAAGTTCTTGTCCAATGCATTGGATAGTGGAATACCAGCTTTGACGTCCAAGAAAATCTTATTTGTATCCTGCCAGTAGTGGTACTTTTACTTATATGAAACCTGACTGCAACCCTTCATAATCCGCTGTTTTCAATTTGTAGCACAAAGACCAATGAACTTGGCTAGCCTAAGTTCTGAGAAACGATTAGTGCTACATCTGCCTTTACTTGGCAAAAAATTCAGCAGGTTGCCAAAAGTTACTCACTCTGCTATTCCACTGAGCTCAGCATGGAGTAGTAGGCCTACTGTATAGAAAAAATGTAGAAAACCACGAATTGGCCGTTAGGTAATTGACAGATGTGTTTGAACTCTTATATTTTCGCATAGAAAAGCAGACGTGGCGGCTTGTAACTGTGAATGGGGTTGGTGTAAAGTGTTTCTTTTATAGTTTTGAAAATACATTGTACTATTCAACTTTATTTGACGTAGGGGTTTACTGCCTTTTTTTATTGCAATGAGATTTGTAATGAAAGGGTATTAATAATAATAATAATAACAATAATAATATTAATAATAAAATCATGTTTGGTGATGACAAACAAGATAAACCATTATAATCAAATAGTAGAGAAAAGTAAAAAAGCTGATAATTGAAATATTATTTGAACTCCCGGAAAAGGTGACATAATAGGACTCCTACGAAGTCTATAGTTGATTCGCTGCTGCTATAAATCACACTTTTCTAAACGACAATATGAAAGCTGAAACACATGTGGCAATCACGTAGGCTATGTGATTTATACATGTTACACTCCCTTTATATATACAAGGTGTTTTAAAAATGCATTTACAAACTTCGGCCATGGGTTCCTTACACCAAAATAAGGAAAAGAAGTTCATATGTACATAGGTCCCATAATCCTTTGTTTTCTCGTTAGGAACTGTTCAACACATTGGTACACTCATAACACGTCAACACACAAAACTCATAACAAATGCTCGAAATGTCTTCCTCTTGCTTCTAGACATGCATGCACTTCACAACAAAGTTAAACTTCACGACACAGCTAATATTATAACCCTGAGCTCTGAAGAAGATACGATAATCTTAGAAACATCTGAGTAAACAAAATCTCTAACGCGTGAGTCATAACTGCCTGATTGCTGAGGACGGGAAAACTGTGATAATTTATTAATGCCACATGATACAGAGCTCTGGTTTGTTTTAAGAACTATTTCTGACATCTATAAACATTTCTTCTCGAATAGTCACCAATGTAAAGTCAAAAACAAACTAGGTTACTCGCTAACTAACTTTTTGTGTGTTACCATCCGAAAATTTTCAAGCACCCCTTAATAAAAAAAAATATATAGCTTTCTTCTTTTGTAAAATTTATTGCCAAGGGAAAGACGGTACTTTCTATAAACATCAGGTAATCCAAGAAAACAATCTCGGTCGGTTTCGATTATTGGTTTCTTGTCTAGCACGTGAAAAGTTACTCATCTGAACAAATATTGGTTTCCGCGAAAATAACGTACTTGTGAAAAATAGGCCTCATATTAATTATTTATGACTTCTCAATTGACATCATGAGCGAGAGCGGAAAATTCTATATAAGACCACTCAATTATGTTCCCGCACGATATCTGTGCCGATTGCCTAAGTCATTGCATTACGTTTTCGTGGGGACTGTAGCGTCGAATGGCCTGCTAACTATCTCTCTGGCACAACAGTACCTCCCTCTCTATTTGTAAAGGCCAATCTACCTCTCTCTCTCGCACAATAGCATGTCTCTCTCTAGAGTAACGGTCTCATCGGCACAGATTTCGTGCGAGATATTTACATTATTACATTTATCACTTTGAGTTTTCGGAAAGTTGGCAACATTGGCGGGATAGAAAAGGACGAAGCTAATTGCAGAACGTACGAGTGCAAGTGAGATGCAAATACTACATTTAACTCAACACTGTCTTTTAATGTTGGGGCTATCTATAGCTACCTACTCCGTGTTAAAATGAAACATGCAAACTTGGTTAAGTGGAGGAGATATTTGTTTTGATCTGTCAATCAAATCAGTGCTATATAACTCAATTAAATCACAGGCATTATGATATAGACACATTACAAAACAACATGACAACACAGCTATACGTTTACTGCCATACCGTTGTGACTTAAACCCTATTGAACTAACAAAATTAAACTCCGTGGCGCTACATCCCTGAAGGGACAAAGCCAAGAGCTACTACCCGACTGTTGCATTATCTACCATAGGCAGATGACAGGACTGTGGTTTGCATGACGACACCCATGGCCGTTAATGGTGGTTTCCACGACCGGAGCCGCTACTTCTTTATCAAGTGGCCCCTATTGAATCACGAGGCTGAGTGCATCCCGTTCCAGACCTCCCTACCTCAGAAAAATCCGAAGAGGTACCGAGGATCGAGCCCGGGCCGTGAATTCTGTGCAGTGGAAAAATGCTTGCGTTCATGCTAAAACAATTATGGGGTTTTATTGGGTCAAATACAGTATAATTTTGGTTACTATGAATTTAGGCGATTCAGGTCCTGATCAAAGTGACTAAAGCAGCATTCATATTCGTCGTCAAGCAACTGAAGGTAATAAATTTTAATTCTACCCTCGTGAATGTCAAATCTCCTTCAACCCCCTATACCACTACTCCTGGCAATTACAGCTATTTTGCTCAGCTGGTTTTGAAATCGAGGTTTGTGTGCATATGCTGATGACACGGTAGGAACAATTAATGGTAAAAAATGGAATGAAACATATGAATACGCCAACCAAGCCTTAAAAATAATTAAAAAACGGTTAGATTCAAACTTATTTTCTTTGAATATCTCAAACCAACTTTTATAAGCTTTATATTCAGTAGTAAAATCCAAACCTAACCCAGCTTTAAATATAAAATTGCATGAAACCTTATGTAATTCTAAGCAAATGTGTAATTGCCCTTGTTTAAAAGAATCTTCTGAAGTTTAATACTTAGGAATTATTATTGATAGACATCTCAAATGGGATAAGCATATTGCATTTTTCACAAATAAAATACGGAAGACTATATACAAATTGCCGTCACGGTGGCTCATGATTAGCGCGTGGGCCTGGCATGCTAGCGGTCCCGAGTTAAAATCTCGGGGCCGGCGGGCGTGTCATTTGTGGTGGACAAAGCCGTGACCTTTGGGGGGTTTTCTCGGGGATCCTCCCGTTTCCTCCTTCATTCATTCCACCAACACTCTCCACTTCAACTTCCTTTCCCCCCTCATCATCCCGTTCCCCTTTACTGGTTTTCGGGCCAGCTCCTGCTGCAGACTCTGCTGCGGGCCTCCCCCGTCCTGCCCCGTTGCTTGTGGTCAAGAGTTGCTGGTGGTGTCCCGTACCTTTGGGGCTCTCAGAGGGACCCTGGGTTAGTGGCGCACGTCATGGTGTGCCGCGCCTATGGGGCTCTTGTAGGAGGGACCCTGGGTACGGTGCACGTGGAGTGGTACCTGGTCTTAGCTGGATGTAGGGGAGCTCCGTGGGGGCTGGTGGTGGAGTCTGTTGACAGGGGGGCCTTAGGGCATGCACATCATTCGTTTCCTAGGGGTGTACAATGGGCCCGCCTATGAGGCCTACGTGCGCGAGCCCGTCAGGGCTCAGCCCCTGAGCCGATAAGATAAGATATACAAATTTGTTATCCTTCTAAATTTACTTCTAATTTCTACATTACGGTCAATATATTTAGCACAAGTTGAATCGTTAATCCAATACGGAATTATTGGCTGGGGTAGCGTTTCTAAGACCATTTGTACAAAATTAATTTTACTTCAAAAGAGAATAATAAAAATGTGTTTAAATAAAGCTATTAATTACCCATCAAAACTATTATATGTTGAATTCAACGTTATGCAATTCGAACAGCTGTATAAGTCAAAATGATTAATATATTACCATAAAAAAATATCTAAATTTATTTCCTATAGTCATTGTCAAAATACAATAAGAAACGCCATCTTTCGTTACGCTGGTTTGAAATTTTATAACAATTTTATTGCTGAGTACCCTGAATATGTAAATTACAATCTTAAACATTTTAAGAGGGAAAAAAAAATATATATATTATTTAATATTAATAGCACAATTTAAATTTAATTTGGTCTTTCAATGTTTTCAATCCAATTTAGGCCTACTATATTTTTTGTTGTTGTAAATGCGATTTTAAACTACTGAAAAATTATTTTTATATACATTGTACTCATAAATTCAGATTTTTCGTTTGTAGTATACTGTGTATTGAAATGTAATTATATTTTTATTAATCTACTATACCCCTAACCACGAGCTTTGCTCATATAGGGGTATATTTGGTTTTATTTGTTTTTACTTGTATTAAATGTGTAATATTAAGAATGTAATGTAACTAAGTAATGTTAATTTTTAAAAAATAGACAATCCGCCTATATACCACTAACTATAACAATAAGCTGAAGTTTATATGAGAAAGAGGAAAAATAATTGAATAAACTATGAAATAAATAAACCACAATATACTTTTTGAAACATACTTCAACCTAACAAGATAAGCGCAATCACTCTTTATTATGTAGTAGCAACCATGCACTCACCACAGCATGACATCCTCTAGACATCGGTAAGTTATATAATACATTATAAATACCACAGATATTTATATCATTCCATTTTTCGTATACAATTTCTACAGTTAATAGCTAACCATATAAATCCAATTATTCTATTATCAATAAATTACCATAATATCTTATTTTTAAATATTAAATTAATAACTTTCACCAGAATAGGCCTACATATTCGAAAAAGAATTTATACATATATAGTAACATAATTTCATTATCCACTTTATATTAATAAAATTTTCTCCAATAATTAAATTTATATGAGCTTCTTTTGATTTTTTTATATATTCATTTTAGGTATGACTGATGATGACGCCTTGTTTCGTCGAAATGCATCTCATTACAACATAAACAAATAAAGCTGAAGATTTTTTAGAAAATTCACTACATTTTAATACATCAAGATCTACCTTTTGTTTTAAGAAGAGGAACTTTTAAGCAGATTATAATTAACCTTATTTACTGACTAAAATAATATTGAATCCTGTAATAACAATAACCGTATTATCTAAGAAGAAAGAAGCAAGTGTACCTTTTCTAAAACTTCTACTAACCTAACTAGGAAGAAGAACTAAATATATTACAATTATTTGATTGACATTATCAGAATTGATTTTTATAATAGTGATAGCTACGCCATACACAAGAGGAAGGGAGCAAAAGGCAAACTGTATAAAAGATATACATCTGTGACAAAACTTATATATCAATAAGTCATCTTCTGATTTGTGACAATATTTGAATGTTTTAATTCAAATATGCTTATATTTTAATCCAGTTATATTTTAATCCAATAAGTGACTAGATTTAGTTCATAAGTATAATATTATTCACTAAGAAAATAACAATTTTTATCCAATTTGACTATTCATTGAGCTCAATGATATTTTAATATTTTAGATTTAATTGATGTACTTAATATACAATACTTACCTTTTAAAATAACTTAATAATCCCACATTATTACATAGTTTATTCAATTACTTTTCCTCTTTCTCATATAAACTTCAGCTTATTGTTATAGTTAGTGGTATATAGGCGGATTTTACAAAACTACCATATATTCAACTAGACCACAGGAAAAATGAAACTAATTAATTATAATATTAATTCATTTATAATTCCATTTAAGACACTCTTAATACTGCGTTTTCGTTAAAATAAGAATGATTAATGTTCTAACGCTGCAATATAAATTACTACATCAAAACTTACAGTAATTTCATACAAGCTCCTCAATCCTATTCTTCAGTCACTACTTGCAGTAAGAAATACTTCATGATTGAATTGATTACACCTAAATTCAAAATACTGGAATCAGATGCAATTTACTAACTCAGCAAATCATTAACAGAAAACTGAAATTAAACAATAAATTAGAGCTATATGTCTTCTGTGTCTTTATACTACAGTACCTATAGTATGTGTCATTAAGGTCTGTTAACAGAATTAAATAAATGTGGCCGACCACAGTCATAAGTTACAATGTTTTTAACACGTGTTCGTTGACCAGAATAAATTTGTAAGAATTCTTCTTTTTAGCGTGGTTTATTACAGATTTTCCTCTACTGAACTTTTAATGAGATTAATCACGAGTATAAAACTCTCATCTTTAAGAAATTGTACATTAATTTGTTGAAAGAAGTGTCTAATAATTATATGTAATTGTATTATTGAACTACTGTTTTTTAATGATGTTGTTTACTGGTGCGTGACAATAGCGAATATTTGGAAGTGGAGAGAAAATAGATTCGGTGGTATATTATGACAAGGGCCTTTATGCGAAGAAAGCCGCTGTACCTGCTACCGGCTTTCACAGTGGGATTAAAGTTTATGGCGCTCGCGGACTGTCTGAAAGAATGCTGCCTCAAGAACTTCCAAACAGCAGTTTTGGTGTAGGTCGAGTAATAAAACTTTTACCCGATGCAATGTGAAACCTTTCTTTGTATGAATTGTATTTATCCCTTACGTTAATCCCTTTCGGAAATGCTGTTCGGGACCGTTCGTAAATGTGAAACAAGCTTTATACTGATAGGTACTTCTCCTCTGCCACCCTCGTCATAGTGACAGCTTCAAAATAGGGAGTGAGTAACCTTTCACAGTAGTATGTTCTATCTCTTTCTATTTAATACCTGACTTCTGCCAAACATCTTCCGTCTCAATTATCTCAACTGTGCCAACTTAGACCAAATATACTCCTAATGTATATAGCTGAAGCTCCCAGAACCATGCAATGTTGCAATTGTGTTGGAATTCACAAAGTTAGAAGAAATATCCCTACCTTTGGTAACTGGAAACTTCATGCCAATGTTGCCAACTTTCCGAAAACTCAAAGTGATAAATGTAATAATGTAATTGCGTGGTCTTATAGAGAATTTTCTGCTCTCTCTCTCTCATGATGTCAATTTGGAAACTTCATGAAAGAAAATGCGCTGTTTATTTTACTAGTCACTGAATAATAGAACAAAATTAAATAACTTTATTTTTTAAGATTTTCTAGATTGTATGTACAAAATATTACAGTCGTTACATAATATGTAAAATACGTAATATTACTATGAATATGTAAAAATATGTAAAATGAAACCCAACTATAATCATGTCAGAACCTCAAATAGCCGACATCTTTTTTTTTTCATTTTTAGTAGTCTACAAGTAAAGGAATAGAATATGATTAGAGGGCGGATTTTTGCATATAAGCATGTTTTATTCCCGTAAGGGAAATGTGTGTTTAATGTCATTGGGGATCAATTGGGAAACTTGTATAGTGAATATTTTAGGGGTGAGTGCATATTTCACTAATATGTGCATATGGATGCATGTATTCCATTTTTCCAATGTAAAAAAATGAAAATTGACTGCATTATAATATTTATTTCCAAGTTATTGACTCAAGTCTCGTGGAAAACAGTGGAAGTGGAATGGGGACAGATTACGGAAGGCAAATCTCGTGTGTAATTCTTTGTCCACAGAATATTCAGAAAGACAAGAAAGACAAGAAGTGAATTTCCATTTTATTGCCATGTTGCTCTGGAAGATCTGCGATTAAATATCCTAAATCTTAAGTACCGAATTCAATGGACAGCTGATGGTATGCGATAATAAAGATTGGGAAATTTTGTTCAAAATGTTAAAAGCCTAAAACTTAAAATGATGCTTAAATACGAAATTTGCAGGTCTAGAATCCTCAAGGCACAGAAAATACGTTTACAAAAGTCAGCGCTGGCTTCATCAAATTTTATTTAAAATATCTCATGATATACTACATGTTTTGTGAATACTGCATCAGAATAGTCTAGTAACTTCCCCTGTTCTGATGTATAGCAGTGATAATGAAATTTACACTGGCAATTTATTAAGAACGTGTGTGGTTCAGAGCTATGAAATTGTAAGTAAAAATGAAATCAGAATATTTGTTCATTGTGTTCATTTCACTTAGGCCTTATATAATAAAGAAACGGTTTTCCTAATTTTGTACTCTTCGTGAAAGTTTAGACTGCGAGAGACGAACATCGCCGAGTATACCCGATGTCTCACGAAGTGAGGGAGCGAGTGAGCACGCTATTGAGGGCCGTTGAATTGTATAAGAGTAGAAGATTGAAAGTAGTGCTCGATTATTGTCAGGTGTGAATTCGAAGCCTGTGAGCAGAATGTGTCTTAAAAAGCCGAAAGAAAAATCCAGTAAATCATTTTTGCTTATAGTGGATCGGTGGAAATCCTACTTGACCAAAGATGGGTAAATAGTTCTCAGTCAAGTGTGAAAATACATGTAAGATTTTCATTATTTTATTGTGGTTTCCAAAGATTCCAAGAACAAATACCACATTTATAAACATTTTTGAAAATATAATTAATAATCATAAAATCAATAAAAAATAATATCGTCCAGTATCAGCAGAACTATACAGATTTGTGATATCTTGACAATCGTACACTCACATAATAATATTTTTTTTTTTAAATCAAACTAGCCGGCTGTGGGATGTGAACCAGAGACCTCCAGAATGCGAGTCCAAGACGTTACCATCACGGCCATATCGCTCAGTTTAACGTTGTTGTTTGATAAGCATATGTGAAGGAATATGTGGGTAATGGTACTTGTCATAGCTAACTGTATTGCGATTTCTAAAGCCGTATATGAACAGTATAAAACAATATGTTGTCATGATAACTGATTTCCAATTGATAAATTCTTTCTAATATATTACCATAAAATTGCTACTTAATTGGGCGTTACTCCGGTACCGGTCAACCGATTTTGTCCAGTATCAACACGCTTCTTCCCATAGACGTTACAAATGTGTATACTAAGTTTCATGAAAATCCGATAAATCGTATTTGAGTTATTGACGTACAGACACATGGACGGACAAACAGACGGATAGACATTTCCCCGTCCCCCACACAATCTCCTAAAGTACCATACCGGCACTTAATAAATTGCCACTTATTCATGCATGCCTGGTCTTGCGGTGTTAAAGGTATCAATTTTGATTCTTAAAGCCGTATTTGTGGTAGAGAACCTCGGGATATTTAGGACTTTTGGGGTTCTTTAGTTTCCCAAATTTAATTTCACAAACATTCTGCACCTCCTACCCTATAGGCCTAATTTCTTCGTTCGTCTCATTTTGATGTTCCTATTTAATTTTTTTAAATGCCCAATTGGTAATCTTTTCATGAAAATAAATGCGACCATCAGCGATGCACGTTAATCCTATATTCAACTTCCTCATGGCGGTCCATAAAAAATAAAACCAGTGTAAAAATGGCATATGCGTGAATTTTGCTGGGCACTGAAAAAGAGATGTTGAGGGAATAAAACTTAAGCAAGATATTTATGTATCAAAATTGTATTGTGCAATTAATTTATATAGGAGCTAAGTTAATTTTATGTGCATATTTTCCCTTTTTTGGGGGGTCATATTTTCCATCTGTTTACTGCATAAGTGCATGCATATATTCAAGCATTTTAGTCTAAATGAATCCCCCTCTAGTAATTACATAAGAATCCGGGCCCTATCTGTGATGCTCCTATGGCACATATTTATTACCTTTTACCCTTTTCACAGCTTTTCAACTGTTCTAAGCATTGTCTGTTTTAAATTTATTTGTTCCACACTTTTGTTGAAATGTATTAACTAGAATCTGAAGATAGTTATAACTAGGGCCCAGATTTGAAGGTTTAACCTATCTTTCCCCAGTTTCCTAATTAGAAAACTTTAACGTACTTTTCCGTTTCATGTACCTTGCTTCCGAATATAACAATCTTTGGGTCTGGTCGACAACCCTGCTTTCTTGCGCGCGGGGTATTCGGGCCCTGGCTTGGACACCAACGCTCCCATTGGCTGCCAACGACCTGGGATGTGATTGGTGCTACCCGCACGTTAGTACCAACTTTTTATTAGGCGCGCTTTTCGAATGGATGCTCTCTGTACTGCATGCTATACTGCTCTAAGCGATATTAGTTGTATTTTAACAATATTTCACGATTATAAAAAATTACCCTTGCACCAAAACGACTATTTTCAGAGGTGCCACAGTTTCTTCCCTTTTCCCTTAAGTTTAAATGAGAAGGGTGTTTGGGTCAATTATTATTATTATTATTATTAATTTGTAGTGGCGAAGTTAAGGTCATAAAGTCTAAATGAGAAGGGGGTTTGGGGGCAGAGCCCCCAAGAAAATTACTAACAAAATTTTAATTAAGTTCAATAAGGAGGGGGTTTGTCGACACCCAACACTGGAGCATATACAACTTCCATGGTGGGTGCATGGCGGCGTCAACCTCGAGGTGGTGTAATCACTGATGTTGGCAGCCCTACTTTCGCACCACGTGACCCATCGACTCCATCTACCACCGGAACTGAACACTAATACCAGCAGACGACATGTCAATATTCACCATTTTAGTGCGCCATTTTATGTTAGCTTTCGGAGAACTTTATAGCAATTTTACTTATATTTAGAACAATGCTAGAAAAAAAATTGGATACATATATATATAAGAGATTCGGGGATGGTCAACCACACTGCTTTCTTTGGTAATATTTTTTTTTCACAGTCGAAACATTGCCAAAATTCATGTTATTCTGTTCTTTAAGCCTTTTAGAATACACACACACACACACACATATATATATATATAAGTTATATATAGGCTAAATATGTATGGATTCTAAAAGGCTTGAAGAACAAAATAACATGAATTTTGGCCATGTTTCGACTTTGAAAAAAAAAATTACCAAAGAAAGCAGTGTGGTTGACCATCCCCGAATCTTTTATAACCTAAATCGGACTGAAGGCCTAAAAGGGGCTAAGGAGGACTTTAGCTGAAAAAGTAGGGGCTAAAGAGGACTTTTTGATGAAAAATTAGGGGCTAAAGAGGACTTTTGCAGAGAAACACGATTTTAACTAGATTTTCTAATTAAAGCAGAGGAAAATAAAATCAGGTAAACTGATGTAACATAGTGCTTATGTTGAACCATTTATAATTGCAATTATGCAATGCAGAATATAAGCTTTGTTAATCACATTAAAATCGTCCATCAGCAGAATTACAGATTTGTGATATCTTGACAATCGCGCACTCACATAAAAAATGAAAAATAAAATAAAAAATCCATGTCAAATCGGCCGGCTCCGGGATTTGAACCACGGACCTCCAGAATACGAGTCCAAGAAGTTACCATTGCGGCAAACTCGCTAAGCATATGGGAACGAATACTGTTATTTGTCAAAGTATTGCAACTTGAAAAATCTTAAAATATGTCAACATTTCACAAAATTCATTGGCAAAGAACTCCGCTAATTATTTCACAGTAATGTACGTTCTGTATATAACAGTACTCAATTTCAACCATATTAACGAAAGAAACAAATATCTGACTGCATTGCAGTCAAAGCCCTCAATGATTAGAAATGCAACAATGTTGTAGGCTATAGACATGATTTAAAAAAAAAATGTAACCTTTAATTAGTTGTTACTCTGGTACCGGTAAGCCGATTTGGTCGAAAATAAATTGGCTTCTTGCCATAAAAGTTATAAATGTGTATACCGAGTATCATGAAAATCCTATATAGCGTATTTGAGTTATCGCGCCTTTAAAATAGATACTGAATTGGATTTTACTCCAGTACCGGTGAACCGATTTGGTCCAGTATCAATAGGCTTCTTTCCATGGACATTATATATGCGTATACGAAGTTTCATTAAAATCCGATAAAGCGTATTTGAGTTATCACGAGTAAAGGCACACGGACGGATAGACGGACAGACGGAAACACATTTTCCCGTCCCCCACACAATCTCATAAAGTACCATACTGGCACTTAATAAAATCAGGTAAACTGATATAACTAAGTACCAGAATGCTTCATTTGATCAGTGATAATTGCAATTTTGATAGGCCCATGCAGAAAAGTATTTAGTTTTGTAATAGATCTCCGAGTTGAACTCCAAAAACAAAATGCGCTGGCAATAATAGGGTCTATTAGTGATGCAATAGGCCTACGATTCGCTGACATGTTTGTTTCAAGTTTATATATGACCCTTTAGGTTATGCATGAATAAAACGTCAATCTCCAATCTATCTGTCAGGAATTACATTCGGTATATTGCTGCACAGGAACGAATAAGAAAAATCCTGACATTAAAATATAATGTAGATATCGGTATCTATAGAGTGCACAATATAGTATCAATATTCAACGGCTAGTTGTGTTTTAAACCTTTTATTTACAATGTTATTTACACTGACATCATTATGAAGAAATGAATTAATCAAGGCGGGCTAACAGTATCAAATCACGATTGGCAATGTGTTACGTTATGTTTAATGTTATATTGTCTGCCATGCAATAAATAATATTGTAGCGATCTATATCCATTACAAAATTAATATTCATACACTCGTTATTTCGGTACCGTCAACTGATTTGGTCCAAATTCACTGGCTTGACCCGATGGACGTCATAAATCCGTATGCCAAGTTTCATGGAAATCCGAAAAAGCGTACTTGAGTTATCGCACTTTTCTAATATATTACCATAAAAATAGGCACTAAATTGGGCATTACTCCGATACCGGTCAACCGATTAGGTCCAATATCAATAGGCTTCTTGCAATGGAAGTTTTTAATGCCTATACGAAGTTTCATGAAAATTCGATAAAGCGTTGTTTTAGCATGCTATAGATTGCACATCTATTAAGTAATGTGGTTGCCTTAATTGGCAACACAGCGATTGATCAACAGCCTAATTACACATAGTGCAATCTAAGCATTCTCTTGGTATATGTAGGAATCTAAATATGTACAAAGAGAGTCAGGCAGCAGCCCTGGCTGTAGCCACGCCATTCGGGACGAAGATTTAAGAGGTTACGACTACACCATCCCCGGTCAACCCTTCCCGTGTGTGTGCTGGTAGCTCTGTTTACGACTTTTAAAAAGTATGAAACATTTCTATATTATTATTATGTCAGTCAATAAATTACAAGTATTATCGATATGTGAGTAAATATGAATACTTAAACATGATTCTAATTAGCATAATATCAATATATTCTACGTGAATTGTTGTTAATAAAGTTAATATTATGTCTTCTATATAGTTCTTATGCCAAACCAAAAAGTATCACTTTAACAAATAAATAAACATATCACCATATCAAATTAAGGAGGATCAAGTCACCGCCATAACAAATGGTGGAGGCTTACACCACACCGCCATAACAGCGTTTTCGAGTTATCGCGAGTAAAGACACACGGACGGACGGACAGACAGACAGACATTTTCCCGTCCCCACACACAATCTCCTAAAGTACCATACTGCACTTAATAAATATGTGTGTAAGGTTTTACATAGAACAAAGTAAACTAAAATAAGGACAAACATAAAGGAAAGTAAGGATCTCTGGTTGTGGACTGTATATGGGTGATTCAGTTGAAATGGCACAACAAACATAGAAGAGAACACTATTTATATATTTTGAAGTAGTAGAAATATACAATAAATTAACAATATCTTTAAATAAGAATTTTACTTCGACTCATACAAACTCTATTTTGAGTTAAAATTAAAGGTTAGAAAGTAGAGCATTCAGCTCAAACAAGATCAGCTGACTGTGCTGTCTCTAGAAAAAATGGAATTGGCTGTTTGCCCATAAATTCCAAACCAATTTATATATTCAGAAATTACAGTTTATATTGTAGCAAAATGGCACTGCCTTATTTGGTGGCAAAAGTATATTATATACTCGAATCTAAATAAGAAAATAGAGCCTCGCAATAGATGCCAACGACTCTATAATTATATACTCTGAATTACGATAATGTAAAGTATATTACTCAACTTTGGAGGCGGCGTGAATGGTCAGATCTGGACCTCCAAATAATGAAGCTTGAGTTGCAAGTGTAGACGTTCTAGTGAGGCTGCTAACTCGTCTTCTGCGCTGCGTGGCGGTTGACTTCTTGCTTGAATGTGTTGGTTAAAGTATGCGTAGTTTAGCATACGTTGTGGTTTACGAAGTATTTAGCCATTTTGATGAAGCTGCCTGGTACATGTTGCTCTGCGACTCGGCGTCTTGAACTTGGGTGTACTGCGACTTGGCGTCGAAGCGTACCATACGGCGACTTATGCTTCAATGTAGCGTCTCGTAAGACAATTGTAGAAGAATGAGGCGTCTCGTAAGACGGTTATAGTTGGAATGACAAACGGTCAAACAGAAGACCTTTCACTCCCCTCCATTACAAAAGTGAGTGCTTTCAAAAATCATAGAGAAGCTCGTCTAGAAGTTTCTAGAGGCTTCTAAATGCAAGGCAGACGATCTAATTGAATAACGAATATCTGAAAAGCTAAAGAAAATTACTTTAGTATTTTATCATATGAAATCTTTCCTAAGAATTTAAAGAACGTTTATGTTATTTAATGAATTATAGAGATCGATATCTTGCTATGAGCTACAATCGATATCTCCATGGGTGCTTAAAGTCAAGATGAGCACTTCAAGACTATGGTTAATTTAAGATACCTTGAAAAGTGCTTTCTTAAATTAGTCCGTTTGAGTTATGTTTATGGATTTATTCTAAAATCTAGAATTCATTTCTAAACATTAAAATACATTCAGAAATTTGTATATTAAAATAATTTCAGAAATTTTTCTAACTTTATGTATAAAGTTACATGCTGGGGGGGGGGGGGGGCACCCCGAAACCAAAAAAGTTTCTTGCAAGGGCAATAAGCATATCTTACTGATGGGTCTTTTTAGTACTGAATTAGCTGTTTTTAGAGTAACTACTCTGACTGAACCATCAGGTCCAGGGTACACTTCAAGTATTCTGGCTAAGGGCCACACTAATGGTGGAGCATTGTCCACTTTCATTATAACTAAATCACCAACCTTTATATTAGGCTGCTCTGTCTGCCATTTCTGCCTCTGTTGCAGAGTGTTTAGATACTCTTTAGACCATCGGTCCCAAATATGTTGTGTCTGCTTTTCAATTAATTGGTAGCGTGACAGTCGGGAGTCAGGTGTAATTTTCAAAGAAGGGCTAGGAATGGAGTTTAAGGGAGCACCAATCAAAAAGTGTCCTGGAGATAACGCTGAGAGGTCATTTATGTCACTGCTCATAGGAGTCAACGGTCGACTATTTATGATTGCTTCTATCTTACACAATGTGGTGTAGCACTCCTCGTACGAATAGACTGTGTTGCGCATAGTCTTGTACAACAATGTCTTCATACTGCGATTACTTCTTTCGACCAACCCTGCCATGTGGCTAGCCCTGGGCGGTAAAAAATGAAAGTCCATACCCATGCTGGTAGTATATTGCAAAATTTCCTGCTGCACAATTTCTGACTTAAATATGTCATATAGTTGCTTCAATTCTGTTTCTGCTACAACAAAATTTCTGCCATTATCTAGGTAAAGATAAGCTGGAAGTCCACGACGGGAGGTGAATCTTTGTAATGAGGCTATGAAAGCTTCAGAAGAGGCTGAGGTCACCAAATCAATATGTACTGCCTTGGTTGCTAGACAGAGATACATACAAACGTAGGCTTTGTAGGTGGTTCTACTTCTACCTGACACGGGTTTTAAGGTTAGAGGTCCCACATAGTCCACATCAGTGGCTTCAAAGGCTCTTCTTTTAGTCACTCTGTGCTCGGGCAGGTTACCCATGATTTGCTTTGAAGATAATGGGTGGTGCCTAAAACAAATCAAGCATCCTTTGAGTGCTGATTTTACTGTCTGTACTCCTCTAATGGGCCAGTACCTTTGTCTGACAGTATATAGTAGCCCTTGGGGTCCTTCATGAAGGTTTTTGATATGTAGATCTCGAATGATCAAAGCAGTTAAGTGGTGCTTTGAGGGTAGCAATATCTGATGCTTGCTATCATAGCTGAGGTCAGAGCGTTGTATTCTTCCTCCAACTCTCAGAAGGCCTGCGCTATCTAAGAATGGATGCAGTGGCAATAAAGGGCTGCATCTATCAACATAGTTTTTTTGCTTTAAATGTGCAATTTCTTGGCCAAATGCTTCTTGCTGCAATTGGCGCAGTATAACATCATGAGAAGCTTGAAATTCTGTTAAGGTCAAAGGGCCTGTAAGCTTGTCATTCTTGTTAAGACAGTTATGTTTAAATCTTAAACAGTATGCTACTATTTTATTTAGCCTACTAAACGTTGAGTATTTGTTCAGTAAATTGTCTTGTGGTTGGGTTACCACTAAGGCTTTGGCTGAAGCTTTCAATTCTGATAACTCTTCTGTTGGTGTAGTGATATGAATTGTGGGCTCTTGAGCCTGGTCAAGTTTTAGAAATTCAGGTCCATTCCACCACAGATGATTGTTTTTCAATTTGTATGGGGTGGTAGGCCTGGTTATTACGTCAGCAGGGTTATGCTGAGTCGGCACATAACTCCAAATACAATCTTTTGTGAGTTGCTGTATCTTGGTAACTCTGTGAGCTACAAAATTGCTCCATTTATGGGGTTCTTGTGTCACCCATTGCAATGTTATCAAGCTGTCGGTCCAAAAATGTACATGGCTGATGTCTACAGTCAATGCTGATTTTATTTTGGCATAAAGCTGGGCGGCAAGCACTGCAGCGCATAGTTCCAATCTTGGTAGTGTGATTTCTTTAAGTGGCGCAACTTTGGATTTGCTGGTTAGTAGTTGTACGTGGTTGTATCTTTTCCTGCCAGTAGTTTTTACATAACATGCAGCTCCATAAGTTGTAGGACTAGCATCACAGAATATGTGCAGTTCAAGCTTAGAGTAATGAGAACTCAATATATTTCTGGGAATTCTGTAACTTTGTATTTCTGGTAACTGGTTGTTGAGATTTTCCCAAGCTTGTTGAATGTGTTCTGGGGCTTCTTCATCCCAGCCAATGTTGCATAACCATATTTGTTGCATAATGCGTTTTGCAGAGGCTATAATAGGCGATATAAGTCCTTGAGGATCAAACAAAGTACATATCGCTGATAGTATTTGTCTTTTAGTTTTTGCAGTTGGTAATTGTCTCACTGAATACTGAAGGGTGTCAATTTTAGGGTTCCACTGCAAACCTAATGTTTTAACTGTATCATCGTCTTCCAATTTAGTAATGCTTTCAGTCGATCTCTTGTTGCTGAGTATGGTTTGAAATACAGAGTCTGAATTAGAACAAAATTTTGTCAGGTTAAAACCTCCCGTATGCAGAAGCTGGGTGAGTTCTTGGGCGACATCTATGGCTTCTTGCTCGGTACTAAATGTTGCTAAGAGATCATCGACATAAAATTGGTTAGAGAGAATTTTGGCTGCTCTAGGATATCTTTCCTTTTCATCCTCGGCCAGTTTGTTGAGTACTCTAGTAGCGGCATAAGCTGAGCATGCTTGACCATAAGTTACTGTGGCTAACTGAAATATCTTTACTGGTTCGTTTTTGTTATAACGCCAGAAGATTCTTTGATAGCTTCTTTGTTGTGGTTGTAAGAGTATCATTCTATACATATTTTCGATGTCTGCCTTAAGCACATAAGGATGGCATCTAAATCTTATTAATGTAGTATACAGATCAGGCTGTACACAGGGTCCAGTATACAATAAATCATTAAGAAATAGTCCAGAAGAAGTTTTGTAGGAGGCATTAAACACTACCCTTAGCTTTGTAGTAGTAGAATCGTCTTTGATTACATGCTGATGAGGTATATAATATGCATGGGGACCGTCTTCATAATATCCTTGGTGAATTGGTTCCATGTGACCAAGTTCTTCATATTGAGACATGAAATCTGCGTATTGTAGGTGAATTTCTGGGTTCTTGAGGAGTCTAGATTCTGTGGAAAAGAAACGTTTCAAAGCGCCATCTCTAGAAGTGCCTAAAGAAGTTGTAGGTGCTTTAAAAGGTAATGTCACCATGTATCTGCCTGTATCAGTTCTTTGAATCGTCTCGGTGAACAGCTTTTCACATTCTTCATCCTCCTGCGATCGAGGGGGCGAGGCAGTTTCTTCTATCTCCCAAAACTTTTCCATTTGCTTGTGTATTTGCTCAGTGATGCTGATGTGACATTTAGCAATTTGTTGTCTAGGCTTTTGGCAATTAATTTGTCCAGCAAGGATCCATCCAAGTCTTGTCTCTCTTAGGGATGCTTTAAGATGATGTTGGTTGTACACTGTAATAGTTCTCCCAGTTATCAAATTCCAAAATATGTCAGCTCCTAAGAGAATGTCAATATGAGCTGGTATGTTGAATTCAGTATGAGCTAAGATAATGTCTTCAGGAATTTGTAGGGCCCTTACATCTATGGGCGCACTGGGAATATCATTGGCTATTTGCTCTATTACCAAACATTGCATATGGCGTTTATAACCTTGCCCGTAAGCATCTCTCAGTTGAAAATTACTTGTTTGCAATACGTTTGAAGTGTGTAGGTTCACACCTGTGGCAGCTACTGATGTTTGTTTTGTAGGTAGTTGAAGTTTGTTAACTAGATCTTTTGTTATGAAAGTATGAGTCGCACCCGAGTCCAAAAGTGCTCTTGCTTTATGAAATTTGCCGTTTCTGGCTTTAACAAGAACTTGTGCTGTTGCTAGAAAAGTATGTATGTTACTGTTGGCTTGAGCATTATTAGCAAATGCAGTACCTGTAGTGTTAGGAGTGGAAGCTGTTGGCTGTTCTCTCCATTCTGCTCGCTGCTTTGTGGGCGTTCTATAAGAGCTTTGTTGCTTATGGGACGAATGATAAGAGTTGTGGGAGGTACCATTACTCACAGGTTGCCTTTCTTGATGCAACATGGTGTGATGTCTCTTGTGACAAGTAAAGCAATTAGTAGATTTACAATCACTCAGGCTGTGATTTCCCCTTAGGCAATTGCTGCACAGTCTGTTGCTGGATACAGTGTTCCATCTTTGTTGATTGTTCATGTTGGCAAATCTAGGACACCTAAACAACAGATGCTCTTCGTTACAGAGTAGGCGAGCATTGTTTGCATTAACCACAAATGAGCGGGAAGTGCTGGGCTCATTGTATACTTGCTTAAAGCTATTGGGTTTTAATTGGCAAGTAGTTTCCTTCGAAAGCGATTCTAGAGCTTGTCCTCTTTTTTGCAGGAATGTACAGAAGTCTGCAAAAGTATCTGGTTGATTAGAAGAGCTTTCTAAGTTCCATGCCTTTAGCGTAGTGGAATCTAATTTGGATAGCATGAGGTAAACCAGTATGTAGTCCCATCTCAGACTGTCTTGTGTTATAGATTCTATGGATCTAACCTGGCGTTTGAAGTGATCAAGCAAGTCCATCAGTGATTTTGAGGATTCTCTGGGAATTCTCTCATATTCCACAATGGATTGCAACAGATGCTGTAGAATAACTTTGTTGTTTTGGTATCTCTCGTTGAGAAGGTTCCAAGCTATTTCATAGTTTTCTGCTGTGAGAGACAGAGTGTCTATTAATTTAGCTGCTGGGCCTTTCACTGCTAGTCTCAGATAATGAAATTTCTGTACTCCACCTAGCGAAGTGCTAGCATGAACCAGTGAAATGAACATTTCTTTGAATGGCAGCCAGTCTTCATGTTTGCCATCAAAGTTAGGTAGGTCTATTTTAGGTAGATTTACTCTTGTGTGATCGGCTGAAGTTTGCTGAATCACATTTTGAGGCACTTGTTGTGTGTTGTTCAGCTGAACAAATTCTCTCTCAAACTGCCTGATATGTCTATAGGCTAGGCCTATAGCTGAATAGTATTTTACTTCGAATTCTTGCCTTTCTCTTTCCCTGTCGGGGTCACCTTGCAATGCTTCTAATTTGGATTGATATTCGTCGAATTCTTTATAAAGGGATTCTTCTTGAGCCAAACGACACTTGGCTTCGTCTACACTGTATTCACTTATACTAAGTTCTTCCACATATTGTTTGAATCTGGTGAGTCTTCCTTTTATCACAGCACGTTTCTGTTTATAGTTTTTCACTTGTGAAGCCTCGGTGGCAAGCACTTGAGCTTGTTCCTTATCTGTCATGGTGCTAACAGGGTGGGCAGTGTGTGTGGATAACTGTCACTTACCTTACAATATGCTGAAATAGCTGTTGTAGTCCGACAGGCCAGACACAGCTTTGAGAGCGCAGGTACTCTCTTGATTTTACAGTAATTGTTATCTGTGAAATCACCAAGTTGTATTAGTATTGAATATACATAAACATTTACAAAGTACAATTTAATGTTATGCCATTCAAGAAAGGAAAGCATCACGATGCAGAAAAGGTGGATAAGGTTCGCTGAGAGTCAGAAAATATGATTTCTGCTCGGCAAGAACCAGCAAATATGTAATCTGCTATGTTAAGGAACAGGAAATACATCCAGCCCTGTTGAAGGGCAGAAAATAGATCCGGCCCTGATGAGGACCAAGATAAACTTATGTAAGGTTTTACAAAGAACAAAGTAAAGTAAAATAAGGACAAACATAAAGGAAACTAAGGATCTCTGGTTGTGGACTGTATATGGGTGATTCAGTTGAAATGGCACAACAAACATAGAAGAGAACACTATTTATATATTTTGAAGTAGTAGAAATATACAATAAATTAACAATATCTTTAAATAAGAATTTTACTTCGACTCATACAAACTCTATTTTGAGTTAAAATTAAAGGTTAGAAAGTAGAGCATTAAGCTCAAACAAGATCAGCTGACTGTGCTGTCTCTAGAAAAAATGTAATTGGCTGTTTGCCCATAAATTCCAAACCAATTTATATATTCACAAATTACAGTTTATATTGTAGCAAAATGGCACTGCCTTATTTGGTGGCAAAAGTATATTATATACTCGAATCTAAATGTAGATGTAGATGTAGATGTAGATATCTCGTCCTGTAGATCCTGTGTTGAGCGGGGCTCAAGGATATAGAACACGTCAGATCAAAAAATACATGCATGTTATAACAATAATATAGGCCTACAGAAACTGTAAGCTGCCAAATTTATCCAAGCTGGAAATATTCCTCCAAATTGTAGAAGGTGTGAGTTATTAAAAATTCCTTGACAGCTGTTTTGAAAGGTTTGCTCTTTCTTTGAATACATAATAATTTAATGTTGTTTGGAAGCTTGTTATATATCTGTACTGCAGAATAATAAGGACCCTTCTGAAAGAGTTTTAACGAGTTATTTGGTCTGTGTAGATCATTCATGTTTCTGGTAGTACGTCCGTGTACACTAAAATTAGTTTGAAATTTATCAATATTATTCACTACATAACACATAACAGAGTATATATACTCCCCTGTAAGAGTGAGGACTTTTAATTTTTCAAATAGCGGTTTACAAGATTCCCTTTTTTTCTTTCCACATATTATTCTTATTGCCCGCTTTTGTAATCTAAATATTTTCTCCCTATGGGAAGAGTTGCCCCAGAATATGATCCCGTACCTCATTACCGAGTGAAAATATGCAAAATATACCATAAGTAATGCATCCTGTTTTAATATATTATTCAAAATTCTTAAAGCAAAGCACGCTGAACTCAGTTTTGGACCTATCATTTCTATGTGTGTCTTCCAGTCAAGATTTTGGTCAATTTGCAGTCCTAAAAATTGTACATTGCCAATTTCTTGTATGATTTGTGTTCCATAATTAATTTCAAGATTTGAGATACATCTGTTTTTTGTTCTAAATTGTATAAAATGGGTCTTATCAATATTAAGTGTCATTTTATTAGCTAGAAACCATGTGTTTAACTCGTGAAAAGCCTTTGTAGCTCAGTAGCGGCTCGTACTTGTAAACGTAGGTGAAGCTCAAATCAAGGTTTGCAAAATTCATGTCGGTGCATCAACAGTAGGAAATACAAAGTTCTCCCACAAGGGGAAGAAGGTAGCTTTATATTTATCCCTGCTATCAATGCACATAGACCTACATGCACGTTATTATGTTACATTTCTTACCTATTTGTTGTATATCCTCCAGAGCACGAATAACATTTAAAAAGTCACAGACTCCAGTTTCATTCAATGCCTAAGGTGAAGGCATGGCCAACAGCATAGCTTTTTAATGTAATAGTTCCTACATAACCACTGGTGCTGGTTGTACCACGAAGTGATTCATTTGTCTTTGTATGGTTTGCTAGCCTGGGAATTTAACTTTCCTCTTATTAGCCTATACTCTCTCCAACGACTAAAGGGAGTTTGTATCCGTTTTAACAGATACAGTTTTACATTACAGCTTGTGATAAATTTATATTGCCAAACACAATGAAACTAAACAGCATTTTTTTTTTTTAACTGAAGCTCACCTGAACTAATAAAGTGAAATCACTCTTAAATATACGTTACGAACAATCACAACTAACACATAGCAACACATGGAACAGACTGACAATTTGGAGAGAATGCATGTTCCCACGAATATTCATCAGAGTAGAATGACTGTGTTCAAAACATAAAACTTACTTTCCATTTCCTTCCCTGCTACAGTACTTTAAAATTATTAGTGGGATTCTCAATTAAGAATCTGCAAAAATGTAGCCCCCCCCCCAAAAAAAGCGAGGAAATATAATGCCTTCATATCTTACTTAATAAAACTTAGAAAATAGAATCAGAGCTAAATTTATTTTACTGTACTTTGTAGGAAAACTACAGTATTTAGGAAAGAAGTGTCATTTGGACGGTCCCGGCCGGGGAGACAAGTAGTCATAAATCTATCGGCTTAGCTCGGTGAGTATAGGCAAGGAGGCAAGAAGACCAAAAATTGTCTGCTTCAAATATGACGTATATCCCAATGAGAGGGTGGAGTGGTGGGGGAAATTTTCTACGCGTTGCCATAGCAACCGCTGTAAACATGAAGACCAAAACTTGCTGGAAAGTTTGTGCTTCAACCAGTCCATTGGTCTTCCGTGATCGCCATTCTGGTGACTATTGGAGGAACTGCGAAACACTGTCTCTGGCGCGAACATTCAAACAATATATTACTGAATTTGAACTACAGTAAAAGTAATAATGATAATAATACTAATATAATATTTATAATGATCATTAAAAAAAATTAAAAATAAAATTGGAATAAAATAAATAACAAATGGTAGGTGAATTTGTTCTTCACCATCTTCCCCTGAATAGCCGCTACTGTTGTAGCTATTCTTGATAAATGTTCTTGTGACGTTCCTGTTACAAGTACACTAGTATCATCTGCGAAGAGCAATACCTTTGATTCGTCACTTAAGTTATAGGGCAAGTCATTAATGAAAATTAAAAAGAGCAAAGGTCCTAGTATTGATCCCTGAGGTACCCCATTCTTAACAACCCCTAAGTTAGATTCATTTCCATTTATTATTACCTTTTAAGTTCTATCAGAAAGATATGATTTGAACCACTTAAGTGTTAAATTATCGAACCCATAATGATCCAATTTTTGAAGTAATATTTCATGATTTATACAGTCAAACGCTTTAGCTAAGTCGCAGAAAATTCCCAGAGCATATTTCTTTTTATCTAACGCTTCCAGTATTTCTGTAGTAAGTTGAAATGTAGCATTCTCAGTGGACATGCCACTTCTAAATCCAAACTGAGATGAAGTAAGAATGTCATTCAAATTAAGATAGTGTATTATGCGTTTGTACATGACTTTTTCAAAAACTTTTGAAAATGAGGTTGAGAGCGATATAGGTCTATAATTTGATGGTAGATTTTTGTCACCTTTTTTAAAGAGGGGCTTAACAATAGCATGCTTCAGTCTTTCTGGAAATATTCCATTTTCTAATGAACAATTGCATATGTGACTAAGAGGTTTACTGAGTTCCGATGAGCAACTTTTTAATAACCTACCACTTATCTCATCCCATCCAGACGAGCTTTTACTTTTGAGAGACTTGATTATATTTTCAATTTCTTTGTGAGAAGTCAGGTTCAATTGAAATCTATGGTTCCAAACTGTAGATTTTGTTAGTAGGTCTACTGCCTTAATGTTAATATTATTTATAGGAATACATTTCTCTGCAATATTTATAAAGTGACTATTAAAAGCATTTGTAATGTCTGATAAATTATCTAGTTTTATGTCTTGGTATATTAATGATGTACAATCATTGTTTCCCTTTGTTCTCCCTGTTTCGTTTTTTATTATATTCCATACAGTCTTAACTTTATTATTTGATTTATCAATTACTTGTGAAAAATGCCTACTTTTTGCTTCTTTGATTACTTTCTTCAGTATGTTGCAATACTTTTTATAGTATTCCTTATGAGTTTGGTTGTTACTGGTTCTATATTTTAGGTAGAGCTCTCTTTTGTTTGCACATGATATTTTAATACCAGCAGTTAACCATGTGTTATTCCTTGAATTAGGTAAATTAGCAGTTTTCTTTTTTGGAAAATTTGCCTCAAAATGTCGTGACACTATGTTTAGGAATTCACTTAATTTACTATCTACTTTGTCATAGGATAACATAGATTCCCACTTTTCATTCGCAAGATCTTGTTTGAAATTTAAAATTGAATCGTCATTCATTACTCTAGTCATATTACTATGAGCATGTTTACTGTTCGAATTTACTTTAATATTGTTCAGCACTAACATTTGTGCATCATGATCTGATAATCCATTTAATATTGGAAATACTTTAAAATTAAAATGTTTTTCTATATCTATGAATATATTATCTATTGTTGTTTGGGAGTCGTTCTGAATTCTCGTTGGAAAGTTTACTATGAAATCTAGATTATAGCTACCCAATAAAGATATCAGTCTGATCTTCTTCTCACTATCAATTGAGAAATCTACATTAAAGTCCCCACACAGTATAATATTTACATTAGTACTATACAGTGAATTAAGAACCCTTTCTAACTGATTTACAAAATAATTGAAATTACCTGATGGTGCCCTGTAAATGGTTAGTATTGCAAATGTATCATTGTCAAAATCCAATCTGGCTGAACAACATTCAAAATCCTGTTCTTTACAGAAAGAACTTGTGTCTATATCACTGAAATGTAAGTTTCTTTTGATAAATATACTCTCACCTCCACATTTTAAGGAATGTCTACAAAATTTTGAACATAGTGAAAAGTTATCAATTTTTAATTGTTCCAGATCTGTTTCTGCACAGTGGTGTTCCGTTAGACAAATAACTTGAATTTCCTGTTTTTTAGAATTAATTGTATCCTGAATGGCTAAGTTAAATTCTTCAATTTTATTTTCAAGCCCCCTTATGTTTTGATGAAATACTGCAAATGATTTATTATTTCTAGCTATAGGCCTTAGTGTATTACTATTATTGACTTTAGATATGCATATAGGCCTAAGCTGTTGGATTCTTTCACTTAGATTCCCCCTAAAAAACGAGTCGAGCCACCATCTATGACAGGAATAGGCCTGTTACAATCTAGTACATTACACTTCAGCTCCTCTGCAACCAGTGCTGCCAGTGTCTTCTTTCCTCGAAGGTTGAGATGAAGTCCATGCCTGGTATACTCTTCCCTTCTTAAGCTGCTAACAGAAACAACATTGAAGTTAATATGATCACTAGAGAATTTCCACAACTTATCATTTACAGCTTTTACCTTTGATCGAAGCGAGGGCTTGTCGTACCTGTGGAATAATTCAACAAAATCTATATTAGTATGCATGCTACTTTCAGAAATACTATCAAAATCTGCTGCAACTGAATAGCTCGGATCTCTGTCTAAGCTGTTCCCGGCTCCTCCAATAATCACCACCCGGTCCTCCTTGGTGAATCCTTTGGTCAGTCCCTTGATACCTGAAACAACATCACTAAGTCCAGCATTAGGTTTACATAAACATTGCACTTGAAAATCGTCTCCTACGGCATCTTGAAGAGCAGATCCCATGTGTCTGGCATGACTGCTACCTAAAACTAAAATCTTTCTCTTATTAGCGGGCCTACAAGTAGTAGCTGGTCTGGGTGGCTGGGCTTCTTCTGTTTCTACAGCATCATCTTCAGTATCTAGAACAGAGAATCTATTGTTAGTACTGACAGGCTGAGGGTTCTGCACTGCTATCTCATTCATTCTGGATGATCTCCTTCTGCGATTAGGCCTTCTCAGAATATCTGCAAAGGAAACGAAACTGGAATTAAAATTTACATCATCACTAGTTCCTTCCATGAGGTCAACCTGCAAGTTACAATTTACATCATTATAATTTACTGGTACATCATTTCTGCCCTTCAGTTCAGCTTGCAGTTTCTTCACGTCGTCCTGTAACAAATCAATAGCACATTTTAGGTCATTAATCTCCCTGTCCTTGATGCAAAGTCTGCACAGCCAATCTCCATCGGGAACATCATCCAAACATAACCTAACACATTTAAAATGAAACCACACATCACATGAATCACACTGTATACCCTCATCTACATGGTCAGTACAATTTCCACATAACCCGCTGGAAGTCATTTCTGCAACAGAGAAAGAACAAAAAGTTAGTAAAATCAGAAACAATGATAATAAGACAAAGGAATAATAATAATATTAAAGTGACGATAATAGGCGTGTCTGTGAACAGCTGATTTCCTAACAAAATGACGGACAGCTAGTAGCCTAGGCTATTGTAATTTGTAAGTTAAATAGAAAAGGCTTTAAATGATTAACTTGCAAAATTTATGTTTGAGAAAAAAAAATATATTAACTTCAATTATATTTAAAAGTTATAACTCAGATACTAGCTAATTAATATTGAAAAACTATAAAGATTCTCGGAGCTGATTTCGTAACAATATCCTCGCAATAGATGCCAACGACTCTATAATTATATACTCTGAATTACGATAATGTAAAGTATATTACTCAACTTTGGAGGCGGCGTGAATGGTCTGATCTGGACCTCCAAAATAATGAAGCTTGAGTTGCAAGTGTAGGCGTTCTAGTGAGGCTGCTGACTCGTCTTCTGCGCTGCGTGGCGGTTGACTTCTTGCTTGAATGTGTTGGTTAAAGTATGCGTAGTTTAGCATACGTTGTGGTTTACGAAGTATTTAGCCATTTTGATGAAGCTGCCTGGTACATGTTGCTCTGCGACTCGGCGTCTTGAACTTGGGTGTACTGCGACTTGGCGTCGAAGCGTACCATACGGCGACTTATGCTTCAATGTAGCGTCTCGTAAGACAATTGTAGAAGAATGAGGCGTCTCGTAAGACGGTTATAGTTGGAATGACAAACGGTCAAACAGAAGACCTTTCACTCCCCTCCATTACAAAAGTGAGTGCTTTCAAAAATCATAGAGAAGCTCGTCTAGAAGTTTCTAGAGGCTTCTAAATGCAAGGCAGACGATCTAATTGAATAACGAATATCTGAAAAGCTAAAGAAAATTACTTTAGTATTTTATCATATGAAATCTTTCCTAAGAATTTAAAGAACGTTTATGTTATTTAATGAAATATAGAGATCGATATCTTGATATGAGCTACAATCGATATCTCCATGGGTGCTTAAAGTCAAGATGGGCACTTCAAGACTATGGTTAATTTAAGATACCTTGAAAAGTGCTTTCATAAATTAGTCCGTTTGAGTTATGTTTATGGATTTATTCTAAGATCTAGAATTCATTTCTAAACATTAAAATACATTCAGAAATTTGTAGATTAAAATAAGTTCAGAAATTTTTCTAACTTTATTTACAATGTGAATTTGTGCATTTTAAGGAAAGACATAATAAAAATAAATTTATACAACGCACTGAGATTAACAATGACATTGTCGCTTTGCCGCTTGTCTTTGTAACTCGAAAATGTGCCACCTCGCCGTCGCAGGAAATGAAACTTGAGCCATCTGCAATACTTTGAAATCTGAAACTAATCCATTGTCGTTTCAACTTTCAAATAGCAAGTTGCCGACCGACGACTGAGAAGTATGTTAAAGGAACAAATTCGTGACACTCCAGTCTACCTATTTTTGTAGGTCAGAAGTAAAGTTGCATGGTGTATTGACTTTTATTGTGCTTAAGATAGTTTGATATGCCTAAACGGAAATCTTAAAAAATAGGACTTTTCCGGCAGTGGAATGAGGAAAACTACAATTTCACAACTGACGGTCGAGTAATTTTCTGCCAAGCCTGAAAAACAAGTAAACATAGCTATCTTTCATTTTATCTACCAGACTTCTTCCTTCGGATTTTGAAATCGAAATTTAATACAGTTTTATTAACATGCATACGCGATTCAAATGAAGATGACATTTTTCATGAACAACTTATTTTTTTAATTGTTGCCACACTAAGAAGTGTTCCTTATATTACAGACTTTTCATTAAAATACTATAAAAAAAGAATAATTGTATAGTTGAAGGGTATATATCTCATTTGATTATGATATTTTTCGAGGGCCGATATATGGAATAATAACTTGTTTATTTCCTAAAAACTAGAACAACTGTGTCAAAATTACAATACAATTTTCGGTATTGACCGCTCGTTACTGGAGACGTAAGGCATCAACGTGCCGTGATTAATACGTCACATGCTGCCAGTTATCACGATATAAACACATTATTTTATACAATTTAGCTTACATGAATAAGGTTAACTAAGTTTTATATGCACTATTGCACAGTGGTGCAAAACGCGAATCGAGCGGGACAAAATAATATTAAGCCTTGAAACTATACCCATACATTTAATATACACATACAATACAAAGAAACTCACTTAAAGATGTAAATTTTCTATATAAGTAGATTAATGTACATTTATACCTACATATAGGCTATAAACTCACATCTGGGCTTATATAAATACATAAACACAAATGCATACAAGCATACATACATAAATAAGTAAGCAGATTTGTACATAATATAAGTAGGCCTACATATAGGTTAAGTTCTCTTTTCAAAATTTTAGTTGTCATCATCATCGTCGTCGTTATTTTCTTCTTTATTACGTTCGTCTGGAGAATCTAATGGAGCAGAATTATATGCACCTTGAATATATTTACATACACAGAATACAGGCTAAACATGAACGTACGTATACCATTAATATACTATAGGCCTACATACAGAATTGTAATGACGGCCTATTTTCCTAGTCCTGCTGCTTCACTCCCCTTAGATCTGTTAATCAGTGAATAGAAACTCAGACATATCTTTACTTCCTCCGTTCAGGTAACATTTGCCCTATTTCGATAACAGTGCAAAGAAACTGTTCGTCGTGTGGAACCAATACTAATGCAAAATGACTTCCAGCTGTTTAGTAGTTAATTCTTTCCAAAGTAAATAAAAATATCAACAAAAGAAATAGCCACAGTATTAGGAGAAATCCTATACATAGGCTAATCAATATGGTTTGCGGATTCGGGAACAATGCTATTGTAGTCGATTGTATAAAACGATTGTAAGGGAGAAAATCATCCTCTACTTCAAATAAATACATACACATACACACATAATATGGGTGCCACTTCATAAAGGCTTTTTCTTTCAAGAATGCCTCTACCTGCTGCTACCCTACTCCAGTTCGAGCTTTCAATCAGTGAATAAAAAGGTAATTAGGCGTATTCACATTTGTCTGCAGTCCAGTACAATGTTGCCAAATACCTACCACAGCACGTTTACTTCACTTAAGTGGTGAATGACAGCGGCAACACCGAAGAAAATCCACACGACTACAAGAGCACCTGTTCATTGTCGGTGTCGATGTCGGTGCAGATTTTCGGATTAGGGAACAACGCTATTATTTTCTTTTGTAGATAGACGATGGTTCGGGACGAGATCTTCTTAAAATGGCACCCACAGTACTCCTACATAGGCCTACTGTACATACATACACACATACATTATACAGTATATGCATGCGAATGCAACAAAATTTATGTCATGTTACAATTACAGTTCTGTTTTCAAAATTTCAATCGTAGGCTAATCATTAGGGCAAATCAATTAATGACTATAAAATAGTGCAAAAAAGCAAAATAAAAAATGCATTTATAACTTAAAAATAGTGAAAAAATGAAACAAAATTAAAGAAAAAATCAATATATTTTCAATTATTACTTATAATTGGTTTTTGTTAACTAATGAATTGCTAATAGCAATCTAATCGATGACAGTGCGATATAAGTTATATAAGTTATATTGGACACAATTAGTGAAGAAGGAAAAAATTCGTTTTGGACTGATATGCCCAACAAATTGCCCCTAGCAAATATGTGCCATTTAAAAGGAAAGAAAAAGTAATTATTTATTGCTACAAGAATAACTGCTATGATGTTTACAATAAACCTGAATTAAAATTAACTATGAACACTTGGCGGAGGTTCTACAAAAAAAGAAACCGATTGTCGGTTGTCTGAAAGTAACGATTTGTACATGGAAAAGCTTCTCTCTACCTCCATTGAAACATTACCTAACGTGCCGAAAAAGACCTAAAAATGCCGAAAATGACCTAAAAATTGCCAAAAAAATTACCTATCGCTTGAAAATGACGAAAAATGCAAGATAAAGCAAATAAATGCAAAAACAAATTTCCCTTATTCAATAAATTATTTCATGATACACATTTATATATATTCGAGTTATCTTTTAACCTTCATATTAAAAAGATGCAAAATCATCAAATGCCTTGTCCTACTAATCATAATTATCATAATCTTTTTCATTACCGTCATCATCATCAACTTCTTCTAGATGTGACGAAATCTTCTCCTGTTCATCATTTATGTGGCTTTTGATTAGACGAGGTTCTTTTAGCAGTTGTCGAACTTCCAAGGGTACACTGTATTTCTTCTGGGGCTTGGGGCGTATATTTGATATTAAAGGATCTGAAGTGATGAGCAGTAGATTAAGAACTTCTTGCAGTGTGTGTCTTCGTGAAGTTATTCTTGCATGCAAGTTTTTCACGAAATGTTCTTATGTGCTTATTCCTAGCCGCTTGCATTTATTAGTACCTTGTGCACAGTAACAGGCATATAATACCAGGCATACAGCTTTTAGAATAACTTATAACTTTCCTATGCGTAATGATCAAATTTATTAGAATATATTGGGCCATCAGAAGAAATTGTTCTAAGAATAGTTCCAAATCTTTGTATTAAATTTTTTGTCAATTCCAGTTCCGAGTCAATAGTTCCGAGTTCTGAAAGAAGCGACGGAGCTGTATTTCCGTCGTTGGAATTTCCACTTCCTCCGGGAGTTGGTTGATCAACAATAAGCCCGATTTCTCTTTTGAAACTTTATTGAACAAGTCCTTTCCTCTTCTCTGCTGAGACTTTATTTTCTTTCCCTCTAATTTGCCACTTCTTCAGATGAAGCCAGTATGAAATATGGAGGAGACGTTCACAAAATCGAATCCAGGGCCCTGTTTCATAGAACTTTTACACTTATATTATTAGCAAAAACACAATAAAATCAGTTATTATTATTTGTCTTCTGTTTCATAAGAATAATTTTCTAATAAGTATTAGTTATGAGTTCATGGCTCTAAATTATTAGTATGCAACCTTCGTTTTTTTATATTTATTTATTTATTTTTTGTTATTATTTCTTTGTACTCCGGTAGTATCCGGAGTCCTGTTTGGAAATTTCCGGGTGAGTCATGTGAGGCCATGAGGTTGGAGAAGATTTGACTTGACAGTACAGAGAGAGGAAATAATTGGTTTCAAGTTACAGAAATAAACCGAACCGCTACGATTGTGAATGACAGTGTTTGGCGGGTTTCACGACTACTTCTTAAAAAGGCTACTGACAGCTCGTTTCTTCTTGCATACCTCGCAGTCCCAAACTTCATTCAAAATATTAGTTTGGTTTTCAAGCTCATTCATCAGTGCCATCATTACTACAGTAACATTTATTTTAAAGTAACTGTAGGGATTTTGGGTTATGTAGGAGTCTATGATCCCTAACATATACTTAATGAGTTTCTCCTACTATTTATTCCTTCTGGTAGCTAGTTTAGCAGTGGATAATAAGAAATAATATCAATATAATTCAACAAGAGGTAACAATTTATTTGCTCATATATCCAAAGTAGTACAACATTGTTACTGAAACGAACTGTCAATGTAGTTGTTTATATTAATATTGAATAGCCTTAGCTCTTGTTTAAATGTTCTAGCTATTTTTAGCTGAACTTTGATTAAATACATATTAAGCGGAGGTGGCAAATTGCCCAAACACTGCGTAAAATTTATACATGCAGAATATTACAATTCCTTCAAAATGAGAGCTCATCACATTTGAGCTAATAAATATGTAGAAATGCGAACCCTGAACCAAGTGCCAAATGGTTCGAGACAATTATATATGCTGCCATGCTGTGGAGAATTATTAAATTTAACCTTGTATTAGTTTACATTGTGCGTACTTAACTTTAGATTTGTAGATACTATGTATGCTGTCCTGGACTTCTTTGAAAGTTTTGATAAATGCCTATGATCCCATAGTACCAATCGATGAAGTTATGTAGTGAAGTCTGCCATGCTGAGGAAGCTTCTGGAAGCTGTAGTTGATGGCTTCTTTGCCTTTAGGGCCAAGTCTGGAAGTTCTCTTATGCTACATCATCTGCGTAGGGTAGAGTGGTAAAACGAAGTCTCGGTACTAAAGTAGTGGTACTGGGATTCGGCTAAGGTGCTTGCCTTAGTAGAGTTCGATGAAAAGTGAATACGAGTCAAACAGGTTAGCTTACATAGAGTGCTTTCAGTTTCTCGATCGAGGTAGCGTAGAAACTTGTCGAGACTTCTATCTTGAAATACGGCGTATGTATAACATCTTCATATTTCAAAAGATCTGGAAAACTGAGAGAAACTGTTTAACAAATTGTTGTATGATTAATGTTTCAGAGCATCATGAAAACTTTATAAAACATTAATAGAATTTCGAGATATCGATACAGACATCGATTCACTCATAAAACCAATGGTAAATAGTGTTTTAAGAGTGTGATCATAGTATTACAGTATTCCAAAGAGAATATTTATGAAGTGCTTTCAGCAATGTTTGACAAACGAATATATAAAAATGAAACTTCACAATATTAAATACTTAACATTTCTCCTGAAATGTTACATAGTCCCCATGGGAACATGAAATGTCGAAACTTTCCTGCTGGGGCAATGGAAAAACTTATGATATAGGCCTCTTAAATGTAAAGGTAGCGGTTTTCGGAGTAAGTACTCTAACATGACCATCAGGGCCTGAATGAAGTTCAACAACCCTGGCTAAAGGCCACAATAAAAGGGGAGAATTATCTAGTACTAGAATGACTAGGTCATCTTTCTTTATGTCTGGTTTCTCAATTTGCTACTTCTGCCTTTGCTGCAGAGTGTTCAAATATTCTTTTGTCCATCGTTCCCAGAGGATTTGGCTAATCTTTTCACACAGCTGGTAGCTTGACAGTCGGGAGTCAGGGATAGTTTGCAGAGAAGGGGTAGGAATAACGTTAAGAGGAGCGCCTATGAGAAAATGTCCTGGCGTGAGCGCAGAGAAATCATTAACATCACTACTCATTGGCGTGAGTGGTCTACTGTTTATAATAGATTCCACTTTGCACAACAATGTATAACACTCTTCGTATGTGAACACTGTATTACGCATAGTCTTGAATAACAGGGTTTTCATACTGCGGTTGCTTCTCTCTACTAGACCGGCCATGTTTGAGGCTCTGGGCGGAAATAATGAAAGTCTATACCCAAGCCTGAGGTAAGCTGCACTATCTCTTCCTGCACTTGTTACAACTGAAACACGCTGTATAACTGTTTGAGTTCGGTATCAGCTCCAACGAAATTTCTACCATTGTCCAGATATAGGTGTGTTGGAAGTCCTCTCCTGGAAGTAAATCTTTGGAGTGATGCAATGAATGCTTCAGAACTGGCTGAAGTTACCAGATCAATGTGTACTGCTTTCGTAACTAAGCAGACGTGCATGGCTACATAAGCTTTGTAAGTTATCTTAGATCTGCCTGAAGTGGTCTTTAAAGTAACCGGGCCTACGAAGTCGACTGCAGTGCATTCACAGGCTCTTCTTATTGTTACTCTGGGTTCGGGAAGGTTTCCCATAATCTGGTTTGAAGTGGTAGGATGATGTCTGAAACATACGTAGCATCCTTTGAGTGCTGATTTCACAGTTTGGATTCCTTTGATGGGCAAAAATTTTTGTCTCAGTGTATACAATAGGCCTTATGATCCTTCATAAAGATTTTTCAAATGAAGATCAGGAATAATAAGTGCTGTGACAGGGTGCTTGGATGGCAGCAATATTTGATGTTTGCTGTCATAGCTAAGCTCAGATTGTTGTAATCTACCTCCTACGGTCAAAATGTCATGGCTGTCAAGATATGGATGCAGTGGCAACAATGGGATTTGCCTAGCTACATGCTTATTTTTCTTTAAGTCTGCTATTTCTTGTTTGAAGGTTTCTTGTTGAATCTTTCTGATTATTAAGTCATGTGCTGTCTGTAGCTCTGTCAACACAATGGGACTAATATGCCTATCGTTATGATTCAGACAGTTATGCTTAAATCTCAAGCAAAGAGCTGCAATTCTTAATAGTTTCTTGAAAGATGAATATTTGGCTAACAAGTTATCTTGAACTGGTAATGCAGTGAATGATTTAGCTGTACGCTTCATTTCCCACATTTCTTCTGGTACTGGTAGATCATGGATAACTGGCCAATGTTGTTCATTGTATTTCAAGAATTGTGGTCCATACCACCAAAGTGTATTATTATGTAGTTTCTGAGGTGTGATGGGTCTGGTAATAATGTCAGCAGGATTTTGCTGTGAAGGCACATGCTTCCATGAACAGTTCTGTGTAAGCTGTTGTATATTAGCTACGCGTTGTCCGACAAAAGCATTCAACTTTTGCGGCTCTTGTCTAAGCCAGTACAATACAATTTGACTGTACATTCATACATACAGGCCATTGTCACATTTTCCAGAGCCGTCGACCTTAGGGACTGTCAGTCCAGAAATAGACTTGTTGTACTGTAACTTGCAATGATTGGATTACTTTTTCATACAATTGGGCTGCCAGAAGTGCTGCGCATAGTTCAAGTCTAGGCAATGTTATTTGCTTAAGTGGAGCAACTTTAGATTTGCTAGTGAGGAGTTGCACGTGTGTGTGTGATCCTCAGGGTTAATTGTTTTGACATAACATTCTGTTCCATATGCACTATCTGTTGATCTTTTGTGATTTGGAATGGTCTCCAGCAATGTTTCTGAGTTTGAGCAGAATTTAGTCAAGTTGAAACCTTCTGTGGCAAGTAGCTTAGTTAGTTGATCTGCTGCATGTATGGCTTCACTTTCTGTTTGAAAAGTTTCCAACAAGTCATAAACATAGAAGTTGTTGGTTAGGATATTTGCTGCTTGAGGAAATTTGTTACTTTCATCTTGAACTAATTGGTTAAGAACTCTTGTTGCAGCATATGCTGAATTTGCCTGGCCATAATTTTCTGTGGTCAGTTGGTACAATTTTACTGGTTCACTCTTGTTGCTGCGCCATAAAATTCTTTGAAAACTTCTGTGTTGGGTTTGTACAAGTACCATTCTGTACCATTCTGTACATTTTTTCAATGTCAGCACTTAAGACATATGGGTGACATCTGAATCTAAGCAGCGTTGTATAGAGGTCTGGCTGAACACATGGGCCTTTATACAGTATGTCGTTCAATGATACACCAGTGGACTTTTGGTAGGATGCGTTGAAAACTACTCTTAGCTTTGTAGTGCTTGAATCTTCCTTTGTCACATATTGGTGAGGAATATAGTATGCATTTGGGCCGTAAACATGGTAGTCCTGTGTGACTGGTTCCATGTGTCCCAACTGTTGATAGTGATTCATAAAGTCAAGATATTGTTGGTAGATGGTTGGCTGTCTGATAAGTCTGTTTTCTACAGTATAGAAGCGTTTGAGGGCTCCAGCTCGGGATGCACCTAAGTTGCTAGTTGGTTTCTTGAATGGTAGAGTTACCATGTATCTGCCTGTGTCAGTTCTGGCAATAGCTTGCTGGAAGAACTGTTCACATTCTTCATCTTCTTGTGAACGTATTGTCACTTCATTCTCTTCTATCTCCCTAAACTCTTGCATGTGTTTGTGGATTTGCTCAGTGATGGTTAGGTGACATCTTACTGTTTGTTTTCTTTGTCTTCCCTGGCTGATTTGTCCAGAAAGAATCCAACCCAGTCTTGTTTCTCTGAGTAAAGTCTTGTATCTTTGAGTACTGCCAATTGTGAGGTTATTGCCAGTGATTAGGTTCAAAAATATGTCTGCTCCAAGAAGTACATCTATGGCTCCTGGTAGATGAAATGCATCATCACCTAGTATGATGTCATCTGTTATGTGTAGGTTAGTAATATCAATGGGTGCACTAGGTATATCTTTGGCAATTTTTTCTATGACTAGGCATTGTAGATTACGGTGGTAGCCTTGCCTATGAGCGTCCCTGATTTGCATATGAGCAGTTTCATTAATGTTTGAAGTATGAAGGTTTACTCCTGTTACTCCTACTGAGGTTTGATTGGTGCTTAACTGAAGCTTATGATACAGTTCTTTTGTGATGAACGTGTGTGTTGCTCCTGAATCTAAAAGTGCTCTTGCTTCGAGGAGCTTGCCATTTCTAGCCTTGATTAGGATTTAGCTGTGGGGAGAAATGTATGAACATTGGTATCTGGTTGTACATTATTGGCAAATGCAGTTCCTGATGTATCTGGTGTAAGTCTATCAGTCTGTTCTGTTCTGGCATTTTGGCTTCTGCCGCTTTGATGCTGTAGCGTTTGTTGCCTTATGTTCTTGTGGTTGTTGCTGTTCGTTTGCCTGTCTTGATGCAATGAAGTGTGATGTCTGGCATTGCACTTAAAGCAAGACCTGGATGTACAGTCATTGTGTCTATGGCCTGTCTTGAGACAATTGCTGCAAATCTTATTGTTTGCTACATCATTCCATTTTTGTTGGTTAGGAAGGTTGACAAATTTTGACACTTGAACAGTGGGTACTCTGCTTTACAGAAAATACAAGTAGTAGAAGTACTGGCTATAAATGTTCTGGGATGGCCATGTCCAGTGACAGATGGTCTATAAGTAGCTTGTTTAGTTTTGATGGCCTTTTCCTTAGGTGTGCCTTGAAGTGCCTGGCCTCTTCTTTGAAGAAAAGTACAAATGTCATCGAATGTGTCCAGGTCATTGGATGAACTTTCAAGATTCCATGCCTTTGATGAAGCAGGATCAAGTTCTGAGGCTAAGATGTGGACCAATATGTATTCCCATCTCATCTCAGGATGGGTTATGCATTCTATGGATCTAACCTGACATTTGAGGTGGTCAAGCAAGTCCATGAGAGCTTTGGAGGATTCACGAGTGAGCTTGTCTTGATCCAGCAAAGAGCAAAGCAAATGCTGTATTATAACTTTGGTGTTGTGATACCTTTTGTTAAGTAGCTTCCATGCTGTTTGATAGTTGTTTGCAGTGAGGGGCAGCGTATCAATGAGCTTAGCTCCTGAACCTTTGACTGCAAGCCTCAAATAGTGAAATTTTTGCACTGCAGGCAGTGAATTATTGTCATGTACTAATCAATCAATCAATCAATCACTTTATTTTCCAAGCGACAATATACATTGTATAGGAAATTGTCAAGAGCAGTGAATAGTTAATAGTTAATGACCATACAAGTATTCTTCAACAGAATAAAAACATTTCTCGATCAAAAATTCTTTCAGTCCCTTCTTGAACAATGAAACCTTATTTGCAGTCTTGAGGTTCACAGGAAGGTTATTAAATAATTTGGGCCCAAGTACATTTGGGGATTTACATCCTACATTACATTTTTTAAAAGGTATATGATAATCTGCACATTGTCTTGTATTAAATGCATGAAGACTCTTATTCTGGACAAATACGTCCCGATTATGGAATGCGTATGTGCACAATTCAAATATAAATAAACTAGGAATAGTCATAATATTAAAAAGTTTGAAATATTCTCTACACGATTGTGTGAAATGTAATCCTGCAATGCATCTGATTATTCTTTTTTGTGCCAAAAAAACATTTGGGACTAAGGTAGACCATCCCCAAAAACCAATACCATATCTCACACGACTTTCAACATGTGAATAATATAAAGATATTAGCTGTTTTGTAGTTAGTACAGTTCTTAAGTTTCTGATAGCATATGATAAAGAATGAAGTTTGGAAGCTAATAGATTACAATGATCCTTAAAATTTAAATTCCGATCAATATTCAATCCTAAGAATGTTGTTGAATTTGATTCAGGAATCATTACACCATTTATAAACAGATCCATTTCATCAACCTTTTTTTGTGAATTATGAAAGTGTAAATACACTGTCTTAGTCGGATTCATATGTAGTGAATTTGTGCAGAACCATGTATGTACATTATTTAAAAGATTATTGCATAAATTCTTTAGGGTGATTTGACATTTATCAGATACAATTAGTGATAAGTCATCAGCATACATCGTGCATGAAACAGAAGATGGAAAAGCTTTAAATATATCATTCACATATAAGATGAAAAGTACAGGGCCCAGAACCGAGCCTTGTGGAACCCCAAGGTTGACATTAACAGTGTGAGACCTTGCCGAGGAATTCTGATTATTCTTGCAATAAGACAGATTTACATATTGGCTTCGATTTGAGAGGTAGGATTGAATCCATCTGAGTGGTACACCATTAATATTATATTAGGACAGTTTAGACAATAGTAAATTATGCTGAACACAGTCGAATGCCCTGCTGAGATAACAGAATATTCCAATTGGACATTCATCAGACTCAATATAAGACACAAGTTTATCATAAAAATCACCAATTGCAGATATAGTAGATCTATTGGATCGAAAACCATGTTGATGATCGGAAATTATACTTCTATAATTAAGAGAGTAAAGCAGTCTGTTTAGAAAACAGTATTCAAACATTAATGAGAAACAATAAGGCACAGTTACAGGTCGATAATTTGTTATCTCAAGAGGATTACCTTTCTTGTATATTGGAATAACCTTACCTAACTTCAGCATCTGAGGAAACTTCCCAGAGCAAAAGGAAAGATTTATTAAATATGTAAAAGGGTTCACTATGGCATTTAGAATCCTTCTCAGCAAGAAACATGGAATATCATCAGGTCCAGAAGAGTACTTATCTTTCAATTTTAATTTCATTAAGTTATAAAATTCATCTTCTGTAAATGGATAGAGTAAAAGATCATTATGATTATCGTTTTCAAAAACATTAAAATTAGAATCACTTTGCAAAGACGATTGACTTACAATTTGTTCAGGTACAGATTTAAAAAACATATTAAAAGCATTGGCTATATTGTATGGATTTGATGTGACATTACCATCAATGTTAATAGATAAATTCGATGTTTTGCGGTTATTCTGTGTTAAATCAGAGATTATTCTCCATAGTGATTTAGTAGAGTTCTGTGAATTTAATATTTTATCTTGATAGAACTGCATTTTTGTAGTTTCAACTAATTTCCTGTGTTGTTTCTTTCTTTCCAAATACTTGTCTCTAAATTAGGTTATATTCTTAGATAATATATAAAGGTCTTTTAGCTGCTTACTTGACTTTCTTATTGTGTCATTTACCCAACTTTTGGAAATGTTGTTTTTAAAATGCTTCCGAAGCGGAAAGTACAGATTAAAATAATACAATACTATATCATGGAAGTATTTGAAAGCTTCATCAACATCAGTTATTGAATATAGTTCACACCAGTTTTCTATAATGAGATAAACATTTCTCTGAATGGCAACCAGTCTTGGATATGACCATAAAAGTTGGGCAAATCTATTTTTGGTAAGTTTACTTTGGGCGTGTTGGCAGTAGCTTGAGGTGGAGCTAGATTTTCAGGCTGATTGAAGTCAGGTTGTATGAAAATGGCTTCATACTGTCTGATGAGTTTGAGTGCTAGGCCTATAGCTGAATAATATTTAGTTTCAAAGTCCTTTCGTTCACGTTCAGCTTCAGGATCACAGTCTAGAAGTTCCAATTTAGTTCGGTATTCATCAAATTCATTGTGGAGAGATTCCTCACGGGTTAAATGAAACTTAACCTCGTCTACGTTATCATCAGTCACTGTAATGCCTTCAATGTATTGTTTAAACCTAGTGAGTGTACCTTTTATGATGGCACGTTTTTGCGTGTAATGTTTCTCTTGAGATGCTTGAGAAGCTATAGCTTGAGAAGTTGATTCGTTTTCAGGCATGGTGTTAACTGGGAGGGCGGTGTATTATAGGAACAGTCACGTACCTTACAAATTGCTCTGTTGTGGCTGACTGTCCAGAAGCTTCGTATTGTATTCCTCCTCTCTTCAGCTCCTCTAATAGCGCTAGTACTACAATATTCTTGCTTCGGATTGTTTGCTGAAGATCATACAATTGAATTTGTATAACACAATAATAAGATGTTGAGATGAGAAGTGTAGGTTCGGACGGAACCAAGAATGGTAGAATGCAGGCACGGTGAGGACCAAGGAATATTGGATTCCAGGTCCGGATGACCAAGAAACATTAGAATCCAGGCCCGGTGGACCAAGAAATATGTAGGGATTTTGGGTTAGGTAGGAATCTAGTGTACCTAACATATACGTAATGAGTTTCTCTTACTATTTATTCCTTCTGGTAGCTAGTTTAGCAGTGGATAATAAGAAATAATATCAATATAATTCAACAAGAGGTAACAATTTATTTGCTCATATATCCAAAGTAGTACAACATTGTTACTGAAACGAACTGTCAATGTAGTTGTTTATATTAATATTGAATAGCCTTAGCTCTTGTTTAAATGTTCTAGCTATTTTTAGCTGAACTTTGATTAAATACATATTAAGCGGAGGTGGCAAATTGCCCAAACACTGCGTAAAATTTATACATGCAGAATATTACAATTCCTTCAAAATGAGAGCTCATCACATTTGAGCTAATAAATATGTAGAAATGCGAACCCTGCACCAAGTGCCAAATGGTTCGAGACAATTATATATGCTGCCATGCTGTGGGAAAATTATTAAATTTAACCTTGTATTAGTCTACATTGTGCGTACTTAACTTTAGGTTTGTAGAGAGTATGTATGCTGTCCTGGACTCGTATGAAAGTGTTAATAAATGCCTATTATCCCAATCGATGAGGTTATGTATTGACGTCTGCTATGCTGAGGTTGCTACTGGAAGCTGTTGTAGTTGATGGCTTCTTTGCCTTTTGGCCCAAGTCTGGAAGTTCTCTTATGCTACATCATCTGCGTAGTGTAGAATAGTAAAACGAAGTCTGGGTACCAAAGTAGCGGTACTGGGATTCGGCTAAGGTGCTTGCCTTAAGAGTTCGATGAAAAGTGAATACGAGTCAAACAGGTTTGCTTACGTAACCCATCTAGAATACATAGAGTGCTTTCAGTTTCTCGATGGAAGTAGCGTAGAAACTTCTCGAAACTTCTATCATGAAATACGGCGTATGTATAACATCTTCATATTTAAAAGATCTGGAAAACTGAGAGAAACTGTTTAACTAATTGTTATATGATTAAAGTTTTAGAGCATCATGATAACTTTATAAAAGATTAATAGAATTTCGAGATATCGATACAGACATCGATTCACCCATAAAACCAATGGTAAATAGTGTTTTAAGAGTGTGTTCTTATCATTACAGTATTCCAAAGAGAATATTTATTAAGTGCTTTCAGTAATGTTTCACAAAAGAATATATAAAAATGAAACTTCGAAACATTAAATACTTAACATTTCTCCTGAAATGTTACAGTAACAAAACACATTTTCACTTCCTCTACCCGTACGAAAGGTAATAAAGGTTCCTACTCAATGTTTTTAACATGCACACCTGATTTTGAATTCTCCTGAATCCAATAGTATTTTGTGGAACGTGTCTGTGTAAGTGTGTCAATGATCAGCGTGGCTTGAGAACTAAACATCGTGTATAAATAAAATATTTCGATAGCTGGTGATCTGACACGAAGATTGACGACTTTTTCTTACTTTCGTACGATACCCTTATACTGTCACGTTGCAAAATCTTGACCAGTTATAAACAAGAGATATTTGAACTTGGGCACTATATGCGCTGTTGAAGTGAACAAGAAGAAACAAGTGCGCATGCGCGACGGTTATTAATTCAAAAGAAAGAGACGGTTTAAATTTGCTGAGGAGGTGTGAGATAGTGAGTTGGAGTGGGAGACAACAAGAGCGAGGAGGTGGTCGATGCTCCTTTTGGGCTCAGCCCACCCTGGATGTTGCGCATTCCCGCGGAAGTTATAATGGTTTTGAAAAGTCAGGTAGTATCAGACAGAATCGGTGAGTCAGAACAATAGCGAGGAGGTGATCACAGCACACCCCACCCGGGCTGGTGCGCAGTGCACAGAAAGTTATATTAATTGTTGGTAGACAGTCAACAAGAAATAACCGGTTATAGTGAATGGACACTGTATCTAGGATTCGATTAGTAAGAGTGAACCGTCCGACAGTAACCTAGTTAAGAAGTAAATCAGTGAAAAATTTACTCAGTGCCGAAAATAAGTTAACGGGCTATCAGTCAAAAAGTTGAACATTTTTAAATTTCAGAAATATGGAAGTTCATAAAGAATAGCAGTGAGAGAAAAGAAGTGAGCTGGCTTTGAGAAGTTGAGTAAGAAGGTTGGGAGGAGAAAGAGAGGATTTGGGTGGACGGGGGATGGAGTAGCAGCAGCTGAGACGTCGGAGTCGCCTGACGTTCTAAAAACGGAACGTGGAAGGACAGCTGAACCAGGAGAATATCGACCGATGGTTGTGAAGAGATAGCAGGTAGCTGGTTTACGGAGAATATTGGTTGGCTTACGTGTGTGCCGCTTGTGAGCAAATATCTACTTGAGAAGAGGAATATGATGGAATTTAATTGTTGCTTAGAATCACAACGAGACCCATTGGAAGTTGGACAACGACGGTAGGAGGTCTACACGAAAATGGTGGAAACATCGCAAAACTACTGTCGGTTGAGTAATATATATATATTCAACTTAATAATTTTGAACTGTAAGAGTTGTGGTTAGGTAATTATGATGAAATATGTAATTTTTGGGGCAGTCAGCCTGTTGTTAAACGGGACAGTGGGCTTTATTGATTGAGCGAATATGGCGCCGTATCCATATAGAAGTTAGGTTTGAGATAAGAAGAAATGCTGATTCTCGTGAGCGTTTGCGGCGCCTTAGCCGTGAGGTGGTGAGATGATTGGTAAGTGTTAGTCTCTTCTACGTGTCCATCTGTATTAGCCAAAGTAATAAATTATTTGATTGTAATAGTTTGGAGACCATATTCGGTTCAAGAAAGTAGTAGATTGAAAGTAGGATTTGTACAGAGAAAATGACCCGTAGTACGAGTAGTATGGGGAATGAGGAAAAAATAATGGGTTTAAATTAACTTTGAAGACAGTAAGAAAAGTTTAGTCATGTAATTCAAGTTCAGAGTTAAGAGAGACGTAACAGGAACGTTAGGTTAAAGAGGAATCTTTGAATAGAAAAAATGGAAGTAAAGGTTTATTAGAAAAAAGTTGGTTGGGGTGAGATGTAGTTTCGAAATGCAATCCGAAAAGGAATTTAGAAACTTAAATTTTCACTAGGCCAAAAGAGTTAAGAAGAAATTATTGTAGAAAAAATTGATTAAGTTGAAAAAAGAATTTATGAAAGTAAAGTTGAAAATAAAATGACCTAAGTTAAAGTGGAATAAAAATTCAAAGTAAATTTAAACCAATGTAAAATAAATAGTAAAAGTGTGTTGCTTTAGATTAGCAAAAGTTAAGACATGAAAGAAGTGAAGAAAGAGAAAAAGAAAGAAAGAAAGAAAGAAAATATATCTAATAATTCCTATGAAAAGTATTTATAGCAGAAAATAAAAATAATTGTTGGTATATGGATTCTTGGGGTTATGTGAAAACCCGTGGTTCAAGACAAGAGAAAAAAGCGTAAAATGAAAAGCTAGTAGTAGGCCTTTGAAAGACTGAAACTAGATTAATTCTGTAGTTATTGAAGGAAGTTACTAGAGTTTTTGGTGGGTCATGGCAACTATTCGCCCCACGTGCAGTTATATACTTGTCAGGGTCCTTCCCCTACGAATTGACAAATTATATATATTTTTTACGACATCCTTGTGTCATCGGTTAGAGGGGAGATGTCAAGTTGTCTGTTTCGGAGGTCTATCGCCGTGGTTAAATTTCTGGAGATGTCAAGTTGGTTGTTTCGGAGGTCTATCGCCGTGGTTAAATTCCTGGACATAGGACTAAATTTCGTTTTCATTCTTCTACATTATCTTTTCTATCTTAGAAAAAATCATTCTCTTTAGACTGGACTGACAGGGACAGACTACCATAAGGTTATACAGTAAAAAATTGTTAAGAAAAGAAAATGGAATTAATTGTAATTGATAAGAAATATTTAAAGAAATATATTCCATTGTTGTGTTGATAAAGAAAGTTTCATAAAAAGATAATTTCAGTTGTTTAGAAAGATGTGAAAAACATAAATGGAAAGTGATAAAATTTTGTGTGGTAAAAGAATACCATAAATATATAGTTGTTGGTTTGGGTACCTAACAGAATTTAGGAAATGGAATTTTGTAATGTAAAGGACTTATATAGGAAGTTGATATGCTTGAATTTTAGTTTTATCTTATTCTTCTTCTCTGGTAGTCTTGATAATCTTCTACTTCTCTTCTTTTCTTCCTTCTGGTAGCTAGAATCTGTAGTATTTAATTTAATTTTATTTTCACTTGGAAAAGTTCAGGATGTGATGCAAGGTTTGTACACTTCACTAGAAGATGCTATTTTTTTCCTCAACAAATAACTATGGTTATTTTATTGAAAAATTAACACTATACAGTTTGCAATGTAGATTAGTTGAGCTATATTTAGCTCAAAGGTACTACTGCAGTTTATTCAAGCTGCACGTAGGAAAAAGAGGAGCTGCATGCTTGCCAAATCTCCCAAATAGTGATAAGCACTGAATTACTTTAATATAAGCAATATAGCTAGACCATTCTAGGATTTTGTGAGATTGACAATTATTCATAAGATTGTAACTTATCTTTTGATGAGACTTCATTGATGTATATATATGAATCCATTAGCCAGACCATTGCTTAGTATGGGGAAGTACAATTACAGATGCTGTAGTAAATGCTGCAGTTGCGGATCCTTGAGTAAAGTCCTCTGGAATGGTGGCCAATAGCGAGTCATCAGGCTGTCGGCCTCACTTCCAACGACTGCAAACTACGCTCCACGGGATTCCAGGGCTGCTCCATGCTCCAGGTCCAAGCTGGTTACGTGCTGTGGATTGATGCGATGTTCATGGCGAGCGTTGCTGTAGATGCTGTTTATAGTAAATGTACTGTAGTGATATATACAGACTTGAGGTCTGCTAGATAAGTTTGGGGTACACCCTTACGAAGCGAAGGTAGCTGATGAAGTGAAAAATCTAACGGCTGTAAATGCGTTCACATAAACATCTTACAGGGAGTCGTATTCATAAATCTGATGGAACGCTATTCTTGAACATTCTAGACGCTTCCATCGTAAATCAGAATAATGTTACGTAGAAAAATATGCTCTAAGCCTTCTGGAACATACCGAAAGACATTGGAGAGAATTTGTTTTACTAAGCAATAGGTAAATATAGAGAAATTAATAAATTTCCTATGTTAAGTGATCTAGATTTTCGCTACTCCATCTGTAGAGGGAAGTAAGAAACTATCGATATCGAACAATGATTATCGATAGCAAAGAGTATGTGATTTCAGCCTCTTTGGCCTTAATTTATAGCGTAAAAGAGCTTCTAAATGCAAATTTGAATCAGAATTAGTTTGCATATAGTATTTTGGTGCATTTAGTGAATTTATGATGGCTAATAGAAGTTACATTTGCATTTAATGTGATTTTTAAATCCTTGATCGACAATCGATATCTGGTCGATGTCGGTAAAGAAGCTTTCTCAGTTGCGAGTTAGTTTTAACATTAAATTTAATGCTAAAGCCAATATTAAAGAGAATAAATGCTTGAGAAACCTTCTTTGTGTAGTATAAGAGGTTATATAATAGCTCTTTTTATTATTTAAAGTGTAAATAAAGAAATATAGGCGTGCCAAGATTTCTCGTTTCTATGACTGGTATTAGTGCCATCTAGCGGCTAGTATTAAGAATTTATTTCTTTACATTTGGTATGAAATTGTAATAAATAAGCTCTAAGCTCTGTGAACTTACTGTTGGGGACAAGAACGGCATATAACCCTGCCGTAGAGGGAATATGATAGGTAGGGATGTTAATTAGAATCTCTGGTAGGAGGACCAATTATTGCCTTAGCAATAATAATAAAGGAGGAGAGCTAGTTGGACTAATCGAGGTCGTTGGATACAGGGATCCACGGATGCAATTGGAACCAAACCTTTCACATGTAACAAAACTATGGAACTCTTTTATTCACACGATATATGTTTAAATAAATGCACTGAATTAACTGAATGATAAACTGAATAACAAATAAGCTGAAATAAGATTGCAACACTTGTAATAACCAATGTACTGAGATTGGCAGGAAAGCTGGACACGTGGCAATAAATGTTCTTTATTTATGCCAGTACTAATTATTATATCAAAACACTTGGAATTCTGTCCCGAATTAATGGAAGCACAGTAGAATAAGTATTCTTGATATTAATTACACTGTATAGCTGATTCAATGTGAACGCGTGTGGTTGCACAATGCTCTCGAACTATATACGAGCTTCAAGACGGATCTATGAAGCCGAGACTATTGAAATTACTGTAATTAGTGTAACTTAATTACTCGCACACGACAATACTTGTATCTTGAAGTATTCTGTACTAATTCGCGATTTAAGAGCAAAAGCCACTGTGGATATTGTCTTGAAAAGGCGCGAATTGAAGAGAAGCGATTCACACGACTGCTTTATGTGAATGCTAGACGCTGACTGATCTGGCGTAACGCCGATGAATAGGCACGAGGCCTCTCAAATATGCACCTGCCACATAGCTGGCCGGAGAAAGAGCGCTAAGAACACGTATCAATCCGCTGAAAACTGCTGAGCTAATGCAAGTAGATTTAGCGGAGAGTTTGAACAGAAAGACTAACTAGACATGTATAAAAATGCTAGTAAAACATGTAGCTTGCTCCAACACTTACAATAGTATTGATGGTTGTTTGATACACTTAAAGGTGCTTAATAAGTAACGTTGGAATAAATAAAATGTGTTGTAACTAGAACTGGAAAAGGAAAATAACCAGAAAGATTACTATTGATTTATAACAAAAACTTTGATAATTGTTTTGAAAATTATTCAGTTCATATTTTAATGTTGCAATGAATACACTAGAACCTGACCCATTCTCCATTGTTTAAAAGCTAGTCGAGAGGCATAAATTGTCTCAAAGGACTTAAATTGTGGTTAAGAAAAATGATAATAATAAGAATTAATTGGTGGACTGATAGTAATATAATTTGAAGAAATTGTGGATGGCGACCAAAAATATATGTATTCCACAGTAGAAAAAAACTTAATGAATTAGTAAGAATTACTTATGGTGAAGATATTTGGGAAACACCCTGTAATGTTGTTGAAATGTTTAAGTGCATTCTTTGTACAGCTTAAAGTTGAGAGTACAGGTGCTTGTTCACGTATCACTGAACTAGCTCATTGACACAGATGTAGACTTTGTTACGTAAATTAAATGGTTAATACTGAAGACTTTGAATTCACGTAATTATTAAGTCCCTCACAATACTGTATTTTGAAGGGTAGTTATAAGCCAGATATGTCTGTCTGTCTCGAACCCTATAGCCGCTATGTTGGGTCGAAGGGGCCTCCAGGTGGAGGTTTCTGTTACCGGTACCTAAATTAATTTTGTTACGCTTATTTTTCGAGAGAGGACAAAGGGACAGGTGGTAAGCCCATCGCCTCTCAACCCCCCTCAGAAGACCAATTTAATACTTGGACGTGAAAGGGGCGAGAAATTTTGTCCAGCTGCTCTAATTTAGGCTTGGAGTTCTTTTGCGTGCCGTAAATCTACAATACGGGCCCCACAGCTTAAAGTCCCTCCCGGAGGACTCCGTGCCCAGGATTTTTACGTCCTGATAAACACATCGACAGCGGCCAGCTATAGTTTCTACAAACTCAGGCTTTTAAATCTTACATCTTGGGATGAGATTAAAATATACTTTCATTTTTCACTATTTTATCAAAAACGGCTCTAACAATTTTGTTTAAATTTTCTACACGATTTTCATATAAGCTAAAGAGCTATAGAATTTTTTATTTCAAAAATTTTCCAATAAATTATCTGAAACGTGGTTATAAACAACCAAATACTTCATTGGTACATGAAGGTTAGAGGAAATCATGTGTAGGCTATATTTTACATGAGAATTTTTAATAAATTTATCTGCTTCGTCGAAATTTGGACTTATATTGAGTTACATTAGTACTTTTATCATCGGATCATCATAAGTTACTTGCGTTTGATAATTCTTGAATAAAGTAATTCGGATAAAAGTTAAATGTTGTTAGGTGAAAACATTTTCTTTGTAGGCTTGTATAAAGTAATTTTAAAAATCTCAACATCATTAGTGTTTGTATCTTCATAATGATCATCTTCATCAATGTCATAATCACTATTCCGAGAGTCTCAAATAAACCGAAAAACAAAGATTAACAGTCTTTATACATGGATTCAGGGAACATAGTGTAGGAAATGTACCTGCACCTCAACGTTGCAATACAGAATCGCTGTCCCACTCACTGTCTTCATTCTGTAAACAAGGAATGTGGAGAGCCGGCAATCTGCCTGACAACCAGTTGCCAAAAGAATATAATAGCATTGTTCCCTAATCCGAAAATCTGCACCGACTTCGACACCGACAAAGAACAGGTGCTCTGTTAGTCGCGTGTCTTTCCCCAGTGTTGCCGCTGTCATTCACTGCTTAAGTGCTGTGGTACGTATTTGGCAACATTATATTGGACTGCAGACAACTGTGAATACACCTAATTACCTTTCTATTCCTCGAAGAGGATACGGGTGGCAGCAGGTAGGGAAAGTTCTTGGAAAAAGAGTCTTTAAAAAGTGGTACCCAGTCTATGTAATATATTCCGTTGCATAGGCCTGCTTGTGAGGGTTTTGCGTACATATGTACATAAAATATTTGCTGCCTTTAAATTACTGCTGTTGTGAAGTTTAGAATAAGTCTAGAAGATCCTACAATAATTTTTAGTCTTGACTCAGGAATGCCACATTCTCCTCATGTGTACAGGTCATATTGAGACTTGAGATAACTGATCGGCCGTGTAATGGTTATTTGCAGTGCCGTACTTAGTCAAGTTACTTAAGCATGTGATAATTTTATTCACCACAAATTTATTCTTGAGTAAGTAGGCAATGATATTATTGCCTTAGTTGTGTGAAGTAACATAATGAGTCATGTTTTCCCGAAAATATAAAAATAAAATATTTGTAAAAAGTCTAAAAGTACTTTCATAAGGTTTATGATAATTGACTGATTACATATTTTCGGAACATTTTTATCTTGTACAAATTAATTAATTAATTAAGTTACTTTTATTAAGTGCCAGTATGGTACTTTATGAGATTGTGTTGGGGACGGGAAAATGTCTGTCCGTCTGTCTGTCTCTCCGTGAGCCTGAACGCGCCATAACTCAAATACATTTTATCGAATTTTCATTAAACTTAGAAAGCGCATTTATGACGTCCATGGGAAGGAGCCAATTGATATTGAACCAAATTGGTTTACCCGTACCGGAGTAGTGCCCATTTAGTGCCTACTTTATGGTAATATATTACAAAGAATTTATCAAATGGAAATCAGTTATCATGACAACGTATTGTTTTACACTATTCATGTGTGGCTTTGGAAATCGCAATACAGTTAGCTATGACAAATAACATATTCCTTCTCAAATGCTTATCAAACTAGACCGTTAAACTGAATTATGTGGCAGATGGTAATGTCTTGGACTAGCATTCTGGAGGTCACTGTTTCAAATACCATAGCCGGGTAATTTGACATTTTTTTTTAAATTTATATGTGAGTGTGCGATTGTCAAGATATCATAAATCTGTATAGTTCTGCTGATTCTGGACGATTTTAATCTGAAAAATAAGTAGACCTTTGTTTTTCCGTAAGCCCTGCTTAATGAATAGGCTTAAATGGGAAATAAATTTTAAAAATCTTATTTTCTCCATATCATAATAAAATTATAAGAAACAGATTAGAAAAACAGCAACCTTTCATTTTGTTACATCAGTTTACCTTATTTCATTTCATTATAATTCGGTATATTATGTATTGTAGGCTATAACTTATTAGTCCTATAATACCTGCTAAAACTTTCATTTGAAAACTTTCTGAACGATATTTAAAAGTTACTCATTTCATACACAACTTAGGTTGTAGGTCTTGCCTCGGGAATAATGCGACCTCGAATGAGGCTGACTCAACTGAATTCTACTTTGGCAGTAGGCCTATAAGCTTCAAATAGTCAAGGTCCTGGAAATGCTCCTCCATATATATTCAGTGTGTTATAAACTCCAGTTAAATATAGTTTGTTTGAGATATATGAACCGAAGTACTGTTTGATTAAATTATTACGGTTCGAAAAGCTAATAATGTAGAGGGGGGCCAGAACATATTTTCGGTTCGATCTCGGCCAATGTCGACGGTAATATTTGCGTTCTTAATTTTTTCAGTCCCACGTCTCAGACTTAGGCCTACAGGCATTTAAAAATAACTCCAGCAACACCAAATTCAGGCACACCGGCGACGGTCACAATCAAAAGTAGGAGTACGCCCCCAGTGTTTAATAACTATAACAACCTTCAACCAGATCTTCATTTTAAAGTAGGAACTGAAATTGTATACGTTTTATGACGACAGTTTTCGCTAGATTAATATTAATTTTGCATTTCATTATGGATGATTACAGAACTATTTAAAGGCATTTAATTAATCTGTATGTCTTTAATTGAACTTCCATATTTTTATGTAAAATGTTTGGGGGAATCTGTTAATTTTTAGAATTCTCGAGACTAGGATTCATAAGTAGGCCTAATGACATCTGCTAATAGCATAATGAGAAGAGGGAGTTGCCGAAAGGCGAGAAAACATAAATTTATTACCTGCATTACAGACCTTTCAGAAGACTGTATATATGATACACGTGTCGTATGAATGCAATAGTATCTATACAACTTGAAGAGTCGCTACCCTAATATTATTTGTAAAACCACAAGAGTAAAGTTATTCCCGATAAGTCACAAATCTTTGTTGACGGTGCCTATTATAATTACTCAAAACAAGCCGCTCAACAGTGTTGAAGGCTTTCCTCATTCCTGCTTGCGGTAAGGATGTCCATAAATTTTGTTTTAGGGCAGTGCCTGCCAATCACACAACACAAAAGTTTGGGTTTTCCCTCAAGATGAGCGATTGACAGAATCTATAGCAATATAATTTGGTATATATAATAAATGGATGTTTATTTTGGTAAATACTTTATTATATTTCATAAATAATAGTTCTACCGGTATAGTGATACGTTTAGCTAGATTTATCGTATTAAATTATCTCCATTTACTCATCCTATATATTTATTAGCCTATGCATATCATATATAAAATATAATTTTCATCATCATCATCATCATAACACGGATAAAGACTCGTCACTATAATCCGAAAGGTTGCAATTTCTATTCCCTATGCGGACGTTGAGATTTTGGATTTTAATTTCCCTAAAACAGTAAAAGTAAAGTAAAGTGTTCCCTATTACAGGCCATGGAGGCCCAGAGGGTTCCAGGAGGTTGAGGCTCCCAGATTTTTAGACATCGGCACATGAAGGTGGTAAGGTTGTCAGCCTTACGCACCGGCCGCCTTTACCCCCAGGATTGCTCCTGGTACTCATTTCTGTTAGAGGCTGAGTCGACCCCAGGGCCATAGTGCCACCAGAAGGATTTCCCTAAAACAGTAGAACTCCAATTATGCGAACATCAACTATCCGGATCGCTTTGAGGCCCTATTCAAATGGTTTTTTAGGCAGTAAGCATAGGGAAATCCTTTTTCAGGGCCGATTATTTGCCAAAAGCCGACAAAAGCTACAGTTTGTCAGCAATAACAACTGACTCTACTGACCGATATATTCAAGATGTGACACTTTTGTAAGTGGAGTACCGTTCAATTTAGTATTATAAGAAATGACCTTTTCCGAGATTTACCCAATTATTCGGTTAACCGGATCGCGTCCGATCCAAATTAATCCGGATAAATTGAGTTCTACTGTACTTTGCCACTGGCACTAGGAGCAATTCTGTGTTAAGGAAGGCCGTTGAGTAGGACTGACAACCTTAACTTGTTCGTGTTTCGAACGTCTTAAAAATCTTACTTTATGTCCTTTACTTCGGAACACTGTTTTACACATAAATTATTATTATTTTTTTAAATTTCAGCTGTCTTTATACTCCTTTTATACTTTTAGCTTCGAGGCAATATCAGGAGTTCAGGATCTGTGTCTGTACAGTAGGGTGGGCCATGGGACTATTGCTTGTCAATTGTTTCTATTGTCGGTGCATTTATTGGAGTAAATTTCAACTGATATTAATTTAAATGAATATGATACTGGATGAAATGGTAAGGAAGATTTACGGTATGTAAAAACCAAATTCGGGATTTGCCTTTAAGACTGGGGAAACCATGAAAAAACCCATGTCAAATTGGAAGGCCACGTGATTTGAACCTGGGACCACCCGAATGCGAGTCCAAGTCGTTATAATCTCGGCCACCTCGCTCGGTCTAAATTAAATATTAATGATTAATCAAATAAAGAAACTCTGCAGGACACACACAATACATTAAGTAATATCACTATTCACTGAAATGTACGGAACTTAAGTAGGCCTAAACTTTTGTTTTCCGCACTTCAGGAATAATTTTCAACTTTGTCAAATTTAATCATAATTTTATTGCAGTACAACATTAACGAACATTTATTTACTCATAACTCTGAACTGCAGTAGCTCTCAGTTTTTCCTGCCATAAAAATGACATTATTACTTACAGTTTAAGCAAGGCTTTGCTAATTTAAGTAAGGAAATAATTCATCGCTACTGTTGCAAGTGGTTACGAGTAAATAAATAATAAGTTTATCTTGATATGTGGTATTAGATAACTTACTTACTTAGCCTACTCAATGGCAATAGACAATTCCTAAGAAAGCTAAAGGAATATTATCTATTTTTTGGAACCCGGAGGTTCATTGCCGCGCTTGCCTGAACTTGTCATTCAACCCTATTCTGTGCTAACTACATCCAACCATCCCTCGCAAATCCCACTTCCCTCAAATCTGATGTTGTGGCCAGCTACAGATTGCAGATCTGTTGAGCAACTTTGATTGCCGCAACTATCAAACACAACGATTGAGTACAGCCTACTTACGCAAAGTGCAATCTAATAATTATCTTAGTATAAGTAGGAATCTAAATATGTACAAAGAGAGTCAGGCAGCAGCCCTGCCTGTGGCACGCCACTCGTCAACCCTTCCCGTGTGTGTGCTGGTAGCACTGAGTACAACTTATAAATGGTATGAAACTTGTCTATATTATTGTTATATCGATACGAGAAATGAGGGTCATCATAAACTATGTGATTAAATATGAATGCTTAAACATATTTCTAACTAACAATATAAATATATTCTACATGTAATTGTTTCTATATGTAATATTATATCATCCATATAGCTCTTATGCCATACTTAAAAGTATCACATTAACGAATAAATAAAGATTTTCACCATAACACTATCCTAACATTGTCCTCCCACCTACGTCTAGGTCTTCAAAGTAGTCTTTTCCCTTCGGGTCTCCCAGTCAGTATTTTTAGATATGTCTTTCCTCCCTCATATGTGCAACATGTCCAGCCCATTTCATCCTACGTGATTTAATTACTCTTACAATATCCGGTGAAGAGTACAGGTCTTGAAGCTCATTGTTGTGCAGTTTCCCAGTCACCATTTTCATCTCTCTTAAGCCCAAATATTTTACTAAGCACCCTGTTTTCGAACGCTCTCAGATTATGTTCTTCCTGAAGAGTAAGCGGCCATTTCTCACAACCATATAGTACAATCGGCAGGATAATACTGTCTTATAAAATTAGATTTTTAGATTACTGCACAGGGACGAAAAGATAAGAGTTTCTGAACTGCATAAGATCAAGCATTTTCTGATTCCAGTCTACACTTTACTTTGCCTTAATATAATTGTCTCTGTAATTATTGCTCCAAAATATTTTAATTTCTCCACTTGTTCCAACGATTTACCGGCTATTCTAATATTTTGTAGTGCATTATTTTCACGTTACATCGCCATATATTTAGTTCTTTCTATATTAATTTCGAATCCAACATTCCTGCAGGCATGAAAAAACTTTCTGCAATCCTCTCGATTGTGTTTATGACATCGCCCATTAGACAAACATCATCTGCATAAGCTAAATTCAGGTGACTGCCATTTAATTCTAGGCCTACCTTATTTCCTGTATTTTTCTAATTGAATTTTCCAAAGCGAAATAAAAAAGTAAAGGCGAAGTGCTTCTCATTGCTTCAAGCCGCTTCTAATAGCAAACCTATCTCATATAAGTTAAATTTTCCTACCCTGACTCTGCTTTAGGTTTCATTTAGACACTTTTCATCAGCCTAACTAACTTCTTTGATATATTCATATATTAGACAAAATTTTGTATGATTTGATAAGAGTGAAATTCCTCTATAGACTACATTCGGCCCCTATCTCCATTTTTATGGATTGGTATAGGCTAATAATAGATTCTTTCCATTCCTTTGGCAATTCCTCCTTTCTCCAAATCATAAGAATGAATTTACGCATCTCTGAATTTAATCTCTCACCAACTGCCTTAATTAATTCTGCCGGAATTTGGTCAACGCCTAGAGATTTGTGATTTTTCAGTTTACCTATAGCTGTTTCTACATTTGTTAGCAACCAACGGCTCTGCTGTGAATATTTCATCTTCTAACTTTGGACATCTCCATCTAATACATTTAATAATTAATCAAAGAAATTTTGTCACCTATTCAAAATATTGTTCCGACCCGCGATATAGTGCCATCATTGTCCTTAATTATATTTATTCTAAGTTTAAAACATTTTTGAACTCGTTTATTCCCTTATTCTGCGTAGCAGATAAATAAATAGGTACGTTTTTCCTGTAGAATAAAGTAATGTTTAAGTGTTGTAAAATCTGCTCTCCAAAATTTTCATAGTAGCCTAAATGTTTCAAAATATTACCAGAAAAAATTAATTTCTTTTTGTACAGTACAGGGTCTTTAATATTACTTTACTGTAATTTGTACCACCAAACTTTGGTAAACTTTGAAAGTAACAATATAGGCCTATAATTAAGAAATTCATGCAATTTATATTAAAACTACGTGGGCGTTAATAAAGATTACGCTTTAATTATTATTGAATAAATTATTTTAAAAATCAAGCAGTTGAATAAATAATTGCGGGCGAAGCAGCGGGCACCAGTTAGTACATTGATATTCATTACATTAAAACAGTAATAAATTAATATTCTTTGCATTTGGTTACCTTAGTTCAGAGGGAGAGTTGGGAATTTCCGTAAAATAATTTCTTTGTTCACAAGCCAAACTGTGGGATAACCTGACACATAATCTTTTCCTTAACTTACTGATTTATTACTAAGTACATATTTACTAAGCTACGTTCGCACAGCTTTCGCATGCCGAACGTGAGTTATATTGGATTCAGGATCTCTTAGTAATAAATCTAAGTCCTTTTATCTTGTTAAAAATGTCATTCTCCTCACCCTCTTCAATCCGCCGGTCTCCTTTAAGAGTATACAGCTGGTAAAGCGGGTTGACCATTCCTTATGTGAATAGAAAAGGATTTTCCCTGAACAAATTAGCAGGTTATTTTATTATTATTATTATTATGCTTTAAGCATATACAGTAGAGCCTCGGTAATTCGAGCCCCGGTATTTCGAGGTTCCGTGTAATTCGAGCTGGTCTTAAGAAAATTGAAATTTTCCATAAATCTAGAGTAATATCCCATTTTTATACGGTGTCCGCATGTAAGTTTTACGCACTTCCGAATGTGTTACATTTTGAGCGTTCATTCAATTTTTCCATGTACAAAAATGCAGGTAAAACTGTCCCACTTGGGTTTTCGTTCATAATACACAGAAAATAACCTTGGTTTCAGACTGCTAATGCATTTCTATTACAGATTGACAGGAACCGTAGGTTCGATCTTTCTTTGTTGGGACCTCGTGTTAATCAATAATTGTACAGTGCATGCCATCCTTTCAGAAAAGAATATTGTATTGTTACAGTAATCCCTACTCAGCGACAATGGTAATCTAAGTGTTTTCCTAGTAGCGCCGCATTCCCGTTCCACTCCATTAAGGGTCAGACAATGACTTAATCCTTAAAGGATGCCGATGTAGCAAATTGGAAATGTTTGACAATATATACATACAGGCGTAACACAGGTATATAGGCCTACTATATTGTTTATTTATTTATTATTTAAACCATTATTGTGCTCATTAAACATTTATTTGCGATTTACCCATTGATTTAGTGATATTTCCGTATAATCCGAGTTTTTTGTAATTCGAGGTAGCCTCAGCCCCAATTAGCTCGAATTATCGGGGTTCTACTGTACATAGAATGCAATCGATTTCGTCCTAAATACAGTCAACCAACAAAGATACCATATCCATAATTGAAGAAAATGTAATAAGGCAATCGATTAATCCCACAAGAAAATAGGCCTACTCAATTTACAAAAACATAATTGATATTTGGAGAATATATAAATCAATTTAAATTACAAACAAATTTAAGGGACACGAGGATAATATAATAGAGTAAATGTGTTTAAATGATAACACTGTCAGTTCCCAAGAATTTACTAAAACTATAGAATGGATTGACTATTAACCACTCATAGCGACATATTTATCACTGAACTGTGGAGATTGTTAAATAATTTCAATCCTGTTACTCAATAGGCCTAACTACTTTCCGTCTTGATTTGTCTACAGAAGGGAATCTGGGAAATGTTTTCATGGCGAGTGTTAACTTATATCCAGTTTTCCTTACCTTATAATCATTGTAACTTATTTTTATAAAGATTAGAAGTAAGTAAATATAGACTATAAATTAATTACTGTAGGCCTACTAATATTCATTGGGGTACGCCGTAGCGTAGAGGCGCTGAACTACGAACCGGAAGGTAACGGGTTCGATCACCGATGAGGTCGTTGGATTTTTTCAACTTGCCTAATCCATCTGGTGTCACTATGACCCTGGGGACGACTCAGCCTTTAACAGAAATGAGTGCCACAAGCAATCCAAGGGGTAAAGGCGGCCGGTGCGTAAGGCTGACAACGTGACCACTTTCGTGCGCCGAATGTCTAAAATCTGAAAGCCTCAATCTTCTGGAACTCTCTTGGCCTCCATGTCCTGTATAGGGATCACTTTACACTTTTAGTGTTACTCATTAAATAAATATATATTCCCCTGCCTTAATATTACATCATGTATGTATTAGTAGATCTATCGTGTGACAGTTAAACTACAAACTACAAACGGAAGACTAGTTAAAAGCCAACGTAAGACGAGCTGTTATAATGTCAAAAAGTTCGTTTACAAAGGCTCCCAAATGGTGACAGATTGATTTCAGATTGAATTTAATTCCTATACGGCTGCTTTAAGCCTGAAATATACGTTAGCGATCCATAGGCCTACACGTAATTAATATTATTTGCCCGTGTATACGAGTAAGAATTAAGGTTAGGCCTAAGTATCAAACTTCAGATCTTTGTTCTCACGCAAGCCCTGCTTAATGTATCGATCTGGAGTAAAACTCGGAAATGGATTGTATAAAAATAACATATTTTCTGCACAGGCCTATCATAATTGCAATGATCACTGATTAAACAAAAGCATTTTGGCACTTGCTCGCGCTTATTAATTCAAAGGCTTATTGTTTTTAAATCATTTATTAAAGAAGAAAGTAATTAAATATTTTTATTAACCTAGGCATAGTTTTTACATAAATTGTAAGAATTACGTAATTACATTTTTAATTACATGATTATACGTAGTAAAGAAATAAAGCAAATCATAGGTTCATGAACCACGTCCCTACAGCGGGAGAGGTTAAACTAAGAAAAGGAGAAAAAGAGATCCTTGAACTTTACCCTTATATGCAAATCATTCATAAACAATTATTAAATTGATTGTAATTGAAATAAAAGCTAAAATCTGGCGTTGAAGTGCAATTCACGATTAGAGGGCGCAGTGCGGGGGAAAAAAGGACCTCAGGTTCGAGTTCACTGGCTGAAGAAACCTCCACATAGTGAGTTTCGTCCAAATTGATCGATATTTTCCCATTTAGGCATGCGTTCATAATGCCCTTCCGTCCACTTATGTTACTGCATGCCGTAACTTTATAATTTATAAACAAATAAATCAAGCAAAGAGGGCTAACAAACTCCATGTGTCATGTTAAAAAAATATATTTGCGAAATGCCTTCCTTTTCAAATTGATATGGTAAACGAGCAAGGTCATGAACTTTACAATTGAAATAGTATCAGCAAAAACTGGTACTTTGGTTCCCAATTAATTTTCACCCGCTTAAAGTTTACAGGAGCATCTAATTATTGTGCATGTGTCTATTTGAAAATGGTCTCCGATTTGCTACATTTGTGGATTGGTTTTTGGTGTAAGTGCACATTACGTGTATAATCTAATAAAATCCGAACCCATTTTTTTTTTGTTCTGAAAAACCACTGAAATCGTTCAGGAACTTCCACAGAATTTTTTGACACCTCACACAGCTTTGCATTTGCCATGAAGGTTTAAAAAACAATAATTAAAGTCCTGATTTCCCCTTAATTTCTACCAGGCTAATTAATGACTAAACCCACATGTATCTTTGGAGCAGTACCAACCTGACAGCTAGTAACACACTGAAGTTACACAAACTTGACTGGAAGCTTTCGTTTTCTATACTTTCTGGTCAAGATAAGCAATAGGAACTTTCCAAATGATCAGTTATACATAGTGCTTGAAAAAATGCATACACAATTTGAACTGTCATAATTTATTTCCCGTTCTACAAGGTTAAATTTCTGGAAATGGAAAGCTTAAAGTTCAATTTGAAAAGTAAATGACTTTCTAATGAATATGTGATTAATGTTCAAAATGGTGGCATTCAGCATCAATACAGTACAATTCTGAGTACGAGTCACACTGATTCCGTACATCGTACCAAAGTGTGCTATGAGGTTTCTGCGCACACCGCTTGAATCTCAATTCAAAGTATCTCTAGGTGTATGCATGACTGATTGACTCATTGGGACTTTCCGCTTTGAAGGTAAAGTTGTTGTATCCTGGGAATGGTCGGTTTAGGGCCTCCTCTCAATACAACACTGGATCTATAGAAAGTCGAGCGGCTGTCCTACCTTTATGTGGGAGTAGGTTCTCAGTTAATTTATGCTTAAAGCGATTCCAACAGCACTTAATCTCCACAATTATGATTTATTAGTCTGATGTACTACAACTGTCTTGCACAGTGCCTACTGTGATTATGCTACTTGGATAATCAGACTATCCCAATAGTAATTAATAGTGTATAATTACTGTACTTATCTTGCAAATCTCCGCACAGCGTGTGCAGCTTGCTAATGTAGCGTGTTCTTACGACTAACTTCCATAGCCGGACCAAAGGGCGTGATGTCTCTCTCAGAGCGTTGCGCGTCAAATGATGATAAGGGAAAAAATGAAAGTATCTTATAAGTTATAGGGGCGTCTGATTTCCATTGAGCAGGATCACTGACAAAATAGAGTAGAAAGTCACAGTGGGAGATTCCATGAAAACTTGTGACTTTCATGTGACTATATGTATGCTTTTACTTGTTTACACATCCTGGTCGCCGGAGAGGCTGTTTAATTTCGTCATCAGCATCCTGTTTCAGTGTTGCTTTCAATAAACTCTAATTAATGCTAACTTCTTTATAATTTTATAATATAAAATTATTTCTAATGACCTATTATATCCTATTACACCTTATTAACCTGTGCATTTACCTGCACCTGTGCATTTACCTGCATATCCAACAAAGTAACTGGAAAAAATTACCTAACAATGCTTGCTCATTCCATATTCCCTGCCTTTTGTGCCTTATATGGTAATGACAAGTTTTATTTCCAACAAGATGGCGCCCCACCGCACTATCATACGGACATACAAGCATAACTGGATCAAAATTTGCCAGGCCAGTGGATAGGACGCCAAGGGCCAATCGAGTTTCCTCCAGACCATACGTCGCTGGATTTCTTCTTAAGGGCAATCAGTCATAGTCACATCTAGACACACTTTGGAATGAGATTCAAGGCGTGTGCTATGAAATCTCATTGGATACTTTGGTACGATGTACGGAATCAGTGGTGAGTCGTACTTAGAAATGTATTGGTGCTGAAGGCCACCATCTTGAACATTAGAATCTTTGGACATTAATCACATTTTCATCAGAAAGTCATTTATTTTTCAAATTGGACTTTAAGCTTTCCATTTCCAGAAATATAACCTTGTAGAAGGGAAAATAGATGCCTCTTAAAAGTGTGTATACATTTTTGAAGCACTCTGTATTAAGCTAAGAGCGCTGGGGTTACACAAATTCGAACAGAAGCTTAATTTTATGTAATACAGTACATGTAGGAGATTAATCATGTTGGAGTAGCGTATGAAATAACTCATATTTGCTTCGTTTTTTAATGAAGTGGAATAGCTAAACTCTTCGAATATTAATTCGTGATCAGTTAACATTAAGCTGTCCGCCAAATTGGGCTAGTCGGTAGCACGCCTGAGTTCCACTCCGGCGGTCCAGGTTCGATTCAGCAGTGAAAAATTCCTTTCCCGCCTTCGGGACTGCTTGATTGTGTTGAGTTTATGTTTAAGTGTATGCAAGGGGACTGGCGCACCCCGGAAATAAATTTGACGGAAATATCCCCTTAAAGGATCTCCAGGAGGCGTTTTCGTGATCCGGTAAGACTACTAATAGGCTACTATTAAACTAGGAGAAATTCGAATTGAAACTCGGTTTGATATAATATTTGCTTTAGAAAAAGCAGTGTTCAATTGCTGTTTTACTTCATGATTGAATGAACAGGTAACAGAGAAACGTTTCTAATAGGCCTATTACTCAATAAATTCTTTCTTAACATTATTATTGTTATTATTATTATTATTATTATTATTATTATTATTATTATTATTATTATTATTAGTATTATATTTTTCTAAAAGTCTAGTCTTGAACATTGTCCTTTGACAACAAAAAAATAATAAAAGTAATTTGGTATGAAACACTCTTCATCGGATATTCGTTTCAACTGTTCTTCGTGGAAAAAAGTGTCCTCCTGTATTGGATGCTGAACATTGCAAGAGTAGGCACAAAAATTGAAATGTCCATTCATTTTTATATCCATCCATCCATCCATGGATCCGTCAATCAATCAATCAATCTATTCATCCATCCAACCATCCATTAATCAATTGACTCATCCATCCATTCATCCATCTATCAACCCATTTTATCCACCAATCAAAACATCCATTCGTTTATCCATCTATCAATTCTTTTAAACTAAACTCCCCTCTGTTGCGCTACATCCTGAAGGGACAAGGCCTGCCACGCGACCGCTGCGTCATCTTCCACTGGCACATGGCAGAATTGGGGAATGTGGTCAGCATACCGACACCCACGGACGTTTCCATGGTGGTTTCCATGACCGGAGCGGCTACTTCTCTATCAAGTAGCTCCTCAATTTGAATCACGAGGCTGAGTGCACCCCGTTCCAGACCACCCTACCACAGAAAAATACGAGGAGGTACCGGGGAACGAACCTGGACCGACGAATCTATAGTCAGCAACGCTAAACACAAGACCACGCCGGCGGTCATCAATCCATTTATCCATCAATCAATTAATCCATTCAGTTATTCATCTATCCAACTATTTATCTATCCAGTCATCCATTAATTCATCCGTACATTCATCCATCCATTCACTTGTTAATACTGGTTAATTAATTATTTAATTCATTCATCCAGCCATCCATCCAGTAATTAATCAAGTTATTCATATATACTTTAATTAATTAACTTATCCACCCGTTAATTATTTCCTCTATTCTCATCCATCGAATAATTAATGTACTCATGAATGAATGAATTAATTAATTGATTCATCCTTCAAACTATTTATTCAATCATTGATCCACCAAATCATCCACTCGTGCATCCATTAATTCGTGCATCCACCCATTAATTAATTCATCAATTCAACCAATAATTCATCCATTAATTCTTCCATTCATCGATACATTGCGGGTTTCATAGGCCTACCTACTCCTCTGCTAACAGCTCCATTAATAACAAAGCACCAATTTCACTTCCTCTACCCGTACCAAAGGTAATAAATGTTCGAAATCAATGTTTTTAACATAATTACCATATTTGAATTCTCTTCTGTCCAATAATATTTTCAGGAACGTGTCTGTGTGGCTTGAGAACTAAACATCCCGTTAAATAAAACGTATTTGGATTAGATATCTTCTAGGGAGATTGACGACTTTTTCTTCCTTTTGTACGGTATCGTTAGGCCTATACTTTGAAGGGTAGTTGTAAGATAACTATTGTTTGTACAAACTCAGGCTTTTATGTATTACATCTTTGGGCGAGGCTAGATCAGACTTTCATTCTTCACGATTTTATTTTTATAAGATAAGAACTTTTATAAAAGAACTCTAACAAATTTGTTTAAATTTTCCACGCGATTTGCATAGAGGCTAAAGAGCTAGAATTTTTATTTTTAAAAATTTTCAATTAATTATCTGAAAGGTGTTTATAAACAATCATATACTTCATTGAAACACGAACGGTATAGGCGCTTGGATTCTTCCTCATAAAATTAAATATCATTAACGGAAAAAAAATATTATAGGCTTTCCGTTCTATTAGCACAAAAGTGAGGCATAGGGATGAGACTAGAAGTTAATTTATTTAATGTGTGTCCCCATATACCATGACTACTCTGTACTGTGATGAAAGGCCACTGTCACGCGTCACAACACTGAACCATCTTCGGAGATCCTCACCGATAGGACGCCAGAGGACGGCAACGTTGTATCACGACGTTTCATTCCTACAATCCATATTTTTACATAGGCAATCATACGACATGTGACATATTAATCACTGCATATTAAGCCTTGAAGTATCCAGTAACGAGCTGAAGTTTATCAGATAAAATTGCATCTTTCCGACCCTTGCAAGCATATTAACTTATAAGATAAACAACAGTCATTGGTCGATATCCGAGGCATTGCTAAAGATTATTAGTCAATTTAAAGTGCGCATCGCATGAATGGAATATTCTGAATAATCTGAATAGGAGAATAATAATTACGATAAACATCGATAGATTCCCGGAGGAAAAGCAGGATCGAATTTATCTCATGAAACTCATTACCCCGAGTGGGATTTATTAAGAGTATTCCATGAATAAAATATATCAGATTTTATAAATAATAACTATATTCTTATCCGCATTGCTTCAAATCAAATCATCATTGTGCCAGCTGTCAGATCACGACGTAGGCCTTCTAAATGAAGGATCAAAAATGTTGCCAGACAAGTATCTTGTTTAGCGAATATTTCAATTCAGAAAGAACTTCTACTGCAGCTAGAAGAAAAACAGCCATTCTATGATGATATCAGCGACAAGTTTGCAGCCCTAAAGGACTATCGAAGGATTGATTTGCTATACAAGACATTGAGTTCGGTTATTAACATAAGCATGTGGCATTTTTTTCCTCTTCACCTAATTTTCCGCCCACGAGCCACCACTGCCAGGGTATGGGTGTTAGCCCCCGCGTGCTTGCATGCGGTGCCCACTATTTGGATTGGATTCTGGAGGGCAGTGGTTCCTGCACTCAGGGATAGAGTAGAGTTGACGTTGCGGGCGCGCAGTTTCCTCGGGGAACGGAAACTGGCTACCCGGGGAGTTGGAATTCGGACTAAGGGATGGCTGTGCTGACCCCGCGAAGGCTCGAACGCAGGTCGTAACCAGATGTGCTAGATCACCGAACTCCACGAGAGTTCTCGTGGGTCTCCCCCCCCCCCGATGACGCTAACTAAAGCGGGACTAAAGTACACGGGCATGAGGGAGCCCCGCAGAGTTGTAGTTGAAGGCAATGTGTAAATGTGTACAAAAGTGAAAGGGCCCAACCATTAAGGCGGAGCCACATGTGGCAGAGGTGGCCGGAGTTCTAAAGGTATTTCCCGGTGCAATGAAGAACAATTGCACGTACCAAGCAAAAGTATATAAAAGGCAAAAAGAAGCCTATTGATATTGGACCAAATCAGTTGACCGGTACCGGAGTGATGAAAATTCAATTCCTATTTTACGGTAATATATTAGAAATATATCAAATGGAAATAAATTATTATGACAACATATTGTTTTACACTGTTTATACGTCTTTGGAGATTCTTCTTCTTCTTCTGCACTTCATGGATTAGGCAAGTGCCTGTTCCGGCTTCAAAAATACATCTGACCATCGTTTCCTTGGTCTTCCCGGATACCTTCTTCCTTTAGGTTTGTAATAAAATACTTTTCTTGGGATCCTTTCTGGTGCCATTCTCTCAACATGCTCTCTCCATTCATTTCTATACTTTGTGATTTTTTCTTCCAGAGAACTAATTTCTAACTCTTCTCTAATTTTTTCATTTGAAATTTTATCTAAAAGAGTACATCCTTTAACTGATCTTAGGAATCTCATTTCGGCCGCTTGTATCTTTTTTTTATCAGTTATTTTTAATGTCCATGTTTCGGATCCATAAAGGAAGGCAGGCACTGCCATTACTTTGTAAAATTTCATTCTAGTTTCTTTTCTGGTTTTTGTTTTCAGACTTCTATTTATTGTGCCGCATATCTGCTGAAACATGGTTAATTTGTTATTGAAATCATTTTCATATTTATAACTGATGTGTGTTCCTAAATAATTAAAACTCGTTACTTGGTCTAAAATAGTATCATTTACTACAATTTTAGTTCTAACAGAATATTTTCCTTGGAAGGCCATTGTTTTTGTTTTCTTTGTCGAAATTTTAAAATTATAATCCTCGCATAATTTCTGCAATGTATACACTGCTCTTTGCAGTTCGTCCTCAGTTTCACTTATAATTATTTGGTCATCCGCAAATAGCATCGTCTTAAATATAAAATTTGGTGCAATACAAATGCCTCCATTAATTCTAAAATACCATTCTCTGATCAGATCGTCCATATAAATTAAAAACAAAGTGGGGGACAAACTGCAACCTTGTCTTACACCTTGATTTATATATATCTGTTTACTGTACTTTCCATGCTTACACGATCAAACGCTTTTTCATAATCCATAAAGGCTATATGGGTTTCGAGGTTAAATTCTCTTCTTTTCTCTATTATCTGCTTAACTGAAAAAGTGGCATCTGTACAGGATCGTCCTTTTCTAAAACCATTCTGTTCTTCTAGCAGTAAGACATCTGCAATAGTTCTTAATCTTTTATTTAAAATTCTTGCATATATTTTATATCCTGTATTTAAAATACTAATACCCCTGTAGTTTTCACATCTATTTCTAACTCCTTTTTTAAATATAGATATAACTTGAGCATGAGCCCAAGAACTTGGTATATGATATCCACTCCAACACATATTAATTAGATTCAGTAGTCTCTGATTTAATACCGCCCCACCATATTTCCATAGTTCTGCATTTATTCCCTCTTCACCTGAAGCCTTTCTGTTCTTCATTTCTTTTAATGCTAATTCTAATTCCTCTAAGGTAATGGGATCTGCATTTCCATAAGTAATTTCATTGTTTTCCACTTTTTCCAGAGAATCATTGTACCACAAGTCTTTGTAATGTTGTACCCACTGTTCTTCTCCAATTACATTTAGATTTGCCACATCTCTTTCTTCACTATCCAGATGCTTGAGCACTTTATAGGCCATCATTTGTCTCCCGTGTACATCATCTTCGACAGTATTGATGAATCTGTCCCAGGACTCTTGATGGGCTTTTCTTACTATAACTTTAGCTTCGTTTCTTTTTTTCCTATATATTTCTCTTGCCTCGTCAGTCTGTCGTTGTAACAATTGTAGGTGGGCTAATTTCTTATCCTTTATTGCCTTTTCAATTTCTTCATTCCATATCCTTAAACCCTTTCTCTTACGGCATTTTCTTTTTTTACCTAACACTTCATTAGCCGTAGTTATTACGGCTTGTATAATATTATTCCATTACTCATTAACATCTTGGCTTACTTCTTGATTTTTTAAGTAAACAGATAATCTCTTTTGGTATAAAGCCCTAATACTTTCTTCCTGTAATAAATATATCTTGAATACTTCTTCAATTGCAATACAATTAGCTATGACAAACAACACTATTCCTTCTCATATGCTTAATAAATTAGACCGTTATACTGATTGATGTGGCCGAGATGTTAACGTCTTGGACTCGCATTCTGGAGTTCCCTGGTTCTAATGCCCTAGAAGGCCAATTTCACATTTTTCTTGTTGTGTTTCTATGTGAGTGTGCGATTTTGAAGATATCAGAAATCTGTATAATTCAGCTGATGCTGGACGATTTTAGTCTGATAACAAACAAAAAAAAAAACTAGACATTTGTTTTTCCGTAAGCCCTGCTTATTGAAAATTTAATGTAATCGGATGAACCACTCTTGAGATTTTAGACTTCAAACTTGAGTCTCTATGTTTTTTCCCCGACAGTAAGTGTTATAGCTTAGGTAACAATTTCTTATTTAAGTTGCCATGTCTTAGAGTGTAATAAACTAATTTGCTAACTCGTTTTTAAGTGCTAAAATATCATAAAATGTGATATTCATTAATATATAGTAGTAAAGTAAAGTGATCCCTATACAGGCCTTGGAGGCCCAGAGGGTTCCAGGAGGTTGAGGCTTCCAGATTTTGGACATTCGGCCCGTGAAGGTAGTAAGGTTTTCTGCCTTACTCACCGGCCGTCTTTATCCCCAGCATTGCTCCTGTTGCTCATTTCTGTTAGAGGCTGAGTCGACCCCAGGGCCATAGTGCCACCAGATGGATTAGGCCAATTGAAAAACCCCAACGTCCTAATATAATATAATCATAATTAAGGTCATAATTCTGGCACTATTGCGTCCTGCAAGAATTATACTCTGATTATTTTATGTAATTGTGCATGTGCGACAAAATAATCGTTTTCCCAGTTAGCATGGAAACGTCGTTGCCTTGATGACAAGCTGTTGTGTGCTTTTACGCTAGCTACAGCACCCATTACTTGGTGTAGTGAAGTGCAGTCAAGACCGAACATCGAACACTGTCTCTGCCAGTGCTGCGCTGCCTTCACATCACATCGAAACTTCTTTACACTGACGTCAAGGGCGACTGTAGTGGGAGACATTACGTCAGCACATAGTGGCACAATGTGCCCCAGTTGCGCACCCGTGGTTTAGTCAGTGATAATTGCTATTATGATGTGCAAAAAATAAGTTATTTTTGTAGTTGATCTCCGAGTTAAGCTCCAGATTGATTAATTAAGCAAGGCTTAAGCAAAGAAACAAAGATCTAAAGTTTGATAAGCTAATGGCATTGTAAAGGTATGTATGGGTATGTTCCCCCTCCGGATTGAGTGGTAACTCATAGAAGTACCGTTCCTTCATCTATTTTAAGGAAAAATTTAATAATAATCTGCACTATTCACTTCTTATAAAAATGTGGGGCAGTATATCGGCCATCAGGTCAGTTCGTCTTGGATCTTAACGCAGTTTACATTTACCGTACTTGAAATTCCTCCTCGACGGAATTTTTCAGTAGGTGAGATACAAATGATTATTAGTGCAATTTGCTTTTTCCGGGCAGAAAAAACGACAAACTTTACCCGGTTTACGACTTTGTGGCTAAGTGTTTAAACGTTGGAGTTAGTACAGTGAAGAAATAAGCTTCGGAGAACAGTGAAATCATAGCCAATGGAAGTGGAACTCAACCAGCGAAGAAGGCACGAGTCTTGCCAGGACGCCCGAAAATAAATGTGGACCAGTTCACCATTGGTGGTATACGGAGGTACATCAATAAATTTTACATTAACATCTTGTTCCCCACGATTGAAAAATTAAGAGATAAGCTTGAAGAAAACATACCAGATTTTCCAGTTATGACAACTCGAACGTTGCGGAATATTGTAAAGGAGATAGGATTTCGTTTCAGAAAATTAAACCGAAAGTCAGTTCTGATGGTATCTGTTTCCATCGCAACTTCCAGGAATGAGTTTTTGAGGAGGTTTCTCTATTTACGTTTAGAAGGATACCAAATATTTTACAATGATGAAACCTGGTGTGGACAAAATCATACAATGCAGTACGGTTGGCAAGAGAAAATTGTTGATGCCCTGAATTTTACAACCTACAATCAGAATGGAGGGGTGCTTCAAGAAGTTGGTGGTTGGCGAGGTGGCTTTAAAACTCCAACAGGAGCGGGTCAACGAGTTATCATACTTCACATCGGCAGCGAAGACGGATTTTTTCCCAGGTGGTGAGCTTTGTTTTTTCGGAAAGAAGGGAACGTCCGACAATCACAACGAAATGGACTCCACTCACTTTCAGGAATGGTTTCGCCGCATTGTAGGAATTCTTCCAAAGAAATCTGCGGTAGTCATTGATTAAGCTCCATACCATAAGAAAATGGACCGTGAAACCAAAAATCCTACTATGTCATGGTTAAAAAAGGATATTATAGAATGGATACAAAAGAGAAATAATGATTTTCCACAACACACAACTACAAAAGCTGCATTAACCCAACATGCCAAACCTCATTTCGGATTTCCAAAAAAATATACTAGAAAATATTATTCAAGAGACAAACCCAGATGTCAAACTGATATGGCTTCCAATAGCCCACTGCGAATTAAATGCCATCGAACTAATTTGGGCGTTCGTTAAAAATAATATAGCTAAAATGAACAGGAGAAATGCAGCTGAAAACGGAAATAGCATAACAGTGACAAAAGATTTATGTAAGGATATATTGCAGACAGCTACGCCCGAGCTGTGAAAAAAAATGTGTAAAACATACACAGAACATTGAAAACCATTACAGCGTAAAAGACCACCTGGCAGACGAAGCTCCACTTGTGCCACCGGTTGTTGTAAATATGCAGGAAGACTCCGACTCAGACACTGACTTTCACTTGTACATAGATGGAGATGTGTCTGAGGTAGAAGATATTGATTAAAAAAAACTTAAAAAAATGAACACGGAAAAAGGTATAAAACACAAAAATAAAAACAACAAATTCTAAAGCTGCCATTGGAGGTCTAAAGCCCTCATGAAAAAAAAAGCTGATGGGAATTAATCATAATATGCATATACCAAGCGCGGATATAGGGGTGGGCTCATGAGGTAGGGAGGTCTGGAATGGGATGCACTCGCCTCGTGATACATACCGAGGAGCTCAGGTTAGGTGTAGGCATGTTGACTACAGACCACTGGCAGATGACGCAGCTGTCTCTCAAGGGATTTAGCGCCACGGAATTCTTAAAAAAAAAACAAACTAACAACAAACAACGAAATGTTTTCATCGTTTAATTTTTAAGATAAATTGCAATTTTTTCATTACCAAAATAACTACTAAACATGATTTCTCATTAGTTATTATCCATAATATCCATAATATTATTACCCATAATAACTAATCCGTTATCAAAGTATCTAGAAAAAACTTGAAAATTTATTTATTTTTCGGTTTTATTACCCCAGAAATAACTTAAAATGCGGTTTTAAAAGGCATATTTTTCAAATTTTGCCTGGAGTACCTCCCGAACTCGATTGGCTGGGGGTACTCTATTGCTGTGACTATCTCCAGAATGAGATCTGTGCCTTTTCTTGTTGGTGTGATTTACATTATTGTATCCTGATATAACATTAAGTGAAATAAGTTTTTTTAAGGTTTTTTGTCCAAGTCATCATTTTAGGTTATAATAATAGATTTAATGAATCTTCAATATGCTACGTAGAATTTCACACGTACATTACCTATGGAAATTAACTGAAAAGTTGAGATAAATTTGCTGAATTCTAAGTAAGAAAGACTAAACAATCAAATGCAGCGCTGTAAATGCGGCTTTTGCTCGCATTTCAACTGTACAATAAAAATAAACATCAAAACCCTGGAGAAGTTAAGCGCAAGAGGCCAAAATAGTTAATACCGTAGCCTATCTATTAAACGCTAGCCTTTTCAGGATTCGAACCCAATGCTTCTAATTAGATTAATAAAATATGCTTTATGGTTGGCTGTGAATAATGTGTAACTGGTTGTTATACATTGAACTATTTAAAAGGAATACGCCGGTGATATTACTTTAACCCTTTTTCTCTTGTCCTTGTCCATCCCAGACACCAATGCGTTGAATAATAATAATATGAAAGGTGGTTTTACTTTCAACATGAGGATTTTTTGTATGTCTGTGTAAAATATCGATTTTTCAAGCAGATTAAACAGAAAATATTAATTAAATGTGGCTAAAAACCTATTACGAATAAATTAGGTTATTTTAGGTTTCCATGTCCCATTTAGGGGTCTTTAGGTAGGCTATTACAAAATTAATGTGTGTGAATCCTATGGACATGACTCGAGAAAGTGTGTGGTTCTGGTTTTGGTAGTAAGGGAAAAATGGGTAAAAACCTAAGAATCCGATCCCTAATAATAACAACGTACAGTCTCTTGCACGAAGATCCATTCCAACTAGGCAACGTTGCACCCTCTCCCACCCGAACCGCTCGGCAGAGAAGCGGTGGTCTCTTGTCTGCCGCGGGATAAAAACTTGTTGACAAATAAAAATAAATTTAAAAAACAGCTGTTTTGGAATGTTTAAAACTATATTTGATTAGAAGTAATTAAATAATGACAATCACATTTGTGATTTGAACGATATTTTTAGGCTATGAACAGTGGTTTTAGCGAAGGTTCGGAAAATTGACAACATAAAAAATAAACAAAATAAAATTATGAAATTCAAGGATTCTGTTTACAAGAAACCTGTGCGTGCCCTATTAAAATTTAAAAACGAAGGCACTAGCGGTTTTTTTTACAATAAAAGTTTGAACTTTACTTTTAGTCTGGGCTTTTAAGAAATCCGGTACTTTTGACGGATTTTAATTCCTAACATTTTTTTCGCTTAACCGAAAGTGCTTGTATTGTTATCAGATAAAATGGCTATAAAATAGATTGAGTTAAACTTTAATTTAATGTAATCGGATGAACCACTCTTGAGAATTTAGACTTCAAACACGAGTCTCTATTTTTTTCCCCGACAGTAAGTGTTATAACTTAGGTAACAATTTCTTATTTAAGTTGTCATGTCCTTAGAGTGTAGTAAACTAATTTGCTAACTAGTTTTACAGTGCTAAAATATCTTAAAATGTGATATTCATTAATATATTGTAGTAAAGTAAAGTGATCCCTATACAGGCCTTGGAGGCCCAGAGGGTTCCAGGAGGTTGAGGCTCCCAGATTTGGACATTCGGCCCGTGGAGGTAGTAAGGTTGTCAGCCTGACGCACGGACCGTCTTTACCCCCAGCATTCCTCCTGGTACTCATTTCTGTTAGAGGCTGAGTCGACCCCAGGGCCATAGTGCTACCAGAAGGATTAGACCAATTGAAAAACTCCAACGACCTAATACATATTGGCCTATTACACTGGACAACAAAACTTACCTTCAAAACATTTTTTTACACAAAACATATCATTTCTTATGTATTTTGATGTTCTGAGTTCAAATATGGCCTTTGTATTTGTCTAGCACCCTCAGTTATTTAGTAAATCGTGTACTTACACTTCTAGTCGTTTATAAATAAAACGTAAAGTCACCTTAATATCAAAGACGAACTGGTAATATTCGTATGTAGAAGAATCCTTCATAATAAAATTATATTTAATTTTGTAAAAGTTACCAATTAACATACCTGAAAACATGGCCAGTTCGTTTTCAAGTCCATCCTCTACTGCTGTCAGTTGAATTTCTGCCGTTTGCTGCTTCTTCTGTACTTTCCTGTGGTTTCTCTTTTGAGGCTCCAGCAGTAATCTGCAAGCATATTGGGTTTCCATCTTCCTTTATATCTTTTCTCCATTGGGAAATATCTTGGTGGAATCTTTCTCCATGTTCATCACTAACTTGTACTAGATTTGCAGGGAAAAAGTCCAAATGGGAATGCAGGAAGTGAATTTTGAGAGACATGTTGCAAGTTGCAACCTAGATTTCTATAGGCTCCTAGTAATTTCTCAATTAATTGTTCGTAATTTTTTGCTCTAGTATTACCTAAGAACTGTTCGCAAATGGTCTTGAATGATATCCATGCTTCAAGTTCCACATGATTCAGTTTACTTTCAAACAGCTGATCTTTCATTAGTTCTCGAATCTGAGGCCCAACAAAAATGCCTTCCTTCAACTTAGAAGCACTGATTCTTGGAAATGTTTCTTCTAGGTATTTGAAACCTGCTCCAGATTTGTCTAATGCCTTGAAAAAATTCTTCATTAGGCCTAATTTTATATGAAGTGGAGGCAATAAAATTTTTTATCTATCAACCAGCTGAGATATTCTTTTCTCCAGCGACAAAATTCTTCCGGGGAGGCCACATTTTAGTGTCGTAATGTTTCAATTTATCACGGCTATCCCATTCGCACAAAAAGCAGCAATATTTCGTATATCCGCTTTGCAATCCTAACAGTATTCCAATCATTTTGAAATCGCCACAGATGGACCAGTTGTACTTGTCATACTGCACTTTTTGTAATATTAGCTGCATATTTTTGTAAATTTATTTAATTTGAACTGCATGACCAATGGGTACCGATGGCTGTGTATTACCATTACATAAAAGCACAGCTTTCAAACTTAATTTTGAAGCATCTATGAAGAGCCTCCATTCATCTGGGTTGTGGATTTTACCAAGAGCATTCATCAAACAATCAACATCAGAACAATAACTCAAATTCTCTTCCATTCTGAAATATTTAATCAGGTGCTCTTCTCGTTTTCGAAAAATTGATATGGATGTATCTCTGTGTAAGAAATCCCATTCCTTTAGCCTAGAACCTAAAAGTTCTGCTTGGGCTTTGGAAAGATTTAAGTCTCGGACCAATTCAACTCTCCCTGAGTTACCTCATGATGCATGTTGGGATCTGGGGCTTCAAATTCTGATCCTGAGCTTGATTGAACTACTGGGTTATCACTTCTTTCAGACTCGTCTTCCAATGTCCAGGATTCAGGAGGAACATTAATGGGTATGTCACCACTGTGAGCAACAGGTCTAATAGCTGATGGAATGTTTGGATATTCAATTTTCTTTTTGTCTTTTCCCTTAAGTCCTGTAATTTTAGTCATACAAAAATAGCAATCATCAATATGGTTCATTGGTTCCCTCCATACCATCGGAATTACAAAAGGCATAGAAACTTTCCGTTTATTTTTTAACCACCCTCTGGCACAATTTCTACAAACCACATGGGGAGCCCAACTGCGGTTTTGATCACCAAGTTTATGGTCAAAATATAATTCATAAGCCTTTTCTATTAGTGGTGTTATTTTCTGTCTATTAGATTTAATTGTATGTTCACCGCGCACGTAACAGAAATTATCAAGATGATTATTGATTACTACACATTCGCGACATATTTGCTGCTATATTAGTATTTTATATGAATCACACACAACTTTTCACTAATAAAACTTACAACTGACTAATTCTGCTATGGATGAAACTGGTATTCACCTTCAGGAAGACATAAGATAAGGCAGGAAGAAGATAAACTAACACAAGCGTAGGGATTGAAGAATAAACAGATGATTCTGCTAATGGATGAAACTGGGGATTCACCTTCAAGTAAACATAAGATAAGATAACCCTAAGTATAGAGGATGTCGGCCACTGTGGTCTAGAGGTAGCGTGCCCGCCTCTAGATCCGCAGGGCGCGGGATCAAACCCGGCCGCGGTCGATGGATTTTTCAGAACGTAAAAATCCTGGGCACGGAGTCCTCCGGGAGGGACTTTAAGCTGGGGGTCCCGTGTCGTAGATTTACGGCACGTAAAAGAACTCCAAGCCTAAATTAGAGCCTCTGGACAAAATTTCTCAGCTCTTTCACGTCCAAGAAATACTTAGTTTCCAGAGGGGGGTTGCGAGGCGATGGGCTTACCACCTGTCCCTCTACCTTCTCTCGGAAAATAAGCATATCAAAATTAGTATAGGTAATGAAACCTCCATTGGAGGCCCCTTCGCCCCACCTGGGGATCATAGGGTACCAGATACCAGATACAGATACCAGAAGTATAGAGGTTGAAAAATTAACATGAATCTGCTATGGATGAAACTCCTTCAAGTAAACATAAGATAAGATAACCCTTAGTATAGGGATTCAAAAATAAACAGATGAGACATTTGGAAATGTAGTCTAATAATTTATTCAATATTAGGGGACACAAAAACAGGAAATAAATTGTCAAAGGCAAAATTATGATAACACCACGGTCATTACTAACTAAAGCAGTAAAATAATAATAAATAAACGTTATTATCGCTATTAGGTCTTGTTTACTATGTCAATCGCTGTAACAGAAATTTAAGCATTTACAGCCAGTGCTAATTCAGAAAACAGGCTTTCTTTTTGAAACTGAGGGTGCAAGAGAAAAACTGTTTGCATAATTGAATTCAGCGCTAAAATCCACATAATAAACGCCCAATTTAATGCAAAACATTTTTTTGGCTGTTGTCCAGTGAATTATTATTTAAAAAATTTCCGAGGTGAGCCCCCAAGCCTCTATCCCGTTCTTGGGGAGTATTCCATACCCCCAAACCCCCCGGCACTTTCAATCTTTCACGAAATTATTTTCTGGCTACGCCACTGACTCGAGATATCAGAGTGTTGGGAGACTATCTACAAACCCCATAACTTACTCTACAACATTGATCAAACTTCTTGCAGAGTGTTGAAGAAGACCCAAGTTTTGTCCATAAGCAGACTTTTATTTCAATGAAGCAAGACTAATATAAATAGCCATAATGAAAAACACTCATAGTGTTTTGCAAAAGACTTTAATCACTTGGAGGAAGATTCTGAAGGCAAATGATTCCATTCATTTATTGTTATGCGAGGGTCATGCAGAAAGTAAGATCCGATAACCGATAAGAAAACAGAAACATCAATAAGCAAAAAATATTTATTGCAATATTTACAGAGATTCACTGGCTACTACTGTACATAATCACCATTGTTATTGAGGCATTTATCATACCGTTGCACCAACATTTGTATGCCCCCGTCATAGGACACTGCCGCCAATGCCTGGAGCCACAAGATCACTGCCATCTGCATCTCAGTGTCATTGTAGAAATGTTTTTCTGCCAGAAATTGCTTCATGAGACAGAAGAGATGGAAGTCACTCGGCATGAGGTCGGGGCTGTAGGGTTGATGGTCGAAGATCCTCCATCCAATCTGAAGCAACCATATGGCATTGGCTGTATGGGGCTAAACATTGTCGTGTCAAAAGCATAATGCCTCTTGTCAGCATTCCACGTCTGTTGTTTTGGATCGCACTCCTCAGATTTTTCACCCATGTTTCATCCCCAGTGACAACATTGTCTAGAAACTCATCCGGTGGCGGCAGAGTCCTATGACACGGGCATTAGGCTTGGGAAAAATTACTCACTGAACTGTTTCGGAACATTTGGATCAGCTCAGTGGAATTATTCGAAACAGTGTGTCGACTCACGACACATCATGGCTCATCTTGTTTCGCCCCCTACCTACTGTTTCGAATCAGCTAAGCTGCACTCGGCACAGCAACACAGTGATATGGGTAGGCCTAACAGCCAATCAGAGGAGCAGGCACTGTTACACCGCTTACAATTTTGCCGTTTGAGATAGTACGAGCCATATTATTGGCTAACGTTTTCTACAACTCGACTGTTGGCTGAATCGTGTTACTTCATAATTTCATTTTATTTTATTTAGCCTATTTATTTATTTATTTATTTTATATATATGATGTGAGAAATACGAAATTACACACTCGTACTAGGGATACATAAAATGTGGTAAAAAATAAATAAAATAAGTTAATATTATCTACAATTTTAGAAAAATGCAGATTTCACATACTCCACAGAATAAAGACATAAAACTCTGTAGGGTGAGGAGAAACAGGATGCAGCTGTTTAATCGTTTCAAATAGGCCAACATATCTTATAATATATTTAATTCAACTTATAAAATCCAACATTAATCATTTGTAGAAGTTGTTAGATCTGAGGTTGCAATATATATAAGTTACCGGTATCGTCTGCAATAACACGGCATGTGCGTCAGTTTAGGATAAGTAGTGTGGATATTATATTATTTTATAAAGGTTGTGTTCTGATCCGCGGCCGGGAGAACCAGACCAAGCAAGCTGGACTCTGTCCTCCAATTTCTAGAAGCCAATGAAACTGAAAAACGACAGTGACCAGTGTGTCGTGTGTCAGTCGGGAGTTGGTAGTAGTAAGAGTGGGCGTAGAGGCTAAGATTACAGCGCCCGCCACCAGGTGGCAGCACCGTCGCGGTGGTGTGTTGCGGCAAGATTTGAAACTAAATGGCGCGCGATTTGAAAATGACGCTAGAAATGCACTCTTACGCAAGGCTTTTTACCAATGTTGTTAAGCCCTTATGGCAAAGACTTCTGGATATGCACTCTTACGCAAGGCTTTTTTACTAATGTTGTTAAGCCCTTATGCCAAGGACGGTTGGAAACACCCTCTTACGCATAGGTTTTTACCAATTTTGTTACGCCCTTATGTTCTGCACCGTCGCAGCGGAGGGTTGCGGCAAAATTTGAAACTAAAAGGCGTGCGATTTGAAAATGAATACCCTCTGAATACACTCTTAAGCAATGGTTTAAGCTAACTTTTAATTTTTCTTGCACTTACGCGCTTATGTTAGTTGGTTCGCATATAGTCTTATCCTTTAACCTAACTTCTTCTTGACTTAATGATAAGTGCCTAACACCTTGTTTTCTTGCAAAATAGCATTTGACGTTATTTTACACTCTTTCGCAAAGACTTAACTGTCCCTTCTTCACACAAGTCTTTTTTTTAACAATTTCCCCGCTTTTACTGTAGCTGCTTCGCATATATTCTTAAGGTTTAAGCCAACTTCTTTAAGTCCCTAGCTCTTCGCCTTCTAGCGAAATGTCTATAGCGCTCTCATAGTTTTCTTTCTTGAACCACCCTCGATTCGTAACATGTTATTATGGGCGCTCCCATGATTTTCTTTCTTGTGAAACTATTATAAGCCCTACACTCGATTTTCTTGCACATCAAGATGTCGGGTGCTAATTGAATTATTTTTTTCTAGTTCAAGTCATCTTTTTACACTTTAAATACATTCCCACTATTCATTAGCAAGTTTATTATTCGATTTGATGATATATTTCTCTATACCTAGTCCTTTCTCCCTAGTTTCTTATTGCAAACAGCTTTTTTTTTTTGTTAGTTGAAACTCCTCCTATAATTGCTAGACAAAGATTCATTAAAATAATAAAACTGTTTTGAAGGAAGGGTGCGTACGGTGACATATGTCAAGCTTTAGCTTGTATTTAAAACTTTTAAGAAACATTATTATTTTAAACACAACTCTGTCTCATTAAATACTTGCCTGTTACCTACTTTCTGCGCTACTGATGCCAGCTTCAATCCCTGTCATACTAGAAGGACTTGATGAAAAAGAACGCCTGCAGAACCACGTCGTTAAATAACCTATTATGTTTCACTAGAACTGTTATGTAATAACTTTCATTATAATATGATTGTGTATTTTGAGAGGTTATGTCATAAGTGTTCGTTATTCTTCTCATTATAATTATTTTACTGTAAAGTAAACATTTATAAAAAAAGGCCAAAATGAGAGGATCTAGGATAATGATAGGTAATAGTTCTTTGACATCGTTATATTGTAAACAATTTCCTTACATAATAAATCACACTACCATTACATTTTTATTATTAATATAGTTCTCTCGTAAACAACATGAGTTTTACACGCGCGAAGGTACGGATCATGAATCGTTATGTAATTCTGTATACATGGAAATATTTCATGCTAGGATCACATACAGACTGTGAAAAGCTGGCCACCCTTCCCGTTAGTTAGTGACGAAATTAGAACACAGTCATGTACCGCTGCGAAAGTCAGAGAGTTATGGTTCTATGTTCACATACCTATTCAAGTTCCACCTCTCCTCACTGATTGTAGGGGTTCAGCACATACTTGATAAGAATATTACACGTGGAAATTCATTCACGCTAAAGCCGAAATTTGAACGCCATGCAATTCGGTCATCATAAATTCATATTATTATTTCCCTGCGAAAAAAAAAACTTCAATCGTTATTAAATGTTATACATTCAGAAGCATTGTTCACTTATTTACTTCCGATCTTGAACATACTTTCACGAAAATATTTAATTTTAAAAAGTTCTGAAATACTTACAAAGGTGATATTTAATTAAGCTGAAGGCTTTAATAATACGAACATTTTATGACTAATTTTGAATTAGTATATTAAAAATTACTTCGTTTAGGGCGTAAAATCATCTTTTAGGTATTTTAATTATTCGGCGCTCTCGCAATGATGGTACAAAATTGAAACTTTAGGAGTTTACAGGTTTTTAACTCATGTTTAGTTTAAGACTATTCTCAAAGCTCTCCGATTAAAAATAGAGATTTTACAAAGATTTTTAACAAGATCCTGTTTGGGCAGCCTAGTTAAATGCTAATCAGATCGACTACCCGAGACAGATTTAGTATAAAAGGCAGCCAATTACGGTAAATTATTCATTGAACAGCAAGGTGCTGATGTGTCAAGTCGTTTATTATCAGTGACATCTCAGAATTCTACAGGTCATAATTGTAAGTACAAACACTTTATTTTCTTATTTGCGTGTGATAGTTTTCCGGGTTTCATTTAGTTTTTCTAAAAAAAACAGTTCTCTCTTACTGAGTGTAATTTTATTTTAATTTCTACAACGACAGTAAAGCATCAGTTTATTTGTACATTGAAAGTTTAAATTCTGGCGTTCTTCAGTGTAAGCGAACAGATTCAGGTTCGGGATTCGAATCCCTATAGTAAAATATAACTTCCTTCCAAGCTATATATTTTTTTTCTCAACAAACCGCAACTTGTACGCATATGTTTCCGAAATTTCTGAGAATTAAATCCAGCTCTTAAGATATTTTCTATGTAGTGTGTTTTTTATTTCCCAAACTATCCCCTTTTTGTTTTACAATTTACATTAAGCTTAAAAATTCGACAAGACGAGATTTATTCGCGTTAGTAAAGCTGTTCTAAAATAGTTCTGTTTGAATAAACGTTAATTTCTAGGGAAACTTGTAAATTAAAAACTACTTTCGATTAAATCAAACAGAAGTGTGCGATTCCCCATTTAATGAAATATAAAATCCTATATCCTTTAGTTTTTTTTTCTACAAGTACTTGACGAGATCTTCAAGAGAATGGTTTGTTTTGTGTTTAATATTTTTAAAAGTGCAGGAACGTGTTATTTCTCCACGAACCCTGTCCTACCGGAAAGTTGGATGACAGCGTAGTGCTAATTCGCTATCCTTCAGACCCATCCCCCAAGTGAAATTTTTATGAAGTGTTTAAAGTAGTTCAAGCCAATCATATGATAAACATTCATTTTACGCGTGAAAACATTTAGATAAACTATAAATTAATATATTTTGTGTTTAAATATTTTCACCTCCGTTTTTTTGTCTTTAATAACTGACATTAGTTCCCCACTTCAGTTTAAAAAAACAAATAGAGCAGAGTTTGAGTAAAAATCTAATATTCTTTAGTTTTTTTTTCTCAACTCAGTGTAGTATGTTTGTATTTAGATAGATCCAAACAAGCATTTAATATATTTTTTTAAAAAATAAATTAACGAACCTGTAAATAAAATAGCTCAGTCTTAAATTATTTTCGCAAGTACAAAGTGTTCTGTGTTATAACTAGAAAGAATCGGGTAGTAAAACTCATGTTTTAAAGTCATTTCACAATACTAGATTGGTAGCGAACTAATTTGAAATTTGGTGTTTTTTTATTATTTTATTTTAATAATAATATATCCGTTTGTAAAGTAAATTTTCAAAGTTCCATTATGCTACGCTTCAACAAATATAAATTAAATCCTATAACTATAAAATAAATTTTAAATTCACTTATGTATTTCAAGTTTCCATTAGTTTTCGGTCCGTGTTGAATAAACCCTATTTTCGTTAACTATTAAGGTTTTTTTTTTTTTTTTTTTTGGCGAACGTGTAAATCTATTCCATGCAGACAGCTCAATGTGCTAAAGTATTTTGTTAGTGTCTGTGTTTGAATAAGTGTTCATTGATTTCTCCGAATTTGCAAATTAAATTCTACTTTTCAATTAATTCAGATACAGCGAAATATTTTTTTTTGTAGCCCCTAAAATAACCTTTTATTTGTGAGTGATAGATTTTCGTAGTTTTTTTTTTCCATTAATAATCACAGTTATCACTCGTAAACTTCGCAAATTATCTTAGTTACAGGTGCTACCGAAATTTCATTTAATTTAGCAAGGAGTGTTTATTTTCTGCAAAAGTAATTATAGATTTCTCCTAGCTAGTAAATTTTAAACCAGGTCTACATCTTTCACTTAATTCATATGCTGTGAAACATTTTTGTACCTTCTAAATAACATTCAACAAAACAAGACATGTAAACTTCGCAAATTATCTTAGTTACAGGTGCTACCGAAATTTAATTTAATATATTCTGTATTTAAATATTCATTTTATAAGGAAAACGTATAAATTTCTTTTAATATATTTTGTGGTTAAAAAATTTAGTTTGCGTCAAGCCGGAAATTGTAAATTAAATTCTACCATTAAGATATTTTCAGAAAGTGTTTAAATAGTTCTAACCCGTTTTGTTCAATAAACTCTATTTAAATTAACTCATCCAAACATACATTTATAATATTTTTCTTTTATATAATAATTCATTTTACGCTGAAAAACATTTTAATTTCTACATCGGAAGTTAATTTATTCTAAATTCTTTTATTTTCAGTAAAAGTAATTATAGATTTCTCCAAGCTTGTAAATTAAATTCTTGCCTTCACTTAATTCAGATACTGTGAAATATTTTCTTTATAGTCCCTAAAATAACATTTAACAAACCACGACAGATAACCGTCGCAAAGTATCTTAGTTACGGGTGCTACCGAAATTTCGCTGATTGTTTAAAATATTTAAATTCTAATATTCATTAGTTTTGTTATAGGACTATGCTTTCTATTTCAGGGAAAACTGTAATTATATCGGTTTATGTATGTTTTTTATTTCTAGCCCATGATATAAAGTAATTTACATTAGTTCCAAACAGACTTTTAAAAAATAAATCAGCAGGGGTTCGTTTCCCACTGGAAAAAATAATTAAAATCTTATACTCTTTAGTTTTGCTGTTTTTCAATTCAGTGTAGGATGTATTCTCTCAGGAAGTGTTATATTCAGTATAAACTTCCAGGTAAACTTAGTGTTACATTTTATTTTATTTTAAAATTGAATAACCCCACATGATACTGTTCATACCGTTAACTTTACTAACTTCAGGACCTGGTTTCGATTCACGTTGGTAAATATAACTTCGTTTATTTCATTTCATTTCATCATTAGTTTTCATATGTTAACGCAATTTCAGTGAATATATTCTTCAGGTAAAATAAATTCTACCGGTATGATAATTCAATGTTGGGTGTTTTTCTTTCAGAAAGTGATTAACTACTTTTTAAAACAGCTCCAAAACAACTTTTTTAGAATATTTTTTTTATTTTAGATAAGCTATAAATTAAATTTACTTTATTTCTCGGAAGCTGTAAATAAAATAGCTCGTCTTAAATCATTTTACAAAGTGCAAGGTTCTCTGTTTAACTACTCCTTCAATTACATTATCTGTATTTAGAATTAAAATTCATTTAAATAACAAAGACGTTATAAGATTCGTTGTACATGTTTAGTTTTCAGAACGACTGTATAAATGATTTAGTTTTCACAACGACTGAAGTGTACAAAGAAGACATTTTCAAATTAGTTAGGTACAAGTTAGTAATATTTTCAACTTTTAGATAACATTATAGAGAATTTTTATAGACAAGCCATGACTTGTAATCGACTGAAGTGTACAAAGAAGACATTTTCAAATTAGTTAGGTACAAGTTAGTAATATTTTCAACTTTTAGATAACATTATAGAGAATTTTTATAGACAAGCCATGACTTGTAATCGACTGAAGTGTACAAAGAAGACATTTTCAAATTAGTTAGGTACAAGTTAGTAATATTTTCAACTTTTAGATAATATTATACAGATGGTTTTATCCACAAGCCATGACTTGTAATAAAGAATTTAGTTTTCATAGCGATTGAAGTGCAGAAAGAAGACGTTGTCAAATTAATTAGGTACAAGTTAGTAATAACTTCTACATATGAATACAATTATACATTTTTTAATCACAAGTAATGTAAAATAATCTAGTTTTCGTAATAACATGTGTGCAGAGGTAGTTACTTAGTTAGTTTCGTTGTGAATATTCTTTGATTTAAATAATATGGTGTCAGTTTTCAGCCATGATTTGTAATAAATAATTTTTTTTTCATAACGAGTGAAGTGCACAAAGAAGACTTTTTTTTCAAATTTCATCAAATATGTTACCCACAGGAGGGATAATTAAAATCAATAAGTTGTCAGTGCGCATATTAAGTGTTAGTTTCGAAAAGTAAAGGCAATACTAGGAAATTAAATCGGTTTTATGAGGTAGCCATCTTTAAATGTTGGACAAGGAATTTGAAATTATATTTTAGTTTAGTTACTACGAGCAAGTTAGAAATTTTTTTTTATGAAAACTTTTTTTTGATTTAAACAATATTCTTTCAGTTTTCAACCACGTCTTGTGTAAATCATTTAGTTTTCACAACGAGTGAAGTGCACAAAGAAGACATTTTCAAATTAATTAGGTACAAGTTAGTAATAATTTCTACATATGAATTAAATTATACATTTATTAATCACAAGTTATGTAAAATAATCTATTTTTCGTAATAACATGTGTGCAGAGGTAGTTAGTTCGTTAGGTTCGTTGTGAATATTCTTCAAGTTAGTATTATTTTCAACATTTAAATAATATTATACTGTTTTTAACCACTAGTTGTGTAAAATAATTTAGTCTTCGTATTAACATCTGTGCAGAAGAAGTAAGTTTCTTCTAATTAACAACAACAAGTTAGACGGCACTTAAGAAAGGCTAGGTTAGTTTAGGTTATTGGGATCTGAAATTTTTAAAATTATGTCTATAGGCTTGGAAAGGTTAGATTAGGATAGGTTATGTTATGTTAGGTTATGTTATTGGGATAAAATTCATTTTTTTTTCATTTCATTTCGTAATAGTATATTACTATATTAGGTTAGGTTAGGTTATGTTAGGTTAGGTTATTGTGATAAAATTCAAATGCCGTAAGCTGTGCATACGGATCGAGGAAATTGAAAAACTCGACGCGTCGAGTTTTTCTTTAGTTTCCTCTTAGATCCGTATGCGATTACGGCATTTGAATTTTATCCCAATAACCCAACCTAACATAACCTAACCTAACCTAATATAGTAATATACTATTACGAAATGAAATGAAAAATAAATTAATTTTATCCCAATAACATAACCTAACATAACATAACATAACCTGTCCTAATCTAACCTTTCCAAGCCTATAGACACAATTTTAAAAATTTCAGATCCCAATAACCTAGCATAACCTAAACTAAGCTAACCTTTCTTAAGTGCCATCTAACTTGTTGCTGTTAATTAGAAGAAACTTACTTCTTCTGCACAGATGTTAATACGAAGACTAAATTATTTTACACAACTAGTGGTTAAAAACAGTATAATATTATTTAAATGTTGAAAATAATACTAACTTGAAGAATATTCACAACGAACCTAACGAACTAACTACCTCTGCACACATGTTATTACGAAAAATAGATTATTTTACATAACTTGTGATTAATAAATGTATAATTTAATTCATATGTAGAAATTATTACTAACTTGTACCTAATTAATTTGAAAATGTCTTCTTTGTGCACTTCACTCGTTGTGAAAACTAAATGATTTACACCAGACGTGGTTGAAAACTAAAAGAATATTGTTTAAATCAAAAAAAAGTTTTCATAAAAAAAAATTTCTAACTTGCTCGTAGTAACTAAACTAAAATATAATTTCAAATTCCTTGTCCAACATTTAAAGATGGCTACCTCATAAAACCGATTTAATTTCCTAGTATTGCCTTTACTTTTCGAAACTAACACCTAAATATGCGCACTGACAACTTATTGATTTTAATTATCCCTCCTGTGGGTAACATATTTGATGAAATTTGAAAAAAAAAGTCTTCTTTGTGCACTTCACTCGTTATGAAAAAAAAATTATTTATTACAAATCATGGCTGAAAACTGACACCATATTATTTAAATCAAAGAATATTCACAACGAAACTAACTAAGTAACTACCTCTGCACACATGTTATTACGAAAACTAGATTATTTTACATTACTTGTGATTAAAAAATGTATAATTGTATTCATATGTAGAAGTTATTACTAACTTGTACCTAATTAATTTGACAACGTCTTCTTTCTGCACTTCAATCGCTATGAAAACTAAATTCTTTATTACAAGTCATGGCTTGTGGATAAAACAACCTGTATAATATTATCTAAAAGTTGAAAATATTACTAACTTGTACCTAACTAATTTGAAAATGTCTTCTTTGTACACTTCAGTCGATTGCAAGTCATGTCTTGTCTATAAAAATTCTCTATAATGGTATCTAAAAGTTGAAAATATTACTAACTTGTACCTAACAAATTTGAAAATGTCTTCTTTGTACACTTCAGTCGATTACAAGTCATGGCTTGTCTATAAAAATTCTCTATAATGTTATCTAAAAGTTGAAAATATTACTAACTTGTACCTAACTAATTTGAAAATGTCTTCTTTGTACACTTCAGTCGATTACAAGTCATGGCTTGTCTATAAAAATTCTCTATAATGTTATCTAAAAGTTGAAAATATTACTAACTTGTACCTAACTAATTTGAAAATGTCTTCTTTGTACACTTCAGTCGATTACAAGTCATGGCTTGTCTATAAAAATTCTCTATAATGTTATCTAAAAGTTGAAAATATTACTAACTTGTACCTAACTAATTTGAAAATGTCTTCTTTGTACACTTCAGTCGATTACAAGTCATGGCTTGTCTATAAAAATTCTCTATAATGTTATCTAAAAGTTGAAAATATTACTAACTTGTACCTAACTAATTTGAAAATGTCTTCTTTGTACACTTCAGTCGATTACAAGTCATGGCTTGTCTATAAAAATTCTCTATAATGTTATCTAAAAGTTGAAAATATTACTAACTTGTACCTAACTAATTTGAAAATGTCTTCTTTGTACACTTCAGTCGTTGTGAAAACTAAATCATTTATACAGTCGTTCTGAAAACTAAACATGTACAACGAATCTTATAACGTCTTTGTTATTTAAATGAATTTTAATTCTAAATACAGATAATGTAATTGAAGGAGTAGTTAAACAGAGAACCTTGCACTTTGTAAAATGATTTAAGACGAGCTATTTTATTTACAGCTTCCGAGAAATAAAGTAAATTTAATTTATAGCTTATCTAAAATAAAAAAAATATTCTAAAAAAGTTGTTTTGGAGCTGTTTTAAAAAGTAGTTAATCACTTTCTGAAAGAAAAACACCCAACATTGAATTATCATACCGGTAGAATTTATTTTACCTGAAGAATATATTCACTGAAATTGCGTTAACATATGAAAACTAATGATGAAATGAAATGAAATAAACGAAGTTATATTTACCAACGTGAATCGAAACCAGGTCCTGAAGTTAGTAAAGTTAACGGTATGAACAGTATCATGTGGGGTTATTCAATTTTAAAATAAAATAAAATGTAACACTAAGTTTACCTGGAAGTTTATACTGAATATAACACTTCCTGAGAGAATACATCCTACACTGAATTGAAAAACAGCAAAACTAAAGAGTATAAGATTTTAATTATTTTTTCCAGTGGGAAACGAACCCCTGCTGATTTATTTTTTAAAAGTCTGTTTGGAACTAATGTAAATTACTTTATATCATGGGCTAGAAATAAAAAACATACATAAACCGATATAATTACAGTTTTCCCTGAAATAGAAAGCATAGTCCTATAACAAAACTAATGAATATTAGAATTTAAATATTTTAAACAATCAGCGAAATTTCGGTAGCACCCGTAACTAAGATACTTTGCGACGGTTATCTGTCGTGGTTTGTTAAATGTTATTTTAGGGACTATAAAGAAAATATTTCACAGTATCTGAATTAAGTGAAGGCAAGAATTTAATTTACAAGCTTGGAGAAATCTATAATTACTTTTACTGAAAATAAAAGAATTTAGAATAAATTAACTTCCGATGTAGAAATTAAAATGTTTTTCAGCGTAAAATGAATTATTATATAAAAGAAAAATATTATAAATGTATGTTTGGATGAGTTAATTTAAATAGAGTTTATTGAACAAAACGGGTTAGAACTATTTAAACACTTTCTGAAAATATCTTAATGGTAGAATTTAATTTACAATTTCCGGCTTGACGCAAACTAAATTTTTTAACCACAAAATATATTAAAAGAAATTTATACGTTTTCCTTATAAAATGAATATTTAAATACAGAATATATTAAATTAAATTTCGGTAGCACCTGTAACTAAGATAATTTGCGAAGTTTACATGTCTTGTTTTGTTGAATGTTATTTAGAAGGTACAAAAATGTTTCACAGCATATGAATTAAGTGAAAGATGTAGACCTGGTTTAAAATTTACTAGCTAGGAGAAATCTATAATTACTTTTGCAGAAAATAAACACTCCTTGCTAAATTAAATGAAATTTCGGTAGCACCTGTAACTAAGATAATTTGCGAAGTTTACGAGTGATAACTGTGATTATTAATGGAAAAAAAAAACTACGAAAATCTATCACTCACAAATAAAATGTTATTTTAGGGGCTACAAAAAAAAATATTTCGCTGTATCTGAATTAATTGAAAAGTAGAATTTAATTTGCAAATTCGGAGAAATCAATGAACACTTATTCAAACACAGACACTAACAAAATACTTTAGCACATTGAGCTGTCTGCATGGAATAGATTTACACGTTCGCCAAAAAAAAAAAAAAAAAAAAAACCTTAATAGTTAACGAAAATAGGGTTTATTCAACACGGACCGAAAACTAATGGAAACTTGAAATACATAAGTGAATTTAAAATTTATTTTATAGTTATAGGATTTAATTTATATTTGTTGAAGCGTAGCATAATGGAACTTTGAAAATTTACTTTACAAACGGATATATTATTATTAAAATAAAATAATAAAAAAACACCAAATTTCAAATTAGTTCGCTACCAATCTAGTATTGTGAAATGACTTTAAAACATGAGTTTTACTACCCGATTCTTTCTAGTTATAACACAGAACACTTTGTACTTGCGAAAATAATTTAAGACTGAGCTATTTTATTTACAGGTTCGTTAATTTATTTAAAAAAAATATATATTAAATGCTTGTTTGGATCTATCTAAATACAAACATACTACACTGAGTTGAGAAAAAAAAAAACTAAAGAATATTAGATTTTTACTCAAACTCTGCTCTATTTGTTTTTTTAAACTGAAGTGGGGAACTAATGTCAGTTATTAAAGACAAAAAAACGGAGGTGAAAATATTTAAACACAAAATATATTAATTTATAGTTTATCTAAATGTTTTCACGCGTAAAATGAATGTTTATCATATGATTGGCTGGAACTACTTTAAACACTTCATAAAAATTTCACTTGGGGGATGGGTCTGAAGGATAGCGAATTAGCACTACGCTGTCATCCAACTTTCCGGTAGGACAGGGTTCGTGGAGAAATAACACGTTCCTGCACTTTTAAAAATATTAAACACAAAACAAACCATTCTCTTGAAGATCTCGTCAAGTACTTGTAGAAAAAAAAAACTAAAGGATATAGGATTTTATATTTCATTAAATGGGGAATCGCACACTTCTGTTTGATTTAATCGAAAGTAGTTTTTAATTTACAAGTTTCCCTAGAAATTAACGTTTATTCAAACAGAACTATTTTAGAACAGCTTTACTAACGCGAATAAATCTCGTCTTGTCGAATTTTTAAGCTTAATGTAAATTGTAAAACAAAAAGGGGATAGTTTGGGAAATAAAAAACACACTACATAGAAAATATCTTAAGAGCTGGATTTAATTCTCAGAAATTTCGGAAACATATGCGTACAAGTTGCGGTTTGTTGAGAAAAAAAATATATAGCTTGGAAGGAAGTTATATTTTACTATAGGGATTCGAATCCCGAACCTGAATCTGTTCGCTTACACTGAAGAACGCCAGAATTTAAACTTTCAATGTACAAATAAACTGATGCTTTACTGTCGTTGTAGAAATTAAAATAAAATTACACTCAGTAAGAGAGAACTGTTTTTTTTTAGAAAAACTAAATGAAACCCGGAAAACTATCACACGCAAATAAGAAAATAAAGTGTTTGTACTTACAATTATGACCTGTAGAATTCTGAGATGTCACTGATAATAAACGACTTGACACATCAGCACCTTGCTGTTCAATGAATAATTTACCGTAATTGGCTGCCTTTTATACTAAATCTGTCTCGGGTAGTCGATCTGATTAGCATTTAACTAGGCTGCCCAAACAGGATCTTGTTAAAAATCTTTGTAAAATCTCTATTTTTAATCGGAGAGCTTTGAGAATAGTCTTAAACTAAACATGAGTTAAAAACCTGTAAACTCCTAAAGTTTCAATTTTGTACCATCATTGCGAGAGCGCCAAATAATTAAAATACCTAAAAGATGATTTTACGCTCTAAACGAAGTAATTTTTAATATACTAATTCAAAATTAGTCATAAAATGTTCGTATTATTAAAGCCTTCAGCTTAATTAAATATCACCTTTGTAAGTATTTCAGAACTTTTTAAAATTAAATATTTTCGTGAAAGTATGTTCAAGATCGGAAGTAAATAAGTGAACAATGCTTCTGAATGTATAACATTTAATAACGATTGAAGTTTTTTTTTTCGCAGGGAAATAATAATATGAATTTATGATGACCGAATTGCATGGCGTTCAAATTTCGGCTTTAGCGTGAATGAATTTCCACGTGTAATATTCTTATCAAGTATGTGCTGAACCCCTACAATCAGTGAGGAGAGGTGGAACTTGAATAGGTATGTGAACATAGAACCATAACTCTCTGACTTTCGCAGCGGTACATGACTGTGTTCTAATTTCGTCACTAACTAACGGGAAGGGTGGCCAGCTTTTCACAGTCTGTATGTGATCCTAGCATGAAATATTTCCATGTATACAGAATTACATAACGATTCATGATCCGTACCTTCGCGCGTGTAAAACTCATGTTGTTTACGAGAGAACTATATTAATAATAAAAATGTAATGGTAGTGTGATTTATTATGTAAGGAAATTGTTTACAATATAACGATGTCAAAGAACTATTACCTATCATTATCCTAGATCCTCTCATTTTGGCCTTTTTTTATAAATGTTTACTTTACAGTAAAATAATTATAATGAGAAGAATAACGAACACTTATGACATAACCTCTCAAAATACACAATCATATTATAATGAAAGTTATTACATAACAGTTCTAGTGAAACATAATAGGTTATTTAACGACGTGGTTCTGCAGGCGTTCTTTTTCTACAAGTCCTTCTAGTATGACAGGGATTGAAGCTGGCATCAGTAGCGCAGAAAGTAGGTAACAGGCAAGTATTTAATGAGACAGAGTTGTGTTTAAAATAATAATGTTTCTTAAAAGTTTTAAATACAAGCTAAAGCTTGACATATGTCACCGTACGCACCCTTCCTTCAAAACAGTTTTATTATTTTAATGAATCTTTGTCTAGCAATTATAGGAGGAGTTTCAACTAACAAAAAAAAAAAAAGCTGTTTGCAATAAGAAACTAGGGAGAAAGGACTAGGTATAGAGAAATATATCATCAAATCGAATAATAAACTTGCTAATGAATAGTGGGAATGTATTTAAAGTGTAAAAAGATGACATGAACTAGAAAAAAATAATTCAATTAGCACCCGACATCTTGATGTGCAAGAAAATCGAGTGTAGGGCTTATAATAGTTTCAGAAGAAAGAAAATCATGGGAGCGCCCATAATAACATGTTACGAATCGAGGGTGGTTCAAGAAAGAAAACTATGAGAGCGCTATAGACATTTCGCTAGAAGGCGAAGAGCTAGGGACTTAAAGAAGTTGGCTTAAACCTTAAGAATATATGCGAAGCAGCTACAGTAAAAGCGGGGAAATTGTTAAAAAAAAGACTTGTGTGAAGAAGGGACAGTTAAGTCTTTGCGAAAGAGTGTAAAATAACGTCAAATGCTATTTTGCAAGAAAACAAGGTGTTAGGCACTTATCATTAAGTCAAGAAGAAGTTAGGTTAAAGGATAAGACTATATGCGAACCAACTAACATAAGCGCGTAAGTGCAAGAAAAATTAAAAGTTAGCTTAAACCATTGCTTAAGAGTGTAAAATAGTCTCGTAGAGAACGGTGGCGGGTATTCATTTTCAAATCGCATGCCTTTTAGTTTCAAATTTTGCCGCAACCCTCCGCTGCGACGGTGCAGAACATAAGGGCGTAACAAAAGTGGTAAAAACCGATGCGTAAGAGGGTGTTTCCAACCGTCCTTGGCATAAGGGCTTAACAACATTAGTAAAAAAGCCTTGCGTAAGAGTGCATATCCAGAAGTCTTTGTCATAAGGGCTTAACAACATTGGTAAAAAGCCTTGCGTAAGAGTGCATATCCAGACGTCTTTGTCATAAGGGCTTAACAACATTGGTAAAAAGCCTTGCGTAAGAGTGCAAATCCAGAAGTCTTTGTCATAAGGGCTTAACAACATTGGTAAAAAGCCTTGCGTAAGAGTGCGTTTGCAGGCATCGTTGGCAAAACGGCTTAACAACACTGGTAAAAAGCCTTGCGTAAGAGTGCATATCCAGAAGTCTTTGCCATAAGGGCTTAACAACATTGGTAAAAAGCCTTGCGTAAGAGTGCAAATCCAGACGTCTTTGTCATAAGGGCTTAACAACATTGGTAAAAAGCCTTGCGTAAGAGTGCGTTTGCAGGCATCGTTGGCAAAACGGCTTAACAACAATGGTAAAAAGCCTTGCGTAAGAGTGCATTTCTAGCGTCATTTTCAAATCGCGCGCCATTTAGTTTCAAATCTTGCCGCAACACACCACCGCGACGGTGCTGCCACCTGGTGGCGGGCGCTGTAATCTTAGCTTTTACGCCCGCTCTTACTACTGTTGGTTATGAATCACGAGTAACGCAGGACACAGCGACACACGGCTCAGCAGATGTTTCGCTACAAGGAAATGATCCGTTTTAGAAACAGCGCTACTGTGACACAACGACGGTGAGTCGAAACAGTTGGGATCTAGTGTGTCGAATCACACGAACACAGCAGTGAGTCGACACACTGTTTCGGATCACTCACTCAGTGCCCAAGCCTAACGGGCATACAATTGTTGGTACACCGCTGAGATAAATGCCTCGATAACGGTGGCGACTATGTAGAGGTGTAACCAATGAATCTTTGTAAATATTGCAATAAACATTTCTCACTTACACTGTTAAACACACATTTTGTGACATGGAAATTTTTAGGTGTTTCCGATAAATTTGAGGCACCCTAATAACAAATTTAAAAACAGAAATTGCCTATCACCCACGGATTTTTAGTAACAAGCGTTTATAGTCTGCAAGTATGCAACATTTGACTCACAAAACCGTTGCAATAACAATGAAAACAAATTTAAAATAAACTCTGAATAATACATTTGTTGCTTCCATAGAATAAAACAAGACATTCTTCTCCACCCTACACCACCATTCATTATTTTTTTAAATAATATTTTACTGAATTTAAAAAAAATATATAACAACAAAGAAACAGCAATCATTGCAACAGTTTTGTGAGTCGCTGTATGTATATTGTACCACTTCGTGTAATGCATGTATCAGCAGTGTAGCAGTGTGTTAAGACAAGTTTCTTCCAGTATAGCCTATTACATGCAAGAAGTAGGCCTACGCACCCAAATGAGATTGTGCATTAGTAGGCATTTACCCGCGTACGAAGTTACTGCATTTACTATGTTGTCTTTATAACGTGCTTGTGTTCTACATACTTGGTTTATTTTTATTATTGTACTATGATTGACTGTGAATTAACAAGTCAATACAATACCTAGGCAGTGTGTAAATAATGTCAACAGTTTTTGTTATGTGTGAGAAGAAATAACTTTTAAATCGCAAAAACGTAATTTCACCCAACTTGTGCGAAGAGCTTACGAATTTTATTTCGGAGTTAAAGCAGGAGATCAAGATAAGTCATGGGCCCCTCACATATGTTGCAAGACTTGTGTAACATTGTTAACAGGTTGATTGAAAGATGAAAAACGTAATATGCGATTTGCAGTACCAATGGTGTGGAGAGAACCAAAAGACCATCCAACAGATTGTTACTTTTACCTCACTAAAATACAGGGCATCGGACTGAAGTCCAAGGATGCTGTACAATTTCCCAAGTTACCATCAGCCCGGCATGTCAAACATAGTGAAGAACTTCCTATCCCAAACCCACCAGAATCATGGAGTTCGGACGAAGAAGAATGTGCTAGTGATCCACCTGATGTGCAATTCGCACAGGAAATCGACAATGATCCAGACTTTCAAGCATCAAAATGCTCAACAAAACCACATCTGATTTCAAAAGCTGAACTGAATGATTTAGTTCGAGATTTAAAACTAGCAAAATCACAGTCAGAACTCCTAGCATCCAGATTAAAAGGATGGAATCTCCTCGAAGGTGACGCACATATAGCCTAACTGGCTTTCGAAAACGTCAAAAAGGACTTACACATTATTTCGCTCAAGAAGGGATTTTGGTGTAGGCTACTGCATGGCTGTTGACAACTTATTTGATTCATTGGGACAGAAACATGAACCAAGCAATTTGCGCCTATTTATTGATTCTTCTAAACTTAGCTTAAAAGTATTAGATCGGAACGGAAGGGGGTTCTTGTATCTGAAACAGAAATTTCCGAGAGTTAGTGAGGCAAAAATTAAAGAGGGCATATTTGTGGGACCACAAGTACGAGAAATTATGGAAGATGGCAAATATGACAATATGCTGAATGAAGCTGAACTAAGAGTATGGAAAGCTTTTAAAACAGTTATGACCAATTTTCTTGGATATGTCAAAGCTGAAAATTACAATGACCTTGTGACTGAATTACTTAGTGCCTACAGCGAAATGGGATGTAACATGTCATAAAAAATTCACTTTCTGGATGCTCACCTCGATTTCATTCCTGAAAATTTGGGTACCGTAACCGACGAACATAGGGAAAATTCCACCAGGACATTGTTGCAACTATGGAAAAGCGATACCAAGACAAATGGAGTCCTAGTTTGCTTGCTGATGACTGCTGGACATTTTGTAATAAAATTTTGAATCAAATATAATATTAAGAACATACCGAAATTAACATATTTCAGTATAACACAAAACACTTCGTTGCAAAAAAATAATGGGTGATAGAGAAAATCCAAGGTCATTTTCTGTTTTCTGGTGAAATTTTACATAAGGTATGCCTTGTTTTATCCATGTCACAAAAAAAAGTTGATTTTTGTTTACCAGTGTTATTAATGTTTTTTTTTTCGGTGGTCGGAACTTACTTTCTGGATGACCCTCATATGTAACATAAGAATATTTCCATATATTTTCCTTTTGTGTCTTTCCTGAATCTTTAGCTTATAATATTTTCTCCAATATAATTTGATCGTCAACGGACATGCGGCAAAGAGGCCACAGTAGATAGTTCTGTGACAGTGATTTTATGAGATTTTATAAATATTATCTTATTTTATAAAGGACACAAAATGTAGATTTTATTTTAATTATTGGAGCTCCGAGCCAGCAAAAGATGCCCTGAAGATAGCGTAGAGACACTGAAAGGCCTAGGCGACAGATCACAAAAAAGTATATATATATAGTTAAGCAACTGGTATCTTGTTTATTTTATTACATTGGTCGAGCTCAACGGCGTTAAACCTGTATTTTAATAAATTCCAAATGTGTGCACTTATCGTGTTAACATGTGATTAATGTTACTAGTCTTATTAATACTAATTTTTCTGCAATGTATGAATAGTATTGGCAGTGATTTAAAACATAATTTCTTTCGAATCCAACTGATGTGTGACCTCCTCTCTACTTTTTAATGTCTAAGTGGTTCATAGCATATTATGTTCAGTAAATAGGTTCAAGCCGTATTACGTGTAAAATTAAAACTAAAATATAACTTAACGCTCGTTAATTTTTTTTTAAAGTATATTTTATTATTTATTATTACAAAATTTTATAATAATTACAGATAACAAAAAATAGAAATTATTATAAAATTATTACATATACAAATATAAATAATATAAACACCATTATTACAATTACAAAAGAGTTTTATTTACCCCGCATGAGCATAGCTCGTGTTCGGGGTTAGTTCAGTCATACTGAAATAATATGATAAACATTATGTCAAAACCAAATATATTATAGGTTTAGGCAAAGACAATACATATTAAATAAATACATGAATAATGATACAAAAAAAATTACAATATCATAACAAACAAAATACCTCATGTTAAAAATTTAAAAATTTACAATAGAGAATTAATAATGGAAAACAAAGTGAGTAAAAGTACCATTACAAGTTAGTTTCAATCAATTCGAGTACTTGTTTTTTAAACTATTTATTGTTTAGTGGTGTCAGATTAGGGTTTCTTTTAGTAAAATTGTTGTATAGCCTTGGACCGAAATTTATACTATGCCTTTGACCCACCTCTGTTGCACACTTCGGTTCGAAAAGAGGACGAGTGATATTAAATTCCTTGTATTATAGTAGTGATTTCGTGTTTTGAATTTTTCATGATGTTTATGGAAATAATGTAATAATGTAATAAAGTAAAGTAATATTCAATACGTCAAAATCTTTATATACACTTTTAGAAGGATAGTCGATTGAATTTTTTAAGCATATCTTGATTATTCTTTTCTGAACAACGACAGTGGACGGAGTGCAATCTGACATATCCCACCCCATCCTATTATTCCATATTGTATAACTGATTGGTCTAAACTTAAATATATTAATTTTAAAGTAATCTGTGGCATAATGTTTCTTAATATAACAAAATTTATATATAGTTTTCCGTAGTTTAAGACACAGATATTGAACATGTTTTTCCCACCGTAAATTTTGATCAATGATATCACCTAAGTATTTTACTTGCGTTGATGAAATTAATTTTGGACATTTACAACTAAATGGGATAAGCAATAGATTTCATGTAGGATTATTTATTATGTTGTGCATTTATCGAGGAAAGTCCTTTAGATTTCAGTGAAAAAGGTAAATATGTTGTTTTATCAATATTTAAAGATAGAAGGTTTTCATCGAGCCATTTTTTATTTTGCTTTATTGAAAATCAATTTCAGTTTTTGAGGATTCTAAAACATTACCCTAATATATAAAATTTCACATCTTAATTTGGCACATTTTCTTCCTGGTTAGGAAGTAAATTGTCTTTCCTGAAAAATGTTTACATGTGCACTTAATACGTTTTGAAATGATGATCTTCATATGCAAAATGTCGACCTTGGACTATTGTGCACTACCGTTTGGAAGACTTTATGAAAACTAGAAAGAATGAATGATATAATGAAGGGCAAAACAAATTAATTTTCTGGAGATATGCCCTTCGCCAAATGAAATTAATTTTGTTAGTTATTATTATACACATTTGTTTAAAATTTTGTTTCTAAAAGTAAACGAAAATGTAGCATTTATAATTCAGACAATCATTTAAGAATCCCAAGCATTTCACAAAATTTGTTTCAATAAGAAAAGAAAGTTAGTAATATATTTGTTTTTACACTACATTGTATGTTACCTCATAACTTGTGCAATGAGTACATTATAATCATTGACACTCTTGTGAATTAAGAAGGTTGGAAAAGGATATGAAATATGTAACCATCTCGAAAGAAAGAAATTAATATCCATGTCCAGATCCCAAGCTAGACAGGTAGGAATGTATGAAATTTTTCTTCCTCTTTGTGTGAATCAAGGCGCCTACATATTAACGAAACAAATTTAAGGTGAAAAGGAGAAAGTTTGGAAATACAAGTGTGTCCTTTTCCAAATAACGTAGTCAATTATCATTTTTAGCCTGCATGCATTCTCATTTACTAAAAATTTTCTTCTTTTTCAGCAGATTGAAGTCAGTTAAGAGGAGAAAATAAGAATAAGGAGTATGGAAAAGAATGGAGAAAGACATCATGCTCCAAGGTATGATTTCAGAAAACGTAAGAGAATTGAATATAAAGTTGAAGAAACGGAAGAAAGTACTTACAGTGAAACTGATACAAGTGATTCCGAACCTCATGACATATGCTCGATTAGACCAGGTACTGAAGGCTACAAAAGAGCTGTAATGGAAGCCGCCGTAATGCGTGCAATACCGAAAGACACCCAAATGGTAAGTGTATGAAGCGCCATAGAGTTTTTTAAAATTTAAATTCAGCAATAATTATGCAAATCCAAAGTAACTCTTTTCATTCATTATGTATCGAACTGTCTTGAAATTCAATTAATCATTCACATTTTATTGTCACAGTTCCGCTTTGATGACCGAATCAGAGTTGTTGCTGTGTTTTGTTGCCGTCTTGAAATTCAATTAATCATTAACTACTGGTATTGATTTTATTGTCACAGTTCCACTTTGATGACCGAATCACAGTTGTTGCTCTCTTTTATTGCCACCTTCAAGTTGCTTCCAATGTAATCCACATATATTCATCACTTATTAATTTTTTTATTTTTGTGAAAAATAAATAATTTTTACATTTTTAGTCTAATTTGTGACTTTTCATGAAAGCGAGTGCCTCTGTGTCCGCCCTTTATGCATATTGGCATTATAGTAACGTGTACTGTAGGAAAAGCCATTTAATGACTATAAAATAGAGAAAAAATGCAAAAAAAAATATTTTTGCCCTAAAAAAGGAAAAAAGACATAGAACTTTTATAAAGGACCAATAAATCATCCATTATTACTTAAGCTTATAATTAGTTTTTTAAGAAGTAAAGAGTTTATTTCAGAGAGCAATTTAATGAATGACGGTGTGTTACATTTAAATTTACAATGTAAAACACTCTGAGCGTTAAATAGCCCATCATTAGAATTGGGAACAAATCAAAGCATTCCTTTCTCAGTGGTAAATCAGCTATAACTTAATTAATGTGTTACGTTTTATGCATTACTTTGTCAGATTGCAATGGGTGACAATTTCTCTAATGCACAAAACTAGGAGTCGAAATTGCCGAAGTTTCTCTCACGTTATACGTTCTTTTTACCAGAGAAAAAAGCAGACAAGAAAAAAGCAGAGTATTAATTTACTTACTTCAATAGTAACAAAATAAGAGTTGGACACTCTGCGAAAAAATTCTGAACTGGCATGCCCTTCAAATTGTCCCTAGCAACTCTTATATAGGGTGTAAAAAAATTCCGTATGCAAACGTGGAGGGTTTGTTGAGGAGATGATATGATACTCTTTTTTTATGAGACAAATATCTGACAGGTTCTACGTTTCCCCACTAGGGGTCCTGGAAGGGTCTAAGGGACTTCCCTTAGGTCTGGGACTTTGTGAATCATAAGGCAACTTGTGTGTTCCACCATCAACACAGATTTACCATATTGAATGACGGCTGTTATTGTTTTCGACCATCTTATTGGGCCGTATCTTCTGCCTAACCGAGTCTGGCCCGATTGCATAAAATCTCCAGACATCTTCTAGACAGCTAATGGTTCTATACATCTTATATACTCGATAAACACCTTCCCATTTCCGAAAACGAATACGCTCGATAAATAGCCAGTGTCAGATAAATGAGTGGAGCACTTTGTCAATAGATGGTGACACGATGAATTCTGTAATATCAAATTGGCCGTGATTGAGTAGCAACCAATCGGAGCGCTTCTAGCTATTGTATTCAAAATGGCTGAATTTTCTGTCTGATTTTTTCTTGTCTGCTGTTTCTCTGGTAAAATGAATGTATAACGTGAGAGAAACTTCGGCAATTTCGACTTCTAGACTTGTGCATTAGAGAAAATGTCACCCATTACAATCTGACAACGTAATGCATAAAACGTAAGACATTAATTAAGTTATAGCTGATTTACCACTGAGAAAGGAATGCTTTGATTTGTTCCCAATTCTAATGATGGGCTGTTTAACACTGAAAAAGGCATGCTTGCAGTTGTTCCTTATTTCATATGATGGCTTATTTATCCATAGGTCATTGCTTTGACAGGGTTGAGGGTTGTGTTCCGGGTTGTGTTCCGGGGGTGTCTAGATTCAATCACATAATCTCTCTACAGTAGAAGAACGAAGAAGCCGACAACCAGAGATGGAACGACGTAGAAGGTAGGCCCAACTCCTGATGATGTGACGGGGTTGCGTACGGGGGAAAGCAGAAGCGAGGGGTTGCGTAGGGATTTGATAAGTCCGAGAGGCACCCGCTGTATAGAGTGCATCATATCATATTTATACCCCGCCACCCCGTTACAACAGTGAATTTACCTGACCATCTCAGATTTTAATTAAATCGGTACATAGGTGAACTCTGAATAAACTAAGAAAAATACAAAATTTTGTCTTTATATAACAACCGGTTTTGAAAATATGGCTATATAACATTTCAGAAATCTCCAGAAATCGTAAGATCAGCATATATTTCAATCGCGATTGTAGCTCTCCTAATTAAGATACAAAGGTGGGAAAGTAGTGTGGTTTTGGGGCTGACGTCATTGGTGGAGCAAGTGGAGTCGCTGACGTCACTTCCGGTTACGTCATCATGACTCCACTTCTAGTCAGCTGATTATGCCGTCACGGAGGAGCCGCTTACGTCACAAGTGGGCGTGGCTTATGACGTCACGACTTTCGTCATGGTCACGTGATTCAAAATGGCGACAGTTCCGGTTCCTATTGCAAATGGCGGAACTTCCCGTTCCTATTTCAAATGGCGGACCAAGCGCGAAATTCAAATTCAAAATGGCGCTAAATTTGAAAACTATACATTTGAAATTCAAAATGAATGTGTTTCCGGTTCCTAAGGACCAAGCGCAAATTTAAAAAACTATATATTACAAAATCAAAATGGTTGCTATTACAATAGTAGGAAGGTGGGAAATTTAAAATTGAATATTGGTAGAAGCCAGGAAATTTTGAAAATTAAATAATGGCGGATTAAGCGTTAAATTCAAAGTTGTAACATTAAAAATTGTAATTCAAGATGTCAACATTGCTTATGATATTAAAATTACAATTGTAGGAAGGTGGGAAATTTAAAATTATATATTGGTAGAAGGCAGGGAATTTTGAAAGTTAAAAAACGGCTGGCTAAGCGTATGATTCAAAAATGGTTAGTTTAAAATGGTAAGCACAAGATTGTCTAGCACAAGATTGAGTTCCATGGTTCAAATCCCGAAACCGGCCAATTTGACTTTTCTTTGTATTCTGCATATCATAATTGCAATCATAACTGAATAAACAAAAACATACTGGCACTTTGTTACATCAGTTTACCTGATTTTATTCAATCCTCTGAAAGGATTATAGTCCATTCTGGGCTTAGCCAGCAGTGGCATTTATCGTCTTATAACCTTATATTTCGTTCCTGCGAGTAAAGGACTCTTTATCATTGTTTTTAATTGCACAGAAGCAATTTTCTACGTTTTATTCGGCTCAGAATGGCTGAATTATTTAGTGCTTCTACCAGGTATTTCTACAAGGCTTGATTATGACCTAATTTCGACATCAGGATTAACTTGAGGTGATATTAACTACTGAAGGAATCTTCATTATCAAGTGAGTGCTTTAAAGCCTAATATTTCATAGACAGCATGTAATATTACCTTGACTTTATTGCATCTTAGCTGTATTTATATTAATATGCAATTTAAATCAGTGACATTATTTATTGCGTTATAAATTGTGAATCAAATTATCGGAAGATTAATTGTTAACATTATCAATGCAACATACATTTGCTGCATGTATATTTTATTATTCATGTTTGTTCTTGGCATGCACTGCCAAGTTGTCCTCCGGAATTATCATCAATAAGTACATTTTTTTAACCAGCGTAGTCTACGTTCATTGGCGGAATTATTCATCACTCTGCTTACAATTCAGCTTCACCATCAGAAGATCCTCAAGATACCATCCAGCGAGTGATTGTGACATTCGAGAAGTTTCATTGTGTAACAACCTTCTGGTCGTCACCACGAAAATAAAATACAGGGGACAATATATTTTATAAATTTCACTCTGAACATCCAATATAACTTCCAGAAAATAATTCAAATAGGAAATGACTACTAATGATCTGATTATCTACCAGGGAGGTTATTGATATACCGCAAGTAATTCACTTCAAATTCTTTCAGTTAAAGGACAATTTCAAATTTCATGTTTAATCTGCAAAAATTCATAAAAGGAATCAGAACTGGGTCTATAACCAAAAGGGACGTAGAATCGAAAGGATCTCACTCCAGCCAGGGAAAAGGAAAAGAGCAACAAACTACAATAACAATATCTGCAATATTTCAGTAACAATATAAGGAGAATATATTTTACACAATTATTGTGAAATATGTTCAGTCTCAAAAAACACACTATAACAATATTATACAAAACTTGGTAGGCCTATATAAGTTCAAATAATTTGATGAGGCTCTGTTCTAAGAAAATGTTTACATATAATTTGGAATATTTTGTCAGTGGTAGTAAATATGGGATCAACTCTCAAACTAATAAATAATCCAGAGAATATCAAGCAATATTCACCATTTATGATAATCTCTCAGAAAGGTCTAATAAGAGAAAACTTAAATATGTATACAGGAAAGATATACTAGAAAATTCCATCGGCAGAAGGTATCCTCAGTCATACATAAATACTCTGTACTCTGTTCACTGAAATATCCAATATAACAAAATCTCACCTAACATCGGAATAAAACCTGACTTACTCGTAATCAAAGATTATCAAGGTCTGAGAAATATTCGTTATCATATCATATAATGCCATAACATATTCGAAGCATCCTCTATATTAATTCCAAAATATTTTCAGAATTTGAAGTTAATAACACCAAAACACTAGATTAGCATTAATCACAGCTGACTCTAGACAACGCTTAACGACTGTTTGAAGAACACTTGTTTAATTAATATAAATAACTAATAGGAAGTGACACAGTGAATTCCACAGAATAACTACCTTATGTCTTATGTGAAACTTAATACACTTGCGGGTAGATTACGTCTAATAGAAATATAATATGGCTGAATCAGACTATACGGATGAGATCAAGGTATATTGAAGAATATTAACTATAGAAAAATCAGTACAATAGAAACTGAATATAATTAATCACAAAATCGGAACGTCTTAGGTTGCTACAGTTTATAGTTTATGTTTTGTTAATAGCAAGGGAAAATATACTTGAAAGGAATCCAGAAATAACTCGGACTATACTAGAAGAATGAAGAACAAGATAGGCCTATAGATAGTCGTAAATCCAGAATGATACGTAACTAAGCTTAGAAATGTGGAACCTTTAGCATTATATATTTCATATAATGAATATGTATACTGTTAGCTTGTATATTTTACGTAATGAATATGTATATAGCCAGAAAATACGAAAAGGAAAAATCTTAAAGCAGATCGTAAATAAGCTATACAAAAATTACTGATATAATAATAGTAGGCCTACCGTAGTAGAGAACTACGTAATTCCTTTATTAATTGAGAAATATAAATGCTGATTACTACCATAGTAAAATTGCTGACTGCGAATAGTAACTTCTAGCAGAATTCAAAAATCATATAATACAGTGCCCTTAAAAATTCCTAAACTGAAACACGGCAAGCACACCCAATGTCAAGGTAATTGACCTAGCTAGCACAGAGCGATGGAATGTTTCAAACCACGGAACGATACAGTATACAAGGCCTACATCATAAGCACCGGGGTCACGTAAGCTAATAACCTCGGGAACTTTAACTGTTTAATAATAGAGTAAATACCTCTAAATCAATTCACCGTATTATTCCACTTCGAAAACTGCCTATATGACATTACTACCCTTCATATGAAGCATAATTTAATACGAAATCTGTTTGAATAAGATATAAAATATCGGAATGCCTACAAGAACAGAACCTTATCAAATATCACATTGATAGCAACTTCATTTCAAACTATACTGTATTTTCATTGCACATGAAAAATTTACCTATAATACGCGACAGCATTTTACAGCAAGAATTTCTATATGACTCGTAGAATCGCTAGTTTGGTAGATTGCCTCGATATTGAAAGATTTAAATAAGAAAACAAACGCACCATATAATGGCACTAAAAATTGAAATTACTATTTAAATATTGGAGATTCTACATTCTGAATATCATTAAGACAATTCTGGGACATTTTATGCAGCGAGTACTAAGATTTCACTCACCATCCGATCAGCTGACGTCACACAAACACTAAATTTCAGATAGCTACATGACGCTAGAACTCTTCGTAACACACTGGTCCAAGCGAGCCAGCGACTCCCTACAGCTGAACACGAGAGAGACAACCTACGCGCATGCGCGAAAACAAAAGCTTGAGTAAGTTAACAGCGTTGCCAAATCATAGCTTATCCATTATAGAACACGTTTAGGCACTACAATTGTAAGTTTTATAATGCCTATGGTTCTTCGTCATTGTAATTTTATTTTATCGTGCACTCCCAACGGGTTGTTTTTTGCGTTTAGTTGTTACTAGCTGCAGTTATTCATGTGCAGTCTGCTTTAACGCAGGGGTATATTTAACACAAACCCTTTAAGGTCCGCTAGCGGGGAAACAGGGAACCTGTCAGATCTTTGTCGCATAAAAAAAGAGTTCAATTTTTTCTAATCTACAAACCCTCCACGTTTGTATACGGAATTTATTTACACCCTGTATACAAATGAATGACACAGTGAATGTCCTTCTGAAAATGAGTAACAACGGACATGCTGGGATGAGTTCATTATGCACATTCCTTCAAAATAGGGGAAGCAGGTACTGCCTGTATCATGTTTTATGGAAATGCAGTAGAGTTCAAAATGCACATTCCTTCCACTTATACTGGAATTCAACTTTGTTTCCTGTAGATCTTATTTGCTTATAACGTTATAATAAACAATGATTAAAAACATGAATAATGAAAAATTCAAAGTATAACGTAATGTAACATTTTGTTTTCAAAGTATTAAAAAAAACACAAAATGACTTAAAAATTCCCCAAAACTGCCCTATCTCATGAAAATAACGAAAAATGCAAAAAACAAATTGCCCTTATTTAATCAATTAATTCATGAAACACATTTGTCTATGTTCGAGCTATCTTTCAATCTTCATATAAACAAGATAGAAAATCATCAATTGCCTTGCCCTAGTAATATGTAACTGTATGCTGAAATTCTTATTGTATGTATGCTCGATTTCAGATGCTGAGCAACATTCGTATTCGGGAGCCAGATGCTGTATGTCCTGCTCATATGATTGAATCCTCACTAACCCATACTCTCTCTCCAGAAGAGAGAGGGCTTTTGGCTGAGAGAGGGGTTGATTTCTCTCGTTCAAAGTATACTAGTGAGGAGAATACACTTATTAGGGAGAACTGGAACAGATTTTCTCTGGTAAGTATCCCAAAATGTCCAGATGTGTTGTATTTATCAAGAATTTTAAGGGGATTTCACATTTTTTGGCAGAAATATTCAATATTTTGGCATAATTCTTAATCCGTGAGTGGTCACCTATGAGCATTTTGCTCACACAAAATTTCATATTTTGTTTACAAAAGTTTGGTGGAAGGGATGGACTTCTCCCGCCTCTACCTGACTTTCAAAATACAGTCCTTCGTGTAATTGTAAAGATTCACGCCATTTACATTGTTTGTCTGATTGAGTGCTATGGTGTGAGCATTTCTCTCGTCACACGACCAGGTGAGCTAATGCTTCATTTCATACTACAAGCAATTTTTTTTGTGATGTTTCCAGATATAAAAATTTTGGAACGTGCACTATTGAACCAAAAAAGTTAAATATAAATATAATAAGTATATTTAATATAATGTATAATAACACATATATTATTAACTCCGTTGCATTAACATCCAGGAAGGGACAAGGCCTACCACTCGACCGCTCATCTACCATAGGCAGATGCAGGATTGGGGGCATGTGGTCAGCATGCCGTCACCCACGGTCAGGTTTCCATGATCGGAGTCGCAACTTTGAATCACGAAGCTGAGTGCACCCCTACCAGACCTCCCTACCTTAGAAAAATCCAAGGAGGTACTGGGGATCGAACCGGGCCGACAGATCTATAGTCAGCGATGCTATCCACAAGACCACGCCGGTGGTCATACATATATTACAGTGTGTGTAATATAAATAATATAAATTTATAACATATTAGATAGTGGTATATAAAAGATAAAATAACTTAAATCACAAACAGAGAAAGGAGAACAACAGGAATTACCAGAGAAAACCCACGAACACTACAGATAATTTAAGTAGGTAACATATTCAGTAAGTAGTGTGATTTTGTTCATAACGTCAGAGGAGGAATGTGAGGAATAAGAGGGACGGGAGGAATGAGAGTGGAGGGGAATGCTTGCGTCACAGATCACGTGAAAGGAGGCGCTGGAGGGGAGGGAGGAATGATGACGTCACAACATACGTCACAAGTGGGCGTGGCTATGACGTCATGACCTTGGTCCATGGTCACGTGATTCAAAATGGCATCGGTTCCGGTTCCTATTTCAAATGGCGGACCAAGCGCGAAATTTAAAATTTTGAAATTCATAATAGCGGTATATTTGAAAATGGCTACGCTTCCGGTTCCTATTTCAAATGACGTAAGGTGGGAAATTTAAAATTTGTATATTGGTAGATGGCGGGTGATTTGAATATTGCAAAAGGTGGAAATTGGATATTACAATTGCAAATGGCGGAATGTGGACATTTAAAATTTGTATTGGTAGATGGCAGGTGATTTGAAAACTATAAAAATGGCTACGTTTTCCGGTTCCTATTTCAAATGGCGTAAGGTGGGAAATTTGAAATTTGTATATTGGTAGATGTCAGGAGATTTGAAAATTGGTAATTCAAGATGTCGACATTGCTTACGTCATCAGAGGATTGCTATGACCTACCTCAACAGTGGAGTGGGAGGAGTGGTTTATGACGTCACGGCTTACGTCACACGTGGATTATGACATCAGCAGAGGATTACTTACATCATAAGTCAAAATGGCGACATTGCTTACGTCATCAGAGGATGTGGAGGATTGCTATGACCTATCTCAACAGTGGAGTGGTTTATGACATCATCAGATGATAGCTAACGTCTTAAATTTATATTTCATCAAACAATTTTGATCGTAAGATGATAATTTCCCTAAAATCTAGCCCTGGGTCAACTCAGCCTCTGGCTTACAAGTTAATACAATAGATTTTACTATTAAGTTTCAAAGGTGTATGTTGCATAAGCCTCATCCTTGGTGTTTAGAGGGAGTAATAATATATCATACTTCATTATTCATAGGCGTTTTGTAAAGCATGTATTAAATTTTATATGTATGTGTTATATCAATTCAGAACTGTGCTAACGTTGTTTCAATGCAGAGAGAGTTTGCTTAGTTAAGCGGAAGTCTCAACTCGCTCGTCTCCTCTTACTGTACGGCTGTTGCATTAGTGAGTATGTCTTATCAACGCTCAGGTGTTATATGACTGCAACATCTCCATTCAGTGAGACTTATCTGTTTAAAACTAAAATCGTAATATTATAACATCACACTCCCATTCCCTTTAATTTTTAAAATGGTTCGTTCATTATGTATTGTATGATTAATTTATTAATCAGCGCCATTCTATTGCGATATATTAAAAGTTAATATTGCGTTATAACATGAATTATACATATGGAACTGTCTCTGACCCAGGGCTAGGTTTTAGGGAAATTATCATCTTACGATCAAAATTGTTTGATGAAATATAGTTTTAAGACGTTAGCTATCATCTGATGATGTCATAAACCACTCCACTGTTGAGAAAGGTCATAGCAATCCTCCCAATCCTCTGATGACTTAACCAATGTCGCCATTTTGACTTATGATGTAAGTAATCGTCTGATGATGTCATAATCCACTTGTGACGTAAGCCGTGACGTCATAAACCACTCCTCCCACTCCACTGTTGAGGTAGGTCATAGCAATCCTCTGATGACTTAAGCAATGTCGCCATCTTGAATTGCCAATTTTCAAATCACCTGACATCTACCAATATACAAATTTCAAATTTCCCACCTTACGCCATTTGAAATAGGAACCGGAAAAGTAGCCATTTTTATACAGTTTTCAAATCACCTGCCATCTACCAAAACAAATTTTAAATTTCCCACATTCCGCCATTTGCAATTGTAATATCCAATTTCCACCTTTTGCAATTTTCAAATCACCCGCCATCTACCAATATACAAATTTTAAATTTCCCACCTTACGTCATTTGAAATGGGAACCGGAAACGTAACCATTTTCAAATATACGGCTATTATAAATTTCCAAATTTGGAATTTCGCGCTTGGTCCGCCATTTGAAATAGGAACCGAAACCGACGGCATTTTGAATCACTTGACCATGACAAAGGTCATGACGTCATAGCCACGCCCACTTGTGACGTATGTTGTGACGTCATCATTCCTCCCTCCCATCCAGCGCCTCCTGTCACGTGATCTGTGACGCAAGCATTCCCCCTCCACTCTCATTCCTCCCTCCCCTCTTATTCCTCATATTCCTCCTCTGACGTCATGAACAAAATCACATTACTTCAGTGTAACTGGCTTTATATAGATCTGTAGCTATCTGAAAACCAACTTTAAATTGTATAGTTACTTTTCTTTATAATTATAGTTATTTTAAATATCCCACATATTCATAGTGTGATGTTGAGTTCTCTCCGCTAGCATATAACGGGTTCGTAAGCTTCTACCATGATGATTTTGATATTAAGTTTTTAATGCCCGGTCTCGACAGGGGTTAAATTTACACTAACCTCAGGTTTGTTAACCTCGGGCAAACATTTTATCTCGTCCTTGTTACTCACGCATTTCACCACCCTTTTTCGGCAGAGGATTAACTATCGCCATTTTAACTCTCACAGGAAATAGGAACACTAGCGATCTAGAAGGCAGTGATTGAAAATTCGTTTTTATGAATGCACTTTGTTGCGCGCTGCTTTTGTTTACTTTAATGATGGCAACTGTGAAAATGGAAGATAAAAAGAGAAGTAGAGGAATAAATTTTTCAATATTTCAGAAGTCTCTATTAATTGAGCTTGTGACAAAGTAAAATCAATTATAGAATGTAAAGCAACCAATGGGATAAATATAAAACAGGAGGAGGAAACATGGAAGAAGATTACGAGAGAATTCAACAGCACTAAAAATGTGACCACATGAAGCAGTATGCAATTAAAGCAATTTTATAAAAATCTTAAAAAGAATGCCAAGAAAGCAAGAGGCAAAGAACGTTTAGAACGTTTAAAAACCGGTGGTGGCCAGTGTACCACTAAAATAGACGAATCTGTAATTTGTCTTACTGAAGACCAAATTGAGCCACGCAGGAATTCGTATGACTGCGACACAGAATACTTTGGTAAGTATTTGCATTTTTTGTTTTGAGTTAGAATTGAGGAAAACACGACTTCAGTTTCCTTATACGATGGTGTATCAATAAATAACCGGAGTGATTTAATTGTATTTAAATAAACCGCCCTGGAACGAAACGGCTTCTAGCAGCGGAAAGGCCAATCCTTCGTTTACAGTGTTGTGAATCCCAGTCACGCAAAACGATTATGTTAGGAGTAAGACCCGGATATCGCAGGTGGCGTTTTCTGTATCCAACTTGGAACTGAAATTGCAGCAATGCGCATCGATCAAGTTTTGTGTTCTTCTAGACAACACTCCTACAGAAACCTTGAAAATGGTCCAGCAAAAATATAAAGACCAGAACAAAAGTCTTTGAGTGGCCCAAACGTTTCAAAGAGGGTTATGAAGACCTTCAAGATTCTCTGCACCCTGGAAGACCCTTAACAGCAGAAACGGAAGTTAACATCAACACAATTGATGCAACTGTGCAAGAAGATCGTCGCATAACAATTGCGAAGGTTGTAGTTATAATGAATTTGTCTTGAGGAACCAGATCTTGCCAGGACAGAATGGATCTTGCACCAAGTCAATGCCCCGGCTCATCGAGCGAGTGCAACTCAAGATGTCATCGATGAATTGGGCATTGAGATCATGCCTCATCCACTGCCTCCCACCTTGCGGAGATTCTCCGGATCTCCCACCTTGCTATTTTCACCTCTCCCCTTAAGTGAAAAAGGAGCTACGTGGTTGCCATTTTCAAAGTGATAAGGGGTTGACAACGTTGTCATGGATATACTGAAAAGACTGCAAAAAGGGGTTCAGTGAGTGTTTCGAACAATGGGTAAATCGTTGGAATAGTTGTATTTCATAAAATGGAGGATACTTCGAAAGTTTGCAAGTAAATTTGAATGAAATAAAGCCATTGTGTGTTAATTACAAAATTAGTCCGGTTATTTATTAATACACCTTCGTACAAACATTGTAATTATAAAATATTATTTAGGAGACACTACTAATGTACCGGTAATCGAAAAGGAAAGCTGTAGTGACATGGGATTTACAGTGCTGGTAGAAGTTGAAAATCAAAATCAAAATGAAACCAGCACATCCTTACAAAACCTCACACTACCCCAGTCCAGCACAACACAAGAGACGAATATACGACAGACTGGGACATCAAATCAACAAAAAGTCTCAGGCACAGAAAATGACTTACTTCTTGAGGAATCAGCAATAATTGAGTGTACACCACGAGTATGTTATTGGTTTTTAATAAACCTTTATGTAACAATTTTTTTATTTTAATTTCATTGTTACGCACTACGGTACTGTTGACTTAACGTTCACCTAAAAGCCTAAAATTTATCCTTAATATAAATTCAGTTAAATGAGTAATACTGCTACAAGAAACATGAATCTTGTCTCCATTAACATGGTCCCATTATGTGATTATAATGTTTTCTTTAGTCCATTAATTGTCTGTAAAAATTACATTAGAATATACGGTAATACATCACATCATTAATTTGTTTTTGCACATTCTTCTTTATTGTGCCATTAATATATTGAAAATCTGTATTTGCATACTAAAGCTTTAACGGGGTGGTCTCGAAGGGGAGGGAAGACACCCAGCTAGAGGCAGGTCTGTACTCTCAGCTGTTCGATGTGATTGAACTCTTCTCCTGCAGGAGTATAAACGTTTTCATTTCTGATCTTTCTTTCCCACAGGCCAGTCGTGATAACATAGCTGCGCTTGCCGAAGACAGAGAAACTCTCTGCAGAACGGAAATAAAATTATTTGAAGAAAATATATTTATGAAATAAGAGATATTAGAAATGAAGGGGACCGAAAGACTCAATCAAGAAACTACTCATGAGAAAGCAGTCTATTACAGAGAAAAAAGGGGAAGCACTTAAATGAGAGTGACAGTTAATAGTATGTGGAATATTTGTAGTAGTAGTGTGTATTTATTTCTCACAAAAAATTCTCACATATAAACCACATTATTTACATTAACCGGCGCACGGGTCGGTGTCGACCATACGTGCTCACTGCATACACTTAAATTATTACCCCATAAAAACCCAGTTGAAAAACTATATTCCATTATTTACATAACTACGAGTAACCCCAGACGTAACCGCCACCCCCAAGCAAGTAAAAATTTCATAGACACATAGACATTATTAAGACATAAAATAAAAAGAAAATAATAAAAAATAATACATAGATTTCCTTAATTCTCTAAATCTACGCTTTCTCTCATACATCTAACTATCTGCAGAAATTTACATAACCCCTGCCAATTGTGCTCATCCAGTAATAGATTTAGACATGCCTCCCTACTTCTTTGCGAGTTTAAAAATTTGTCGGGTAGCATCATAACTCTCCAGCGCTCTGTAACTCCACATCCCGCCAAGATATGAACCCAGGTTTCATTTTCCCTGCACATTGGGCAGATTCTCCCATCTTATCCGAAATTCTCTCAGTTTTCCATCTTCCCAGGCGAATCCAGGCCATTGCTGCTCTATCTTCCGCACCCAATCTTTCTATATATACTTCCCTTCCCCAATTAGCCTTTAATTCTGCTTGTAACTCTAATGACACTTTACCATTACAATCAGCCTCGATGTTCTGCCTCTCGATATCAATTAGTCTCCCTCTTATCTTCTTCCAAATATTTTTTCTATTCTCAATCCCCTTCTCCCACACCCACCCCATCCCTATACCCTCCAAACCCCTTTTTATTTGGACGCCCAGTTTGTTCTTTTTAGATTCTCAAGTGGTTCATTGTAACAAATAAATTTTAAAGATGTATCTTCAGCCTTCAATAAATTTAACCAGTATTTTATTGTCATAATTTTTTATTTATTTATTTATTTAATCAAGAATGAACATTACAGGTATACACCCAATTACAATGTTCATGACTATGCTAACAATACATAATGTACTTTCAATAACACAAATATGAAGTAGATATAGTAAAAAGTAGAAAAGTTAGGATAATGACAATGTAAGGTAAGAAGTAAAGAGAGTAGGCGAGAGTAAAGGGAATAAGAGAGATAAGGAGAAAGCAAGCATGAAGGATGTAGAGAAAAAAATAAAAATTAAATAAGAGTAAAACTAGTATAATAAAACAGTGAAAAATATGTTAGTTGACAACGGTGTTGCTATTCACACACAGATTCCTATGAATTACCATTTTGGACAAGTTTTAACAGTTGGCTTGTAGCAGAATTAAATTGTTTGAGATTCATTCCAAATATATCTATATTAAGTGGGTGGATTTGATTGTACCTATTCAAAGTTCTGTTTATTGGTGAATTTTTCTGTAAGTCTGTGTTTACTCTAGGAGTAAAAAATAGTTTTCTTAATCTACTATTTTTACTGGGTACATACATATAAATTTTTTCTATAAGGTTTCTATCATCATTATGGGAATTAATTATTTTATACAAAAAACTTAATGACTGACATGCTCTTCTATGTGCCAAAGCTTGGAATTCAAAATTTCCCAGGAGTTTATCATAATTCATATACAATGGATAAATGTCACAAACTTTAAACATTAAAAACTTGAGGAATTTATTTTGTACTTTTTCGATCATTTTTTTGTTCTTTACAGTAAACGGATCCCAAATGATTGATCCATATTCCAAATTTTGTCTAACGAGAGAATAATATAAACGAGTTAATGTTTCCTGGCTTAGCATGTATGAATTTCTCATTATGAAACCAAGGATTCCCAATGCTTTCCTAACTGTTAATTCTATATGTTCATTAATATGTTGCAGAATGTTGTGTCGCATGTAATTCCCCACTCTTTTCTCACCCCGCTATTTGCCGCACCTCTTCTACCCTCAAAATCCTTTTCAGGAAAATATTCTGTATTTGAGCTAAACTCTCTAATTTTTCCCACCCCCAAAGTTCGGAACCATACAACATTGTTGCTCTCGCCGTAGCATAATAAATTTTCAATAATATAGCGACTGGCATATCCGGTATTTTTGCCATTGAGGCAAGTAACTCCCCCACTTGTCTGCGCCCCCTCCCACTGGCGTAATTTATGTGCTTTGTCCATTTCCCGTTCATGGATAAACATATACCCAAATAGAAATGTCTTAACATTTTCAATTCTTTTCCCTCGGTACAACCATAATTCATCTCGGCTGTAAACAGATCCATTTTTAAAAGTTACCGCCTTCGTTTTTTCTGCATTAACAGCAAGACCCCAGGTAGAGCAATAAACATCCAGCCTATCAATACATTTAAGAAGACCTTTCATAGATGTGCTACAGAGCAGAGGCCCTGTGATTCATTTTACTTGTATAGGCTTGCTGTATGTGTTTGGGTGGCACATGTGTAGTCGCAGCCAAAGATATGTGGGTTTTTTAATTGTTTAATTTTGCAAGAAAAAAGTATTACTTATGAAAATCGTATATTATTGTATAAATTGTATATTACTTTAAATATAAGACCTACAAAACGCGCATAATTTACACAATATAAATTATTTGTTCTTGTATGTTTTTGCTGCTTTACTTTTGTTTGCCAGAAATAAATACAATTTTCTAAAGTACCATTTAAATGCCTAATTTATTAATTTACAAGACTAAACATAATTTTAGTGCCTTAAATCAACATCTACTAATAAGACACAAATACGTCTAGAGTGGCAACAAATAGAGTGGGAAACTTGGTTTCACTGTCTCGTTTTGTCTATTCTTTCTCCGAAAATAGTTTTTATTTCTTACTATCTTTATTCAGACTGTTTTCTTCCAATTTCTTTTTCTTTGTTTCTCTGGTTCTCTATCTTTCTATTTTTTCCCAAACATTTCACTTTAACTAACACCATCCTTCACAGTTCCTTCCATAAGTCCAGCTATTTCTTCAACTAAAGTCCGTTCCTTCTTTTAGCTGTAGCTTTTCGAGTTCCCTTGGATGTGTCGTCCCTTACTTCAATACAACCAGACCGGAACATTCTGAGTTACCATGCAGATAGTGATAATTATCCTAAACAAGCTGCTAATCACCCTATACTGATAAAACAAGTTCTTTGCATTATAGTATTTACTATTGGTGTATTTCATGGGAGAGTGTGGCAGTATATGGGGACATCAATTGGTAGCATTTGTTATACGAATAGATACATTGAGAGTCATCTGCCATGCAGGATGGATATGTGAAAACAGACAATATCCAAGGGAGAAATGGCAGAGAATACCTGATAAAAGATTTGGGGAATAATGCCATTCGTACCGAAGTTTAAGAGATCGTGGAGTGGGTATGTGTGCTTTCATGCTTCCAACTACCGCAATGAATTAGAGTGGCATGATGCAGTCGCATATGGATGTTTATGGGTGTCTGTTTCCTTCACTATCCTATCTCTAGTACCCATAATCTGCATTATACATACAATCCATACCCTGCTCTTTCATTTGTATATTTCAGGATTTTAAAATGGTCCCACATTTTCAAAAGAAATAATAGTTGTCATGGCTTTTCCTTCTCTCATGTATTGTTTACTTAACACATTTGTAATAATTTTTGTTTTAAAGGAATATGGCATACAAGATGCTACACCTTTCACGAGAATCGGACGCCTTAAATGGTCTTCTCAGGAACGCCTCAGATTTGCAAGACACATCGGTCAAGGGCTTCCGCACCGCTCCCTTCACAGCATCTTCAGTAGATTCTGTATTGAATTTAGACCTGAAAGAAAAGGAAGGCAAGTATCTACTCAGAACTATAATAGCAATGTATATATAAAGTATGCAATGTAAGGCTTTAGTGGACAAATCATTCATATCGATGAGAAAAAGCCAAGTATACAATAGTTTTGAGTACATGGGGCATACAATAGTTTTTAGTAAAAGTTCTATAATTTTACTACTAATGAGCTGAGTATTTCCCTTATTTTCATTAATCCTGCGTAAAGAAAGCAAATAAATATCGTCTTGTGCCATTAACGATGTTTGTAAAATTGGCTTTCTATAGATTTGTTTCTTTTTTAGACATACTTTAAAAACACAGTGAACATAATAATTTTGAATAATTAAACTAAATTTATTAAATTAAATTGAAATTACATCTCATTTTATGATATTTTTGCAACAGTTCAGGAGGCACATCTCAACTGTCAGTCATGGTGTAATGGTCTAAGCCAGGGCTATCCAACATGAGGCCAATGTGATTGTATTGGCAGAATTCTGGACAAACATAATAATAGGACCATCTACAAGGCTACAAAGAAAATTAAACAGTATCTCAATTCTGGTAAAAACGAACAGAACCCCTTGATAAAGCGGCGTGTACAGACTACCATGCAGCCGTGGGAGCGTCTACATCGGCACCACAAAGAGAAGCATTAATACTAGACTGAAAGAGCATATTGGTCAATGTACATTGGGAAACATTAAAAAATCGGCAGTCGAAGAGCACTCCCTACAATTTGGTCATGACATCCGTTCTAGAAAAACAGAATATCTCAGTTCGACCACACACTAATTCCCCATTCTATACCGGGAAGCTATTGAGATACAGAAACACACGAACAACTTTAACAGAAAAGAAGAAATGCAGAGTACACAGAACATAGATTTCTGTCATTTCTGAAACTAAATGCAGGCCCACAAAACCCGGATCTATCGGCTCACGACAGCCAAACGCCAGAGTGTGAGGAGGAGGTATAAATACCAGTGGGTTGAGAGCTTGCCAGCAGTTTGCAGCCGACCACCTAGCTGTAAGGAACCAGCTCTGAAGATGCCAGACGTAGTTTGTGGTGAAACGTCAGCAATATCAACGGACAGACCACAGCCATACAGCACGGGAATGGAAATACAGTGGTACCTCGAGATACGAGTGCCCTAACATACGAGTTATTTGAGATACGAGCTGTCGAGCGAGCTAAGTTTTGTTTTGAAAAACGAGCGACATTTGAGATACGAGGAACGGCCAGCTGCGACGCTGCACACGGCCCACCAGCTTACTGCGCCTGCGCCTCGTGCGTCTCGCGCATTATCCTACGTATTCCCCCAGTGTGCTTGTTTACCTCGCTGTCGAAGCATCTTTGCTAAGTTTTTCTAGGGCTTTGCGCTTTTTTTGCATTTACATGCAGGAGGTGATCTCTACAAGTGAGATAAAAGAGATCTTGGGAATGTGGGAGAGAGTTTCACAGTTCGTGGAAAAGAAACACCTCTCTTTTATTATGTTTTTATACAATATTTGTCATTTATAAATACATTTTTCTTATTAAAACAATTGGGGGTAGCATTTTTGGGGCTGGAACGGATTAATGGCATTTCAATTAATTTCAATGGGGAAAATTGCTGTGAGATACGAGCAAATTGACATACGAGCAAGGCTACGGAACGAATTAAACTCGTATCTTGAGGTATCACTGTATTACAGACTTTTCATTAAAATACTATAAAAAGAAAGATTAATTGTATAATTAAAGGGTAAATATCTTAATTGTTTGTGCTATTTTTCGAGTGCCGTTATAAGGAATAGTAACTTGTTTATTTTCTTTTAAAAACCTAGAATAACTGTGTCAAAATAATAATACAGTTTTCGATATTAATATTAGTGTTTTATTAAGGCGGCTAAAATATTTTGTTTAAAACCTAATACGGTCTATTCCACGAAAATAAAACGCTAAAGTACCTTCTAGAAAAGCCTAAAAATCTGGGCCCTATATTACCATAAAATATTCGCTAAATTGGACTTTACTCCGGCATCAGTCAACCGATTTGATCCATAATCATCAGACTTCGTTCCATGGGCGTTATAAATGAGTAAACCAAGTTTTATGAAATTCCGATGAAACGTATTTGCGTTACCGCGCTTACAGGCACACGGACAGACAGCCATATTTTCCCGTCTACTACACAATCTCATAAAGTACCGGCACCGTTCTGGCACTTAATAATCATATAATATCATTACATAATCTTATTGCTTCATACATTATAAATTACGAGGTTAGGTTTCAGCAGTAAATTCAATATTTGAAGGGGGCCCGGGAAAATTTATCCCTGGGGCCTTGCTTTCTCTCCACGGCCCTGACTTTGACACCTTTAACGAAAATGAAATTATTTCTGAACTGGCGTGCCCGTCAAATTGCCCCTAGCAAATATGTGACATTCAAAACGAAAGAAAAAAATATTTACTGCTACAACACAAACTGCTATGGTGGTTACAACAATCCTGGATTAAATTAACTATGAAAATTTGACGGAGATTCTCAAATAAAAACAATTTTCTGTTGTCTGAAAGTAACGATATGTACATGCAAAAGCTTCTCTCTAACTCCCATGAAACATTGCCTAAAAATGAAGAAAATAACCTAAAGTATGCAATGTAATCCTTTAGTGGACAAATCATTCATATCGATGAGACAAAGCCAAGTATGCAAAAGTTTTGAGTACATGGGGCATACAATAGTTTTTAGTAAAAGTTCTATAATTTTACTACTAATGAGCTGAGTATTTCCCTTATTTTCATTAATCCTGCATAAAAAAAGCAAATAAATATCGTCTTGTGCCAAGTATGCAAAAGGAGGAGGTATAAATACCAGTGGTTTGAGAGATTGCCAGCAGTTTGCAGCCGACCACCTAGCTGTAAGTAATCAGCTCTGAAGATGCCAGACGTAGTTTGTGGTAAAACGTCAGCAATATCAACGGACAGACCACAGCCATACAGTCCGGGAAGGGAAATATCATAAAACCAAAATATTCATGATTCTTTTTTGTGAAAAATAAAGTCGACCATTTAGTGCACATACTGCATAATTGTGCTCTTTTACAGAATTTATAACTTAAATACGTTAAATTACAAACATGACCGACATATGGCCAACACCATGAAAATAACCAAAATATGACTTTATATGCAAGATAAAAACTGTTCGATTTAGGATAACAATTGTGGATTCATGTTTAATTTGTGTTTGCGGCGAGAGTGGAGGTTAGGATGAAAATATGACATGTCATAAACATCAGAACCCTAGTGATGAGCTAGGACCTTTAGTCCTATGTTCTTTTTTAGTATAAAAACTATATCCTTGCAAAATTCAGCTCAATCAATCAGTTTAATAGTTTTTGCAACAAATCAGAATAGACAGGAACCACTACATTTTTGTACAAGTATATTAATATGATTATAGATTTATGTTTAACAAATTCCTGTGTATGTATGTTACAGATTTTATCCGGATGAGGACAGGTTAATTGCTTATCACTATTCACTGAATACTGATAAGGCTAGTTTCTCTACATTATCCCAGCTCTTAAAACGACCTAGAGAAAACATCAGGTACAGATACCTAAGGATAAAGGACCGTAAGTGGAATGTTTATATATAGTATATAGCAAAAGTTTCAACTCTCAAGGCAGTAGCTAAACCAAGAATTTTGGTTGCCATTATTGTTATACATGGAACGATGGTGGATCGAAAAGTAACGCACAGTGATTTTTTTCTGCATTGGTATTGTGGCTGGGATGTTGAATTTTCACAAAGATGGAGTTTGAAACTTCTGCTACGGATGCTATTTTGTTCACAGATAGGCTATATAGAGATAGATCGGCAATGGTGTATGCTGTAGTATTGGCGGCAGTGATGCCACGTTGAACGGCTGTTATACTAAGGTAATATGGCGGTCCGCGCATCATCGTCAGACATTTGTTATGCAAGATACTTACAAATACAATTTCAAATATGCTTTGATGGCCTGAAAACGAATTAAATCAGAATAAAAAACAGTAGATGTAATATTTTACAGTCCAGTAATAGCCTATGAAAATAGTATGAGTTATTATTGCACTCTCTTTCCTTTCCTCTTTCTAATTACAGTGGTCCTAATTATAATGAAAATAAATATTTTAAAATATTGCACAAACTTTCTCGCATATAGGCCACGTGTTAAAAGCTAGCACAGAAAAAGTTAATTGAAGAGGCAATTACATTTTTAATACATTTTATAACACTAATATGTATCTAGAACAGAAGGTATCAGGGCCGATATTTATGTGGAATATTTTTATCGTGAAATAATAATAATAATAAAATCAGGTAAACTAACATAACAAAGTGCCCGAATGCTATTTTTAAATCAGTGATAATTGCAATTATCATAGGCCCAGGCAGAACAGAAATAATTTTTTTTTTATAGATCTCCGAGTTGGAACTCCAAAAACAAAATGCGCTGGCAATAATATTAATGATGCAATAGGCCTACGATTCGCTGACATGTTTGTTTCAAGTTTAAAGCAGCGGGAAAATAACATATTGCGACCCACCCGAGCCCCCCACCACTACGAGAAAACTAGCGGCGGCATTAGAACTTGAGACGATTGCTACTTGGCAATTAAATTACTCAGCCTCAATCATAATAATGAACGAAATAAGTTTATTATATAAAATTATTAATCAGAATAATGAGATAAATATTAATCAATTAAGACATCACATTACCAATAACATTATAGAAATAAGTAAAATTAAACTAAAATTATTTGAACAGGTTACAGCAAAAATGAAATACGAATATAATATTTTCAATATTATATTCAGGCTGGACTTGTGTAGATATTGAAACGAGACGGATTTCCCGGAACGTAAGAATGGACTTCTGAACTGAACTAAAGAACCTCAATTGGGTATAGCAGACAGCTATTCATAACGAAACTCACTGCTATTGAACTAAAAACGCAAAGAAAGGAGAGCTTACTGACTCTATTGAAAGTTAAAGGCTTAGTAAGTGGGAAGTTTTATACTCAATGGCGTTTCGTGGGATCCGTAATCGTTTCTCCGTACTGAACGCGTGGCCAGGCTTCTCCAGCCACGTGTACTAGCATCTATGCTTGGTGAGAACAGTAACCAATGAAATAAGGGTTTGTGTCCGAAGACTCGGAAAAACAATGTAACTCCATGTAAAAATAAGTATAAGTGGCTAAAAAGCAATACGAGGCGTATCGGACTTTGAACGATGGTAGGTGGGTACACGCAGTAACTGGTATCGACACTCTCTCGTCTACGCTCTGGGTGAGCGGGACGATCTCACAGCATCCAGCTTCCGACTTAGTAGGAGTCGGGAAGCTATTAATATTCTTCGATCAGTAAATGATTTAAGTATCATTTACTGTAGTATTATTTAAATCTACACTACGAATATATTCAGGTTTGAGGTACGGCTTAATTATAGCTGAGTACCAACTTAAATTCAGTGTGTATCAAACTGTAAGTACCAGTGAATCAACGACTTTACAAGGTATTCTAGTGAATACACGAAATTAGGGAGAAAGACACCTTAATAACGAGACCCACTCATCTGAAGTCAAAGTTCACGAACGACGAGTATTTTGCAAAAGCCTATTAACTGTTTTTACAACTAAAGTAAAATAAACAACACTCTTACCAGTTAACCAGTGAGTTTTGATTGCATCAGAGTATAAAGTAGACTGTTTCTAAGAACCATAATTACCCAGATTTGCCCCCTTGATACTGAAGATAATCTCTGCTTCGACTGTAGCGAAACCGTGGCTGTAATTTGTTTCGTACCCTAAATTGACAGGGGCGAACCGTTACAAACTACTAGGAGAGTAGCGACGGTGGCGACATCTAGTAAGGAAATGTTGAAAGAGAAAAATAATTTATTTTTCCTTTATTCACTTCTTCTCTACCTTACCCGTCTCTTTCTTCTCTTCCTCTCACCTCCTCTTCACCCTACCTACCTATTCGAGACCTATTCCTAACAGTAAATTTTGGGTCGAACGGGGATCGAACGCATGACCCTTATCATCGTAGCCAAGAGACTTATCCGTTACGCCAAGAAGGACAGTTGAGTACTGAAGGAAGTTCCGGTATATTTTAGTTATCTAATTTAGTTGGCGCTAGCGAGTGTTAACGCAAGGATCGAGTTTTCTAATTTTGAGATGGTTTGTTTGTTATGAAAAGAGTAGTGTTGGTGCAAGGGATTTTTTCTGCATCAATTAACACGGCGTTTTTTAAAATTGGGGTGAATTTTTTTTCTTTCAAATCGGTGTTTAAAGATCGTGAAATATGATGTTTGGTACAAGGGTATTGTTTTAATATAATTCGTGAAATTTTATTTTGTTTTTATAATCGTTTTTAAAAATTGTGAAATATTATGTATGGTGCAAGGCAATCATTAGAGTAAGCTGCGGCTTAACACAGGAAGCTGCATTACCGGCGCTTAGTAGCGGCCGGCAAGAGCAATAACGGGGTAGATGCGCGCGGGACGATGCGCGGTAGGCGGAGGGGAAGCCTGCCTGGCGGATAAGGCGACCGGGCCGATGGAAAGGGGAGCCGGGTGGGTCGCAAAATGTTAACTTGCCAAAGCAGCCGAGTTATGAATGAATAAAAAGCCAATCTGAAATCTGTCAGGAATTACATTATTTATAATGCTGCACAGGAACGAATAAGAAAAGAAATAGAATATAATATAGAAATCGGTATCTGTAGAATGCACAATAGCCTATAATATCAGTACCCAACGGCTAATTGTGTTTTAAATATTTTATTTACACTTTTGTTTATAATGACATCATTATCAAGAAATGAATTAATCAAGGCGAGCTAGCAAAATAAAATCACGATTGTCAATTTGTTACGTTATTTTTTAATATTATATTGTGGGCCATGCAATAAATAATATTGTAGCGCTTTATATCCATTACAAAATTAATATTGATATACTCGTTATTATTTCGGTACCAGTCAACCGATTAGGTCCGATATCAATAGGCTTCTTCCCATGGACGTTATAAATGTCTATACCAAGTTCTATGAAAATGCGATAAAACGTATTTGAGTATCGCGCGTACAGAAGACGGACGGACGGAAAGACATTTTCCCGTCCCCACACACAATCTCATAAAGCACTTAATAACAATAATAATAATAATAAATCTCAATGGCGGAGGATATATATTTTGAGTGAGTATAGACATCAGTCAATATTTTTCTTTGTCAAAGTAAATCATGCATTTGAAAAAATCTATTACCTTCCCATAACGAAAGAACCCTATTTGAATTAAGAATATACACAAGAAAGATTAAATATTTTGAGAATCTTAATATTCGACAGTAAATATCTCTAAACCAGGTAGCTACGAATAAATAAATAATAAATAAATAAATAAGCCCGTCACAATCCCTTATAGGGCAAGGGCCTCCTACCATGGTAGGGCTGGCTCTGTTTTACTCTCCCAAGGTGAGCTATTTCCTTGGAGAGTTGGGTTTTTGCCTCCTGGTGGGTTAAGACCTATATATTAACAACACTTTCCTAGGACACTGTTTTCCTAATGAATTAAATGCTCTATCATTTGTTTTCAGTTCACTTTTTCTATGACCTATCCTGAACATCTCGTTTCTGCCTGAACTCTTCTTCCTTTCCTAGATCACTGTTTTCCTAATGATTTAAATGTTTTATCACTTGTTTCCAGTTCACTCTTTCTTTGGCCTGTCTTGTCCATCTCATTCCTAACTCCTCCCTGAATTCGTCCTCCCATCTGCGTCGAGGTCTGCCTCTGCTTCTTTTACCCTTCCTCTGGTCCCAAACAGTTGTTGCATACGCCCATCTTTCTTGATTCATTCTGATGACGTGACCTCCCCAATTCCATTTGGTTTTTCTTACAACAATCGCTGCGTTTTCCAGTCCACTTCTTTTTCTTAACTCCTCATTTCTTATCCTGTCCCTTAGATTTATTCCCAACAGTTTTCTTTCCATCTTTCTCTGACAAATCTCCATCATGTTAACTTGTTCCTTTCGTAATGCCCATGTCTGGCAGCCATATAGTAGAACTGGTATGACACACATTTTTAGCACTTCCAATCTCTTCTTGATATTTATGTGCCAGTCTAGGAGGATAAACTTTAAGCTCCAGAACTTTCCCCATGCGAGCCTAATTCTCCTGTTGATTTCTGCATTTCCGTTATTTGACATGTTGATTGATTGACCCAGGTAAGTATATTCTGTACAATACTCTATTGCCTTTCCTTCTACAAATACCGGTATTTCTATATGGTTTGTCATTATTTTAGTTTTTGAAGGATTCATTTCTAGCCCTACTTTCTTGCTTCCATTGTTTAGATCTGTTATCATCTTTTGCAGTTCCCTTTGAGACTTTGCGAATAATGCAATATCGTCCTCAAACCTAAGATTAGTAAGTTTTCTCCCATTTATGTCTATGCCGTATCCTTTCCTGTTCCATCCTGTATATCTGAATATCTCTTCCAAGACGTTTGTAAACAACTTTGGTGAAATTGGGTCTCCCTGCTTCACCCCTCGTTTTATCTCAAATGATTCTCCTTCTATTTCCGTTGTTACTTTTGCTTTGCTGTTTGCATATATTTGTCCTAGTAGTCTTATATATTTCGGATGGATCCCTATAGATTTCATTGCTTCCAGTACTTTATTATGCTCTACTGTGTCGAAAGCTTTTCTGTAGTCGATGAGTGCTATATAAAGATGTTGGTTATACTCTGACATTTTCTCTATTACCTGATTGATTGTGTGTAAATGATCTATAGTGCTGTAGTGAGTGCGGAAGCCTGCCTGCTCTGGCGGTTGGTTTTCATCCATTATTTTGGTGAGTCTATTTGTCAGCAGTTTCGTAAACACTTTATAAAGGTTGGCCATAAGACTTATGGGTCTGTAATTGTTCAGGTCTTCTCTGTTTCCATTTTTGTGGATAAGGATTATGTTGCTTGTGTGCCATGGCTCTGGTATGATCTCTGTTTCAATGATGGTGTTCATGAGGTGTGTGATTTGCTCTATTAATTCTTCACCTCCCCATTGTAAGTATTCGTTGGTAATGCCGTCTTCACCGGCTGCTTTATTACTTTTTAGGTGTTTTACTATGATTCTTACTTCATCTTTTAGGATTGGTGGGATAGTTTCCTCCTCATCCGTTTTCTTGAGATGCTTTTCTTCAATTTTGGCTTTGCTGTCATATAATTCCTTATAGAAATGTGTGGCTGCTTTAACTATGTCTTCTCTATCTCTCTTTATCTTTCCTTCAGTATCTTTAGCCTCTATCAACCAGAGCTTTTCCTTGCTTAGCTCTTTCCTTATTTTCTTTATTGATTTCGATTCCTCTAGTATGTTAATTGTAGCTAGCTAATTGTAGGTAGCTACGGGTACTGTAAAATCGTCTGACAAGACCAAGATCGCCAAATTTTCTTATAAGCTAGTAGAGAAACTTGTATTTTACCGGTATATTTTCTTCTATATTTTATATCCAGTGGTGATAGAATTAGGTGGTCATATTTATATGACTGTAGTTGCTACTGAAATCAATATTATTCCACAAAGTCAAATTTTATGCAATAAAAAATCTTATTTTTAGCATGTCATTGAAACCAGAACTTAAGAATAATAGTAATAGAGCATGCCTTTCAACGTGGTTTCAGTAAATTTCATCGGTGGATGCAAAATTTCCAATAGAAAATTGTGAAAATAGACTTTAATCTAAGTTCTCGTAACAGTTTCTTATTGAATTACGGGTAGTTTAATGGGTGTGTTATAGTGAGCCAAGATGGCAGCTGAGCGCTAGGCTAGGCTTCACCGCCGAGACCCTGATTGCCGGGCTGTGATTTTGTTCTCATGTGTAGCTCACAGCCCGGCAATCTGGGTCACGGCGGTGAAGCCTAGCCTTGCGCTATGCCGCCATCTTGCCTCACCTGAAGACACTCATTGAACTACACGTAATTCAATGGGAAGCTATCACGAGAACTTAGATTAAAGTCTATTTTCACAATTTTCTATTGGAAATTTTGTATCCACTAGTGAACACACTGAAACCACATTGAAAAAGCACGTCCTCTTGCTATTTTTCTCAAGTATTGGTTCCTATTACTTGCTAAAAATGAGGTTTTTTATGTGAAACTTCTTTAGCCGCGGTAGGATTAAATCGAGAGCTTGCGTTACGGACAAAATCGTCACGAAATTAGTTTGGTTTGACGGAACGGACTGCACAGAAAACAATCAACTCAATAATTAGGCTTATCCAAAATATAAAAAAATCGAAAATTCCAAACTTTAAAAAATAAAAGAATTCAAATTAAAAAATCGAAAAACCAAAATTTATGTCTAAAAATCCGAAATTAAAATAAAAAGAAATTTAAAATATAAAATTATAAAATCCAAAATTAAAATTTTAGACAAAGTATTCATAGTACTCCTCAGTCCAATTACATTATTAGCTAAAATGCTAAAATTCACATCGCCATAACGCTCTTGTGGCTTGTACTCGATCAGCTGCTACAGTGTAGTAATATGGCGGTCCGCGCATCAACGTGGCTTCACTGCCGCCAATAGTACAGCATACACCATTGCCGATCTATCTCTATATATCTGTGGTGTAGCTCTAGCGAGAGAAGCGTGAACTATGCAACAAAAATGTTAACTTACTATCGTCCACTTGTAAAGAGCGAGGTGTAGTGCGATTTTTATTGGCTAAAGGGCATAACCCGAGTGAAATTCACAGGGACTTACGTTGCGTGTATGGGGCCGACTGTATGGGCCGTAGGAATGTCTCCATATGGTGTGCATTCGGTATAAGTGCACTTCAGCTAAGTACGATTTATATGCAAACCAAATGTTTTATGGATATGAAACACCACTGAAATTGTTCAGGATTTTTTACAGAATTTTTTCACACTTCACACGCCTTTGTATCTGTCACGAAAGTCTCAAAAAAAGTTTTTAAAATCGTGATTTTCCCCATATAAAGTCTTAGTAATATCTACCACGGCCATTTGCTGATTAAACCAAAATCTGACTTGAGAGCAATACCAACGTGACAGCTAGTAACACACTTTAGTTACACAAATTAGAATATAGGCCTAAGCTTTTGTTTTGTATAATTTTCGGTAGGGATAAACAATAAGAACTTCCACAATCATCAGTTATGTTTAAAATAATTAGGCATAAGCGCATATGACGGTAAATTGCAGCATATGTTGTTATTAGAATGTAAGCTTTTGTTTTTTTATAACTTTCGGTCAGGATAAAAGTAGGAACTTTACAATAATCAGTAATGTTTAAAATAGTTAGGCCGAAGAGTGTACGATGTTAAATTGCCGAATATATCGTTTTAAGGCTGCAGAAATTATAAATGTTAGTATTAATGCGGGAGAAAAAGCTTTTGCATGTGGTATCTGTAAGAAGTCTTTCACCGCACAATTACTTTCCTTTTGATTTATCATTATGCTCATATGAGTTTCAACGCATCCCCCTCTATTGAATGTTAATTTCCACATAAGTGAGGTAAAAGTAATACAACATTAATATGGAAAAACCCTGAGTATGTGTACGAAAAAAAAAGGAAATCCGAACTGAATACAACTCCACGAAACAAGTTTCAGAGATTTATTTGGAGGGTTGGCAAAGGTCGTATCATCTGGGCCCTTACAGAAGGCATCATGGCTGGCAAAATGTTTTTTTACGACAAAATTCATGCAGTTATTTCTCTTTATTTTCATTTACAAAGCATTTAGCCTATAAAGCCATGTTACATGTGAAAAAATTCTGTGAAAATTCCTGAACGATTTGAGTGGTTTTTCAGATCCATAAAAAATTTGGTTTTCATATAAATCGTGAACTTAGCTAAAGTGCACTTATACCGTACATTCTTCGAAGATGGCCGTGATAACCTTTGTGATTCACCACGTTCCAGACAGCTGACAATAGCTGCAACCACGCAGAATATCACAGCCATTAAGGCACTGTCGGACTTTCATTTGTTTGGTCTCATTAAAAAAATTCTGGCCAGTAAACGCTTTGCATTACATGCAGAAGTGAAAACAGCGGTCCGCAGATGGCTATATCCAACCGAACGGACATCTATGAACAGGCTATTTTTAAACTGGTATCATGATGGCAGAAATGTGTTGAGAAACTTGGCGACTGTATAGAAAAGTTGACTAAAAGATGTCCATATTGCATTCTTTGTAAAAAGAAAAATTATTGTGCGTTACTTTTCGATCCACCCTCATATAACATTACAGCCTTTTGAGAATTATGAACTATCCCCTCCCCTGTTTGTTTCTTTACATATAAGATACTATAGTGTATATCCCTTTCAGTCGGCCATGGTGGTATAGAGGTAGCGTGTCCATATCTAAAGCCCTCTGTCTTTCCATGGAAAATAAGTGTAATAAAATTAGTCTAGGTACTGAAACCTCCAATTGGAGTCCCTATGGTCATTGCAGGTGTTACAGGAAAATCAGATAAGGTATTCCTTTTAAATAATATGCCAAAATAAGTAAATATAAAAGTCATGCTAACTTAACTATAAAAAATGACTGAAAACTGTATTAGGGGTACTGTATTTTTTTGTAACATAGATACTGGTAAGCGCAAAATTTTATAAAATAGAGAGTTTTTGCCGAGCTTACATTGAGTTACCGTAAACGCTCAAGTCACGTGATTTGTGATCTGTGTATTCGCTATATCTGATAATCTTAAAGATTAGCATGAACCTTTACGGTAGTAGACATGAATCCCGAAAAGCAGGAAAGACTTCGTTTTAACATAAATGACGACTTGAATCTCCTGCGAGAGGTTATTGGTTCTAATCCTTATGATGACTCTTGTTTGTGGAAGGAGATTCGTTACAAAACAGTAAGCGCAACAGAGAAAACCTTCTCCTTTCGTGCTGTGAAAGACCATGTGGACCACCTTTCGAAGCTATGGAAGAAAGCTGATACTACCAATTTAAGGAAGTAAGTAGAACATTGAACTGTTGGTAATCCATTTATCAGCTGTAGAAATATTAGGTTTATGTATAATGCATATAATGAAAGCTTTCACTTATAATAGTTTTAGTACTAGTTATGTTAGGCGTGTTATAACCTCAACTTTTGCAGCATATTTTATGTAAAAAATATAGTCTTGCTTTGTACACGCATTCCATTTAACGTGTAAATCAAGTTATCAGCTTAACACTGAGATACATGTGTATAAAACAAAGGAAGTTCATATTCCATGTTTTCTTGTTATGTTACGCATATGTTTATTTTCTTTCATTTTTAATGTAGCCATACTTTTTATTCTTCATATGACATTAAACCATTTATTTCCAGATCAGGATGTGAAGAGCTATACGATGAGAAAGAGCAACTTCTGCAGGCAATTTCAGACATGGCTAATGCATTTAAGATTAAAAAGGGGTCCAGTGAGTCTGCTTTCAGAAAGAGAGGATAGAAGCCAGGGAAGAGGCATCGTGCAGCAGGGATGTTATAGCTGACATAGATATTCAGTATATAAACAATGAAGACAATTTGGAAGACATCCCACCAGGCAGCATGGATTTAACCTGCCTGAAGAACTACAACCTCACCCCACTCCCAATGATCAGATGAGTGCCCAAGCTCCCAGTAATCATCAGAATATAACTCAATGAGGAAAAGAAGATGCAGGGAATCTATACTAAAGAATTATAGATTAGAGTTTTTATATGAAAAGCAGGAAGCTTCCTAGAAAATTGACCAATTTGTTATTTACTTTCTGGCAAAATAAGGTTTGTACCATGTGGTTGACAGAAACTAAGAAGGACATTAAAGAACTGGAAATAGCAGACCTGCATGGCCGACAGGCTGTGAGGCGTACCTTGAAAGAAGTTCATGGATTTGAGGAGAAACCTCGGAAAAAAGTTACCCCTTGGACAGATGTAAGAAAGGAGTTACACCAACAGATAATGCAACGGTATTGGGCGAAAATCAAGACCCATCAAGCCTGGTCCTAAGTCGACCAATCGAAACATGAAGACAAAAAGCAGGAAGCTGAGAGCAGTCTAAAAAAGAAGGAAATAGAATTAGAGGAAACTGGAAGGAAGAGAAAAGCAGGCAAAATTAGATGCTGAGCTGCCAGAGCGACAACAGAGACTGGCCATGGATATAGAGGAAAGAAAGCAGAGATTGCAGCAAGCAGATCAACAACAAACTTATGTTTCAATTAATAACATCAAAATAACAAATTTCCATTATATATAGAAGTTTTTGTTTATTAGTGCACAATAATACGTTGACCAATTTACTTGAAGTAATTTTTTCATCTTCTTTACAGTGTAATAAGTGTGTGATGAGGATTGCATACAACCTTCTTGTGCTGATTTAATTTAAATGAGAACATAATAGAATGTGACCTAAGCATTCAAGTGTAACTCTTACAATACTGCATACGCTACCAAAGCCAATTTACTTGAAGGCATTTTAAAAAGAGCTATTTATGTATAAAGTACGCAAAATAAGGCATAAGCAGAGAAATCTAGTATTGCGGCCGAGGCTGAAACTGGGTGAGTCTGCTAAAGATTTGCGTACGTGGTGCATACAATATTTTTTAGTAAAAGTTCTACAATTTTACTACTAATGAGCTCAGTTTTTCACTCATTTTCAATGATTCTGCGTAAAGAAAGAAAAAATAATGGCGATTGGATCAGTAGTGCATGTTTCTAAACTTCGCTTGCTGTGGATTGTTTCTTTTCCTTACAAAAACGTTTAAAGACGTCGTTAAGATAGTAGGCCTAATGTTTATTAATTAAGCTAAATACATTTACATCAATTGAAATTACGTGTCATTTTTATCATATTTTCTGCAACGAAACTTGTTATGCCTTGTTAAAAGAAGCAATCCTACAAGAGAGTAATTTGAAGTCATATATCTCACAACGTAGCACTCGTTGTCTAGGGGATTAAGCGACGTTCCAGCAATGCCAAGTTTGTGCGGTCGAGTCCAGCCTCACTCATAAGAATTGTAAAAAGTTATTATCGAATTTATTTCTAAAATTCAAGATTTCTAAATGACAAGGGTTACTATGCTTGTTAATAGACGATGAACAGTAAAACCCTAAACATATAAAATTGAATTTACACTGGGAGAAACTATAGGGACATCTGGGAGACACTATAGAGACATCTAGGAGCCACAGTACGAACTATGTCCATACCAGCCTAGTACGGTAAAACCTCTTGACTGTACTAGGCTGGAAAAGTGCTACCATATTTTATGGACTATAAGACAAGTATTTTTCTTAAAAAAATTGCCTCCAAAGTTCTGGTGCTTCTTATACTCGAAATTAATGTAAAAATGTCCAGTGTTTGATTTAAAATTCCCGCCAGTCTTAAAATTGACCATATAGATATAGATTTATTTTTGCCAGGACATTAAAAAAATGTATAGCAACGTCAAACAATAAAAGCTTACAACCAATGTATAGAATAAAATTCCTGAATGCTGTACAATGGATTTCTTTTCAGCTGGAATTTTAAAGTTCTCTTAAACACACAGTAAGCCATTTGTCTTACATTTATAGGTAGGCTGTTATATAAATTAAGAGAAATATTTTCGAAACTATTGAATGTTCTGGAATATTTACATTTTTCGATATATATTACCTCTATTGCGTGTGTCATAGGTATGGATTTCAGCGCATTTAGTAAATGCTTCCAAATGTTTACATACATTGATGAAGAGTTTATCGGAGGATGTATGGTTCACCCAAAGCATAACACCGTAATTTAGGTGAGAGTTAACATGGGCATAATAGACGTTTAAGAGAGATTCTTTACATAAACTATCTTTTAGAGTTCTTAACATAAAAATGCCTTGACTTATTTTAGATGCAATGCTAGCAGTGTGAGTGTGCCACCCGAGATCAGAATCAAGGTGAATGCCAAGAAACTTAACCGGAGGAATCTGAGAATTTATAGCATAATTGTAACTAAATGTTATGTCAATTGTTTTGTCGACATTAAGGCTTAATATGTTAGCTTTGGACCATTCTTGAACTTTACCAGATAAGGTTTCAATTTTATCGATAACACAATCATTAACATCATGTGAAACATTTAATGCCAGATCATCAGCAAATAAATAAACATTTAGGCATTCCTCCTTAATATGATCAGGGATATCATTAATACAAATTAAAAACAGTACAGGCCCCAAAATCGAGCCTTGGGGGACACCATATTTTATCTTTGTGAATTGAGAGATCTAGTTATGATAATACACAGTTTGAAATCTATTACTTAGATATGAAAACATAAAATCAGCACTTAGATCATTAAAACCATAAAATCTGAGCTTGTTTACAACAATATCGTGTGAGACTGTGTCGAAGGCCTTAGAAAGGTCAAAGAATCGACTACATACAAAATCGCCCTTATCAAGAGCATCTAAACTTTTTTTGATTAGAGCTAAGACCGCGTCAATAGTGTTCCGACCTGCTCTAAAACGTATTGACTCGGAACAAAAAGCGAATTGGTTTCAAAATATTTAGTTATCTGTTGGTTAAGTAACATCTCGAAGACCTTCGACACAATGGGCACAATACTAATAGGCCTATAGTTATTGTAATCAGTTACGGGGCCCTTCTTGTGGATGGGTATAACTTTAACTAGTTTAAAGGCGTCAGGGAATGTGCAAAGGTCAATACTATGGTTAAAAATATGAGCCAAAGGTTCACATATAAACATAGCAGAACATTTCAGAATTTTTAAATTAAAACCATATACATCAAGACAAGAACTAGAATTTAGTTTTAAAATAGTAGAATATACATCCTGAACTGTTAAATGATTGAACGAAAAGGTACCTTCAAACTTAGGTAGCTTATTTAGAAGGTCAATAGGATCAATGTTATTATTTATTCCATTCACAGTGTTTTCAACTTTGTTAATAAAAAATGAGTTGAATTCTTCCGCGACCAACTTAATGTCGGGTTTATTTTGGTTGGAATCATTGTTTAGTAGAGAAGCTATAACTGGCCACGTGGATTTCGACTTATTAGGAGAATTATTGACTATGTTCGAAAAATATTTAATTTTTGTCTCTTGAAGAGTCCTTTTGTAAATGTTCCTTAATTCAAGATATTTATCTTTAAGTTCAAGCAGACCATGATAAGAATATAATCTATAGTAAGATAAGCACCTTTCCTTAAGTGTGTGGAGCTCGTCAGAATACCACATATTATCAGATTTGTTAGTCTTTGGATCAGTGCTAGTTAAGGCAATAGGAAATGCTTTGTCAGCTATGTCTGATAAAACTTTAATAAAGTAGTTAGCCTTCTCATTTAAATTTGTTAAGCTGTATAGCATAATCCAACTTATTTGGCTTAACAAAAAATTAAAATAGTGCAGACTAAGACCACTAATTTGTCTTTTGTAGTTAGAATTGTTTAGATTGGAAGATTTTGCTCTCTTGCATGTTTCTATATTTACTTTCATGATTATTGCATCGTGATCAGAAAATACAGGTGGGACCACTTCAGCAGAACAGATACTCCTGTCTATATTGGTGACAATATTGTCTAACCCAGTTTCGGCAGTACCGTTGCGACCAGGACGAGTTGGTTTAGAGATCAGGGGACAGACCCCAAAGCTATCAAATAGGTTCAAGAGTTCATCAAGTTTACTGTTATTTTCACAAAAGTTCTAATTAAAATCTGCTGATAAAACAATGCGTTTCTTTATATTGGACTTATATATTAAGTTAAAACGATCAGCAAGATTAGATACGAATAGTTCAAAAGAGCTTTTACTGGGATCTGGTAACCTGTAAATAGTTGCACATACAATATTATAGTTCTTTAAGAAAACAGAGCAGACTTCAAAATTATACTGCGCAGCTAATGAAGAGACATCATAATTAGAAACATCTAATCCATCCTTAATAAATATTGCACAGCCTCCATGATGCCCACTGGGTCTGCAGTAATAACTGGACAGGAAATAACCCTGAACCTTTATCACAGGTAACTCGTTATCGCTTAACCAATGCTCGAGTACACACAATATATGAACTTCCAATTCTTTGGCTAAGACTGAGATATAGTCTGATTTGTTAAGTAGGCTCTGGGTGTTCCAATGTAGAATATTAAGGCCAGAGTGCCTGCTAACATTAATTTCTTTCTCGGAATTAATTAAACTAGAATTGTACACATTATCTTCATCATCTAGAATATTCAGGTTTGCAGTTTTTGGCTGCGAATGTGAAAAAAAAGTCTTATACAGACATTTTTCGGCCATTTGTCGGCAATTTGTCGAATTTGTACGTATTCGATGCCGCGGAAAACCTATCTCTATCTGACAACATTGGATTCAACTGGCAGCAGCAGTGCACCGATGCAACGAACATGAGTTGCGGGGATTCACAAGCTTCGTAAGCGGCCTGTCACACTGCGCTTCGATCGATCAAGACCAACCGACTGTCATCGAGCGCTCTCGAATAAATTTCTGTTCCTTGTCACACTGCATCGAGCGTCATCGATTAACGGAAATATTATAGGTTATGTACCTATATGACTTTACTAGGTCTACTCATCACTGTATATTAGAGGTAAAGTGTATTAACTGCGTCTGCCTATTTCCTGCACAATATCATACTTCATATGTTGGGAAGTAGGGTTTAATACTAGGCCTACTATCTCAGGCTACATCTGTTTACTTTAAGCTTCATCAGTCGGCCGAGCGAAAAGGTTTATTGTTTGTTGTAGTTCGATCGCCCACCGCTAGGTGCTACAACTCGATGTATATTTTTGTATTTGTACAATTAAATTACATAAGAAGATATCGTTTTAAGTGCCTTAAATGATTCGTGAAATTCTATTTCATTCAAATATGAGTCTAAAAAGACATTATTATGTAAGTTAAAACTTCTAGCATCAATTCTGAAATTCAAGTGGGTACGAAGCTTCCGAGTGCTGCCACCATTTGCCATCGACCGTCGATTGAAAAACGGACATTTTTGATTTCACAGACCAGTTGATCCCTCTCGCTCGTTGTTGATCGCTGGCGATCGATGCTATGTGACTGGTACCACTGCTGTCGATAGGTTCGTTATGTCAGTCGATCGGTCGCTGTTGCTCGATCGATCCAGTGTGACAGCCCCTTAACACTGTCTCCCTCCCACCCTGCCATCACAAACCCAGAACATTGTCTAGCCTATGATGCGTCATTGCAGTCTACGGTGCCAGTGAATTTGAATTGAAAGTGATTTGCGTTATCGGTAACTGTACAATATTTTTGTTAGTAGCCAGTTTCGCAATGGGAGAAAATGTAATAATAAAAATGGGAAAAATGTAATTTTAAAAAATTCTTAAAAGTTAAGGTGCGTTTTATAGTCCGTAAAATATGGTACTTTACGACGTGTTAGCAGTTCGAGAAACAGCCACTTTGAGGAGCATGTATTAAAAAAAATATTTACAGTGTGATAAGTGTGTTAAATCCATGATTTCGACTAGTGGTTACATAGGTCTACTCAGTGGCGAATCATGGGTGTAGGAACAGGGCGTTGCACTATTCCACAGGAATTAAATATATACAAATACATGATAAGATTACTTAAATCCTGATAATACATAAATTCTCACTTCGCTCGTTCGGGGCTCTGGTTTCGAAAAAAAAAACGTTTTTTTATTAACTGGCACTGCATCGAAGATAGATTCTTTGTATTTAGACTGCCGTAGCCCACAATTACTGTTTAGCTATCCTAAACCTTTAAAAACAAGTGTGGAACGACTAACATTTTCTGGGGTAAAAATTTAAAATTTAGGACTTTTTGAATTTTATCGTCGGTTTCACGCTAAAAACTGTAAGTCTGGTTTCTAGCTTATCTGGAAGTCGGTCAACAATAACGCCAGTAAACATTTTCAAAGTTTCTTGGGGAGTAAAAGAATTAAATACTGAATTTTTTGTAATTTTAGCTCATGGGGAAGTGGGTAAACAGTGGATGGGTGATTTAGACTGAGCTAAATGTGAATGACGTTAAGCTAATCACTCAGTTTTCCATACTTGTAGAGTAGCTAGAATGACCAAATTTGGCATACTTATGAAAGCTGGATGTGCCAATATTTTTGCCACTTTTATGATTCTAGCTGTTCAATAAGTTGTAAAAAATTACATAATGTGTAGAAAATGTACACAATTTAGTTAAAATAAAAATATCAAACTGTTTCTAAGGCATAACCGACGGAGATACAACATAAAGTCAGAAGAGCATACTTGTAGATCTCTCAAAATCCGTTGCTGGAAGTGCAATCGGTTTTATGATACGACTTACCGTTTATCTGCTATAAGCTTCCAAAAAAGGCCTTCAGCGATTTTAAAGTTTTCATCCGACATTTTGAAAGTTTTTAGGCACATAAAATGAACAATTTGAACTCTTTGGAATTATGTCATCTTTTAAAGGCTAAAATCTATAAGTTTACAAAATTTCAAATCTCTAGCTCATCTGGAAATGGGTAAACATTAATGCCAGCGAGTCAGTCAGCCATGTGGCTTAAAGTTATAGGGATACGATAATGCCTAATAGGACCGTGTGCGTGGTCTCAAGGTTATCGTCGCTGGCCATGGATCCAACGGTTGTATTCGATCCCCGGTACCTACTCGAATTCTTCTGAGGTAGGGGATCAGGAACGGGGTGTACTCAGCCTCATAAAAATTGCGGAACTACTTGATTGAGAAGTAGAGGCTCTGGTCACGGAAAGTCATAAATAACGGCCGTGGGTGACGGCATGCTGACTATATGCCCCAATCCCTGTTATCTACCTATGGTAGCTGACGCAGATCCCTCCAGGAATGCAGAGCCACGGAGTTTAGTTTAGTGTCTAATAGAATGGTGAAATTTGCAACATAGATCTCCTCACAAAGAGATTGATTACATTGGCAATTGGCATTTCTGTATGGGACTTCATAGCTTGCGCTGCTTGCAGAAATCAGCCGGCTCGATCTAGCTCACTTGCTTCAAGACGCTCTAGCGGCGAATTCAAGAATCACGCCTTGTTGCAAGCTATCTTGTGACGACTAGAACTCCGAAAGCACGGGAGTTCCACCACCAAGTCAAGCATCTCTCACAAGCTTCTCGCCCGCAGAATGAGGCCGGAAGTCGTTGCAAATGCAAAGCGACGACCAGCCGGCATTTACATGTTTAAATTATTTAAAATTGTAAATTATAATGTGAAACATTTTTTCTGTCAATAAGGTCAATATTATTATTATTATTCTGTTTATTTATTATTATTCTGTTTATTTATTCTGGCAGAGCTAAGGCCATTTGGCCTTCTCTTCCGATCTACCAGTAAAAAAACTACATTACAATTACATAACACAAATACATAATATTACAGATAATTAATTAATACTTAATACTTAAATACCAAGAACTAAACATTGTTACAATTTATAAACTAGAGTGCTATAAAACATTAAATTACAAAACAAAATTACAAAATTAAATTACAAAATATAAAAATACTAAAGAAAATAATTAGGATTATAGCCTAAGATATTTAAAATTATACTAACGAATACTAAAGAGAAAAACGTATAGTTACAAGAAGTTAGGCTACGGGTTACAAATATCAAAAAGAGCTCCAATTAAGATTTCTAGTTACTACGATGAAGAAAAAAACTAAATTACATGGTTTAGAATTAATATGTTTACTTCTCTCTGAAATTTACCAAGAGTTCGACAGCCTCTGACCGTGCGGGGGATGGAATTCCATTGGCGAGCTACTGATACAGAGAATGAGGATGAATAGGATGAAGAGCGATGGAGAGGAATAGAGAGTACATGACTATGTTCTGATCGTGTATTTAGGGTGTGATGAGAAGACAGGTTAAGGAAGCGGCTAGATAAATATGATGGTGATGAAGTATGAAGAATTTTGAAGAGGAGATAAAGACAGTGAAACCTTCTTCGGTCATTCAGACGGAGCCATGACAACATATCGAAGGAAGGCGATACATGATCGAACAGACCTACATTACAAATGAATCGTACGCACATATTATGAACACGTTGCAACCTTTGGGATAAGTTAGAGCTCAAGTCCGTAAACAGGACATCACAGTAATTGAAGTGGGGCATGACCAGGGTTTGTATTAGTCTTTTTTACAGCAGTAGGTAAGGGAATATTTAATCTTTTAAACATATGAATTAACGAGTTTACTTTTTTACATGTTTCGTTAATGTGATTTTCCCAAGTTAAATTTTTGTCTATCAGAACACCGAGATTTTTTACCGAATCGCCAAATGGAATTACTGAATTATTGATTTTAATGGGCATAAGGTTGATTTCATTCAGCTTATTTCTCAGTCGCTGATGTCCCACAACTATTGCCTGTGATTTTGCTGGATTCAGATTGAGTCCCAAACTGTGCGTCCATTCATCTATTGAGTTAAGGTCATCGTTTATGCTAGATATTGTATCGTTGATGTTGTTAGTATTTGAATGTATGTACAGTTGTAAGTCATCCGCATAGAGATGGTATTTGCTGTGTTGTATACAGTTTTTAATGTCGTTTATGTATAGAGAAAATAGTAAGGGTCCAAGTATGCTTCCCTGTGGGACTCCTGCCTTTACGAAGCGCCATGTAGAAGAGCGATTATTGGAAATCACACATTGTCGGCGTTCGTGCAGGTATGAGCTAAACCACAGAACAGCAGTATCTGACAGGTTTAACATCTTGAGTTTAGCAATAAGAATGTCTGTGTCTACTGAGTCGAAAGCTTTAGTCATATTAAGTAAGACAAGTATTGTCATTTTCCGTTCGTCACAGGCTTGGCGTATGTCTTCACAAATGTTCAGTAACGCTGTGGTCGTGCTATGTCCTGCCCTAAAACCAGACTGATAGTGATTTAGTAGGTCATTTTTATTGAGGTAGTCAGTCAGTTGGTTGTGTACAATTCGTTCTAGTGCCTTGGAGAGGGTAGGAAGAATGCTAATAGGCCTATAGTCTTTAGGAGTTTCAGGGGATTTTGTTTTAGGAAGGGGTTTTACGTAAGCTTGCTTCCACTGTTTAGGGTAGGATGAAGTCATAAGGGAGGCGTTGAAAATATGAGTAACTGTAGGTAGTATAAATTGTATTATTTTATTTATTAAAATTATGTTTATTCGGTCCGGGCCCTCTGCTTTTGTCTTTATACGCTTCAATGCTTTAATTACGTCATTTTCACTAACGTATGTGAAGTGAAAACTGTCTCTGTTAGTTGTTGTATTGTGTAGCAGTTGTTGAATTGTTTGCTCTTTGTCAACATCGTCTATTTCTGAGGGAGTGTTTGTGAAGTGGTCATTAAGGAGTTCCAGTGATAGGGTGCGGTCGTCTACCTGTGTCGTGGATTTACACAGTCCCATAGCTTTAAAGTTTCGCCACATCGCTGCGGGGTTTGCACCAGGTTCAATGAGACTGTATGCATGTCTGAGTTTAGCGTTTCTGATAGCTTGGTTTGTCCTGTTACGGTGATGTTTATAATTATTTAAATTATCGTCATTTTTATCTCGTCTGTAGGTCCTGTAAGCATGGTCTCTGTGCGCCATCATATTGCGTATGTCATCAGTTAGCCAAGGAGCGGGCGGTCTGTATACTCGTTTTGTGCGTATTGGGGCATGTTTGTCGTACAGTTGTATAATATAATCATTAAGCTGGTCAACGTTTTCGTGTACTGTTCCTAAAGTCCAGATCTGTTCCCAGGGAGTAATCATAGCGTCTTCTGTCAGGGAAACATCATTTATGCGTTTTAGGTCTCTGTATGTTATAGTCCTATGGTTCCTTTTAGGACACTGTAGGCCATATACTATATATATAAGATCGTGAGCAGATATACCTGGCACTGGCAGTTGTCCGTGGTGTAAAACTCTGTCTGGGTTATTCGTAACAATTAAGTCCAGTAAAGTCTCTGAGTAGGCAGTACGATGGGTGGGTTCAAGGGGTAAAATGATCATATTGCAGGTCTGGAACATTGTTTCAAGTCGGATAGTGCTGATTGAGTCTCGAGCAAGTAAATTAGTATTAAAGTCGCCCATGGCTATAACGTGTTCATAGTTTGGCAATATGTTGAGTAACTGATTTTCTAGTTCATCTAAAAAGTTGATTCTAGGGGGCTTATATACTACGCAAATTAAACATTTATTGTGATTTAGACGAATTTCAACAAACATAATTTCTGGTCGTGCATTATACTCACTAACAGAGCAATATATTATTTTAGGATGCAAGTCTGCACGAACATATACAGCTACGCCTCCTCCCTGTTTATTTATGCGATCATTCCGACATAAAACGTACCCGTCTAAATCCACCAAACTTGATGGTAGTGTGTCTTTAAGCCAAGTCTCACTCACCAAGAACCTACACAAAGACGATTTCGAACCAGTTTATTAGAATAAAGTAATACAAAATCTAAATATTCTTTACATTAAAAACTGGTCGTTGTGCAACACGGCAACATGATCAGAGGCCGCCACTGGGTCTACTATCTTCTGGTGTTTAATTAACTTAAACAAGAACACGGTACAGCATAAGCAAAACCTGTAAACGTAACTCTTACAATAATGTATAGCTAGGACTATTTACCTGTAGGATTTTTTCAATTTATAATGCCAGGTTTTGCTGATCAACTTACTTCTTGAATAATATTTACTGATAACATACATATTCCTGAGCCTAGGCTACTTGTGGCATATAGCACTATATTCTGATACGAGTTTTACCCTAAGAATAAAATTACAGCAGATTTTCAATTATGTGTATTTATGGGTTAAATTATTTCTATTATAACATTAACTGTTGATAATTTAATACATACTCAGAAATATTAAAATGAATTTATGTTGCAGTGTTGATATACAGTACTTTAATATTTTAACATTACATTTTATGATTGTGTGGCTGGTTATGAAGTACTATGGAATTCATATCAGTAATCTTATAACAGAAATAAAGGGTAATTAAATTTAATCATAAGTCTAGCACATTAAGGGAACAATTTGATAAATAAATCATAAAAACCAGAAACGAAATAGTTTGAAATAAGTAGCCCACATATTACATATTACCTAAGTATTCTTCCAATGCAGGAGGATAAGTATTGAAATAATGTGATGTTTGTACTGATATCCTGCAGCATTAATTTATTATTTTTCTTGAAATGGAATCTGTCAATTATATTCATTGTTGCGTTGGCGATAGCTGATAAATAGGAAAGGATAAACCATAGAGCTTCCAAATCAGACAGTCTATTCAGATAAGCTAGTCACTGAACATAATATATACATCACTTTCCACACGTAAAATTCACAAAACTACAAGCTGTAAGACATAACCTCAACTTACTACATAGCCTAACTTAATTTTAATATGCAATAAATAAAAACCTTTTATTTTATTTTATTTCTTTTACACTAAGGCATAGCCTACCTGAAGCAGAATAACGTTGTTCAGTTGTGATTCTTGGTGTTATATGCAAAGCATCTGCTAGCCTTTGTAGGTCTATTTTCTCAAAACGGAAATACAGTCGGCATTCCTCATTAGTAGAGCAAGGCATTTGATGATTTTGCATCTTTTTTATATGAATTTTAAAAGATAACTCGAATATATACAAATGTATAATATAATGAAATAGTTGATTAAATAAGGGGAATGTATTTTTTGTTTCATTTTGCATTTTTTGTCATTTCCAAAAGATAGGTCAGACAACAGACAATTGTTTTTATTTGAGAATCTCCGTCAAATTTAATGAAAAGTCTGTAATATTTCCATTCTCGGGCTGTATGGCTGTGGTCTGTCCGTTGATATTGCTGACGTTTCACCACAAACTACGTCTGGCATCTTCAGAGCTGGTTCCTTACAGCTAGGTGGTCGGCTGCAAACTGCTGGCAAGCTCTTAAACCACTGGTATTTATACCTCCTCCTCACGCTCTGGCGTTCGGCTGTCGTGAGCCGATAGATCCGGGTTTTGTGGGCCTGCATTTAGTTTCAGAAATGACAGAAATCCATGTTCTGTGTACTCTGCATTCCTTCTTTTCTGTTAAAGATGTTCGTGTGTTTCTGTACCTCAATAGCTTCCCGGTATAAAATGGGGAAGTAGTGTGTGGTAGAACTGAGAAATTCGGTTCTTCTAGAACGGATGTCTTGACCTGATTGTAGTGAGTGCTCTGCGACTGCCGATTTTTCAATGTTACCAAATTTACATTGACCAATATGCTCTTTCAGTCTAGTATTAATGCTTCTCTTTGTGGTGCCGATGTAGACGCTCCCACGGCTGCATGGTAGTCTGTACACGCCGCTTTATCAAGGGGTTCTGTTCGTTTTTACCAGAATTGAGATACTGTTTAATTTTCTTTGTAGCCTTGTAGATGGTCCTATTATTATGTTTGTCCAGAATTCTGCCAATACAATCACATTGGTCTCATGTTGGATAGCCCTGGCTTAGACCATTACACCATGACTGACAGTTGAGATGTGCCTCCTGAACTAATTGCTTCCTTTAACAGCACATAGTAAGTTTTGTTGCAAAAATATCATAAAATGAGATGTAATTTCAATTTAATTTAATAAATTTAGTTTAATTATTCAAAATTATTATGTTCACTGTGTTTTTAAAGTATGTCTAAAAAAAGAAACAAATCCATAGAAAGCCAATTTTACAAACATCGTTAATGGCACAAGACGATATTTGTTTGCTTTCTTTATGCAGGATTAATGAAAATAAGGGAAATACTCAGCTCATTAGTAGTAAACACTAAGAAGATGTCAGTAATTAAAAAATAACGTGTTTACGAAAAATGTCAACTTCATTTCAACCGCATATGTACTAGTAAAAGAATTTTAAATTTCAGATTTAAAAATCTGAAGGAAGAAGTCTGGTAGGTAAAATAAAGATAGCTCTGTTTACTTACATGTTTTTGATAGGCTTGGGAGGAAATTAGGCTACTTGACCATCAGTTGTGAAGTTGAGGTCTTCCTTAATCCACTGCCGGAACAGCCGTATTTTTGAAGATTTCTGTTTAGGCTTATCAAACTATCTTAAGCACAATAAGGGTCAATACACCACGCAACTTTACTTCCGACCTACAAAAATAAATAGACTGAAGTGTCACAAATTTCTTCCTTACACTTCTCTATCGTCGGTCGGAAACTTGTTATTTGAAAGTTGAAACGACATTGGATTAGTTGCAGATTTCAAAGTATTGCAGACAACAGACGGCTCAAGTTCATTTCCTGCGATGGCGAGGTGGCACATTTTCGAGTTACAAAGACAAGCGACAAATCGACATATACATTGTTAATTTCAGTGCTTTTCAGATAATATTACCTACTGAAAATTATCTCCATATGATCGTTTTCAATTTATAGAATTAAAATAATGGGAGTCTACAACTTAGGTTTGTTTCAGCGAACAGACATTGATTATTTGAAGATTTGTTGTATTAACAGTAACCTCAGAACGTTTATTGGAATGATAACTGTTCAAGTTTATTTTCTTAAAACGTACAAATTCACATCTCTATTCCTTCGCATTAATTGGAAAATCCATTTAAAAATCATGTTTTTCTGCAAAAGTCCACTTTAGCCCCTGGTTTTTCAGCAAATGTCCTCTTTAGCTCCTAGTTGTTCAGCAAAAGTCTTCTTTAGTTCATTTTAGGCCCTTCAGTCCGATTTAGCTCTTTTTAGGTTCTATAAGATCTATATATTCGGAATCAAGAGGCATGAAATGGAAAAATACGTTAAAATGTTCTGATTAGGAGCAATTTTATCTATATGTTTCAATTTAATCTGTATGTACCAAAATTAATCTTTTGAAAATTACTATTTTAAATGCCGAACGTTAGTGAGGCCTACTGCTGAGTCCAAAAGGATTTCTGCTCCCACTTTTAAAAAATAGCAATTTTTCTTCAAGAATAATCCGTTTCTAATCAACTGATTAATTCCGTGTCACCGATATACGACAGGACAATGCAGGTAAAATAAACACATAGGCCTAAAACATAACTTACGCTGCCAATTCTATTTTAGAGTAAATTTACAAGATAAAAAAATGAAATCTGGTCTGCCGGGCCCTCCTTCTCGTCGGGCCTGGTCATAGTAGTGAAAATTTTCTTACTTCTTTAGTAACAAAATAAGCGTTTTATATTGTAAATTCATATATAAGTTACTGTCATCCAATAAATCGCTTTTACCAATTCATTACTTTAAAAATCTAAATATAAGTAACAGTGGTAAATCTATTGGTATTTTGTGTGTCATTTTCTCACTATTTTACGTCATAAATACATATTTTATTTTGCATTTTTTCACTATTCGATGGTCATTAATTCCTTGTCCTACTCATTAATTAACTGGTTAAAGTAGTGTGGATTTCTCAGTGACGTCACAGGAGGATTGGGAGGATTGCTGACGTCACTTCCAGTTACGTCACGGAGGGGAGGGAGGATTGCTTACGTCACTTCCGGTCAGCTGATCCTGACGTCACGGAAGGGACGGAGGATTGCTTACGTCACAAGTGGGCTTGGCTATGACACCACGTGATTCAAAATGGCGACAGTTCCGGTTCCTATTGCAAATGGCGGCACTTCCCGTTCCTATTTCAAATGGCGGACCAAGCGCGAAATTCAAAATTATAATGGCGGTAAATTTGAAAACTGTATTTTCGAAATTCAAAATGGCTACGTTTCCGGTTCCTATAGCAAATGGCGGACCAAGCACGAAATTCAAAAGTATAATGGTGGAATATATGAAAACTATATATTGGAAATTCAAAATGTCGTCGTTTCCGGTTCCTAAGGACCAAGCGCGAAGTTCAAAATCAAAATGGCGGTCAATTTGAAAACTGTATATTGGAAATTCAAAATGAATGTGTTTCCGCTTCCTAAGGACGAAGCTCTAAATTCAAAATCATAATGGAGGTAAAATTAAAAGTTGTATATTGGTAGAAGGCAGGAAATTTTGAAAATTAAAAAATGGCAGATTAAGCGCAATATTAAAAAACTGTATGAAAATGGTTGTGTTTCCGGTTCCTATGGATCAAGCGCAAAATTAAAAATCATAATGATGAGAAATTTGAAATTATATATTGGTAGAAGGCAGGGAATTTTGAAAATTAAAAAACGGCGGACCAAGCGTATGATTCAATAATGATAGTTTAAAAGTGGTAAAGTTCAAGTTGTTGTCTAGCACAAGATTTTATAATGCTATATTACGATTTTACATTGTACAAGTGTTATGAGTCAGGAATATGCAACATTACTGTAACAGGAAGCGTTCAAGGTCACACGTCAGCAAATTTTTGCATTCCTGAGTATCGAGTTACATCCGGTGTATGTTATAACCATCACTTTGTTTTGCATGACAATACGTGATCACATGATAGCGCTCAATTTAAAAATTACAAATGTTAGAGTCTTTGACAACTTTAAAAATGATTTGAAAATTCAAGATGGTGGAATGCGTACGATATGAAATGGCGTATGGCGGTAAATTTAAAATTTGTATATTGGTAGATGATGACATTGCGTACATCATAAGTCAATATGGCGGATTGTTATGACCTACCTCAACGGTGGGATGGATTACATGCTTACGTCATAAGTCAATATGGCGAATTTCAAAATGTATATACATTAAAAGTAAATATTGGTAGAAGGCGGAGAATTTGAAAATACATAATGGTGGACAGTTTGGAAATTGGATATTGGTAGATGGTGTGCGATATGAAAATTCAGGATGGTAGAATGCGTACGATATGAAAGGCGTAAGATGATAAATTTAAAATTTGTATACTGGTAGAAGGCGGGAGATTTAAAAACTGATAATTCAATATGACACTCTTTACGTCATAATTCAATATGGTGGACTGCTATAACCTACCTCAACGGTGGGATGGGCAACATGTTTACATCATAGGTCAATATGGCGGATTTCAAATACGTGGTCACATGACTCAATATGGCAGACCAAGCGCACGATTTTTAATTACAAATTGTAGAAGGTGTGGGAAAGTCAAAAATTATATTTCGAGTTTTGTTAGTGAGGACGTCTTTTTTTTGTATGTAAGCATATTACATCTGTAACAGGATATGTTCAAGGTCATACGTCTCATACCACACTGGGTGATATTACGCAGCGTCATCAGTTTTCTATCTTACATCAATGCATTCTATGATCACATGATTATCGTCCATCTCTCTCTTTCTTTCTTTGGCTTCTGATACGAGATTTGAAATTATGAACAAAAGACTTCTGGCGGGAGATTTGAAATTGCTAACATGGTAATATTCTTACGATAGAGTTCTTTACATTTTAAAATTTATTCAGCGAGAGGTTTGAGAACAGATATACATCTCATATGACACAATGACAACAGTTTTTCAGACGTATATTCAAACAAAAGGTTAATTTCTTTATTTATATACAAGAAATGAAATACCTGCGGCTATTGCTCAATCAGAAAATTATATATGACGTCATCACTACAGACTTGTTCATACTTGTTTCAAAGTCACATGTCTCACATTACAACTGTCATGAATACCTTATTTATGACGTCACAGCCTACGTAATGTTCACATGTTTCAAGATGGCGGACCACGCGCACGAAATGAAATTATGAAATGGTGGAAGGCGGGAGATTTGAAATTGTATATTTCGAACTAATGCGTAATTAGTATTATAGATGTCAGAAAAAACAAAAGACTTCTGGCGGGAGATTTGAAATTGTATATTTCGAACTAATGCGTAATTCCTATTATAGATCTTAGAAAACTCAAAATGGAGTATAGTGCAAGATTTAAATCACTGAACAAATGACATTGTGATGGATTTGATGTAGCCAATATGGTAATATTTACCGTACGAGAGGGTTCTATACATTTAAAAATTTATTCTGTGAGAGGTTTGAGGCCAGATGTACTTCTTATATTACCGATCACGTCTGTACACGTTCTAGCCGGAAGTTAAGTAGGTCACACGTGACAAATTACAGAATAAGCAAGTGCATGTCTCATGAGCGAGGCAAACTCATAGCGTTACTATACATCTTCATCATCTTCTTTTAAGCTTCCACTCAACTCAATGGTGGAGTAATTTTATCCCGTGGTGAGGTTAACTTCATAACGTCACTATTTTAGCGATGAAGTCACGGCATGATGCAAGGTCACATGATACAATATGAAGAACCAAGCGCGTGATTCAAATTTATAAACTCAAAATCAAGATGGTATCATTGCGCACGATTTCAAAAATGATATATTATAATTTCAAGATGGTCAGTGTTAGGGCTTGTTTCGTGAATATGTCATCATCAGATCCAACTCCGTTTTAACTTTTGTTTCCATCCGTATATATTTTTATTGTTTAATCCACATGTTATTTTACTTCACTAATTACTCTTAAGTCCGCTGGATGAAACCAGGTCTGTAATGTAATCGTTAGATCAAGTGGTTGGTTTAACATTTCCCTTGTTATACTGCTTTGTATAATGTGGCTCTTCCTATATCTTAGTTTTGGAAATTCGTATGTTCATAAGTATTTACACCCTCTTATACTTTGGAATAACCCTACTTAAATATTTCCGTTACATAGCCCTCTATTAACTGAATTTAGAGTTATTTATGTAAAAAAGAGTGATGAATGTTGGGTAGTATGCTTCGTGTTATATCCTCTAGTGTAATGATAACAACCGGAGGATCTGGTACACGTTTCTCAATTTCCATCAATTCCTAGTTTAAAATGAAGTATCATTTATAAGTGCGAAATGTACCTAATCGTATGTAGATCTACTCTCCTAGAAATGAAGTGTTTGTGTTATGTGTGTGTGTGTGTATGATTTTTCACCATTCTATGTATACAAGTCGATATTTATAGTTATATTACGAACAGACTTCGTTATTTTCGCTAATTTATGTAGAAACTTTGATATGTATAGTGAATTTATGTAAAAACGTAGAGCGAGTACTTAAAATATAGTGGAAACATAAAATAGTCGATAATTTTATAAGAAAAAAGTAATTTCAAAATGACATCCAGTATGTTGTACAATGCATAAAAGATGTATACATTGTGGGAAAAAGGTAAGCGTCTGATGGACTCCGACGAATATTCTTATAGACATTTATATAAAAAAGCTGATGAATTATGTACAGTATGCTTCGAGTACTATTCTCCAGAATATTGACAACAACCTGAAGATCTGGTACAAATTTATCAATTTCCAACAATTCCTCGTATAAAAGAAAGTATCATTTATGAGTGCAAAATGTACCTAATCGTATGTAGGTCTACTCTCCTAAAAATGTGGTGTGTGTGTGGTATTTTTCTCTGCTCTATGTAGAAAATTCTATATTTATAGTTAGTTTATGTATAAACTTCGATATTTATAGTGATTTTATATAGAAAATCTTGTTTTATAATGTGACTAAACGTTCAGAAATATGAGGTTTCGAAATGAATTCTTATACGCCTTTTCAAGAAGTTATCATTTTGTACAGCTAGAGTAGGGAATTATATAGATAGGGCAAAATTTGAAATCCTTAGTTGTAACTTTTTTACAACACTAATCCTTAATGAGTTCTGATAATTGTTATTTATAATAATAAATACTATAATGAAGTGTACACTTAAATTAATACAAGTGGGAATGAACATAGAAAGATGGATGTCCGAAAGAAGAATATAAATTGATGTTAGAGCTATTATCATCGCTTCAGATGTATAGTGGATCTATACCAGTCGTGTACTTATTTTTCTGAAGAAAAACCTCAAACGGTGTGTACTGGCATATGTGAGAACTTTTGAAGATTTAGATGTATAAAGAAATGATAGCTCATAGCTGGAAAGCTGCTGTGCTTACAACTTAGACCATAATATTGCCACCTAATACCGAAATGAAACAGTGGAAAATGAGCACATGATTGGTAGTAGGACATGTCCCTTTATGGTTATAAAGCCCGAATGTATTAATAAAAGTATTAGTAATAATAATGGTAGTTGTTTCATCTCTCAGCTTGGATGCTAGAATTGTGATCGTCGAGTTTCTAGAAAGAAAAAAATTGACCAGTTTGTAGATGACAGGTTGAAACCAAGTCATGGGTAAAGAAGGAAATTTAGAAATCAGAACTAGATTTAAAGAATCCTTTTCCTAAGGTTTCTTAGTAGATGTTATAATGAGACGAAATAAGTAATTGCCTTGGTCAAAGAAGCCTCATAAGTAGAACTGAAGTAGAAATGGAATATATAGAACGAACATAACCGAAAAAGTAAAATGAAATATGGTGAAGAATAACGTATGCAATAACTTTAAATTTAAAACAATATTACTAATAACTATTATTACAACTAATATAGACACATAGGTGCTCTGTAAATTACGATAAAGATCTCGTAAAAGTTTATATTTGTGTCAAGTGGATTTAAAATATGGGACTGAGACTGGAATGCTGAACAGGTCGAGTTCAAAGGCAATGTGTGGACTGGTGTAGTATCCTGTTATAGAACTTGTAAAAACAATAAGCATATTATTTTTGTCACCTAGCTAGTGATGTATTAAAGAAAAAATGTATGTAAACTTGGTAATAAACCTATAGTGTGATGTTAATTAGCTAGATGGTATGATAACATGAATAAATTGGTGGAAAATAGTGGAAAGCTAAGAAACTAATTCATGCATGATTGTGCAATTTAGATAAAAATCTATGACTTTGGTACACTAAAGAGAAGGTACCAGAATACAAAGGATAATGATTTAGTGTGAGAAATGTGTAAAGAACAATACTTTGAAGCAAAAAAGAATTACGAAGACAGAAATTTAACTCATGGAGATAATATTGTAACATAACCGCATCAAGCTATCCCTGGACTGAAATATACAAACCAACATCTGACATTATATGAAAAAGCATATTATTAACGATCATATCGTTCGAACGAGTACAACTAGTATAGAAGATACTATGAGGCACCTTTTGAACTACTTCACACCGGCAGATAATAAAGAAAAAGATAGTCAGTATCATAGAAGATTAAGAGAAGAAACAAAGACACCAATAAACACCGGTGATAATTTATTTACATATTCAGGAATTATGAATGTTTTAGAACAGAGTGAACTCATAAAAGATCTTGGAGAAGACGACATAACGAGCAAGATACTACTATACACTTTTGAAATCTGACTAAAGTCTGTAACAACGATGGACAACGGATGCTTAACAAATGGAAAATTACCTAAAGCTATGGGAAAAAGCGAAAATAATCCCAATGTTGAAACCAGGAAAAGAAAACAACAGCGAAGTCTCAAAATTCGATCAATAAGCTTGCTACATATCGGAGGAAAAGTTATCGAAAAACTATTAGTTAACAGGATATCACACCGCGTATTTTCAAATGGACTTATGAATGACAATCAATATGGGTATAAAGCTCCAGTTTGAAAAAATGTATCGACAACCGGACAAAATATAAGAGGGTGTAAAGACTTATGAACATACGAATTTCCAAAACTAAGATAAAGGAAAAGCCATATTATACAAAGCAGTACAACAAGGAGAAATGTTAAACCAACCACTTGATCTAACGATTACATTACAGACCTGGTTTCATCCAGCGGACTTAGGAGTAATTAGCAAAGTAAAATAACATGTGGATTAAACAATAAAAATATATACGGATGGAAACAAAAGTTAAAACGGAGTTGGATCTGATGATGACATATTCACGGAACAAGCCCTAACACTGACCATCTCGAAATTATAATATATCATTTTTGAAATCGTGCGCAATGATACCATCTTGATTTTGAGTTTATAAATTTAAATCACTCGCTTGGTTCTTCATATTGTATCATGTGACCTTGCATCATGCCGTGACTTCATCGCTAAAATAGTGACCTTATGAAGTTAACCTCACCACGGGATAAAATTACTCCACCATTGAGTTGAGTGGAAGCTTAAAAAAACAGATGATGAAGATGTATAGTAACGCTATGAGTTAGCCTCGCTCATGAGACATGCACTTGCTTATTCTGTAATTTGACACGTGTGACCTACTTAACTTCCGGCTAGAACGTGTACAGACGTGATCTGTAATATAAGAAGTACATCTGGCCTCAAACCTCTCACAGAATAAATTTTTAAATGTACAGAACCCTCTCGTACGAATATTTCCATATTGGATACTTCAAATCCATCACAGTGTCATTTGTTCAGTGATTTAAATCATGCACTAGACTCCATTTTGAGTTTTCTGAGATCTATAATAGGAACTACGCATTAGTTCGAAATATTCAAATCTCCCGCCAGAAGTCTTTTGTTTTTTCTGACATCTATAATACTAATTACGCATTAGTTCGAAATATACACTTTCAAATCTTCCGCCTTCCACCATTTCATAATTTCATATCGTGCGCGTGGTCCGCCATCTTGAAACATGTGACCATTACGTAGGCTGTGACGTCATAAATAAGGGATTCATGACAATTTTAATGAGACATGTGACCGTGAAACAAGTACGAACAAGTCTGTAGTGATGACGTCATATATAATTTGCTGTTTGAGCAATAGCCGCAGATATTTCATTTCTTGTATATAAATAAAGAAATTAACCTTTTGTTTGAAGATACGTCTGAAAAACTGTTGTCATTGTGTCATATGAGATGTATATCTTTTCTCATACCTCTCGCTGAGTAAATTTTAAAAATGTAAAGAACTCTCTCGTAAGAATATTACCATGTTAGCAATTTCAAATATCCCGCCAGAAGTCTTTTGCTCATAATTTCAAATCTCGTATCAGAAGCCAAAGAAAGAGAGAGAAGGACGATAATCATGTGATGTAAGATAGAAAACTGATGACGTTGCGTAATATCACCTCGTGTGGTATGAGACGTGTGACCTTGAACATATCCTCTTACAGATGTAATAAGCTTACATACAAAAAAAGGCGTCCTCACTAACAAAACTCGAAATATAATTTTTGAATTTCCCACACCTTCTAACATTTGTAATTCATAAATCGTGCGCTTGGTCTGCCATATTGAGTCATGTGACCACGTATTTGAAATCCGCCATATTGACTTATGATGTAAACATGTTGCTTATCCCACCGTTGAGGTAGGTTATAGCAGTCCACCATATTGAATTATGACGTAAACAATGTCATCTTGAATTATCAATTTTTAAATCTCCCGCCTTCTAGCAGTATACAAATTTTAAATTTATCATCTTACGCCATTTCATATCGTACGCATTCCACCATATTGAATTTTAAAATCGCCCGCCCATCATTTTTAAAGTTGTCAAAGACTCTAACATTTGTAATTTTTAAATTGAGCGCTATTATGTGATCACGTATTGTCATGCAAAACAAAGTGATGGTTATAACATATACCGGATGTAACTCGATACTCAGGAATGCAAAAATTTGCTGACGTGCGACCTTGAACGCTTCCTGTTACAGTAATGTTGCATATTCCTGACTCATAACACTTGTAGAATGTGAAATCGTATTATAGCATTATAAAATCTTGTGCTAGACAACAACTTGAACTTTACCATTTTAAACTAACCATTTTTTAATCATACGCTTGGTCCGCCGTATTTAAATTTTCAAATTCCTTGCCTTCTACCAATATATAACTTTAAATTTCTCACCATTATGATTTTTAATTTTGCGTTTGATCCATAGGAACCGGAAACACAACCATTTTTGTACAGTTTTTTCCTCTTGCGCTTAATCCGCCATTTTTTAATTTTCAAAATTTCCTGCCTCCTACCAATATACAACTTTTAATTTTACCTCCATTATGATTTTGAATTTAGAGCTTGGTTCATTTTGAATTTCCAATATACAGTTTTCAAATTGACCGCCATTTTGATTTTGAACTTTGCGCAAGGTCCATAGGAACCGGAAACGACGACATTTTGAATTTCCAATATATAGTTTTCATATTTACCACCATTATACTTTTGAATTTCGCGCTTGGTCCGCCATTTGCTATAGGAACCGGAAGTGCCGCCATTTGCAATAGGAACCGGAACTGTCACCATTTTGAATCACGTGGTGTCATAGCCACGCCCACTTGTGACTTAATCAATCCTCCCTCCCCTCCGTGACGTCAGGATCATCTGACCGGAAGTGACGTAAGCAATCTTCCCTCCCCTCCGTGACGTAACCGGAAGTGACGTCAGCAATCCTTCCTATCCTCCTGTGACGTCACTGAGAAATCCACACTACTGGCTTAAATCCAGCCTTTGATTCCCTATGCCTCGTGGTTGGACATTTCTCCTTCTGTTTGTTTGAAACAGTGTCATATCCTCCATATTGTTAAACCCCCAGCAATATGATGCAGTTTCTCCACTTCCTCTATTGCCATTATCTCAATCCATTAAATTATGTTGGCAAAAACTCTGTCGAGGCACAAGACTATTCAATCACATGACATTAGGGTATACTGTATCACAGATCACTCTATCGCAGAAACTCTCTAATAGTTTTCCTCAGTTACATTTAGCTTTGTATATGGGTAAAATACCGATATTTAGCCAATTTAATCCACAAAATATCACGAAATATGTTCAATTGTGTAAAGTATCTAAATACCTGAAACACGCCCCTTCCATTTATAAACAGAGAAATGTGTACAAAAATTGTTTGTTTTATTGTGGTTTTTTCCTTCATTTCTTATAGCCAGAGATCCGTGAAAGTGTTTAGTATAAAGTGAAATTCATTTTTAAAAAAGCAGATTTTGGTGTTATATTTAAGTGTGGTGGTGTTATTATTGGTTAATTAATGAAGGGCCTATTTCAGTTTAATATCGAGTAATTCTTTTTTCATGTTTTATTTTAGAAATACAGAATGTATAGGCCTACATATAATTACAAACATCTAATTATCTAAGATCTCTTCAGTGTAGGCAGATTCCTTCCTTCAAGCTTGTTACAAACAGGTGAAAATTGGACTAATGTGTGTGTTAAATATAAATGAGGAGTTCCTAGTCCATGTGCCAGACCCATCGGTCATTATAATTTGGGGGGACTGAATGAAACTTATACCACACGTTCCTGGGGTCATGTGGAGCAAAAAAGTCGCGGAGGGGGCCATCATGAGGAGTTAGCTTTCAAACATGGCGGCCATTCAAAATGGCGGACGACTGTGAATCTTTAAATTCAAATATCTTGGGACTGGGTTCATCAATCTTGAATTTGTTTTTTTCAAAATGTAGGTTATTCTTCTGGCTGCATGTTTGTTCAACATGTGTGTGGCCAAAAAAACAGTATTTATTGGTCAAAACTCTAAAAATCGGAAAAATAGGTTTTTCGACATTTACGTTTTGCAGTTTATTACTCTAACCGTTGGGTATATCGAAAAGGTGTCTGAAACAAAATTTGTAGAGACACATCTCACCTTTAAAACCAAAAAATGAAATCGAAGATCGGATCAATACAATCCGAGATATCCAGATTCAAAGCGGGCGGAGCGGGGTTGAGCGTGTTGACCGAGCGCTCGGTGCAGCCTAGCGAGAGGCGAGACTTGGCGTAAAATCCTGCGCTTTATTAAATTTCAGCCTCAGTAATTGTTTTATTATTAGATAAATTTACATTACCTACTAATGTGCACTATTTTTAAAATGATTATTAAACACTTACTCATAAATACAATTAACAATTATATCGTTTATCTGGGAAATGGACGTCAATAATTACCAACTTATATAATATAAGCTACTGTCAAGGCTTTTATCTCCGATTTTTAATATGAAATCGTTAAAGGAACTTCAAATAGTCGAAATAATTAAAAAAGGAAAAAAGTATTACAATTTAGGTATGTATCGGAGATTTTTAACAATACTTTCAGAAATGAACACAGGATGTAAGCAACCAAGGAAAAAATGCCCATAAAATACCTTATACAATATTATTAACAATGTTGAATTAAGTCTTCTTCACTAGAATCACTGAAGTCAGTTATTATAATTAATGCTCTCGTCCTCAACTGCCGTTGCTTCGGCAAACCCCTTGCAGCCACAGCTCTCAATGATTCAGATTTGAGTTGCTAAGCACGAGTAACTTTCTGGTGCACTGTTGATCTTGCAGTGGCACCGGAAAAAGGAAAGTATGCACGCCGGTACTGGCAGACCTTCCATCCACTTGACTGATAAGTTACCTGATGTGTCCTTTCCTCACCCATGAGCAAAAGGGTCCAGAATTAGTGGTTTGGTTTCCAGGCTTCTGATCAAAATTCCGGCCTGGTAGTTGGCACGTTTATTGTGTTGTCTCAAGGTGTCTTTACAAAGAGACATTTGGAAGCTCTCAATCTGGCCCTCTGAACATCTGGTAGCGCAGCTCATTTCACCTTACATTTGGGGGCATATGACTGGAAGACAAATTCTTCTTTGCTGTCATCAACATCAGTATACATCATCCAATCTTTGCATAACTTGCTGAACACTTCAATAAATCTTTGTTCCTTTTTGCACAAAAGCTTAAATCCTTTATCTTTTCCCTGGCCAGTTAAAGCACTGATTGTGTCGCAGCCAGACCAGCAATAATACCCAATAAGAGATGTAAAACGCTGTTCGCCTAAGGCAGATACTATCTGGGAAACTTGCATATCTGTTAAAACTGTTTTGTTTGTTTCCCGATTCAGAAGTTTTTGCTTTTTATGGTTTTTCAAAAACCTGCAGGCAAAACTAATACATCTGTATCGATTGAAATATAAAGAACTGATTCAGATGATGTAGCTGCGTTCCTTGCATGCAGCATCATTCTGGAATCAGCTTCTACTTGAGTGCAGAACAGCTCAGGAACATTTTTGCTCCTAATATAAATGATCCTGAAGCAGATTTCACCAACTGCTACGAAGATTTCTAGGTTTCCAATTATGTTTTCAAATTTCTCCTCTTACAAACTGTAAGAAAAGAATTTTATCATTATATTTTTGCCGTAACTGTTCCTTAGAAGCGTCCTCCAACAAACCACTCTGTGGCCACCCTTGATTTCACTAAATTTGATACCTTCAGCTGTTCCGCTTTTTTCCCGCTCCGAAGATTTGATCGAAACCTCTGGATAATATATGTCAACCCTCCGACCTATATTCAAAACCTACTTGAGAAAATTCGTTGACAATTCGTAAAACGTTTTTTGTTCTCCTTTGATGGACTGAAGCACAGCCATTGAATCAATGATGCAGGCCGAAACTTTTTCCGGCAGACTGGCAGGGGTGGTGTATATTTCCAAAAAATTGGCAAACACTGATCTGTAGGTTTTCTTCAAAGGCCCATTAACATTCGCCATAGCCCATGGAAACGGCGCCAGAGGATATCTGAACCCTTCCATCATGTCAAGTTGTTGGTTTTCTGCAATATAGGTCTTTTTGATGAATAGATTTCGATTGCACTGGAGGATTACTTCTTTGTTTCCAACCTTGGTTTTTTGCTCTTCTTTAGTCTACTAATCTTAAGACCCACTTTCTTCATACGTTTATGAAACCCTTCTCCTTTAGCTAGCCGAAACGTGAACTCTTAATAAGCTATTTTTCCCTTGTTTTCCGAATCAATGTGATCAGAAGCTGTTGATTCATCAACATGTATTCCGGTAGGCAAATGTACAATATCTTAAGGGTTGAGATCGAAGGGGTTCGTCCACTTGGCTAGAAGGTCAGTGAGAGTTGTCACGTCTTTCTCATCTCTAAGTGTCCTTGGGCTTTGGAGGTCAGGGTGGCTCTGATCTGTTTCGCTGGATGATATAATGCTGAGGAGGTTCTTTAGCTCTGTACTCAGCATTAACATATTACCGTACTACAGCCTACTTTTTCAGACTGGAATCCTTAGTACCTTCAGGAGTTTGGGTGTCTTTGTTTACAGTCTCTTTGATGGCTTGGTCCACTGGAATTCTAGAAAATGGGTTGTTGTTTCTTATTTGTACTGAAAACCTTCTACATAATATTGGTGAACATATGGGCTCTCCTTTTCTAGTTTAGTTAATTCAAGAAAGCGCAAAAATTCAATGCACAATTTTTTTCAACAGCAGCTAAAATCAGAAACCAATTTCCTTCTCGATTAGTCCGAAGAAAAACGGAAATTAGCTCCACTAGGGCGATATATTTCATCTGAAAGGACAACATTGCTTAATTACTTGTAAGAAGATGTATCAAGTAGAGTGGCTTGAACATGTTCATCTTGAAGTACAGAGTTATGGGATGTATAGTTCGTAATTATTGATGTTCATTTCCCAGGTAAATTGTATAATTCTTAATTGTATTAGTTACTCAAATCCGATGCACCGAGAGCTGTGGGTGCAAGGGGTGTACCAAAGCAACAGCAGATGAGGAAGAGTGCAATTATAATAACTGATTACAGTGATTCTAGTAAGATGGTTCATAATATTACAGGCTATAGGGCATTTTATAGGCATTTTATTTTTTAGTTGCTTACGTCCTGTGTTCATTTCTGAAAGTATTGTTAAAAGTCTCCGATACATACCTAAATTGTAATACTTTTTTCCTTTTTTAATTATTTCGACTATTTGAAGTTCCTTTAACGATTTCATATTAAAAATCGGAGATAAAAGCCTTGACAGTAGCCTATATTATATAAGTTGGTAATTATTGACGTCCATTTCTCAGATAAACGATATAATTGTTAATTGTATTTATGAGTAAGTGTTTAATAATCATTTTAAAAATAGTGCACATTAGTAGGTAATTTAAATTTATCTAGTAATAAAGCAATTACTGAGGCTGAAATTTAATAAAGCGCAGGATTTTACGCCAAGTCTCGCCTCTCGCTAGGCTGCACCGAGCGCTCGGTCAACACGCTCAACCCCGCTCCGCCCGCTTTGAATCTGGATATCTCGGATTCTTTTAATCCGATCTTCGATTTCATTTTTTCGTTTTAAAGGTGAGATTTGTCTCTACAACTTTTGTTTCAGACATTTTTTCGATATACCCACGGTTAGAGTAATTAACCGCAAAACGTAAATGTAAAAAAATCTATTTTTGAGATTTTTAGAGTTTCGACCAATAAATACTGGTTTTTTGGCCACATACATGTGGAACAAACATGTAGCCAGAAGAATATCCTACGTTTTGGAAAAACAAAATTCAAGATTTATGAACCCAGTCCCGAGATATTTGAATTTAAAGATCACAGTCGTCCGCCACTTTGAATGGCCGCCATGTTTGAAAGCTACCTCCTCATGATCGCCCCCCCGACGTTTTTGCTCCACATGACCCCAGGAACGTGTGGTATAAGTTTCATTAAGTCCCCCCAAATTATAATGACATGGTCAATTTTGGGGTTCTGGCACATGGACTATACCTGTTACGATAATGCAACCATCGTGAGAAAGGATGTCCCCACTTCCTGAAATGTATTTCGAGCTTCCGTCAGAGATGCTTCGGTAGTGACGCATTCCATCAACGAAATTAAAAACTCTCTGATGAAAGCTCAATGCTATCGAATGGATCCATCAATGAATTTAGAAACTCGCCTATGGACAGAGAAGCAAACTTATCAGTAGATCTCAGCTGATGATGAGGAGGAACCCATTGAAACATATGTTCTAATTTGGTAAGATTTTAGCTACAATAATTATGTGAAGTTGAATGCTTCATGCATTGTTTGTTACCAGAGAAGATAGGTAGAGCTACAATTAGCTAAAACCCAGGGAATCAAAACCAGTCAATGTCGAATGGGGAATTCAAATTATATAGATGAATTCCAGATTTTTTTAGAATTCTTCCAAGTAGAGTCCATGCCTAGCTTTGAGTCTTGAATATGTTAGACCAAGGTTTATCTGGGTTTCTACCTCTCCACGTGACATATACAAACTATGATGGTACGAGGGCTAATCAAAAAGTAAGATACACTTCCAAGTTATGGCCATTTATGGAACCACTTACACATGGGCAACACGGCTACGACAACATGCAATGTACGTTCACTTTTCCACATAGTCCATAGAATTTTATTGAGTAAAGCTTTGACCACCAGTCATTGCACACCATGTGGAAAAAAAAAATTCTTCATTTTCTTAACCCTTAAATAAACGTCAAGAGAAGAGGTTATGGCATTAACTTCAAAATCCACATTTTTCAAAAAGGAAAATGAACCAATAAGCTGCTGCAAAGTTCGATGTATCTAAGTGCAATGTACGGCGTTGGCGGAAAGAAGAAATGAAGTTGGACAATGCTGGCCATCAGGACAAGCATTCAGAGTACCCATTACTGAAAGATTTATGTTACGAGAATGAAGGAATTGTAAGCTATTCTTTTGTCAATTTGATTCAAGAATTCAGGGTAATCTTATATTCGAGCCCATACTTATGAAGTGACGAAATTTTGGACCATTTGAACAGTACATACTGGTTTCTATTGTCAACATAAGTTGAAAACGTTTGTGCAACATATTTTGCACGGAAAATTATGTTTAGTGCCCATGTTTAAGGTAGAGATGGTTATGCGAGTTTTCACATCAAGTTTTTTGCATTAATTGTTATAAATTTTCTCTCTTGTTTATTCCAGGAAACATAAAATGGAGTGAGACCAGAGGGAGAAAAATCATGAGCATGATCCTGAAAGCCCTCGACAAACAAGATTGTTATGTTGAGGACTTTCAGGAACTCCGGGATATAGCTGCTATACCCGAAGATACGTGGGAGGAATGCACGAACACGATAAAATTCCCACCAGAATCGATAAAAAGATTCTGGGAAGTGGAGATATATTCCCGCCTTTTCGCCGAAGAGACAATATTTAGAAATCAAACATTGGTCTATTTGATCAATAAGTAAGTATCCACTTAATATCATCTGTTATTCCATTGTTAAGTAACATGTAGCAAATTTATAAGTTTCCACTCTATTCCCTTATAACAAAAAATTATTTAGTGCATGGTTTTTAAGAGAGCCAACATTACAATTTTATTTTCAATGATAATATTATAGGAGGAAAATTCCTCTGACACTGGGACTTGAACCCAGGACATTTGGCTCTCCGTGTTAATGCTCTTACCAACTGAGCTATGCCAGAGTTCAATTCACAGTGCCAGATAGAACCTCCCGCCTATTTTTCTCCTATAATATTATCATGTAATGTCCAACAGAGACAATAATCTGTGGTACTTGAATGCATATGCATAAATCTATCTTATTTATTTTTAATGTTCTATTTGTAATTGTTTATTTTTGTTCTTTTCTTGTAAGCATAAAAGTCCTGACAAAATTATAACTTTCACTGTTGACTGTGATAGGCCTATGTGAGTAACTACATTACTAACTAACTAATATCTGTTTTGTTCTATTGCTCACTTTCATGTCAGTATTAAGTAATAAAAACTTAAACACTAGCATTTATTTTTCAATTTATTGCTACAAATTACAATATAGTATATAAAAAATTTTCCAACGCCACCCGAAGAAGCAAAGCTTGTTCTCGGGGGTGGTTCAGTTCAATACAATAAAGTAAATTACACTAAAATAATTAGTTTACATCTATATTTCATTCATAAGTGTTAATTAAGCATATATTAATAAGTTCTTTAAATATTCTCCCTACGCTAGAACTATGAATAGTTAAATCATATCGACTTCAAAATTACACTTACTGGTTATAGCAACGATCAAATTATGAGAGAATGCAATATGGTGTCTGCATGGCTCAAAGCATTGCATCATATCCACTGTATACTATAGCATCTTTGAATTTAAGTCTTCATGTCCTTCAAAGAATGTAACGTTGCAGATGTGAAGTAGCGAGAAAACATGGACAGAGACAATATTTTGAACTCGCTTGCTTTCTGCTGCGATATTATTAGTGCTAGAGCTTGCGCAAACGTAAAGGATGTTTGACATTTTCTGTTAGAAATGTAGAGAGAAGAGAGTAGAGGGGAATCTTGACGGAGCAAGAGAGTCTTTGACGAGTCGTTGAATAGTCTTGATGGAGCAAAGAGAATAACAGCAGGGGCAGAGCGGAGCGAAATTGATTGATTTTGGACCAAATCGGTTGACTGGTACCGGAGTAATGCCTAATTTAGTGCCTATTTTATGGTAATATATTAGAAAGAATTTATCAAATGCAAATCGGAACTCATGACAACATATTGTTTTACAGTGTTCTTATACGGCTATGTAATTTGCAATACAGCTAGCTTTGACAAATAACATTATTGATATAAACATATACCTTAACATATGCTTATGTAACTTTAGACCTTTGTTCTTCCATAAGCCCTGCTTAATGAATCAATCTGGAGCTTAACTTGGAAATCAATTTAAAAAAATAACTTATTTTCTCCATATCATAATTGCAATTATCACTGATTAAACGGAAGCGTTATGGCACTTTGTTATATCAGGTTACCAGATTTCATTAAAATAAATAATCACATAAATATGGAAGTGTGAGTATAGTTTGAAGATAAACAGATGAATTTTGAAACGCATCAAGAGTTAAATGTGATGGAGTACATTAAACCTACAACAGAAGGTGCATCAAGGAGCTCCAAGCAACGGTAGTTTGTTGATAAGTAGTGTGGTTTTGCCGATGACGTCACAGGTGAGTCCAAGATGGCGGCGCTTCCGGTCACGTGATCCAAGATGGCGGCGCTTCCTGTTCCGGTCCAAGATGGAGAAGTTTCCTGTTCCGGTAAAAGATGGCGGCACTTCCCGGTCCGATTCAAAATGGCGGCACTTCCCGTTCCGGTTCAAAATGGCAGCACTTCCGGTTCCTATTGCAAATGGCGGCCCACGCGCGAAATTCAAATTTGCAAATACGTAATGGCGGTAAATTTGAAAATTGTGTATTGGAAATTCAAAGTTACCCAAGTTAAAAAATGTTACTTGTGTCAAGTGCTTATAACATATGTGTCTAAGACTGGAATTCTGAACAGGTAGAGTTCAAAGGCAGAGTGAGGAGTGGTGTAGTATCCTGTTATATAACTAGGAAAACAATAAGCATATTATTTTAACCACAAAGCTTGTGATGTATTATAGAAACAAATGCATGTACAGAGTACCTCGCTTGGTAATAAACCTATAGTGTGATGTTAATTAGGTAGATGGTACGATAGCATGAATAAATTCATGGAAAATAGTGGGGTTAAGTTAAACAATAGTGGAAAACTAAGAAACTAATTCATACATGATGGTGCAAATTAGATAAAAATCTATGACTTTGGTACACTAAGGAGAAGATACCTGAATACAAAGAATAATTTTGAACCGAAATGGAAAGTGCCGCCATTTTGAACCGGAACGGAAAGTGCCGCCATCTCGGACCGGAACCAGAAGCACCTCCATCTTGGACCGGAACCGGAAGCGCCGCCATCTCCCATGACGTGACGGAAACGACGCCATCTTGGATCACGTGACCGGAACCGCCTCCAACTTGGACTCGCCTGGACTCGCCTGTGACGTCATCGGTAAAACCACACTACTTTGATAGCAACTGACGATGTGGAGTATTTTCCATTTACAAACATTTCTCTGTGCATGTACAGGTTGTAACAAAAAGGAAAGCCAAAACTTCGGGGAGACATTCCTAGCATATAGAGGGTGAAATTATGTTACATGAACATGAGTCCGAAAATGCTTTATTTCCTTGTTATATCCCTTACTCTACACCTGCACCACTTTAACATAATTCTCAAAAACGGAACTGTGAGTAACAGTACATCAGATGAAATGTTCAAAATGTCCTCTATTATTATGGATTTATCCATCCCTGAAATGCTGGAGCATCTCGTATTATCTGGCAGCCTTGCACAATACGAGCATGAATACTCTCCAGAAGTACGTTGCTGCATACACAAGAGTTTTTAAATGCCCCCACAAATAAAAATTCGCCAAAGAATTGGTCCACCTCTTCCTATCTATTTATTACGGACCGTCTATTCAGAAACTGACGAACATAGAGGACGAAATTAGCAGGAGCTCCATCGTGCATGAAGTACATATCTCATGGTATTCATAATGCCACATGTTCCAACAGGACAGGTACTTTTTGCCCTCTGTACCATCGTCTATTGAGATGACGTGACAATGCATACGGCCCTACCAGTCCCCAGTAATGCTGGCCCACAGTTGTAGACTAAGGGCTTTAACAAGGAAATAAGGCATTTTTGGGCCCATGTTCATATAACGTAATTTCACCCTCTGTATGCAAGGGATGTTTCCCTAAAGCTCAGGCTTATTTTTCAACCCTGTGAACATAACTTCTTGCGTACAGAAATGAGCACAAGCCAATTAATTGTATTTTGTGCAGGTTTCATCGAGAAGAAGTGAGTTCCTGGAATTGTATTGATTGGCCATCAGTTTCGTTGGCGTTTCCAGGAGTTCATCCAGAGTATTTGAAGAATATCTTCAAAATAATGATTTGTGAGAAACACAAAGAGAAGGAAAAAGGAAATGGCTGGGACATGAAGAGTGAGTATGTTGTCATTACTTTTTTAAGGAATGGGGTTAACGTACGTTAGACCAGTTCATATCGGGTGGTACATAAATATTAATATCTCCCAATATCAACCAATGAAATTTTAAGTAGTTATCAACAAGTAATAACTTTATTTATGTGTAGTTTGGTAATGGAATTGAATCTACGCTTACTTCCTCTGCCCATACCATAGGTACTATAGGTAGAGGAAGTACTGTTTTCTCCAAATTCTAAGTTGAGGTTTTAGCATAAATACACGTTTTCAGGTCTCCTGAATCCAAAAATACTATTTTCGGAAACATGTCTTTGTGGATGTCTGTGAATAACCTAGCTCCAGAACATAAAATCGTAAGAAAATAAAATTTGGTATTTCTGTCAGGTACCTCAAGAAAATGTAACACGAAGATTGGAAAAAAGTTTTTTTATATTTTAGGGGACTTTACATGGAGGAATTTTTGTTTTTCTCGAAATTAGCCCAACAATTTTCTTTAAATTTTGAACACAGATTGCTTATACTTAGAAGTAATACTTTTATTTGAAACATTCTTTTTCTCGAAAAATTCTCTAAATATGTACTCTTTGTAATACGGCCTCTTGTAATGGAAAATCGAAGGAAAACGAAGTTGTGTATTTGGGTTATTGAACCTTTTGGGATGTGACACAAAGATTGGCCACGACAAATTACTACAAGCTTTCAAACTTTTGCTTATAGAGACCAAATATCTGACATAAAAATTTGACATGATTTGAAGGTGTCTACACTCTATGCTTGGATGGTGTCTGCAGTTTGCAATTCACTATGGATACCATTTTATCTACAACTCATGTCAGATATGTGGGTATCCATAGCCATTTTACTGAAGCAAAACATCTACAGTTGACTATCAGTTATCTGGTGTAATTGGGGAAACAAACACAAAAAATGGTAAAGCATGGATAATCCAAAAAGCATTTGTCACTGAAAAATCTGTTTGACAACTAACAACATTCCATTCATTTTTTCGTTAATTGGTTTGTGTGTTAATAAAACAAGAGACTTGATATTACTTTGTCCTTTCTGTATGGTACCAGACATAACTTAAAAATACTACATGCAACAACAGCCAGGCGCAAAAATATTAGAGCAGCCATTGGTTAAAAAACAAATGTACCAAAAATTATCAGATTTATGTGGGAAATTATAATTATACTGATGACGTTCAGAATAATATTTCCAATGCATGTTATGAAAGGTTGGTAGTTTATTGTTATTGTTCCACAACAGTCACCCACTTCATGATTCTGTTTACCAATGGCGGCCAGGATTTTTTATTCTATATTCAAGCAATTTGGTGTTTTAAAATACATGACTTTGGAAGCATTTTTTAGAAGAATAAGTTATGCAATCCGAAAAGCATCTCTTTTCAAGTTATTTTTTATTTAGCCTATTTTCACTGCAGCTGTTTGCATTGCCAAACTATGCAAAATATATGAAAAAAACGTGTTTTAAAATCTGCCACCATGGCATGGTTGCCAGCAATCCAGCCCACGCCTGATTTCCGGTACAGGTGGATTTTTTAATTCCACAGTGAGGGATGAATTTAGGAGAGGTGGCAGTGTACTGCTTCTAGTCACTAATCTGTGCATCAAATATACCAAAACATGGAGTCATATGTTAGTGTTTTAATCAGTGGCGTAGCGTGAGGAGAGACTTGAGACTGAGTCTACCTAAACAAAGTGCTAAGGAAATACGTGGATTGATAAACAAATAAATAAAGGCATCATGAACCAAGTCATTAATATTTATAAACCCATTAGTACTATCCTTAAAATATTTTTCGCAGTTGCATACCTCACCTCCTTCTGTTATTATGCGTCAACTTGTAGTGCCATGTACTTAGGCAGCCTCGATATCTCATGATGTGGCAGCGGGGCCGAGTTGAGACTGGATGGTGGTCAGCCAAGTTGTAGTCTCATTCAAGTGCAAGTTATATGACTTTTCCCACTAAATGTTATCCTACTGGTTCAGAGAAGACAGGCTAATTCCTTGCGCAAGAGCGGCATAAGGCACCATCACAGAGACTAGAAAGGTTTATTGTGGTTGTAGTCTCATCCCTGAGATACCTGCTTGCTTGAAACCGGGGTAACATAAACATTACATTCTCATTGTTGACCAAAACTGTGTGTTTGATTATGTTTCAGTGTTGCATGTTTTAATCATTTTACGAGCATGGGCAGTTCCACAGATATAGTTGATCAATTAAAAACCCCATTTTCGGCTCTGTTTTATGAAAAAGTGTGAAAGTAAGGTGAATGACCAACTCCTGAGCTTGACATTGTCTTGCATGAAAATAAAAAAAATGGACATTAAAACATCTTGATACAGTAAATTTAATTCGTTAACTGGTAGTTACAATCATAAATTGTATATGCTATTTGGCGGGGAAAAGAAACGGAGATTTGGAGGAATATAAAATATAAGTATGATAATAATAATAACAATAGTAATACTTTATATAGGTATAGGCCTATACAAAATTGAATTCATGTGCAAACATTCCCATTATTTCGTTACTTAAAACGATATTAATGCTTGAGAATGTGTGTGCCATTTAGACAATTATTATAACTTCAATTTTTTAAAATATAGTTTACCCAAAGAACACAATGTCTAGCTACGCCACTGGTATTTTCAGTGATTTGCCATTCGCCTGGTGGTCCCCTTTGTATTTATCGACAAGAGCTACGCCAACATTGTCGTCAGTCCTATAGCGAGACAAGTTATGAAACAAGTTGCGCAGAAGCACAAGCATCGCTCATCGATCGAATGTTCGGTCTGTTTCTTGGAGTACAGGGAAAAAGTGGAAGTAGAGCCAAAGGCGTGGTCGATACGTAGCCCAAATATTCACATGTTTGTTATTTAACTTGTCGCACTATATCCCACACTAACACTAAACATACTCTTCTCTTCACAATTTACATTTTACCAGTTATGCAGTTTTACCAGTTAACTGGAAAACGGGCCACATTATCACCATCTATCCGCCTCAGGGCAGACCCAAAATACATCAGAACATTGGCATTGGATACACACACACATTTTAAAAAATATATAGAACTTTTTTATTCTTGACCAATAAGATAAACCTTTACCTTGGCTTGTAATAATCTCTCGGGGGGAAGGTTTAACATTCCCACATAGATAATGTCCCCAGTAAAATCAATTAATATGTAGGCCTATTTCATTTTCCAGAGGTGTTGTCAGAATTGAAGGAAGATACTATACCTCTCTTGGAAAGGGAGAAGGGTCCTTCCTTGAAGAGGGTGGATTGGACCTTTGAGAGGTTTAAAGTTCGCAAATGTGACCAAAAGAAGAAGGGAAAATCAAGGAAGTAAAGTAAGGAAATACATAATTTTCAAATGAAAATAGCTATTTATGTATCAAGTACGCAAAATAAGGCTTTAGCAGATAAATCTAATATTGCGGCCGAAGTGTAAGCCAAGGCTGAAATACTGGAGTATAGTAGAGGGATGAGTCCGCTGAAGTTTTTGCGTAAGTGGTGCAAACAAAAGTTCTTAGTAAAAGTTCTGTAATTTTACTAATAATGAGCTCAGTTTTTCACTCTTTCTCAATGATTCTGCATAAAGAAAGAAAAGAAAATGGTGATTGTATCAGTAGTGCCTGCTTATGAACTTTGCTTGCTGTGGGTTCTTTCGTTTCCTTAAAAATAAACTGTTAAAGACATTGTTTAGATAATAATGTTGATTAATTAAACTAAATATGTTTACATCAATTGAAATTACGCATCATTTTATCGTATTCTGCAACAAAACATATTATGCCTTAAAAGAAGCAAATGTATAAGAGGCTCATCTGAAATTGATCCTTTCAACTACTCGTGGTCCAGGGGATTAAGCTATGGCTTAGTAATGTACATTTAAGTCCGATTTTATTTCTTAAATCAAGATATCTAAATGACACGTTTTACTATGCTTGTTAATATGTTAATAGACAATGAACAATAAAACCCTTAACACGTAAAATTTAACTTACATTGGGAGACACTGTAGACACATCTAGGAGCCACAATTGGAAATACGTTCACTAGGGGTTACCATGGCAACTTTACTGGCCTACTACGGTGAAGTTGTACTTTCGAGCATGTTGTCCGAGAAACAGCCACTTTGCAGAGCTTGTACTAAAAAATTTCTTAAGTGCAGGACATATCAAGTTCTTCCACACAAACACCTATAATCAGTATGGTAAAAATTTACTATATTAAAAATATTGATAATTTTATTTTTCTGTACACGCTCTGTAAAACAGCTGATTGTTGGAATGTTAACATGCCAAAAAGTAGCACTTTACGAGCCTAGGATGGTAAGGTAATTTTTACAGGCTTAGGATGGTAGAGTTGTCATGGCAACTGAAAAATTAAGATGGCAGTGACCAACAGGGTAGGAAACAAAATACTTTACCTTAAAACAACAAATATAAGGCAATTATTTGTTTCTTTACGCCAATCAGAAACTTTACTTTTTTTACAAAACACTTAATATAACAACAAATAAAGGCCTAAGACAACATAGCTGTATTGTTCATAAGAAACCCGCTCTGTCTTATTGGTTCACAGCATAGGATTCATGCGGCTGTGAGAATATGGCATCAGCAAATGGCTGGCTATGCCTTTTATAATTATACAGTATTTTTATTTCATTTCAAATAATTTACAGAGCCTTTAATAAAACATATTATATGCACCACAAACGCAAAAGCTTTAATGGCTTCATCCAATATTTCAGCCTCGGCTGCAATACTACATTCATCTGCTAAAGCGTTATTTAGCATACTTGATAACTTACATAAATAGCAATTAATCATGTACTTAGAAATGAAACCGAGTAGAATATTGCTAATCCAGGTGGTATTTCAAAAAATGAATAACAGCATGATTTATTAATTTTGAGCATCTTCAATTGGTTAAGATGGAAATGTACTGAACAGTGAATAAATTTTGAATTTAAATTGCCAAGATGTTTGGTTTTGTTAATCCTACTTCAGTTTGTAGGTTCAAAACTTATTTATATGTATACAGTCAGTGGTGGTTTCTCCTATTGTGCTGCAGTGCTGCAGCACACAGCTTGTTTTCTGCTTGTCGTATAATGTTATTTTCAAATGTAATGCTATATTTACTTTTACGTAGATTTTTAACTTGGCGTGTCCACTCGAGAATTCCTTAGCTTATCTTGGAGAGTCTGAGTCAGTAATGTGAATATTATCTTTTCCGCCTCGCGATAGGATTCTGTAAACAGCACCTAATTCGTAGGGCTGTGATGTCATCCCCCTGTTTGACTGTATGGCGTATATGACAGTTTTAACTGCACAAAAGTGCTTGGGGTAGGGGGCGAGCGTGAGATTCCGAGGCTTTACTAATTACTTCACATCTCACCGGTGCGCTGTTAGTTATGTGACAAGGTCTTCCACTGTCTGACGGTAGAGGGCCGTGAAGTAGCGTGAGGGACCATCATAGTCAAGTAAGGAATGTTTTTCATCTTCATCGCCAAATTTGAATGTGCTAAATTCAGAAACACGGATTTCACAACCCCGATCAAGTATACTGTCGCACTGGGAACACTAACACGACTTCCTCTACCTCAATCATTAAAAATACAATTTTATCGTCTCTTATTCCATTTTGGGAACACTCACGCAATTTTCGCTGCCCTAATGATTTTTTTGCTATTTTCTCTCTCACACATCTCACACAACGTTCTGCACCTTAAGCATAGGAATTACTATTTCCTCCCCCTTAATCCATCTCTGGGAACTCTCACGCGACATTCTCTGCCCTAATTATTTTTTTCTGCTAATTTCTCTAATCGTAATCTATCTCTCTGAAAACTCTCGTGAAATTGTTCATCTACTGCAATGACAGCGCACGAGACGTTTTTGCGTTCTAAGCGCGGGAAAGTTGTATTTAGAAATTTATTGGTGTTTAAGAAAAACCATAGGAAGAATATTAATGGACTAGGCAAGGAATTGTGATATAAGGCAAGGGTGTAGAGTTTGATGCATTGGTGACTGGTTATAAAGAAGAAAGTAAGAGAGGAACAAACATGTAGAAAGAATGAATTAAAAAAGGAAAATGCAGGTAAATGTTAAAAAAAGGTTGGTTTAATAATCAGTAGGCTACAGGAATAATAATGTTATACACTATTTCACGAGAGTTTCGAAGAGATAGAATACGATGAGAGAAATTAGCAAAAAAATAACTAGGGCAGAGAAAATTGCGTGAGAGTTCCCAGAGATGGATTAAAAGACGAGCAGTTTAGATAGGCCTACTAATTATTTTATTTTAAATATTTTAAGTTTGCTGTATGGAATGCTATTTGCAGCACACCCTCGTTTTGAGCCACGAGCCGCTACTGTATACAGTAATATTAAAACTGAAATTAAGTTGTAGGAAAAGCTATATTTATGAAAATAATAATTGATTTGTATAGTTTTAGCCATCTAAAACTTGTATTACAGAACAGTAAGTGCATTTTAAGGCAAATTCCACTTAATCGGGATTATGGTGATCTGAATTAGCAGGATTCTACTGAAATAACTATTAATTGCATATTATAATCCACTGAGACCTGTGTGTGTAAAGGCAGGGAAGCATGTGAGAAGAGAGTTACTCTACTCTGCAGCAATGAAACATGAATTAGTGATTAAGTATAAATCCTTCAAAATCAAAAGGAGAAACAAGTGTTTACAAAGGTGATTGGTAGAAAAATTTTAAAGAAGTGCCACTTACTAGGGCAATGTTCGTCATTTTTACCCAAGAGGTTATTTGCCAGAAACTTAGCTCGGTTCTCAACTTTCACTTATGAAATGGCCTGAAAAACCAGACACGCTGGACTATTCCACTCATGATGTTGTCAAGAAGATCCAGCCCCCAACCCATTGCGGTAGCTTAAGATCAACAATCTTCTCATGACTCAACTTTATACCTAACACAACTTTATACCAAATTGAAGTTTCCTTAAGATTGTTTACGAAAAAATTGTAACCTTGTATTCAATTACTTTATTAATAAATTTCTATACAGATTCAGTTTGATATTAATTTTGCTATTATTGCTTTCAGAATATCGTTGTTAGTGTGGATACAAAGTGAGTACCATGGATTACAAAATCATTAGCATGGATTGTAGCATCATTAGCGTGGAGGTGAACAATAAAAAGAAAACAGAAAAGTTTTAACATCATAATATCAGCTCTTCTGGATAATAGGTTGTCTTCTACTACATGTCAGTATGGCCTACATGTAAAATTTTTGGCAAATTTTATTATTAATATTTATTTATTTAGTTTTTTGGAGTTCAAAGGTACACCTTATTGTAGAATCACCCTTATACAAATCACCATTAATATTGGATACCATTTATAATAGCCTAAAAATCCACGGCTTAGTTATCACTGTCTCTTATTTTAAACTTTGAAATAATGTAAACATTTACCTGCATTTTGTAGAAATCTCAGTGATCAAAGTATCAATAAAAATGACTTACAAAATGACTTTTGAAATTACAAAAGTGAATTATTCGTTTATACAGTATATGGTCCTTTTTTCAGGATCTATGCAGGGTATTCATGTAGTAAGGTATCTATGACAGGTAATTATGTCATATTTTTATATTTCATTTCATTTTCCTAAAAAGGAAAAACAAAATTTATTAATTCCAGCATAGGTAAGGAAATTAAAAGATATAAAAGAATATGCATAATGATAAACTTACGTCAATTCACATATCTTTTGAATAAAATATTTTGAAAGTATGCTCCCATCAAATGACAAAGTCCACTTTTTGCAAGTTTGTGAAATCCATTAGTTGAGGAATTAGCCATCAAAGCATTAGCAACTACCTACCTAAAACAGGATATCTACAGATTTGCTAGATAACAATCTGAAACCCTGACATGATCAAAGAAATATAAATGTAAGCGAAGTAGTGTATATAACTCATCTCAATATTATTGTTTCATAGTAAAAACTTCCCTGTATAAACATTTTAAAAATTTCTAGAAAGAAACTCTATTTTTTCCCATGTAAGTACAAATTAGAGTGAAGCTGACTGTGTAAACCTCAGGGTACCTGTGACATCACTAGATCATTGATATTATTTAGTGCCAAGGACATTCATAGTGTGTAAAAGTAAAGGATAGGATTCAGATGTTTATGACCTAAAAAGTTGAAAGTATGACTGCAAATGTGCCTTTAAAAATTGATTAAATATGACTAAAAAATCCTAAAAATCGCTTAATATAAAACATAGTCTCTAAAAATAAATGTTGAAATTTAAAACGTTTAATTACACTAAATTATTACATCACATGAATTCAATTAGGCAATTACTTATTAACAATATTACAGGTGATTTACAGCTTTACTTGTAGTGAACTTCTATCTTTGAAAAATTTGCTCCTTTGCTCGTTTCATTAGCTCCAAATATTTTTTAGATAAAGTGTATCCCTATATAATACTAACAATAATTATATAAATTTTAAAATTAAGTGGCCTATTAAATGAGCATAAATATTAAATTAATGACATAACTTTCAGATTTAACTCGACCGTTTAGTGCAAGTACCTTATAATTGTTCTCCTTGACCAAATTTATAATTGGAATATGATGTTAAATTACAAATATGTCAAACCATAAAAATGACCAAAATATGACTTTATATGCAAAATAAAAACGGTCCAAATAGGACAACATCCGTGCAATTTGCGTTTAATTTGTTTGTACAGTGAGAAGGGTGGTCAAGATAAAAATGTCATGAACATCTTAACCCTAGTAATAAGTAGGCTAATAAGTAATTTAGCATAGTCAAGTAATAAGTAATTGTGTAGTAAAATCATAAAACTCAGTAGCATTATAAAAGCATTTAAAACCTTGAAATGGCCAGTTCCAAACTTCCAGAATGATAATTTTATTGAAGTGTATAGAAAACTCTCTTGTGTTAATCGTATTTGCATTTCCTTATGTAAATATCAAATTTATTTCTCTTGCAGTAATTGAAGAGCATTATTTTCAAAACTCGATAAAGCAAAAGTCTGGATAAAATGAGTTATATACGTGTTTGGTATGTTCTGTATGCTACCAATTAATCTGTGAAGTCAGATATCATACAATCGGATGTTTTTCGTTTCTACAGAACAGGGAAACACAAGAGTTTTCGAAACTTGATAAAGCATAGGCTACTCTCAACCTGGTTATCTAGGTAATATGAAACTTTCCTGTTTTTGTTTCCTTTGTACGCACAGAGTGCATTACCTTATTGCTAATTTAACAAATTGCATTTGTTAGAGTGCAGGGCCATGTGTCATGGAATTTTTACACTCATATTTGTAGCAAATACATAATAATATTACTTTATTAGTTTTCTTTTTCATCAGAATATTTTCTAATAATATTAGTTATGAGTTCATGGCGCTAAATTATTAGTAAATATTGCTAACATTATTAGTAAACTGTTTCACAGACTAGAGAACTAATAAAACTTACTGGTAATATTAGGTGATTTCTATAGGCCTAAGTGTTTTTGGACCCATAACATATTCTCAAACCCATTTCGTTTTCGTCATAACAAGTTTTGAGGAATTGAGGTTTGATTTTAATACATAATCCTACGGCTATCTTGAATAAGTGCCTGGCAGATTTATTATTTTCTTAGAGCTATTTATTGTTTGTTACATTTATAAAGATATATGTAGGCCGTGATGCTTTGAAATAGTAGCCTATTGACAAAAAGGCTAAGAAGGGAAAAACACAAACAACAATGCAGACATAACCTCCAAATCAATCAGCTGACAAATGAACTAATAATATTAGTGAAGAGATTTCATAAGTAGTGTTTATATCTCTATGAAACAAGATTTTGAGTAATATCATGAGTTCTAATATTATTAGCAAGTTGTATGAAACAGGGCCTAGCAAATATGAGTACGGATATATGCAAACTAACTTCACTATTAGATATACTTACCCAGAACAATCTTTTTTCCATGTCAGAATCAGCTGGGATACTTACTGAAATAATCGCTCTAATACTGAAGTTAGCCTGTATATTTCTTGCTAATGACGTCAACACTGAACTGAGATATTTCCGTAGTAATATTAATATTGGTAATCAGTTTTTGGATGTCTTCCACAAGCTAGACATGGATTTACAGTTTCCGTCCTCTCTTTTGAAATGGACATATATTCCTCCATTACTATCTCGGGCAGGATATACTGTAATGAGAGACGCTCCTATTGGCACAGCAATGTAAAATAAGTCCATAGAAATAATAAATGAGTGAAGCCACAACAACGATGAGATAAAGAAGCAGTGTTGGTATACGGACCATTTTTAGACTTAAAAGTGAGAGTAAAAGCAGCCACTGAAGAAGTTTCTCGCAACTGGGAACGAAATGTCTGCCTAAACATATGCCTATAAACCTGGCCTACAGCTCTGAAGATGTCTAGCATACAAGATTCTGGCTGTAAAAACCTCAGATTGTTGAAAAATATTGTTTTGTGCAACTAATAAGATCAAGTTTATTTATTAGCTTTTTAAAATCATTTTTGTTCAAGTTAATTATTTTTTCATTAATTATATATTAATTAAATAGGATCATTAAATGAAGCTAAGGATGAAATTTTTAAAAGGGAAGAATTCAAAGAAAACAAAAATCCTTAATATCCCGATTTTATCTACCACAGTTGCGGATTACCCTCGCTAAGAATCGAAATTGATTCCTTGGCGATTTATTGATTATTAATTTTATTTTAAATAACTTTTATTAAAGTTGTATTGGTTCTTGGAATTTTTGGAAAGCATAATAAAGTAATGAAAAAACTTGCATATCTTCACTCGCTCGACAGAGAACTATTTTACCATCTGTGGTTAAGTAAGTTTACCACCGATTCACTGTTTAAGCAAAAATTATTTACTGGACTTTTCTTTCGGTATTTTAAGATACATTCTGCTCACAGGCTCCGACTTCACACAAGACAATAATCTAGAAATGCTTTCAATTTTAAACATAAATTACCGATCTTTATTTTCGCATACTACCATCTGTCCATTGTATTCGGTGCTTAAGACTTACGATACTTAATTGCAGATCTTCCAGAGCAACATGTCAATAAAATGGAAATTAACTTCCTGTTTTTCTGAATGTTCTGTGGACAAACAATTACATGAGATACGCCTTAAGAAATTTGCCCCCATTCCACTCCCATTGCTTACCATTCCACTCCCATTGCTTGCCACGAGACTGAGTCTATAACTGGGAGTAAATATTACAGAGCAGCCGTTTTGTTAACATTGGAAAAAATTGTAATACATGCATCCATATGCACATATTAATGAAATATGCACTTATATGCACTATAAAACTTTACCAATTGCTCTTTAATAGAATGAAACACATACTTCCATTAAGTGCATAGTTTTATTCTCAGGGAATAAAACATGCTATAGTGCAAACATCCGCCCTCTAATTATAAGGTACAAAAAACAAAACAAAATTTTTAAATGAAAGAAAAAATAAAATGAAAACGATATTTGTAACATTCAATAACATGTTGGTTTCCTTATATTATCTTTACTATATATATATATACATATACATAATACATATATATATATATATAATACATATATATATTGATTTAATGGAAAATCGAACAATGTGCATTAATAAGAAAAGTTATTGTCATCTGCATAGAATTTAAGGGATCTTGTTCTAGCTATACAGTCGAGTATATGATACTGTTCACATTTTTGGTCACACCGCGCACACACACACTGATCAGATTGCCTGATGAAACCCTCTTTGATTACATATTCTGTAGTGGAATCCGTGAGCATATATATATATATATATATATATATATATGCGTGTGTGTGTGTGTGTGAGATTACATTATTTTTCATTTAAGTATAATGTACAGTTAATAATGTAATAGATGTAATACCATAAAGTAAAGGGAAAATGTAGAAAATAAAAATATTTTGAAACAGGTATTAAAAAACAAAACTAACTTAACGTCAAACTAAAGTAAGAAATTAACATTAGTGTCAAAGTTCCATGATTTTTTGGTCTATGTCTTTTGAAAAAACCGGCATTTTTACCTGCCGACAATTTGATGCTCCTTGAATTATTCTCTAGGACAATGCCTAACAAGATAATAATACAATAAAAGATCCAAGAAATAACAACAACAAAAATGTGTTCTGTAAAATTATGATTTTGTGCTTTATCAGGTTTTGAAAAATGTTCCTCAATTGTGAATCGAGTCACAAGATGTAAAATTGTTAACATTTTAGTTAATGTAGAGTAGGCAAGATAATACATACATTGATGGCAAGGAAAGAATAATTACCGTATTTACTCGCATACTTTTCGCACCGAGGAACAAATTCTGTCAAAATAGGGTTGCGTAAATTATGTGAAAATTAAAAAAAAAAAACATGTAATGTAATATTTGAACTTTAATAATATTCTTTGGTAACTTGAAATTTAAAAGAAAATAGCCAATATTAATATTGTTGTACAGTAATTGCTCACTATAACGATTATTGCACTGTTACTGGTTGAATGTTCGTAGCATTACTTAAAAAATCGAGTACAATTTCTTACCGTAAAAATCACTATCATTGTCGTTGGTACCTATGTCATCGCAGTCATCTGCAAGTTGGTCGGAAAGCATCTCAGAACCATCGAGTGCATTCGAAATCCCTCTTTCCTTGAATCCAATTTTAATGTGAAAACCGAGTTCCTCCCACGATATTGCAGACCGCATCGTTACGTAATTCTACTATGTAACACAGAAGTTTGTTCTCAAGCTCTGGGTATTTTGCGTTTCGGCAAGAACTTTTTACTTTTATTAATGCCTCCTTCTGTTTCCACAAATATCTCACATGAAATTCTAAAACACCAAATTCCCTCTCAGCAGTTCAGTTCCAGCTCTTCTCGGCATACTCAATCGCACAAAGTTCGTAGATGTCAGCTTTGCTACGTAGAGACGCTTGCATGCATTCAACTGGCAAGTTTCACGCTTTACGGGGTTAGTCGCTAGTGCAGCGTGGGGAAGGTGGTGAAAGTTAGGAGTGACCTTGACGTACTCCACGGAGAGAATGGAATGCGAGAAATGGCTTGATTGCCGGTTTTACGGTAGTACCCTGTGTAAGTTACGAGAGGGTTTTGGCCTTAAAAATGGGGAATGGGAATTATGCGAGAGAAGTTAAGTATGCCAGTAAATACGGTATGTGATTCAATAAAAAGTGGCTTACAGGGGGTCATGTACGAGAATCAAAAAAATATCTCACAACTCTCTTATGCAGAATAAATAGTGTGTGCTGAATTGAAGCATTTAATTTTATAAGGGTATAAGTACCAAACTAATGATTTTTCAATTGATAATTTTAAATGGATCTATGTACCCAGATGAATGCAGAAGGGTCCGGGGAAATATACGTCAGTAGCAATAAAACCCAAAATATAGCGCTGGGTATATCTCCTGCATGTCTTTGTGTGGGTCTATGTCTTGTTTTCTACACAATCATGATTTTGGCATTTAGACTCTTATAAAACTAAAAGCTTCAATTATGGTTACCTCATAATAAAATACCATGGTTTATATTACTATGGATTTGCCCATAATAAACATTCATGCTGAGACAAGTAGTGATATTGGGCCAATTGCTAAAACAAGGTCTAATCCATGGCCAAACTGCATCACGATTGATAAAACATAGTTTCAGAGACTAATTGATCTTTTGAGGCATTAAATCTGAATGTTAGAAATTAAGATATTGGGGCGGAAGTAATCCCTTACAAGATTACAGTACTTACCAAGTTTTGTCTTTTGAAAGAGACTATGAAAGAGTTAACAAGAATGCTAACAGTATGATGCTTTAGGTCTGGATTTGTAAGGATAATTTCGTCCTGATAAGTTTAATAAATTTACACTTAATGTTACGTATTTCAATTAATAATTTTCTTAAATAACAAATTTTTATGTTTACATTTAGACTGTATAATATACTTGTTAATTGAGTTTGTAATAAATTATATGTAACCAACTTTGGTATTTGATGTGATGTGTATGTCCCCTTTTTCCAGATGTGCATCCCACTTGCTACTCCACTATGACGTGTACATATTACAGTCAGAATGAGAAAACGTAAAACGTAAAATCCAAAGAAAATTCATTATCTCCTTCATAACTATATAAGCCGAATAAATGCGTTTCTTGCATTTTATATGTAGGCTAGTGTGCCTTACAGAATTTTTGCTATTAACGGAGGACCACAAGATTCGTAGGCTTGTTTGCCTAACAGAATCAAGAATGCTATTATTTGTAGGATCAGGTTCCAGTGAGGACAAAAAAATGTAGGGATCCAGGCCCGTTGCGGACCAAGTATGCTTATGCCTTTGAAATATAGGACTGAAGTAGGAAGTAGGTACAATGGAATGATAATTTTTGCTTTATTCTTGTCTGGCAGTCAGGATTATCTTCTACTTCTCTTCTTTTCTTCCTTGTAGCCGTGTGCTTAATAATATTCAGTTTTATTTTATTTCACTTAGAAATTTTAGGATGAGACTTATGGTTTGTACTTCACTTAGAAGATATTATTTTCTCAACAAGCAACAGTATTAATTGTATTAACAAATTAACAATGTACAATATGTTGGTTGAGCTATATCTTGCTCATATTTACTACGGCAGTTCAATTACACTGCTCGTAGGGAAAAGAGGAGCTGCCAGATTGCCAAAACTCCTAAAAATTTATAAATGCAGTATTTACTAAAGCATATGCAAGAATGCTAAGCCATACTAGGCTTTTGTGTAGTTTACAATAGGTTATGAAGTTGGTACTTAGCTTTTAATGCGACTTCATTGATGAATATGTGAGTGCATTAGCCGGACGGTGGCTAATATGAAAAAGTACAGTTATAGATATGATGGTTCATGGTGTAGTTGCTGTAAAATCCTCTGGAATGGTGGCCAATAGCGAGTCCTCCAACGGCTGCAAACTACGCTCCACGGGATTCCAGGGCTGCTCCAATGTCCAGTCTCCAAACTGTCTATGTGTTGGCTATCTGCGTTGTTCCCATGCTGAAGTTCTGTAGATACTATGTGTAGAGTAACTGTACTATTATATATACAGACTTGTGGTCTGTTTGCTAAATTTGGGTTACGCCCTTACAAAGCAAAGGTTGATGAAGAAATAATAAAAGTCTAACGGCTGCAAATGCGTTCATATAATCATCTTACAAAAAGTCTTATTCATAAATCTGATGGAAGGCTGGTCTAAAACATTCCAGAAGCTTCCATCTTAAATCACGCCTTTGTTAGACAAAGGAATATGCTGTACTCTTTCTGTAACACATAAGAATTAGCTGTGAGAATTTGCTATATTAAGCAATAGATAAATATAGAGAAATTAATATATTTCCTATGTTAATCCATCTATATTGTAGCTATTCTGTCCGTAAGGACAAGCAAAAATTATGGATATAAAACTTTAAGTAATAGCTATTCTGTCTTTAGGGCTAGGTATGTAATTGATTACTTGATCGACAATCGATATCTGATCGATGTCGGTAAAGTAGCTTTCTTTTGCTAGTTAGTATTAACATTAAATGCGAATAGCTTGTATTAAAGAAAACGAATGTTTAAGAGACATGTTTTGCATAATATAATAGCGTGTACAATAGCTATTTTCCTTTACTTATATGTAAATAAGAGGTATAAGTGTGCCAATAATTCTGATTTCTCTGACTGACATTAGTGCCATCTAGCGACTTGTATTAACATTATATTGCTTTAAATATGCTTAAATAGGCTTTAAGCTCTACGAGCTTACATACTAAGGGAAGCGGCCCCAACAAATAGAAAAATTTACTGAGCAGGCAGTGGACATAGCTTAGAGATATGTCTCTTTAAAATTGAATTAGCAGTTTTGACTGTTGCTACTCTCACTTTACCATCTGGACCAGGATGAACTTCTAGAATCCTGACTAGTGGCCAATTCATAGGAGGAACATTGTCCACCATTAGTATAACTAATTGATTAGTTTGCAAGTTTTGGAATTCAGTGTTCCACTTCCGTCTTTGCTGTAATGTGGCAAATTCCTTTACCCATCTAGACCAAATAGACTGAAACTGTTGCTCTATTAATTGATAGCGTGACAGCCTGGATAGGTTTATAGATTGTAGGTCAGGATGTGGAATTGAATTCAAAGGAGTACCAATGAGGAAATGACCAGGGGTCAATGCCATATAATCTTGAGAATCGCTGCTCATCGGTGTCAGTGGTCTGCTGTTGATGATGGGCTTCAATCTTGCATAGTAGTGAGCTCGCTTCTTCATAGCTGTAAATAGTGTCTTTCATCACTTTGTATAAAATAGTCTTCATCTGCGGTTGGACCTTTCAACAAGTCCTGCCATATGGCTTGCCCTTGGTGGCAAAAAAAGGAATTGAATGTGTAGATTTGCTGTGAAGTGTATAATTTCGGTGTTGGCTTGTTCTGTTTGGAATTGCTCATAGAGTTCACTTAGCTCTCGTGAAGCTCCTACGAAGTTCCTACCGTTATCTAGGTATAAATGATAAGGTAGACCTCTTCTAGATACAAATCTTTGCAAAGAAGCAATGAAGGCTGATGAAGTTGCTGCAGTCACTAATTCTATGTGTACTGATTTGGTGCATAAACATTTGTGCATATAGATATAAGCTTTATATACTGTTTTGCCTCTCCCATGATCCTTTAAGGGAATAGGACCCACAAAATCTATTGCTGTGGTGTAAAAAGCTCGGTTAGGTGTAACTCTAGCTTGGGGCAAAGTTCCCATAATTTGTTGTGCTTTGACAGGGATGTGTCTAAAACATGTAAGACATCCTTTCAATACCGATTTTACAGCACTCCATTAATGGGCCAATACTGTTGTCTTAATGTGTACAGTATGCCTTGGGGGCCTTCATGCAGGTTTTTCAAGTGTGTGTCTCTGACAATGATTTGTGTTATGTGGTGCGTGGCAGGTAGTATAATTGGATGCATAGAATTGTGATTTGATTTGATTTATTAAGTCCATCGGAACATATGCATGTTATGGGACACGTCAATATAATTACAAATACAAATATAAACTTACAGTTGAAGAAATATGTACAGTATGAAAATTTCTTTACAGAGTATAAAATATAGATATTAGCAAATTATTGACTTATATTAATTTATAGCCTAAGTACCAGTTTTATAATTCAGATAAGTAAAATTATAAAAAATAAAAATACAAAAAATAAAAATACAAATACAAATACAAAGGTGCTGAGTTATCCTGTTGTTTAATTATATATATCAATAGGTTATAAATACTGAATGATCTCTTCTAGTAATAAAAATTAATAATTAGGAATAGGATAAATACCTGTTAATGTAGTATTCAAATAGTAACTCATAATTACATGACAATGTAACATAATGAAGGTAAATAAATAAGTATAAAATTTAGAACAGGAAAAGTAGATGAAGGTTCCTCCAGCCTTAGCGAGCTCACTCCACCTACAAAACCCTAGCAACAGGGAACCAGTGTCAACCAAGCCGCTCTCCGAAAGATTGAGCCAGTCCTAACTGTTGCATGACCCTATTACCAGAATAATTCAACACCTGTCCTAGTTCTACAGTATGGAGATTTTAATGATTAAGTCATTTTTACATAAGTCATCACTACATGAGGCCATTTGGTCCATATCATGTTTCACACTGTCACTATATGAACTCGTGGGTTTATCCGGCCGCAAATCCTCTAGCAGGCTATCTGAAATCAAGATAAATAAAAAATTTTGAAAAATAAAACTGCTTATGAATGATTGTGGTCAAAGAATTCATCCATTGAATAAAAACAGTGGCTGTGAAGAAATTCACATACCTTTCTTTTAAATTTACATAGTGCAGGTATTTCTTTAATGGATTGGGGTAAACCATTGTATAATTTGAGTCCTGTATATGTGAAGCCTTTCTCAAATAAGCTAGTTTTATGTGGTATACTCGCTAAATCATTTTTATTTCTTGTATTATAGGAATGTACCTTTGAGTTTGTTTGGAATGAAGAAAGATTAGTTTTTACAAATATAAGTGTCTCTAATATGTAGATACAGGGGAAGGGTAATATATGAAGATCTTTATATAATTGCCTGCAGCTGGCTGTGTTGTTTGCTTTCATCATTATTCTTATAGCTCTTTTTTGTAATTTAAATATAGCTTCATTGTTAGTTGAATTTCCCCAGAAGATTATTCCGTAAGTTAAGAGGGAGTGAAAGTAGGCATAATAGAGTGAGCGTACTGTGTTTAGGCTGGATACTTTCCTCACTGACCATAGGGCATAACAAATTTTACTCAAATTTTTCGAGAGGACATCAACATGCTTGAACCATTTAAGATTTTGATCAATCCATACCCCCAAGAATTTTGTTGAATCTACATAACTAATAGTTTTATCCTCATATGAGATGTTAGGAAATTCTGTATTCTTATTTTGTACTGATGCAGATTAGCATGATGTAACCTTCCACCAACTCGAAGTATGTTCTCCTTATCCAAGTATGGATGCAGTGGCAATAGTGAGCTGCTTCTTAAAACACAATTGTTCTTCTTTATGTGAGCTATATCTTCTGGAAAGACTTCTGCCTGTGTAGCATGTATAACAACATCATGAGCTTTCTGTAGCTCTTACAAGCTGATAGGACCAATATATCTATCAGACTTGTGCAAGCAATTGTGTTTAAACCTCAAAATATAGGCAGTGTTTCTGACAAGTCTTCTGAAAGAGGAATATCTGTGTAAATATTCATTGTGTGAGCTCATAATTATGAAAGCTTTTGCTGTCTTTCTGGCTTCTGGTACTTCTTCTATTAGTGTTACATTACTAGTGGTAGGCAAATGGCATTCTTGTTGTTTCAAAAATTCTGGGCGATGCCACCAAAGAGTGTGATTATGCAGCTTGTTAGGTGTGACTGGTTTAGTGATGAGATCTTCAGGATTCTGTTGTGTAGGCACATATCTCCATTGACAGTTTTCTGTAGTAGCTTGAATTTTAGTTACTCTGTGTGCTACAAAAGTGTTCCATTTGTATGGAGGCTGTAGAACTATAAGACTGTCAGTCCAAAAGTAAGCTCTTGATATTGCAATTTTCAGAGATAGACTTACTTTTTCATACAAACAAGCTGCCAACTGAGCTGCGCTGACCTCCAGTCTGGGCAAAGTAACTCTGGATTTGCTTGTCAGTAATTGAATCTGTGTGTTATGGATTTTGTCTTCAGATATTATGTAGCAGGCTGCTCCATATGCCTGTGGGCTGGCATCACTGAAAAGTGTAGTTCTACATGACTGAAATTAACTATTAGAGTGTTTCTTGGGATTTTATATAACTCTATGTAATGAAGCTGTGAGTATAGTTCATTTCAGGCTTTATGTATAGCAGTAGGAGCTTGTTGGTCCCAACCTATGTCATTAAGCCAAATCTGTTGCATGATACATTTAGCTGCTGAAATGAACGGTGCAATTAAGCCTTGGGGATCATACAGAGTATAGATGGCAGATAGAATCTGTCTCTTAGTAGTTGCTTGTGGTGATGACTTCACTGTGTACTGTAGTAAGTCTTGTAATGGATTCCAGTGTAGTCCTAAAGTTTTGACTGTGTTCTGCTCTTCCAGCTGAGTGAGTGTGGCTTTAGAGAGCTTTTCTTGAGGTAGTGATTTCAAAACTTCTTGTGAGTTGGAACAGAACTGTGTTAGGTTAAATCCACCTGCTTGTAACAGTTGAGTCACTTCTGTGGCTGCTAATATAGCTTTTTGCTCTGTGGAAAATGATGCAAGGAGGTTGTCTACATAGAAGTAAGTAGATAGTAGTTTGGATGCTTTGGGAAATATATTCCTTTCATCCTCGGCCAACTGGTTAAGTACTCTGGTGGCTTCAAAGGCTGAACAGGCTTGTCCATATGTAATGGTATTGAGTTGGTATATCTTTACTGGAGCAGATTTAGAGTATCTCCAGAAGATTCTTTGGAAGTTTCTTTGCTGTGGCTGTACCATTACCATTCTGTACATTTTCTCAATATCGGCACTCAGAACATATGGATGGCATCTGAATTTCAAGAGTATGGTGTAGAGATCAGGCTGAACACAGGGTCCAGTGTAGAGAATATCGTTTAGTGATGCACCTGTTGAAGTCTTAAATGAGGCATTGAAAGCTACTCTGAGTTTTGTAGTCTCTGAGTCTTCTTTTAAGACAAACTGGTGAGGAATATAATATGCCTCAGGACCATCATGGTATAATCCTTCTTCTACTTGGGTCATGTGACCTAGGGCTTCATATTGCTGCATGAAGTCAGAATACTGTTGGAGTATAGTCGGCTATTTGTAGAGTCTGGTCTCATTAGAGAAGAATCGTTTCAGGGCTCCACTTCTGGAGACACCAAGATTGTCTGTGGGCTTCTTGAATGGTAGAGTTACTGTGTAACGTCCATCTTCATCTCGCTGTACTGTTTCTTGGAAGTGTAGCTCACATATGATGTCTTCATCAGACCTTACTGGTTGAGTGATTTCCTCGATCTCCCAGAACTTTTGCATATTCTTGTGTATCTGTTCTGTGACGCTTAGATGGCAACGTGGTGCTTGTCTTCTGCCCTGAGTGTGATGTATTTGCCCTGAGAGAATTCATCCGAGTCTGGTCTCCCTAATGAATGCCTTGTGTCTGTTAGTTTCGTTTATTGGTATAGTGTGTCCCATTAACAAATTCCAGAATACATCTGCCCCTAGAAAAATGTCAATGCTACCGTGTAGGTGAAATCTGCTGTCTGCCAGTAAAATGTCTTCTGGGATTCTTAAGCTGGTGACATCTATGGGTGCACTGGGAATGTCCTTAGCAATCTGGTTTATAATGAGGCATTGTAACTGTCGCTTGTAACCATTACCATGGGCGTCCCTTATTTGAATATGCCTAATTTCCAGAATATTGGATGTGTGTAGGTTTACACCGGTTACAGCTAAGGTGGTAGGCTTGGTTTCTAACTGTAGCCTATCAGCCAAATCTTGTGTTATAAATGTGTGCGTGTCACCTGAATCCAAGAGTGCTCTGGCTTTTATGAGTCTGCCATTCTGAGCTTTGACTAGTATTTCTGCTGTGGCGAGAAATGTGTGCATTATTAGCAAATGCTGAGCCAGTAGTATTGTCGCTGGTAGTAGCTGGAGATTGTCTAGCACCATTGGGGTTTTGGTTTCTGTTTGGACCATTATTAGGCAATCTACGATTGTACTGAGTAGCTGAATGTTGACTATAGTCATTACTGCGAACCTTGTCTTGGTGTAGCAGTGTGAGATGACGCTGTTGGCATTTATAACAAGATGTGGATGTGCAGTTTCTGACGTGATGTCCTGCTCTGAGACAATTACTTCATAGTCTATTGTTGTTTACAAAGTTCCATCTCTGCGTGTTGTTGAAGTTGTAGAAAGTCTTCACATTTGTGTAACTGGTGATCTAGCCTGCACAGTATACAATTGTTGGCTACATGTGCAACAAAGGTACGTGAGCTCACTTGTCTATGGTAAGTGGGTTTACTTTGAGTATTGTGTGCAGCTTTAGGCCTACTGGAGCTGTCTGGTGTCACCAGGGCTTGTCCCCTCTCCTGTAAGAAGTTACAAAGTTGCTCGAATGTGTTTAACTGGTCCACTGTGCCCTCCAGGCTCCATGCTTTGAGCGTGGCTGGGTCAAGTTTGTACGTGAGAAGATGAGTGAGCATATAGTACCATCGGAGATGCTCTGGTGTGATCGATTCTATTGACCTAACCTGTCTGGTGAAGTGGTCAAGCAAGTCCATTAATTGACTGGGTGATTCTTTAGGAATCTTGCTGTAGTCGATCAAAGATTGTAGTGATTGTTGCAATATGATTTTGTTATTCTGAAACCTTTCATTGAGTAGGTTCCAGGCGGTTTCATAACCTTTAGCAGTTAAAGGTAGAGTGTCATTGAGTTTGTTGGCTGGGCCTTGCAATGCTATTCTCAAGTAGTGAAATTTCTGAACTGGATATAGCGAATTCTTACTGTGAACTAGCGAGATGAAAAGTTCTCTGAATGGTAGCCAATCTGCATGCTTACCATTGAAGTGTGGCAAATCTATCTTTGGAGTATAAATAACTTGAGCATTAATTTGAGTTGTCTCTTGGGGCGGCTGAGCTTTTGTCATGTTAGCTTGTGAGTACTGTGTTTCATAGTCCCTGACTTTTTTGGGAGCCATACCTACAGTTGTGTAGTAAGTCTCTTCGAATGCTTGTCTTTCGCCTTCCCAATCAGGGTCTGTGTCACATGATTCTATTTTGTCTTGAATTTCTTCAAAGTCCTTCAATAGTGATTCATCTTGAGATAATCTGTGAACTATCTCTTCTATATTGTCTTGGTCAATTTGGATGGACAAAACATACTGATAAAATGTAGTTAGCTTTCCCTTGATAACTGCCCTCTTCTGTTTGTAGTTTTTGAGCTTGGAGGCTTCTGTGGCAAGTACTTGTGAGTCTGGCATTGTGTGGAGTTATGGAACAGTGTGTTGTATTGAAGGCTACAACTTACCTGGTTATCCAGAGAGTCTGGTGTCCCTAGCACTGCTCTACCAGAATTCTTGCACCCTTTCTTACCACTAGGTCCGTTATGACTGCTCTTATTTTGTAGTCTAGTTGACATAAGCTGAAAATACAATAGAGTATTATAGAGCTGTATAAGTATCAACAAAGCACAAAATGTAGTGTTCTGTTCTGAGAACTGGATGAAATGTATATCCAAGGAGTGGATAGAATCCAGGTCCAGGAAGGATCAAATATGGACGAAGTTTATCTCCAAGGCGTGGATAGAATCCAGGCTTGGCAAGGACCAAAAAATGTAGGCTAGTGTGCCTAACAGAATTTTTGCTATTGACGGAGGACCACAAGATTCGTAGGCTTGTTTGCCTAACAGAATCAAGAATGCTTTTATTTGTAGGATCGGGTTCCAGTGAGGACCAAAAAATGTAGGGATCCAGGCCCGTTGAGGACCATGTATGCTTATGCCTTTAAAATATAGGACTGAAGTAGGAAGTAGGAATGATAATTTTTGCTTTAATCTTGTCTGGTAGTCAGGATTATCTTCTACTTCTCTTCTTTTCTTCCTTGTAGCCGTGTGCTTAGTAATATTCAGTTTTATTTTATTTCACTTAGAAATTTTAGGATGAGACTTATGGTTTATACAGGGTGGCGCAGGGAAACGGGAAATTATGAAGTAACTTAATTTGCACAAATACACACAGGAAAAATTATTTCTATTGACGAAAGCACATGTTTACAGTATGCCATTTATGTTTTTATTACAAACTGTCACATATTGTCACTTTATTTCTTAAGGTGACATCGGAAAGATGTGCTCCATTTAGGGAGTTCACATTGTAATAACCTGTTACGGAAACTCTCGAATGCTCACTCTAGCTAGCATGTCTCTGGGAATGGCAGTGAATAAGTCTTCAATGTTCTGTTTCAGTTCGTGGATAGTTCCAGGACGTGAGTGGTACACTACTTTTGAGATCTCCCCACAGGAAGAAGTCACAAACTCTAAGCTCTGATGAGCTCGCAGGCCATGGAATATCGCCTTCTTAATCGTATTATCACAGTATACGTATTAATACAGTAAAGAAACTCAGGCCGTTTTTCTGCCATACGGACATGCGCGCGCAGATTCCATGCGATCCTACCGGCCATTGAGTAATACTACAATCACTACTGCGGGAAGAATGGAAATAAATAGGAGTCTTGAATTTTTATAGCAATGCGTGTTTGGAAAGGATGTTATTGTTCTGCTATAAATTGCAGTAACAATAAAGGAAGAAATCCTGATTTGCATTTCTTCACTTTCCCAAAAGATCCAGAAAGGTAAGAAGAAAAATACGTAATATTTATTGTATGCCTGCTGGCTTACTCTTGACACATGTTCTGGTGTGGTTATGTTTACATTTACTTTAATGTAATATTTTTATCTTTAATTATGTTGTAATTTCTAACAATAGATACTAATGAAATGAAAATGTCAGCAGTCTATATCACGGTTAAAGATAACAATATTTAGGATGTCGTATTGTGATCGCTTAAGATAACACAATATTTGCTGCGGTGCAGCTTATTTCCTATGTGCATTGTAATGTATATGTCAGGGCCGGTTATGTATACAAACATGTGTGCCGTGTTGGCAGTCAAGAATGGCTATGTGAGCTCTAATGCACATGGCCATTTTGCAGCATGAGCCGATTTTTTTTCTTTGCTTGCACAAACCTGACAATCAAAGATCCACATGCCCGGTTGTAAGGATCAATGCTAAGGAATATCAGTGCACATAACTCAATTTCGTAAAAAAGTGCACATAGCCGATTTTACAGGCGGTACGATATTTATTTTCTCGAACACGATGTAGGCGTAAAGATGACGAAAACATAATCTTACATCATAAATTCTCGGATACATGTGCCATTAAGGTGTTTGCGACAGTAAACTAACATGACATCATTATCCAAACCTAGGCAAGCAATAGGCTTACCTAAAATAGGCTACTGTTAAGAAGCGTATCTAGTCCAAGGTTTTTCCCACCTTTAAAATCAACGTTTAAGTTATAAATTATATTAAAGAGTGACCTTTGAATATAGGTTTGTCACACTGCTCGTCCTCAACTTCATTGTTGAGATTGTATTTTGTTTCTGTATCTTACGGCTTCGATCTACCTTCAATTGTTGTAATGATTTCAGGTGTAAAAAATGGGCCATCAATAGTCGGCGAGAAGACCTACTAACAAAAACTGTAAAATATTTAAATGTAAATTGCCGCCTATGTTTGGAACACTTCGAAAACAGCCAGTTTATGAATTCCAATAAGAACTCTTTAATTAAAACTGCTGTACCGACTGTATACTAAAAGCAGTTTTGGAGTATTAGAAATTGAGAAATATTGATAGAAACCTATATTTTTATTTGAATTTTGTATTGTATCTTATGTAATATTGTATTATTTTTGTAAAATGATGACATTTCTATTCTAATGTAATATTAGGCTACTTTTAAAAATAAAAATGAGTTATAATTGGTTTTCCAAGAATCATCTTGAAGTTATTAAAACTTGTAATAAGAATAGCCCTAGGAACTGCAGTGCAAGTTACAGGTAAGTGGCATTTAAAAATTGTGCCTGATCTTAACTAAAATATAATACATGCTTCATTGTTTCTTAAATTTAAAATTCAGTTTTGAAAGAAGATTTTTTCCTCTTATTATAACATATTTTGTTATGTGTTTATGCATTTTCCCAAGTTATTTTATATGGTGAGAATGCAGTTTTACTCAACCGCCGCATGGAGCGCTAGTGTCGCCCAGCTAACAAGTTGTCATAGGACTTTTAGCACACAGTTTCCTTACTGTATTAATACTTAAACTGTGGTATTATATTGAACTGTCATTATTTACAATTGTAATGCTGCATGATTACTAAATGGCAATTCGTTTACAACGATTACGCATCGGTTCCGGAAACCTGCCGGCACTACAGTGTTGATAACATAACTTTCAAAATTTCCCGTTTCCCTGCGCCACCCTGTACTTCACTTAGAAGATATTATTTTCTCAACAAGCAACAGTATTAATTTTATTAACAAATTAACAATGTACAATATGTTGGTTGAGCTATATCTTGCTCATATTTACTACGGCAGTTCAATTACACTGCTCGTAGGGAAAAGAGGAGCTGCCAGATTGCCAAAACTCCTAAAAATTTATAAATGCAGTATTTACTAAAGCATATGCAAGAATGCTAAGCCATACTAGGCTTTTGTGTAGTTTACAATAGGTTATGAAGTTGGTACTTAGCTTTTAATGCGACTTCATTGATGAATATGTGAGTGCATTAGCCGGACGGTGGCTAATATGAAAAAAGTACAGTTATAGATATGATGGTTCATGGTGTAGTTGCTGTACAAATAATTTTCTTCAATAAAATACCACCTGTAGGTTGGTGAGCCTAACAGATAATTGCGGAGGACCAGTGGAATAAAATCCAGAAAATGCAAACTAGAAATAATAGGAATGTTGAAGGAAGCAGGAATAATGTAGGATCAGAATCAATGCCTTATCCTTACACTCTTGTAGAATCTGGCTTCCTTTCTTTCTTGTAGTTGTAATTGGCATTAATCAATATTTAATTATAATTTGCTTTTGCACTAGGTAGATTTCAGGAGTGATTTGAGGTTCACTTGTTATTATATTATAATAACAAGTGAACCTCAAATCACTCCTGAATATGCTTTGTTGTCCATAACAAACAATCTAAGTTTCTTTATTTTAATTCCAATAGTTACAGGTTTCTAGAATAGTTGAGCTGTATTGGCTCAAAATACTACTGCAGTATACTCTGTCTGCAAGTAGGAAAAGAGAAGCTGCAATTATTTGCCAAAACTTCTTAACGTGATAAATACGGAATTACTTTGTTACAAGCAAAATGCTAGACCATATCTTGGTCTTTAAGAGATTGTTCAAAACCTCTACGGCAGCATATTTAGCTAGCACGTAGAGGAAAAGAGGAGCTGCAATGATGCCAAAACTCCGTACGATTATATAAGCAGAATTACTTTATAGTAATACAAAGATGCTAAGCCCTACTTGGCTTTTGTGTGTTAATACATGGCTTAATTTGATTTACTTATCTTGTATAGCGACTGCATCTGATGAGAATGCGAATGCATTAGCCGGACTATGGCTAAAGGAGGGATGTACAGTTATTGATGCTGTAGATCTATGATGCTGTAGATCATCCTGAACGATGGCCAGTAGCGAGTCCTTCCATGGCTCCGAGCTACGCTCCACGAAGTTCTAGGGATGCCCTCGAATCCACCTCCAAGTGGATTAAGTAGTGGCTGCTGATGCTGGTTCCATGATGCGTAGTTATATGTAGATACTGTACAATAATATGTTCAGACTTGTGGTCTTTTGCTAAATTTTGGGCTATGCCCTTACGAAGCGACGATCAGTGATGAAGTGATAAAAGTCTAACGGCCAAAAATGCGTTCACATAATCATCTTACAAAGAGTCAAGTTCTAGAATCTTATGGAAGGCTCTTCTTGAAGTTTCCAGAAGCTTCCATCCAGAATAAGAGCATATTTAAACATAACAACATGCTGTACCTATTCTGTAACATAAAAAATATGTATGTGAGCATTTACATTATAATCACTCGACAATCGATATCAGTTCGATGTCGGCAATGCAGCTGTCTATATTTCAATATAGTTTTAAAGTTAAATTCTTACAAATACTTAAGAGTTATGCATGAAAACATAGAGGCATCATTCTATGCTTGATATGGGAGGGTATAGAATAGTTACTTTCTTTATCCAAAATAAAATAAAGAAGTAAAAGAATGTAAAGAATTCTGGCTACAAATGGTTGACATTAGTGCCATCTAACGAGTGACTGATAAACTTGTTTGCTTTAATATTGCTTAAATATGCTATAATTATATTTTGATATTCTCTAAGCGCCATGAGCTTACATACTGGGGGGGGGGCCAAACAAAGAAAATCTTACTGAGCAGGCAGTAGACACAATTTAGAAATGGGTCTTTTTAAGACTGAGTTAGCAGTCTTAATGGTTGCTACTCTAACTTTGCCATCTGGTCCAGTATGAACTTCCAGAATCCTAGCCAGTGGCCAATTCATTATCCACTATCAATATAACTAATTGGTTAGTCTGTAGATTTTGAGATTCAACGTTCCACTTCTGTTTTTGTTGTAGCGTATTGAGGTATTCTTTTATCCATTTTGACTTAATAGTTTGAAGTTGCTGTTCTAACAATTGATAGCGTGACAGCCTGGATAGGTTTATAGACTGTAAGCCTGGGTGAGGGATAGAATTCAAAGGAGCACCACTGAGGAAGTGACCGGGGGTCAATGCCCTATAATCTTGAGATTCGTTGCTCATTGGAGTCAGTGGTCTGCTGTTAATAATAGCTTCTGTTCTGCATAGAAGTGTGCTGGCTTCTTCATAGCTGTAAATAATGTCTTTCATCACTTCGAATAAAATGGTCTTCATGCTGCGGTTGGATCTTTCAACTAGTCCTGCCATATGGCTTGCCCTTGGTGGCAAAAAATGAAATTGTATATTTAAGTTTGCTGAGAAGTTTATGATCTCTGTGTTAGCTTGTTCTGTCTGGAATTGTTCATAGAGTTCACTCAGCTCTCGTGAGGCTCCTATGAAGTTTCTGCCATTATCTAGGTATAAGTGAGAAGGTAGACCTCTTCTAGATACGAATCTTTGCAAGGATGCAATGAATGCTGCTGAAGTGACTGCAGTTACCAATTCAATGTGTACTGCTTTGGTACATAAACATATGTGCATAGATATATAAGCTTTGTATACTGTTTTGCCTCTACCATGATCCTTTAAAGAGATAGGACTTACAAAATCTATGGCTGTGGTGTCGAAAGCTCGGTTGGGTGTAACTCTAGCTTTAGGTAAAGTTCCCATGATTTGCTGTGCTCTGACAGGGCTGTGTTTAAAGCAAGTAAGACATCCTTTTAATGCTGATTTTACAGTTTGAACGCCATGGATGGGCCAATACTGTTGCCTTAGTGTATACAGTATGCCTTGAGGGCCTTCATGTAAGTTTTTCAGATGTGTGTCTCTGACAATAATATTGTTATGTGGTGCTTGGCAGGTAATATGATTGGATGTTTGGAGTTATAGTCCAGATCAGTGTGGTGTAATCTTCCACCGACACGAAGTATGCTTTCCTTATCCAAATATGGATGCAGTGGCAATAGTGATCTGCTTCTAGAAACACAATTATTCTTTCTGATATGAGTTATATCTTCTGAGAAAGCTTCTCTCTGTGTGGCAAGCATGATAGCATTGTGAGCTTTCTGTAACTCGTGCAAGCTGATAGGGCCAACATTGTGTGTACTTGTAGTTATAAAGGCTTTTGCTGTCCTCTTGGTTTCTGGTATTTCTTCTGTCTGTGATACATTATCAGTGGTTGGTCAAAGACATTCATCTTGTGTTAGGAATTCTGGACCATTCCACCATAGAGTGTGGTTATGTAACTTGTTAGGTGTGACAGGTTTAGTGATCATGTCTGCAGGGTTCTGCTGTGTTGGTACATATCTCCACTGACAGCTTATAGTAGCAGCTTGAATTTTAGTTACACTATGAACTACAAAAGTGTTCCATTTGTGTGGAGGCTGTGTGATCCATTTTAGAGTTATAAGACTGTCAGTCCAGAAATATACTGCTGATATTGTGATCTGCAGGGATAAGCTTACTTTTTGGTATAAGCAGGCTGCCAATTGAGCTGCACGGAGCTCCAATCTGGGCAGGGTGACCTGCTTGAGTGGGGCCACTCTTGATTTCCTTGTTAGTAGCAGAATTTGAGTGTTATGGCTCTTGTCCTTGGATGTTATGTAGCATGCTGTTCCATATGCCTGTGGGCTGGCATCACTGAAAAAGTGCAGTTCTATATAACTAAATTTGTGTATAAGAACATTCCTTGGGATTCTGTATGATTCTATGTGATGTAGCTGTAAGTACAATTCATTCCAGGCCTCCTGTTTGTCAACAGGAGCTTGCTGGTCCCAACCTATGTCATTCAGCCAAATCTGTTGAATAATACATTTAGCTGCAGATATAATAGGGGCAATTAGTCCCTGAGGGTCATACAGAGTACAGATGGCAGATAGAATCTGTCTCTTACAAAGGGATGGTACGAACCTTCATGTCGAAACCCACCCTCAAATTTTGTACACATGTAGGTCATCCTAAAATGGAATAGTACACAAAAAATTAGCTGTCAGTTTGAACTGTCAGACCATTAAATTGAAGCTTGAAATTTGGAAGCGCTCTAGTTGGTTACTCCTGGATCTTTGTAGCGACTACTGCAACAATAAGTTTCTGTTCTGTGACTGCAACAGCTAACGTGACTCATTCAGCAGCTTATCCAAACACGGGCTTCCTTCTTCTTGTTATCGCAGTATAAACAACGACCGTAGTGAAGAATTAGCGATCTGTGTGTCTGACAGTTAATAGAAGGAAGTCACCATGAGCGTCTCTACAGATGTGCTGAATCCTATTAATGTGCTTTCAGTTGCCATAAACTATTTTCGTGAAAAAAATATATGTTCTTCTAGCGAAATAAACGAAATTTGTGCTTTTCCCATTCTATCGACACAGGACACTTCTGTTTCACATTCATTGAATAGTTCAGTGCACGGGGAAGTGAGCGTGCAGCTGTATATTGTGACTACAGTGTTGTGTTGCGCCGACTGCCCGCATGCCTCGCTCAAGACCTTGTACCTCAGCCACAGACCGCTTCCCTGCTAGACGGGATGAGGCGCTCTGACAATGCTTTTTTCGCGATATTGCGACGTGATTTTCATAGACTTGCAGTTCGAACTGGCAGCTAATTTTTTGTGTACTATTCCATTTTAGGATGACCTACATGTGTACAAAATTTGAGGGTGGGTTTCGACATGAAGGTTCGTACCATCCCCTTGTTAGTAGTAGCTTCTGGCAAAACTATACTGTGTACTGTAGCAAGTCTTGTAATGGATTCCAGTGTAATCCTAGTGTTTTGACTGTATTCTGCTCTTTTAAGTGGGTAAGTGTAGCTTTAGAGAGCTTTTCTTGTGGCAGTGTTCTCAAAACATCATGTGAGTTGGAATAAAACTGTGTTAGGTTAAATCTACCTGCCTGTAACAGTTGTGACACTTCTGTGGCCGCCAGTATGGCTTCTTGCCCTGTAGAAAATGCTGCAAGGAGGTTATCCACATAGAAGCAAGTAGATAGTAATTTGGATGCTGTGGGAAATCTGTTCCTCTCATCCTCGGCCAGCTAGTTGAGTACTCTGGTTGCTTCGAAGGGTGAACAGGCTTGTCCATAAGTGATAGTGTTGAGTTGGTATATCTTTACTGGCGCAGATTTAGAGCGTCTCCAGAAGATTCTTTGGAAGTCTCTTTGCTGTGTCTGTACCATTACCATCCTGTACATTTTCTCTATGTCAGCACTCACAACATATGGGTGGCATCTGAACTTCAAGAGTATGGTGTAAAGATCAGGTTGTACACAGCGTCCAGTGTAAAGAATATCATTGAGTGATGTACCTGTAGAAGTTTTGAATGAAGCATTGAAAACTACTCTGAGTTTTGTGGTCTCTGAGTCTTCCTTTAGGACAAACTGGTGTGGAATATAGTATGCTTCTGGGCCATCCTGGTAGAAACTTTCTTCTACTTGGGTCATGTGACCTAAGGCTTCATATTGTTGCATGAAGTCTGAGTACTTGGGCTGTTTGTGTAATCTAACTTCGTTAGAGAAGAAACGTTTCAGGGCTCCACTTCTGGAGGCACCAAGTTTATCTGTGGGCTTCTTGAATGGCAGTGTTACTGTGTATCGCCATTTTCGTTTCTTTGCACTGTGTCTTGGAAGTGTTGCTCACATATGGTGTCTTCTTCAGATCTTACAGGTTGGATAATTTCTTCAATTTCCCAGAATTTCTGCATGTTCTTGTGTATTTGTTCCGTTATGCTTATGTGGCAACGTGGTTCTTGTCTTCTGCCCTGTGCGTAATGTATTTGTCCTGAGAGAATCCACCCCAGTCTGGTCTCTCTTATGTACGCTCTATGTGTGTTGGTTTTGTTGATGGGTATAGTGTGTCCCATTAACAAGTTCCAGAATACATCTTCCCCTAGCAAAATGTCAATGCTACCGGGTATGTGAAATCTGCTGTTTGCCAGTACAATGTTTTGTGGTATTCTCAAATTGCTGGTATCTATAGGTGCACTAGGTATGTCCTTGGCAATCTGGTTAATGATGAAGCACTGTAACTGTCTTCTATAGCCATTGCCATGGGCGTCACTTATCTGTATATGTCCAATTTCTAGAATGTTGGACGTGTGTAAGTTTACACCAGTCACAGCTATGGTGGTAGGCTTGGTTTGTAACTGTAGCCTCTCAGCCAAATCTTGCGTTATGTAGGTGTGTGTGGCACCTGAATCCAATAGTGCTCTGGCTTTTACGAGACTGCCATTCTGAGCTTTGACTATTATTTCAGCTGTAGCAAGAAATGTGTGAGTCTTAGGGGTTATCTGAGCATTGTTAGCAAATGCTGAGCCTGTGGCATTGTTGCTAGTAGTTGCTGGAGGTTGTCTGTTGCCATTGTGGTTTTGGCTTCTGTTAGGCAATCTACTATTGTATTGTGTGGTTACATGTTGCCTGTAGTCATTGCTGCGAACCTTGTCTTGGTGTAGCAGTGTGTGGTGTCGCTGTTGGCATTTGTAGCAAGATGTGGATGTGCAGTTTCTGACATGATGTCCTGCTCTGAGGCAATTACTGCATAATCTATGGTTGTTCACTAAGTTCCATTTTGGTGTGTTATTGAGATTATGGAAGTCTTCGCACTTGTGTAATTGATGGTCTAGCCTACACAGTATACAATTGTTGGCTGCGTGGGCAACAAAGGTACATGAGGTCACTTGTCTTTGGTAGGCGGGTTTGCTTTGTGTATTGTGTGTAGTTCTAGGCCTGCTGGAGTAATCTGGTGTCTCCAGGGCTTGTCATCTCCTCTGTAAGAAGTTACAAAGTTCTTTGAATGTGTTTAGTTGATCTACTGTGCCCTCTAGGCTCCATGCTTTGAGCGTGGCAGGGTCAAGTTTGGACGTGAGCAGATGAGTGAGCATATAATCCCATCTTAAATGCTATGGTGTGATTGACTCTATAGACCTAACCTGTCTAGTAAAGTGGTCAATCAAGTCCATCAGCTGACTGGGTGATTCTTTTGGAATCTAGTTGTAGTCTATCAGCGATTGTAGCAATTGTTGCAAAATGATTTTGTTATTCTGGAATCTTTCATTTAGCAAGTTCCAAGCGGTGTCATAACTATTGGCAGTCAGAGGCAATGTGTCAATGAGTTTATTGGCTGGGCCTTGCAATGCTATTCTCAAGTAATGAAACTTTTGAACAGGATCAAGCGAATTGTTGCTATGAACAAGCGAGATGAACAGTTCTCTGAATGGTAACCAATCTGTGTGTTTACCATTGAAGTGTGGCAAATATATTTTTGGTAGCTGAACTCTAGGAGTGTAATTAGCTTGAGTGTTAGGTTGTGTTGTATCTTGAGGCTGAACTTGTGTTATGTTAGGCTGTGAGTATTTTGTTTCATAGTCTCTGATTTTCTTACGAGCCATGCCTACAGTTGTGTAGTATGTCTCTTCGAAAGCTTTTCTTTCTCCTACCCAATCAGGGTCTGTGTCACATGTTTCTATCTTGCCCTGTATTTCCTCAAAGTCTCTTAATAGTGATTCATCCTGTGATAGTCTATGGACTGTTTCTTCGATATTGTCTTCATCGACTTGAACTGACAAAACATATTGGTAGAATCTAGTTAACTTTCTTTTGATGACAGCCCTAGTCTGCTTGTAGTTTTTGAGCTTAGAGGCATCTGTGACAAGTGTGTGTGAGTCTGGCATTGTGTGGAGTTATGGAAGAGAGTATTGTAAGGAAGGCTGCCACTTACCTGGTTATCCAGTAAGACTGTTGTCCCTTGCACTGCTCTACCAGAATTCTTGCACCTTTTGATACTAATATGCCTGTTTTGGATGCTCCCACTGGGTAATCCAGTCAACATAGGCTGAAAATACAATAGAGTATTAGAATTGTATGTCCGCCGGCGTGGTCTTGTTGTTAGCGTCGCTGACTACAGATCCGTCGGCCCGGGTTCGATTCCCGGTACCACCTCGGATTTTTCTGAAGTATGAAGGTCTGGTAGGGGTGCACTCAGCCTCGTGTTTCAAAATTGAGGAGCTACTTGATAGAGAAGTAGCGGCTCCGGTCAAGAGAACCACCATTAACGGCCGTGGGTGTCGGCTTGCTGACCACATGCCCCCCAATCCTGCCATCTGCCTACGGGAGATGACGCAGCGATCGGGTGGTAGGCCAAGTCCCTCCAGGGATGTAGCGCCACGGAGTTTAGTTTTTTAATTAGAATTGTAGAAGCACAAGTTCTGTTTTACAAAAAATGTAGGTTTTTGGTCTGGGCAATGGACGTAATGTATCTCCAGGGAGTGGATAGAATCCGGGCCCGTTGAGGACCAGAAAATGTAGGTTGGTGAGCGTAACAGATAATTGCGGAGGACCACTGGAATAAAATCCAGAAAATGCAAACTAGAAATAATAGGAATGTTGAGTGAAGCAGGAATAATGTAGGTTCAGAATCAATGCTTTATCCTTACACTCTTGTAGAATCTGGCTTCCTTTCTTTCTTGTACTTGTAATTGGCATTAATCAATATTCAATCATAACTTGCTATTTGCACTAGGTAGATTTAAAGAGTGATTTGAGGTTCACTTGTTATTATAATATAATATGCTTTGTTGTCCATAACAAACAATCTAAGTTTCTTTATTTTAATTCCAATAGTTACAGGTTTCTAGAATAGTTGAGCTGTATTGGCTCAAAATACTACTGCAGTATACTCTGTCTGCAAGTAGGAAAAGAGAAGTTGCAATTATTTGCCAAAACTTCTTAGGGCTGGTTTCACCAGATGAGATTGAAATGTCGAGTAGTTAAACTCGAGTAAAAGTTACTCTTCGAAATTAATCTCAGACAACACAATTGTGTTTCACCACTCTGTCATGTGGATAAATATAATCTCGAGTAGTTACACGAAGATTTATTCCATGACGGTGCTGATCCTGCAATTTCTCATACTGCATCATGTGAATCCACTATGCCGTGACCAACATTTGTATGAACAGCAGACGATAGTGTGCAGTGACTCAAGCATAAACAAACTTGAAAATAGACATGGAAATGGAAGGAAATACTAGTAACAAGTAGGAGAAACGATATAGAAGTCCCAACTGGCTTCCGTCGGAGAAAGTATTGTTATTAGATCTTGTAGAAAAACATAGTTCCATATTGGAAAACAAAAAGACGGATGCCGTTACAATGAGGCAGAAAAATTCAGAATGGGGAAGAGTTGCCAAAGAATATAACTGGATGTCCGGTTTTACGCTCAGAAGCGTAGAAAACTTAAAGGCGGCATGGGAAAATGCGAAAAAAGTGGCCAAAAAAGATCTAGCAAATCATAGGATGGAGATGATTAAAAGTGGTAAGTTCAGTACATATTTTCTGCCCATTTTCTCGGTGTACCATAACCTCTACCTATAGTGTTGCAGCAAGTCGGTATTTTGTATTTTAACAGGTGGAGGGTTACCCAAGCAGAAGAAAGAAGACCCAGTAAATAGCAGAGTAATACAGCTAATAAAACCTGCTGCTGTTGGGTATATGAATCCCTATGACGGGGATGCAGTAATTCTGCAATCTCTGGAAGGTTAGTAAACCTCACTGGCACAGACGAAAGAGAAGAATCTGCCCCGACCTGTAACTTATTCCACTCTAAACTGCTCGTTGCTTAAGACCCATGCACCCAAATTTTTGTGAAAAGAGCTAACATAACATTCATATTTATATAAAAACAGGACCAAAAGAACTTGCACGAAAACGGTTCTTTTCAGGGTGGAGCAGATTCTTCTTCCCCCCCCCCTCTTGCATGTTAACTGTAAAGTTGATTGAAATTAAATTATTTTCTTAAAGAAATGTTGATTGAAATTAAATTATTTTCTTAAAGAAATGTAGGCTATAGGCCCTATTTTAATTGATTATGTAACCAGCAATGTTTTTGTTACAGCAGGGGACCATGAAACCACGGACATGAACGTAGTGGATACAGTAGAACATGTGGACGGAATTGAGATAAATCCAATAGTAAGGACTTCCATTTTTTACAATAAATTTGGTTTTTCACTTCTTGTGAAGTAAGGGTACATTTTCTGACATTTAATTTCATGATTTAGGTAGAACTTCCGAATGGTGACTGGACATCATGCAGTTCACAGATGTTGAAAACACCATTAGCTACACCACTGAGACATGAGCCAATTGTTCTTGCAGAGGTTCCACTTGAACAGGCACCAGGTTCATCAGATAAGCCTACCCCTGTAAGAACCACCGAACAGAGGGCATCGTGGACAAGCAGAAGAAGACCAGCGCTTCCTTGTTCAGATTCTTCTCTTCAAAAGCTTCATGATAAAAAAATAGCTGCAATTGAGCTTCAAATGCTTTATGCAAAACAGGAGAGGGAAGAAGGAAAAGAGAAGCATATGTTAGATTCTTCAATAAAAAAGGAAATTCTAAAGCAAGAGAAAATGAAAACAAGAATTCTGCTTTTAGAATTGAGAGAGAAGAGAAGGAAACTAACAAAGTAAATACTAGTATAAAGATGTAGGAATTAAGTTTTTATTTAATGGGGTAGGTACACCTTAACATAGTAAAACTGAACTTTTCAAAATTCAGTAGGTTTTGCTTAATTCGACGTTGGGTAATTCGAAATATTGTGATATTCCCCTTGAAATTCCTATGTAAATGTAAGTTTTAAAATTGCAGTTAATTCAAATGTTTAAAGCTTAATTAAAATTTGTCTCCACGTTTATTTTGTAAGGATTTCAAGAATCAAAACTTCTGTGAGTTTCCAAATAATTCTCTATTTTACTGTAGAATTATAGTAAATATTGCCAGGTAGTAAAGTATTTTTAACCATCGTTATCTCTAATGCTGAATGAATAGGTCATCGCCAGTGATGGGAAGTAATTGATTAAAAGTAATCGGATTACAGTAACAATTCTTTTTTTGGTCCCATTTACTTGTAATCAATGCTTTTTATGTAATTTCTACTTGTAATTTAATCCTGGAAAAAAATTGTAATTGCTACAATTTAGTAGCCGGTAGTATTAGTATCATTCTCGCTTGCTACATTGTCATCACTACTGTTTTAGCAACTAATATCCAAATTAGAGTTAATATTAACAAAAGTTACTCAAAGTTTCCGAAATTATTCTCATTGATGTGTTTTTTTGTTGTTTGTTCATTAATAATTTGGGCCTGTGACCAAAACAAACCAAAAACAAGGAATTTTTAGGTAGGCCTACTGCCATTTTGTAAAGTAATTGTAGCCTAAATGTAATTGTAATTTTACTGATTACTTTTTGAAAAACTAATTTGCAATTGTAATTAAGTAAAACGTCTCTCAGTTAATTGTAATTCAGCCCAATTACTTTATTTTTGTACTTTTCCCATCACTGGTCATTGCTTTTCTTCTCTCTGGAATGTGACGTTTAACCTCTTGCTACAGGGTCGGTAGCCTTGGAGGGATTCGTTGCTATCATGAAAATTTGAGTGACCATTCCATCCTCAGTATTGATGTGTTGAATATGGTGAAGCGTGGCGCATACGCTAGTCTAACGCTTGCGAAAAAAGTGGAAGTGTCCTGAGAAAATTAAAAAAGTGTGAAAAAATTTTATATTGCCATTTTTCTACTCATCAAAGCTTTACCTACCCTCTTAAGGAGATCGAGAATACATTAAAATTCTTTTGTCTTGATGACCAATGCTCAATCTTATAAGAACACTTTTACCCAAATTTCAGCAATGTGTGGAAATTGTTTAGGGTTAGTGATTTTGATATAATGTGAAAATTGCTCATATTAAAGTTCTTTAATATTGTTAAACATATTTATTTTGATTTATTTTTAAACTAATGCTCCCAGATAAATATGCCTTCTAATGTAGGTTACACTTTTAGGGAACATGTGGTGGAAATTGGAAGTTGTGTCATGAAAAGAAACCAAGTGTAATTTATATGATAATGTGTTTGAAATTTACTGTGAAGGCCTATGAATTCCATAATATCTTAATGCAATGTTTAAAGTGGTATGGCGAACCTGGTAACAAGCGATTAACATGTCGAGTTGATTTCACAAATGCCTGTGATTTGTTTTGTTTTAATAGTAACCAAACAAATGAAAATAATAAACACTAAAATAAAATAAGAGTTGTATTAAACACAGAGTAAACAGTGTTATGCTGTGTGGGTCATTCTCCAGAAAAGGGCAGATTTCAATGTTAGAATTTTTTTATGTTTAATTTCCTTCTGCAGAGTACTACTGAGGTACTTGCCCTACTTACCGAGTGGTATTTTGCATTAAATTAACAAGGTTAGAAAATGGCGCATTCATGGAGGTGAGAAAATAGTAAGAAATAGTAATTATGTAGAACTTATGTGAGTTTTAGAATTAATTTACTGTATTAAATGTTATCATGAAAAAGAACAATATTTATTACCATACAAATGGATTAACACACAACTTTTTACTTATTTTTATCTATGTTAAAATAGATTGTCACCTTAACATCAAAACATGATAATATTGTCCTAAATTATTAAGCTATACCAGTATCTTCTTTAAACAAAAATAAAAAATGCAGACAGTTAAATATGTCATCATAATAATAATATGAAGTTCGCACAATGTGCATGAGTGTTTGAGTTACTCTGTGCTTAGCCTTGTTAACGAGATGTTCCTCTTTTGACAGCCAAGGGCATGATATCGTTCACATTTCTGTCCACACCATTCACAAGTACAGTCCGTGCTGGGTTCATGGAATTTCTTTTTGGAGCACACTTTGTAATGAAAGCCATGCACTGCGTATCTAGTGATGGCGTGTCTTAATTCGAAGCTGGGTTCTGACCATTTGCTTGATGTCATAGCGTCCGTCACGTAGAATTCACTCCATATTTCTTGTTTCTTGTATCTTAGATCCTGTAGTAATTCTTTGTATGTGGCGGGGAGCAGCAGCTGATGCCTCAGGTCCTCTATGAAAAACGGCTCTCTCGCCATCTCGTAGACCAGTCTTGATAGCGTGAACTTGGAAACACGCTAAATATGGACATATTTATGGACATAAATATGGACATATTGGACATATTTAGTGTTTCCTAAATATGTCATCAATTACAACATTAATTACACCTCCATGGATAGGACTCGAGAGTAACAGTAACGGAGGTGAGATTTTTCTCTAATTTGTCTAACAGCTTGGGAATATTTGAGGTTAGAAAATCTCAGTTCTAGAGTTTAACTTTGCATTCCTTTATTATAATTTATAGCAAAAGAAAAACATACAACTTTACCATTGGGTGTAGGTAACGGAGGCGAGGAAGTCCAATTACCAACTCTGCATTTAGCCCTTTTACACAAACAAAACAACACTTAAAAGCACACTAACAGCTTGGCTTTATATAAATGATAAGAAAACTGCCAAAAGTTGGAGTCCAAGGAAAATAGAAGGACTACAGTGCCATATCTGTGGAAATAATTGAACTTTTATATTGTTTCACGGAGGTGAGGTCTCACCTTGGGACAGGCATGTTTAGTGCAAAATATTGTCTTTACAAAATTATATAGCCTATTTTATTTTCAGTTATTAATGACTCATTTGTTGAGCTGTTTGTTCTTGTTATAACACTAAAATGGAATAAAAATTAAAGTCTGTTGAATTATGAAAGAATGAAAATGACAAGTCAGGCATTGGGACATGACACGGAGGTGAGATCTCACATACTGTGCCCTAAAATGCAGAAAATTGTAACTTTTGTTTAAAAAGTGGAATATGGGATCAAATAGACCTTATTTCAATCTAACTTATCATAATAATTTATAATCCATAAATACTTATTTTACACCAGAAAATCAACTGCGACATGAATCTGCCCTTTTCTGCAGAATAACCCATGTACAAAGAAGATATCAGATATGGGAGTACTCTATTATAATAAGTGTTCCTTCACTCTCCCTCAAATATTATTTTCTCATTCATGAAAAGAGAAAGTTCATAGCAATCTATGAAAGTAGTTTGTGATGAGTTCACGTCGAGTAACATCATGACGAGGTGCATTTCGAGGCAGAACGTTTTCTCCCATTTCGCCTTCCACAAGAATATTTGTTTGTTTGTTTGTTTGTTTGTTTATTTGCAACATTTTTACAGTTGTTACAAAATTACAATATAAGTGTAACTTATATAAATATGGTTGTGAACGCCACTCAGAAGAGCAAAACTTGTCCTCGGAGGCAGTTCAGTTCAATACAACAAAAAATTTACCCTAAAATAATTTTTTAACAGTAGTACAAAAATGAGATTTACAATTAATAGAATTGTACAAGTAAATGCAATACTAGATATGTTTTTTATTAAACAGATACCTTTGAATTATTTTTGAATTCTGCAAGATTATAAAAAGCGTTTTCCGCTAGGTAAGATTTTGTACTTTTTAGCTTTTCAGTTGTAGTATTCTTTTTTTTAATGGCCTCCGGAGCTGGAGCTGGAATATTTAGTTGAGGATCATCAGGTGGAATATTTTCACCCTTTCTTGTTAGAATATTATGCAAAACTGCTGTTACCACAATGACTGGAAATACATTTTCTAAACTGATTTGGAATCCAAGAGCGAGAACAGGAAATCGTCTTTTCCACACTCCAAATAGCCGCTCAACACAATTTCTAGAGCGTATTTGCGATTCATTGTACAAATGCTCCTCTGGTTCCCTTGGATTTTCAAGAGAGGGCAACAAATATGAACAACAAGCATAACCTCCATCAACTAACAGAACTGCATCTTCATACCGTCCATCTTCAAACGTAGCACGCCGATAGCAATTATTAAATATGGTACTATCGTGAGTAGAGCCTGGCCACCTTGCAACAATGTCCATAAATTCCATGTCTGCGTTGCAAATGGCCTGTACGTTCAAAGAGAAATACCCCTTACGGTTACGATAAAGCTCACCGTTTTCTCCTCCTGGTGAGCGAAGCCTGATGTGCGTACAGTCCATGGCACCAACAGCCTTGGGAAATCTGGCCACATTATAAAATTTGATTTGTTCCCTCCGCACCTCTTCTCCTCTTGCAGGAAATGTGATGTGTTGCTGAAAAGAGGCTATGGCAATGCTCACTCTTTTTATTATTCTGTGGACTGTAGGTTTGCTCAAACCAATAAAATCTCCTGTGGTCATCTGAGAACATCCCGTTGCATAGTACCTCAGCGTTGTTAGAAGCTGGTTCATAGGTGATACTGCAGAGTTCCTAGAAACATGGTAAGATGTAATTTATTAACAAATCATAAAATCAGTTTTAAAAGTGGTCGTCAAACATAATTACTGTATTTCACAAATCAACTTTTCAGGAATGCTTCCCATGATCCCATAACTGTATTTGATTCACTGATTATAAATTATCGACAGTCATTAAGTGAAAGCCTGTCATTCTTTTTTCTATTGTTTTATATGTTGTATTTCGGGGAAAATGGGCAATTAGTTTATCAATTTAGCTCCATTCTTATTGTAATTAGCATACCTGTATCGATACAAGGGATATTTCTGTGTAAAGAGTTAATTAGCATATGTTTATTGGTACAAGGGATTTTTCTGTGTAAAAGGTTATTTTCTTAGCGCCCGCGCTAGTGACACACTCTTTTATGCCGTATTTCGTGCGTGTTTATTATCAAAGAGACCGAGCTTTTTTAACACAAGAGTTTTATACACAACCTCAATCATAATTGTTCATATTCAGCTGAAATATCCAATTTAAAACTTACCGATCAGATGGAAATTCCAAGTGATGTTCAATTTCTTCTAACAACAGGAGCGCAGAAGCTTTGGACAGCCTAAACCGCGTCACGAAGTCCCTTTCATCATAATTTTGGAACCAATCATTCCTTTCTCGTATCCATCTCGGCCGTCGTGGTATTTGGTTATTTTCTTCATCTTCACTTGAAGATTCATCTTGAAACACAAAATTCCTCTATCTACGAGCCATATTGGTGTTGCTACTCCAAGATTAAGGGAATTACTCGCTGAAATTTGGCCGTGTAAATATTAATCTCGATTAACCTAGTTACTCGCGTGTAACTTTGTGGTGAAACGGTTTTATCGGTTACTCGAGATTAAGTCCATACTTACTCTCGTGTAAAAAGTTACTCCAGTTTGGTGAAACTGGGCCTTAACGTGATAAATACGGAATTACTTTGTTACAAGCAAAATGCTAGACCATATCTTGGTCTTTAAGAGATTGTTCAAAACCACTACGGCAGCATATTTAGCTTGCACGTAGAGGAAAAGAGGAGCTGCAAGGATGCCAAAACTCCGTACGATTATATAAGCAGAATTACTTTATAGTAATACAAAGATGCTAAGCCCTACTTGGCTTTTGTGTGTTAATACATGGCTTAATTTGATTTACTTATCTTGTATAGCGACTGCATCTCATGAGAATGCGAATGCATTAGCCGGACTATGGCTAAAGGAGGGATGTACAGTTATTGATGCTGTAGATCTATGATGCTGTAGATCATCCTGAACGATGGCCAGTAGCGAGTCCTTCCATGGCTCCGAGCTACGCTCCACGAAGTTCTAGGGATGCCCTCGAATCCACCTCCAAGTGGATTAAGTAGTGGCTGCTGATGCTGTTTTCATGATGCGTAGTTATATGTAGATACTGTACAATAATATGTTCAGACTTGTGGTCTTTTGCTAAATTTTGGGCTATGCCCTTACGAAGCGACGATCAGTGATGAAGTGATAAAAGTCTAACGGCCAAAAATGCGTTCACATAATCATCTTACAAAGAGTCGAGTTCTAGAATCTTATGGAAGGCTCTTCTTGAAGTTTCCAGAAGCTTCCATCCAGAATAAGAGCATATTTAAACATGCTGTACCTATTCTGTAACATAAAGGATATGTATGTGAGCATTTACATTATAATCACTCGACAATCGATATCAGTTCGATGTCGGCAATGCAGCTGTCTATATTTCAATATAGTTTTAATGTTAAATTTTTACAAATACTTAAGAGTTATGCATGAAAACATAGATGCATCATTCTATGCTTGATATGGGAGAGTATAGAATAGTTACTTTCTTTATCCAAAATAAAATAAAGAAGTAAAAGAATGTAAAGTATTCTGGCTACAAATGGTTGACATTAGTGCCATCTAACGAGTGACTGATAAACTTGTTTGCTTTAATATTGCTTAAATATGCTATAATTATATTTTGATATTCTCTAAGCTCCATGAGCTTACATACTGGGGGGCCCAAACAAAGAAAATCTTACTGAGCAGGCAGTAGACACAATTTAGAAATGGGTCTTTTTAAGACTGAGTTAGCAGTCTTAATGGTTGCTACTCTAACTTTGCCATCTGGTCCAGTATGAACTTCCAGAATCCTAGCCAGTGGCCAATTCATTATCCACTATCAATATAACTAATTGGTTAGTCTGTAGATTTTGAGATTCAACGTTCCACTTCTGTTTTTGTTGTAGCGTATTGAGGTATTCTTTTATCTAACTGCTGTTCTAACAATTGATAGCGTGACAGCCTGGATAGGTTTATAGACTGTAAGTCTGGGTGAGGGATAGAATTCAAAGGAGCACCACTGAGGAAGTGGCCGGGGGTCAATGCCCTATAATCTTGAGAATCGTTGCTCATTGGAGTCAGTGGTCTGCTGTTAATAATAGCTTCTATTCTGCATAGAAGTGTGCTGGCTTCTTCATAGCTGTAAATAGTGTCTTTCATCACTTTGAATAAAATGGTCTTCATGCTGCGGTTGGATCTTTCAACTAGTCCTGCCATATGGCTTGCCCTTGGTGGCAAAAAATGAAATTGTATGTTTAAGTTTGCTGAGAAGTTTATGATCTCTGTGTTAGCTTGTTCTGTCTGGAATTGTTCATAGAGTTCACTCAGCTCTCGTGAGGCTCCTATGAAGTTTCTGCCATTATCTAGGTATAAGTGAGAAGGTAGACCTCTTCTAGATACGAATCTTTGCAAGGATGCAATGAATGCTGCTGAAGTGACTGCAGTTACCAATTCAATGTGTACTGCTTTGGTACATAAACATATGTGCATAGATATATAAGCTTTGTATACTGTTTTGCCTCTACCATGATCCTTTAAAGAGATAGGACTTACAAAATCTATGGCTGTGGTGTCGAAAGCTCGGTTGGGTGTAACTCTAGCTTTAGGTAAAGTTCCCATGATTTGCTGTGCTCTGACAGGGCTGTGTTTAAAGCATGTAAGACATCCTTTTAATGCTGATTTTACAGTTTGAACGCCATGGATGGGCCAATACTGTTGCCTTAGTGTATACAGTATGCCTTGAGGGCCTTCATGTAAGTTTTTCAGATGTGTGTCTCTGACAATAATATTGTTATGTGGTGCTTGGCAGGTAATATGATTGGATGTTTGGAGTTATAGTCCAGATCAGTGTGGTGTAATCTTCCACCGACACGAAGTATGCTTTCCTTATCCAAATATGGATGCAGTGGCAATAGTGATCTGCTTCTAGAAACACAATTATTCTTTCTGATATGAGTTATGTCTTCTGAGAAAGCTTCTCTCTGTGTGGCAAGCATGATAGCATTGTGAGCTTTCTGTAACTCCTGCAAGCTGATAGGGCCAACATTGTAGTGTACTTGTAGTTATAAAGGATTTAGCTGTCCTCTTGGTTTCTGGTATTTCTTCTGTCTGTGATACATTATCAGTGGTTGGTCAAAGACATTCATCTTGTGTTAGGAATTCTGGACCATTCCACCATAGAGTGTGGTTATGTAACTTGTTAGGTGTGACAGGTTTAGTGATAATGTCTGCAGGGTTCTGCTGTGTTGGTACATTTCTCCACTGACAGCTTTCAGTAGCAGCTTGAATTTTAGTTACACTATGAACTACAAAAGTGTTCCATTTGTGTGGAGGCTGTGTGATCCATTTTAGAGTTATAAGACTGTCAGTCCAGAAATATACTGCTGATATTGTGATCTGCAGGGATAAGCTTACTTTTTGGTATAAGCAGGCTGCCAATTGAGCTGCACGGAGCTCCAATCTGGGCAGGGTGACCTGCTTGAGTGGGGCCACTCTTGATTTGCTTGTTAGTAGCTGAATTTGAGTGTTATGGCTCTTGTCCTTGGATTTTATGTAGCAAGCTGTTCCATATGCCTGTGGGCTGGCATCATTGAAAAAGTGCAGTTCTATATAACTGAATTTGTGTATAAGAACATTCCTTGGGATTCTGTATGATTCTATGTGATGTAGCTGTAAGTACAATTCATTCCAGGCCTCCTGTTTGTCAACAGGAGCTTGCTGGTCCCAACCTATGTCATTCAGCCAAATCTGTTGAATAATACATTTAGCTGCAGATATAATAGGGGCAATTAGTCCCTGAGGGTCATACAGAGTACAGATGGCAGATAGAATCTGTCTCTTAGTAGTAGCTTCTGGCAAAAACTATACTGTGTACTGTAGCAAGTCTTGTAATGGATTCCAGTGTAATCCTAGTGTTTTGACTGTATTCTGCTCTTTTAAGTGGGTAAGTGTAGCTTTAGAGAGCTTTTCTTGTGGCAGTGTTCTCAAAACATCATGTGAGTTGGAATAAAACTGTGTTAGGTTAAATCTACCTGCCTGTAACAGTTGTGACACTACTGTGGCCGCCAGTATGGCTTCTTGCCCTGTAGAAAATGCTGCAAGGAGGTTATCCACATAGAAGCAAGTAGATAGTAATTTGGATGCTGAGGGAAATCTGTTCCTCTCATCCTCGGCCAGCTAGTTGAGTACTCTGGTTGCTTCGAAGGGTGAACAGGCTTGTCCATAAGTGATAGTGTTGAGTTGGTATATCTTTACTGGCGTAGATTTAGAGCGTCTCCAGAAGATTCTTTGGAAGTCTCTTTGCTGTGGCTGTACCATTACCATCCTGTACATTTTCTCTATGTCAGCACTCACAACATATGGGTGGCATCTGAACTTCAAGAGTATGGTGTAAAGATCACGTTGTACACAGCGTCCAGTGTAAAGAATATCATTGAGTGATGTACCTGTAGAAGTTTTGGAAGAAGCATTGAAAACTACTCTGAGTTTTGTGGTCTCTGAGTCTTCCTTTAGGACAAACTGGTGTGGAATATAGTATGCTTCTGGGCCATCCTGGTAGAAACTTTCTTCTACTTGGGTCATATGACCTAAGGCTTCATATTGTTGCATGAAGTCTGAGTACTTGGGCTGTTTGTGTAATCTAACTTCGTTAGAGAAGAAACGTTTCAGGGCTCCACTTCTAGAGGCACCAAGTTTATCTGTGGGCTTCTTGAATGGCAGTGTTACTGTGTATCGCCATCTTCGTTTCTTTGCACTGTGTCTTGGAAGTGTTGCTCACATATGGTGTCTTCTTCAGATCTTACAGGTTGGATAATTTCTTCAATTTCCCAGAATTTCTGCATGTTCTTGTGTATTTGTTCCGTTATGCTTATGTGGCAACGTGGTTCTTGTCTTCTGCCCTGTGCGTAATGTATTTGTCCTGAGAGAATCCATCCCAGTCTGTTCTCTCTTATGTACGCTCTATGTTTGTTGGTTTTGTTGATGGGTATAGTGTGTTCCATTAACAAGTTCCAGAATACATCTTCCCCTAGCAAAATGTCAATGCTACCGGGTATGTGAAATCTGCTGTTTGCCAGTACAATGTTTTGTGGTATTCTCAAATTGCTGGTATCTATAGGTGCACTAGGTATGTCCTTGGCAATCTGGTTAATGATGAAGCACTGTAACTGTCTTCTATAGCCATTGCCATGGGCGTCACTTATCTGTGTATGTCCAATTTCTAGAATGTTGGACGTGTGTAAGTTTACACCAGTCACAGCTATGGTGGTAGGCTTGGTTTGTAACTGTAGCCTCTCAGCCAAATCTTGCGTTATGTAGGTGTGTGTGGCACCTGAATCCAATAGTGCTCTGGCTTTTACGAGACTGCCATTCTGAGCTTTGACTATTATTTCAGCTGTAGCAAGAAATGTGTGAGTCTTAGGGGTTATCTGAGCATTGTTAGCAAATGCTGAGCCTGTGGCATTGTTGCTAGTAGTTGCTAGAGGTTGTCTGTTGCCATTGTGGTTTTGGCTTCTGTTAGGCAATCTACTATTGTATTGTGTGGTTACATGTTGCCTGTAGTCATTGCTGCGAACCTTGTCTTGGTGTAGCAGTGTGTGGTGTCGCTGTTGGCATTTGTAGCAAGATGTGGATGTGCAGTTTCTGACATGATGTCCTGCTCTGAGGCAATTACTGCATAATCTATGGTTGTTCACTAAGTTCCATTTTGGTGTGTTATTGAGATTATGGAAGTCTTCGCACTTGTGTAATTGATGGTCTAGCCTACACAGTATACAATTGTTGGCTGCGTGGGCAACAAAGGTACATGAGGTCACTTGTCTTTGGTAGGCGGGTTTGCTTTGTGTATTGTGTGTAGTTCTAGGCCTGCTGGAGTAATCTGGTGTCTCCAGGGCTTGTCATCTCCTCTGTAAGAAGTTACAAAGTTCTTTGAATGTGTTTAGTTGATCTACTGTGCCCTCTAGGCTCCATGCTTTGAGCGTGGCAGGGTCAAGTTTGGACGTGAGCAGATGAGTGAGCATATAATCCCATCTTAAATGCTATGGTGTGATTGACTCTATAGACCTAACCTTTCTAGTAAAGTGGTCAATCAAGTCCATCAGCTGACTGGGTGATTCTTTTGGAATCTAGTTGTAGTCTATCAGCGATTGTAGCAATTGTTGCAAAATGATTTTGTTATTCTGGAATCTTTCATTTAGCAAGTTCCAAGCGGTGTCATAACTATTGGCAGTCAGAGGCAATGTGTCAATGAGTTTATTGGCTGGGCCTTGCAATGCTATTCTCAAGTAATGAAACTTTTGAACAGGATCAAGCGAATTGTTGCTATGAACAAGCGAGATGAACAGTTCTCTGAATGGTAACCAATCTGTGTGTTTACCATTGAAGTGTGGCAAATATATTTTTGGTAGCTGAACTCTAGGAGTGTAATTAGCTTGAGTGTTAGGTTATGTTGTATCTTGAGGCTGAACTTGTGTTATGTTAGCCTGTGAGTATTTTGTTTCATAGTCTCTGATTTTCTTACGAGCCATGCCTACAGTTGTGTAGTATGTCTCTTCGAAAGCTTTTCTTTCTCCTACCCAATCAGGGTCTGTGTCACATGTTTCTATCTTGCCCTGTATTTCCTCAAAGTCTCTTAATAGTGATTCATCCTGTGATAGTCTATGGACTGTTTCTTCGATATTGTCTTCATCGACTTGAACTGACAAAACATATTGGTAGAATCTAGTTAACTTTCTTTTGATGACAGCCCTAGTCTGCTTGTAGTTTTTGAGCTTAGAGGCATCTGTGACAAGTGTTTGTAAGTCTGGCATTGTGTGGAGTTATGGAAGAGAGTGTTGTAAGGAAGACTGCCTCTTACCTGGTTATCCAGTAAGACTGTTGTCCCTTGCACTGCTCTACCAGAATTCTTGCACCTTTTGATACTAATATGCCTGTTTTGGATGCTCCCACTGGGTAATCCAGTCAACATAGGCTGAAAATACAATAGAGTATTAGAATTGTATGTCCGCCGGCGTGGTCTTGTTGTTAGCGTCGCTGACTACAGATCCGTATGCCCGGGTTCGATTCCCGGTACCTCCTCGGATTTTTCTGAAGTATGAAGGTCTGGTAGGGGTGCACTCAGTCTCGTGTTTCAAAATTGAGGAGCTACTTGATAGAGAAGTAGCGGCTCCGGTCAAGAGAACCACCATTAACGGCCGTGGGTGTCGGCTTGCTGACCACATGCCCCCAATCCTGCCATCTGCCTACGGGAGATGACGCAGCGATCGGGTGGTAGGCCAAGTCCTTCCAGGGATGTAGCGCCACGGAGTTTAGTTTTTTAATTAGAATTGTAGAAGCACAAGTTCTGTTTTACAACAAATGTAGGTTTTTGGTCTGGGCAATGGACGTACTGTATCTCCAGGGAGTGGATAGAATCCGGGCCCGTTGAGGACCAGAAAATGTAGGTTCGTGAGCCTAACAGATAATTGCGGAGGAACACTGGAATAAAATCCAGAAAATGCAAACTAGAAATAATAGGAATGTTGAGTGAAGCAGGAATAATGTAGGTTCAGAATCAATGCTTTATCCTTACACTCTTGTAGAATCTGGCTTCCTTTCTTTCTTGTACTTGTAATTGGCATCAATCAATATTTAATCATAACTTGCTATTTGCACTAGGTAGATTTAAAGAGTGAATTGAGGTTCACTTGTTATTATAATATAATATGCTTTGTTGTCCATAACAAACAATCTAAGTTTCCTTATTTTAATTCCAATAGTTACAGGTTTCTAGAATAGTTGAGCTGTATTGGCTCAAAATACTACTGCAGTATACTCTGTCTGCAAGTAGGAAATATAAGCTGCAATTATTTGCCACAACTTCTTAACGTGATAAATACGGAATTACTTTGTTACAAGCAAAATGCTAGACCATATCTTGGTCTTTAAGAGATTGTTCAAAACCACTACGGCAGCATATTTAGCTTGCACGTAGAGGAAAAGAGGAGCTGCAAGGATGCCAAAACTCCGTACGATTATATAAGCAGAATTACTTTATAGTAATACAAAGATGCTAAGCCCTACTTGGCTTTTGTGTGTTAATACATGGCTTAATTTGATTTACTTATCTTGTATAGCGACTGCATCTGATGAAAATGCGAATGCATTAGCCGGACTATGGCTAAAGGAGGGATGTACAGTTATTGATGCTGTAGATCTATGATGCTGTAGATCATCCTGAACGATGGCCAGTAGCGAGTCCTTCCATGGCTCCGAGCTACGCTCCACGAAGATCTAGGGATGCCCTCGAATCCACCTCCAAGTGGATTAAGTAGTGGCTCCTGATGCTGGTTCCATGATGCGTAGTTATATGTAGATACTGTACAATAATATGTTCAGACTTGTGGTCTTTTGCTAAATTTTGGGCTATGCCCTTACGAAGCGACGATCAGTGATGAAGTGATAAAAGTCTAACGGCCAAAAATGCGTTCACATAATCATCTTACAAAGAGTCGAGTTCTAGAATCTTATGGAAGGCTCTTCTTGAAGTTTCCAGAAGCTTCCATCCAGAATAAGAGCATATTTAAACATGCTGTACCTATTCTGTAACATAAAGGATATGTATGTGAGCATTTACATTATAATCACTCGACAATCGATATCAGTTCGATGTCGGCAATGCAGCTGTCTATATTTCAATATAGTTTTAATGTTAAATTTTTACAAATACTTAAGAGTTATGCATGAAAACATAGATGCATCATTCTATGCTTGATATGGGAGAGTATAGAATAGTTACTTTCTTTATCCAAAATAAAATAAAGAAGTAAAAGAATGTAAAGTATTCTGGCTACAAATGGTTGACATTAGTGCCATCTAACGAGTGACTGATAAACTTGTTTGCTTTAATATTGCTTAAATATGCTATAATTATATTTTGATATTCTCTAAGCTCCATGAGCTTACATACTGGGGGGCCCAAACAAAGAAAATCTTACTGAGCAGGCAGTAGACACAATTTAGAAATGGGTCTTTTTAAGACTGAGTTAGCAGTCTTAATGGTTGCTACTCTAACTTTGCCATCTGGTCCAGTATGAACTTCCAGAATCCTAGCCAGTGGCCAATTCATTATCCACTATCAATATAACTAATTGGTTAGTCTGTAGATTTTGAGATTCAACGTTCCACTTCTGTTTTTGTTGTAGCGTATTGAGGTATTCTTTTATCTAACTGCTGTTCTAACAATTGATAGCGTGACAGCCTGGATAGGTTTATAGACTGTAAGTCTGGGTGAGGGATAGAATTCAAAGGAGCACCACTGAGGAAGTGACCGGGGGTCAATGCCCTATAATCTTGAGAATCGTTGCTCATTGGAGTCAGTGGTCTGCTGTTAATAATAGCTTCTATTCTGCATAGAAGTGTGCTGGCTTCTTCATAGCTGTAAATAGTGTCTTTCATCACTTTGAATAAAATGGTCTTCATGCTGCGGTTGGATCTTTCAACTAGTCCTGCCATATGGCTTGCCCTTGGTGGCAAAAAATGAAATTGTATGTTTAAGTTTGCTGAGAAGTTTATGATCTCTGTGTTAGCTTGTTCTGTCTGGAATTGTTCATAGAGTTCACTCAGCTCTCGTGAGGCTCCTATGAAGTTTCTGCCATTATCTAGGTATAAGTGAGAAGGTAGACCTCTTCTAGATACGAATCTTTGCAAGGATGCAATGAATGCTGCTGAAGTGACTGCAGTTACCAATTCAATGTGTACTGCTTTGGTACATAAACATATGTGCATAGATATATAAGCTTTGTATACTGTTTTGCCTCTACCATGATCCTTTAAAGAGATAGGACTTACAAAATCTATGGCTGTGGTGTCGAAAGCTCGGTTGGGTGTAACTCTAGCTTTAGGTAAAGTTCCCATGATTTGCTGTGCTCTGACAGGGCTGTGTTTAAAGCATGTAAGACATCCTTTTAATGCTGATTTTACAGTTTGAACGCCATGGATGGGCCAATACTGTTGCCTTAGTGTATACAGTATGCCTTGAGGGCCTTCATGTAAGTTTTTCAGATGTGTGTCTCTGACAATAATATTGTTATGTGGTGCTTGGCAGGTAATATGATTGGATGTTTGGAGTTATAGTCCAGATCAGTGTGGTGTAATCTTCCACCGACACGAAGTATGCTTTCCTTATCCAAATATGGATGCAGTGGCAATAGTGATCTGCTTCTAGAAACACAATTATTCTTTCTGATATGAGTTATGTCTTCTGAGAAAGCTTCTCTCTGTGTGGCAAGCATGATAGCATTGTGAGCTTTCTGTAACTCCTGCAAGCTGATAGGGCCAACATTGTAGTGTACTTGTAGTTATAAAGGATTTAGCTGTCCTCTTGGTTTCTGGTATTTCTTCTGTCTGTGATACATTATCAGTGGTTGGTCAAAGACATTCATCTTGTGTTAGGAATTCTGGACCATTCCACCATAGAGTGTGGTTATGTAACTTGTTAGGTGTGACAGGTTTAGTGATAATGTCTGCAGGGTTCTGCTGTGTTGGTACATTTCTCCACTGACAGCTTTCAGTAGCAGCTTGAATTTTAGTTACACTATGAACTACAAAAGTGTTCCATTTGTGTGGAGGCTGTGTGATCCATTTTAGAGTTATAAGACTGTCAGTCCAGAAATATACTGCTGATATTGTGATCTGCAGGGATAAGCTTACTTTTTGGTATAAGCAGGCTGCCAATTGAGCTGCACGGAGCTCCAATCTGGGCAGGGTGACCTGCTTGAGTGGGGCCACTCTTGATTTGCTTGTTAGTAGCTGAATTTGAGTGTTATGGCTCTTGTCCTTGGATTTTATGTAGCAAGCTGTTCCATATGCCTGTGGGCTGGCATCACTGAAAAAGTGCAGTTCTATATAACTGAATTTGTGTATAAGAACATTCCTTGGGATTCTGTATGATTCTATGTGATGTAGCTGTAAGTACAATTCATTCCAGGCCTCCTGTTTGTCAACAGGAGCTTGCTGGTCCCAACCTATGTCATTCAGCCAAATCTGTTGAATAATACATTTAGCTGCAGATATAATAGGGGCAATTAGTCCCTGAGGGTCATACAGAGTACAGATGGCAGATAGAATCTGTCTCTTAGTAGTAGCTTCTGGCAAAAACTATACTGTGTACTGTAGCAAGTCTTGTAATGGATTCCAGTGTAATCCTAGTGTTTTGACTGTATTCTGCTCTTTTAAGTGGGTAAGTGTAGCTTTAGAGAGCTTTTCTTGTGGCAGTGTTCTCAAAACATCATGTGAGTTGGAATAAAACTGTGTTAGGTTAAATCTACCTGCCTGTAACAGTTGTGACACTACTGTGGCCGCCAGTATGGCTTCTTGCCCTGTAGAAAATGCTGCAAGGAGGTTATCCACATAGAAGCAAGTAGATAGTAATTTGGATGCTGAGGGAAATCTGTTCCTCTCATCCTCGGCCAGCTAGTTGAGTACTCTGGTTGCTTCGAAGGGTGAACAGGCTTGTCCATAAGTGATAGTGTTGAGTTGGTATATCTTTACTGGCGTAGATTTAGAGCGTCTCCAGAAGATTCTTTGGAAGTCTCTTTGCTGTGGCTGTACCATTACCATCCTGTACATTTTCTCTATGTCAGCACTCACAACATATGGGTGGCATCTGAACTTCAAGAGTATGGTGTAAAGATCACGTTGTACACAGCGTCCAGTGTAAAGAATATCATTGAGTGATGTACCTGTAGAAGTTTTGGAAGAAGCATTGAAAACTACTCTGAGTTTTGTGGTCTCTGAGTCTTCCTTTAGGACAAACTGGTGTGGAATATAGTATGCTTCTGGGCCATCCTGGTAGAAACTTTCTTCTACTTGGGTCATATGACCTAAGGCTTCATATTGTTGCATGAAGTCTGAGTACTTGGGCTGTTTGTGTAATCTAACTTCGTTAGAGAAGAAACGTTTCAGGGCTCCACTTCTAGAGGCACCAAGTTTATCTGTGGGCTTCTTGAATGGCAGTGTTACTGTGTATCGCCATCTTCGTTTCTTTGCACTGTGTCTTGGAAGTGTTGCTCACATATGGTGTCTTCTTCAGATCTTACAGGTTGGATAATTTCTTCAATTTCCCAGAATTTCTGCATGTTCTTGTGTATTTGTTCCGTTATGCTTATGTGGCAACGTGGTTCTTGTCTTCTGCCCTGTGCGTAATGTATTTGTCCTGAGAGAATCCATCCCAGTCTGGTCTCTCTTATGTACGCTCTATGTTTGTTGGTTTTGTTGATGGGTATAGTGTGTTCCATTAACAAGTTCCAGAATACATCTTCCCCTAGCAAAATGTCAATGCTACCGGGTATGTGAAATCTGCTGTTTGCCAGTACAATGTTTTGTGGTATTCTCAAATTGCTGGTATCTATAGGTGCACTAGGTATGTCCTTGGCAATCTGGTTAATGATGAAGCACTGTAACTGTCTTCTATAGCCATTGCCATGGGCGTCACTTATCTGTGTATGTCCAATTTCTAGAATGTTGGACGTGTGTAAGTTTACACCAGTCACAGCTATGGTGGTAGGCTTGGTTTGTAACTGTAGCCTCTCAGCCAAATCTTGCGTTATGTAGGTGTGTGTGGCACCTGAATCCAATAGTGCTCTGGCTTTTACGAGACTGCCATTCTGAGCTTTGACTATTATTTCAGCTGTAGCAAGAAATGTGTGAGTCTTAGGGGTTATCTGAGCATTGTTAGCAAATGCTGAGCCTGTGGCATTGTTGCTAGTAGTTGCTAGAGGTTGTCTGTTGCCATTGTGGTTTTGGCTTCTGTTAGGCAATCTACTATTGTATTGTGTGGTTACATGTTGCCTGTAGTCATTGCTGCGAACCTTGTCTTGGTGTAGCAGTGTGTGGTGTCGCTGTTGGCATTTGTAGCAAGATGTGGATGTGCAGTTTCTGACATGATGTCCTGCTCTGAGGCAATTACTGCATAATCTATGGTTGTTCACTAAGTTCCATTTTGGTGTGTTATTGAAATTATGGAAGTCTTCGCACTTGTGTAATTGATGGTCTAGCCTACACAGTATACAATTGTTGGCTGCGTGGGCAACAAAGGTACATGAGGTCACTTGTCTTTGGTAGGCGGGTTTGCTTTGTGTATTGTGTGTAGTTCTAGGCCTGCTGGAGTAATCTGGTGTCTCCAGGGCTTGTCATCTCCTCTGTAAGAAGTTACAAAGTTCTTTGAATGTGTTTAGTTGATCTACTGTGCCCTCTAGGCTCCATGCTTTGAGCGTGGCAGGGTCAAGTTTGGACGTGAGCAGATGAGTGAGCATATAATCCCATCTTAAATGCTATGGTGTGATTGACTCTATAGACCTAACCTTTCTAGTAAAGTGGTCAATCAAGTCCATCAGCTGACTGGGTGATTCTTTTGGAATCTAGTTGTAGTCTATCAGCGATTGTAGCAATTGTTGCAAAATGATTTTGTTATTCTGGAATCTTTCATTTAGCAAGTTCCAAGCGGTGTCATAACTATTGGCAGTCAGAGGCAATGTGTCAATGAGTTTATTGGCTGGGCCTTGCAATGCTATTCTCAAGTAATGAAACTTTTGAACAGGATCAAGCGAATTGTTGCTATGAACAAGCGAGATGAACAGTTCTCTGAATGGTAACCAATCTGTGTGTTTACCATTGAAGTGTGGCAAATATATTTTTGGTAGCTGAACTCTAGGAGTGTAATTAGCTTGAGTGTTAGGTTATGTTGTATCTTGAGGCTGAACTTGTGTTATGTTAGCCTGTGAGTATTTTGTTTCATAGTCTCTGATTTTCTTACGAGCCATGCCTACAGTTGTGTAGTATGTCTCTTCGAAAGCTTTTCTTTCTCCTACCCAATCAGGGTCTGTGTCACATGTTTCTATCTTGCCCTGTATTTCCTCAAAGTCTCTTAATAGTGATTCATCCTGTGATAGTCTATGGACTGTTTCTTCGATATTGTCTTCATCGACTTGAACTGACAAAACATATTGGTAGAATCTAGTTAACTTTCTTTTGATGACAGCCCTAGTCTGCTTGTAGTTTTTGAGCTTAGAGGCATCTGTGACAAGTGTTTGTAAGTCTGGCATTGTGTGGAGTTATGGAAGAGAGTGTTGTAAGGAAGACTGCCTCTTACCTGGTTATCCAGTAAGACTGTTGTCCCTTGCACTGCTCTACCAGAATTCTTGCACCTTTTGATACTAATATGCCTGTTTTGGATGCTCCCACTGGGTAATCCAGTCAACATAGGCTGAAAATACAATAGAGTATTAGAATTGTATGTCCGCCGGCGTGGTCTTGTTGTTAGCGTCGCTGACTACAGATCCGTATGCCCGGGTTCGATTCCCGGTACCTCCTCGGATTTTTCTGAAGTATGAAGGTCTGGTAGGGGTGCACTCAGCCTCGTGTTTCAAAATTGAGGAGCTACTTGATAGAGAAGTAGCGGCTCCGGTCAAGAGAACCACCATTAACGGCCGTGGGTGTCGGCTTGCTGACCACATGCCCCCAATCCTGCCATCTGCCTACGGGAGATGACGCAGCGATCGGGTGGTAGGCCAAGTCCTTCCAGGGATGTAGCGCCACGGAGTTTAGTTTTTTAATTAGAATTGTAGAAGCACAAGTTCTGTTTTACAACAAATGTAGGTTTTTGGTCTGGGCAATGGACGTACTGTATCTCCAGGGAGTGGATAGAATCCGGGCCCGTTGAGGACCAGAAAATGTAGGTTCGTGAGCCTAACAGATAATTGCGGAGGAACACTGGAATAAAATCCAGAAAATGCAAACTAGAAATAATAGGAATGTTGAGTGAAGCAGGAATAATGTAGGTTCAGAATCAATGCTTTATCCTTACACTCTTGTAGAATCTGGCTTCCTTTCTTTCTTGTACTTGTAATTGGCATCAATCAATATTTAATCATAACTTGCTATTTGCACTAGGTAGATTTAAAGAGTGAATTGAGGTTCACTTGTTATTATAATATAATATGCTTTGTTGTCCATAACAAACAATCTAAGTTTCCTTATTTTAATTCCAATAGTTACAGGTTTCTAGAATAGTTGAGCTGTATTGGCTCAAAATACTACTGCAGTATACTCTGTCTGCAAGTAGGAAATATAAGCTGCAATTATTTGCCACAACTTCTTAACGTGATAAATACGGAATTACTTTGTTACAAGCAAAATGCTAGACCATATCTTGGTCTTTAAGAGATTGTTCAAAACCACTACGGCAGCATATTTAGCTTGCACGTAGAGGAAAAGAGGAGCTGCAAGGATGCCAAAACTCCGTACGATTATATAAGCAGAATTACTTTATAGTAATACAAAGATGCTAAGCCCTACTTGGCTTTTGTGTGTTAATACATGGCTTAATTTGATTTACTTATCTTGTATAGCGACTGCATCTGATGAAAATGCGAATGCATTAGCCGGACTATGGCTAAAGGAGGGATGTACAGTTATTGATGCTGTAGATCTATGATGCTGTAGATCATCCTGAACGATGGCCAGTAGCGAGTCCTTCCATGGCTCCGAGCTACGCTCCACGAAGATCTAGGGATGCCCTCGAATCCACCTCCAAGTGGATTAAGTAGTGGCTCCTGATGCTGGTTCCATGATGCGTAGTTATATGTAGATACTGTACAATAATATGTTCAGACTTGTGGTCTTTTGCTAAATTTTGGGCTATGCCCTTACGAAGCGACGATCAGTGATGAAGTGATAAAAGTATAACGGTCAAAAATGCGTTCACATAATCATCTTACAAAGAGTCAAGTTCTAGAATCTTATGGAAGGCTCTTCTTGAAGTTTCCAGAAGCTTCCATCCAGAATAAGAGCATATTTAAACATAACAACATGCTGTACCTATTCTGTAACATAAAAGATATGTATGTGAGCATTTGCATTATAACTGTAATGTATTTTTACAGAGAAATTAACAATCTTCTTGCGGTGAGCAGTCGATCTATTCCCAAATCTGTCCCTACAGACAAGTACAATAATCGATATGACGCTTCTAGGTGAGCTAATTTACTCTGGCTGAAGCGCCAAGCAAATGCTAATGAGCTGTCACTCGGCAATGTTCGATGTCGGCAATGCAGCTTTCTATATTTTAATATAGTTTTAATGTTAAATTTTTACAAATACTTAAGAGTTATGCATGAAAACATAGAGGCATCATTCTATGCTTGATATGGGAGAGTATAGAATAGTTACTTTCTTTATCCAAAATAAAATAAAGAAGTAAAAGAATGTCAAGAATTCTGGCTACAAATGGTTGACATTAGTGCCATCTAACGAGTGACTGATAAACTTATTTGCTTTAATATTGCTTAAATATGCTATAATTATATTTTGATATTCTCTAAGCTCCATGAGCTTACGCCACCTAACGTCAGAAATTTAGAAAAAAAACTGTATAATGTCTTATCAGATTGGTTTAAAAGCAAGGCTTTCTACAAAATTATATAAAAAGTCATTTCTATCCACAAATAATTTTCTTTAATAAAATACCACCCAACGTCAGAAATTTAGAAAAAAAAAAACTGTATAATGTCTTATCAGATTGGTTTAAAATCAAGGCTTTCTACAAAATAATACAAAAGTCATTGCTATCAACAAATAATTTTCTTTAATAAAATACCACCTAACATAGCTTTGCGCTAGTTTATACATGAAGGACTCTGCCATCTAGCGGCAGAGTGGGAAGATGAAACTGTCACCGATGCAAGTCCCCACACCACCAGCTGCGCAGACGGCGTGAAATGGCTCCAAATAGAAGTGGTCGCTCGCCGCCATCTTTACGGCAAGAATCATTTAGCAGACGACATACAGCTGTTAAACGTAAAAGGAAACATAAGCCTACCGGTATTTAATTTCATAAATAATGAAAAAAATTAATTAAACATGAGTTAAGAGTAATATCGCTATAAATAAGTGTAAGAACTAAACATAATTACCTGCATTTATCTCATGTGGACGCAATAACACAACATCATAGGCCTGTGTTGACATTCCCAGTAAGTCATTTTTCTCAGTCATTTTAGTGAATAATGTAAGTTGTAATCTTTAAACATAGCCCTTCGGGTCCTGAAATATGTGATTAAATTAATACAATTAATTTAGTATAGTATAATATAGTACATTACTATGAAAAATTACAGTTGTGCAATCCATTCCAAAATACAACACTGCTCCTAACCTATAATACAACTAGGCTATATTACTTACTAGTGGAAAGAAATCCCCGAATCCTTCTTCTGACGATTTGTGCAGTTGTATGCTGCACAAGAACGCACCATATTTCTAGTAATCCCAGGAACACTATAAAAAACACGGGTCGAAAATATAAATTCTAACCAACACACGTGGCCTACAATATTGAAATGTATCCGCAATAATAATAACCATATTATAGCTCACTACACTTCATGCAATTACTAAATAGCACACAATACTAAAATGAACACAAACACTGTAATTCTAAGCTTACATTTAGTTTTTAATATTTAAAATATCTCACTATTTACATTCTCACGTGTCAGAAGAATAACACATGCCGCCAGTGTTGCCAACCACAAAAGCTAAAATCTTTTTGACAACTCCATAAATTTTCTTTAAATTTCTTTGATGCATTAAAAAGTCATATTCTTGAATTATATATTTTATCGATAGTATTAATAATAATTTTATAAAAATGAATCTTACCTCAAGTTAACTGCATGCAATAAACATCCGATGATAGCATGGGTAGTACAGCACAGAACATTTAAATTGTTGTAGACTGCTCTCTCGCTCTGCATTTTATTTTTTGTCCGAATTTCCGCTTTATCTTTATTAATTATCTATGGAAAAGAGTAAATTAAATTTTTCTGTAGATGTGGGGCGAAATTCTTTAAAAGAAGCAAGATTTCTCTAAATCTAGAGAAATTTCTTTGACGTTGGCAACACTGCATGCCGCCATGTTAGAGGATGCGCGAGTTGTTCAATTTTAGCCACTGCTGCGTCGCCTATTGTAAGTCTAGGTAGATATATAGAACGTCTTTGCACCGATGAGTAGATATTCTCTTTTGTGATCCAAGAACTCTGTCTGCCCTCTAGCGGCAGTGTTGGGACATGAAACTCACCCATGAGTAGGGGCAGAGCTTCAAGATGAAGCTGACCCATGAGTAGGGGTTCTCTTGCCCTCTGGCGGCAGAGGTGGTAGTACGAATGCATTGAATTCTAATGGAGTAAGTGCACAAAATAGTGCGTCTTTATTTCGTCGATTTCTCAGTTATTTACCGTCGGTTCACACTTTTAATTACTTATATACAACTGGAAATGCCTAGTGAACATAAGGAAAGTGATATTTTCACCGCCAATTTCGCTTCTCTACCCGGGTACCCTCAAGAGACCTGGCTGCAAACACCAGTTGCTCATCAAGAATCAGCGGAGGAAACCAGGTACAATGGAGTTCACATTCAAGCCCACAATCATGTAGGAAGGTGCATTGGTGTGCTGAAAACAAGAATTCGATGCCTTTTACGGCACAGAACATTAAATTATCCACCAGCAGAAGTTGGAAAAATTACGAATGCCTGTGCTGTACTCCACAACATCTGCGTAAATGCAAGGTTTCCAGATCCTCCACATCTAGAACCTGCTGAAGCTGAAGTAGAACAACTTGCTCAGCAAGCTGGAGATCGTGCAGCTGAAAATGCTCAGTTGGATGTGTTGCAAGAAGGGCGTAGAGTTAGGCAAATGTTAATGAGAAGACTGGTAAGTTTAAAATGAACTGTTTTATAATGTTTTCATTTACCCGGCGTCGCTCGTGCTTATGCCAGCTATGCCATGACTTGCATGCTCAATTTCCTTAATAGACTTTTTTCTCATTTATAACTGCTTAGTACAATTCAGTCGTGTCAAATAAATAACCTTTTAATACTTTTCTATGTAATAATTTCATTATGAATAAATGAAATATTAATGCAATTTCATTATAATAGGCTAGTGTTTTTTTCTTTCTAAAAGCACGAGTGATTGTGGGTTAAAAACATTAAAAAGAAAGAAAAAAATTGCATTTCTATTTTAATTGTTTTTAGCAAGAATTCGACCAGTTTCTCGACATTTAGGGCTATGGTCATCATTGCAGTTGCTTGTGTCTTCATCGCCTCTCCGATGTCCAGCATTGCATCAGCCATTTGCTTGCTTGATTCCATCGTTGCTTCCAGAATTTCATCATCTGTAATAAAAATAAAAATTAAAATGTGTTTGAATAATATGTATGTATATAAAAAATTATTACTATGATTATTGTTATTATTATACTAGTGCCATGTTAAATCGGGAGTGGACTCAAAAAAATTACAAACTGATACATGTTGCTACCAGGTTTGCATGGCATGGCTTCAATCATGTGATCTGCATGAATCGCGTGAAACGTGTGTATGTGAACTGTGCGGGAACAATTGCGACAGATACCACAAGGAGTTGTGCAAAAGTCGAACGCTTTCAATCTGTGATTACGCGAATGAAAACTAATTTTCACACTGTGCACACTTCCTATTTATATATTATTATTATTATTATTATTATTATTATTATTATCATTATTATTATTATCATTATTATTATGTGTATGTGTGTGCAACCCTTGAATAATATGTGTGTGTGTAATTTTTAAATTTTATATAAGCTTATAATTTTGAAAATATATTAGCCTTGGTGGGAGCGCAGTCTAACCATTAGACCACAGTGCCACTGTACAAAACACTGGAAAGAACTTTGTCCTTTGCTTTTACCTTTTGTGCAGTTGCTGCACTGTCCCTTACATGAAGATGTATTTCGCTTCTTCGATGGGGGGGGGGGGGGGTGGAGGTGCTTGCCACGGGATTCCTAAACTCTTCCTCCTGTACAACAGGAAGTACCAAATCCAGGACCTCAAGAGGAGGGCGTGTTGATTCCTATTAATAAATACAATATCAATAAAAATGGTTTAATGATAATTCTTTATGGTACAGATCAACCCTTCAACTCCCAGTGTAAGTTATTACATTAATCGTTTGTAACAATCCTGAATTTTTCCCAACATTATTTAGTAATAACAATAGTAATTGTAACTTACAAGCAACTAGTCTGAACTATCAAACATGCCTAGGTAGCAAAAACTTGAATTTTATAGCACTGGTACTTTGATTTCTGCAAGGTCTGCTCCGTGTGGTTACACAGCCTCTAGGGTGTCCGCCAACATTCCCATTGGCTACCGATGATCTGTCACCTCATTGCAACATTGTGCTTTTTAGTCCCATGCATTGGCTGGGCAAGTATGAAGAGTTAGGTTAGGTTAGGTTAGCCCCAAGTAATTATGAAGTGTTAAGGCTAGTGTCCACAAGAGAACTGATACTTGCATTCCGGTTTGTCAAGACGTGTCTAAGAGGTTGTGGAGACATTAAAAAGAGTCAACTCGCAGGTGGAGAAGCTTTTGCGATCAAACCTTCGAGAGCAGCTCGCACATTATGAATCTGTTTTGTATAGCTGAGAGTCCTCTCCTTGTGAATAATGTGTATACTACACCATATGATAAAACTGATATAGGCCTAAAGAAATATCATGATTGTCGATTTTAGGGCCTCCATATAATATGTAGGCCTAATATTAAATTTATTATATCCATACAATTTTAAACATTTATACAGTAATTATAAAATAACTGATTTTTTTTTACTCTCAGTTATCATGTGGACATTAGCCTTAAGGATGTTGCAGTGAAAGCGACTTACTACCAGAGATTAGTGCATGGTTGGCACCACTGTTTTATTACCATATGACCGAGCCTACCACTCTTTTCTCTTAGCACACCAATGACCAGCACACAAATTAAGCAACTACACATATCTGCATTTTAGGTTAGTTTTATGTCAACTCCTTCAAACTTTTACTTGTACTTAGGATTTTTTATAACGAAAAGGTGAATGAAGGTATATAGAGCTTTACTGCTTCTGAAGAACCATATATTTGGTTTCTTGGGGAAAACAATCGACCAAAGCATCTGTGCTACAACTCCAAAAACTTTTCTAAATATTTAATTTTCAAACTATTCCTAATATTGGGCTAAAAAAGGAATGTTTAAAACACTTAGCATTTTCCTAATATTTTCTCCATTTATAATGGAATTCTGAATAAAATTCTTACCTCTAAGGGGTTCATCACTTCCTGATAGCCCTCAGAGATTTTCAGCCGATGAGGGCCATCAGCTCCTCCTCTAAGTCCGTTAGTTTTTGGGGCAGGCACCACCACCCCCAGTCCCTGCAACGTAACTCCGTATCTCCTGTGCTTTACTTTTTGTGGCGCACTTCCAATCCTGCCAAGACTGTAAGAAAGAAGAAATAGATACATAAAATAACTTGAAAGATATCAGGACACACTACCAAAGGTGAAGATTGAATATGAAACAACATTTTTATACATGGAAAAGATGGTCAACCTCACACAATATTTTAAGCTGAGTGACGACTGCTTGTGCAATCTGTGCCAGAATAGATGAGAAAGATATCACTTTGAGAATTGCAAAAAGCGCAAAAAGTCCTTAAGTGAATACAGCAAAGAGGAATAGCGTTCTTTGAAACAAAAATCTATGCATTTCAGTGTGCGTTCCTACTATAATTATTAAAGTGTTACGAAAAAATATATGTTAAAACTTGTACAGTACAGATACTTTAAATTATTTATAGAAATTTCCTTAGTAGGGAGAACGTTAAGATTAATACTTACTTTCTCCCACTGCTTCTTGTCTTTAGTGGCCCCAGTGGCAAAGGAATTCAGCCTCTCGACCAGCTCTCCCCAAAGTCTCTCCTTTTCTTGGGACCCATTTGGAGCACCAAACCTATTAGTGAACAGACACCTGTTCTCCATCATGTAACAAAGCATCTCCTTCCTCTGTTCGCTTGAAATTTGTTTTGCCATGTTACACTTATTGATGTCAAAGAAAAAAATATTTTAATACATGGCAAACTAAAACCCTTAATAGCCTACTGTAACATTAAAATGTTTAATTAAAAATAAGACACATGGAGAAGATCCTGCCTCCCATGATAGAAACACTACATGCAATTGTAGAAGATTGATGGGTAAATATATGAATCTTTATAACAAACATTTCAATTATATGAATTTTTATAACAAACATTTTAATTAAGGGGATAAAACATAACAAGCCACGACTTAAAACGATCAAAGAGAAGAACAAATTAATGCATTGGCCTAACATAACCTAAAACAACTTAACTTAATCTGTTATTCACATTAAACATTTAATTTATACTAATTACCTATCATCCACATGCTCATTCTTCACAAAAAATATGTATAATATAGACACTTACCTCTTATTCAAACACACAGAAACACATAGACCAAAAAACACGTATTAATAACAACAGCTGGTTTTGTCGTCACAGCATAGGATGACGTCATTGGCATGGTACGATGACTCTCATTGGTTAAATGGTAGCCACACGTCACTTATGCTTCGGCTGCCTTCGTGTCAAACATTCCGATTTCGATTTGAAAATTCACCGGAAGTGGACGATTCCGACGAACGTTATAGAATGGTAAAAACGCAAAAAATTCGATCGACTCGGAATAGGGAGATCCCGATCGGGAACATCTCGAGTCGATCGGCAAGCAAATCGAAAAGTTACAGAATACGTCTGCAGATTGGAATTATGTGGGTACTTCACAAAACCCTGCGTATATAATATCCAGAGGATGATCTCCTGTACAATTGGTGAATAATGCATTATATTGCGAAAGGACCTTCATGGAATTGTCTACACTCATCTCAGTGGCCTACTCAGACTCTTCATTTAACTCATGTGGAAGTTCCTGAACAGAAGAAAGAAAAGTCCATTCCATGTGTATCTACTGCTCATCAAGATGATATCTTATTGAGATTTTCTTCCTTTGACAGATTGATTCGTGTGATTGCATATATTCGACGATGGAAATTATCTCATCAATTTTCTCATGATTTCAAGAATTTGCAGGCTATTCAAGGCAAATTGTGGAAATGATGGCGCCTTGAATATCTTAACTGGCTAAAGACACGCCACAAATGGGAAACTCTTAATCCTAATTTGAAAGTGAATGATTTAGTCTTACTCGTAGATGCTACGAAAACTAGTGTTTGGAAACTAGCTCGTGTTCTTGAATTACATTTTGGTGATGATAATTTCTCTCGTGTAGTGAAACTCAAAACTGATGTTGGTATTGACATTCGCCATATCTCTCAGCTAGCCCCACTACCCATAAGTGATTTTGTTGTCTTGAACAACAGCGTGTGACTTCTCACCCAGTGAACTCTCTCGCCACGTGTAGTCAATTGCCCTTAAGAATAAGACTTTCTCTCTCTGATCATTCATTCATCTCATAATTAGGTTATGTATATTTTATGATTGTATGTATTTTTTCTCTTTTATTGTAAAGAGGGCCAGTATGGTTACGTGAAGTAACGATATGAAAGTGATATTTGAAATAGTTCATCACGTAATCATACGTTTCTAGTCTGTTCTGATTCGCAACACGTGGTTAGAGATTTCCAGAGCGTGTCGCAATAAATATGCGCCCCGTTCTGTGTCGTCATGTGTAGAACTTGGGTTGAACTCCTCTGTTCGTACACAGACACTCATAGACCTGCATTCAGGACACATCTCTCCCTGCGCTCATTCAGGATTATACCCATATATCTCCGATCTACGTATATTCTTGTACAGACGATCTCAGCTCTGGCATCAAGATATATTCTCTCTTCGTTCTACGTAGATTTCTTCAGCAGTTATATGAACTGCCAGTTGTTCCTCTTTAACAACTCTAATCATCAAGAACTTCAAGCATTTCTTCGTGCTTCGAGTGATTTATGGAATCACAATTCTTCTACTCCAGAAATATATTCTGAAAGAACTTCTATCCTGCCTTTCTGACATAAATTCAGAAATACTGTATTGGACGTCTCCCCCCTCAATAATATTAGGTGACCACGAAGTAATATTATTATTATTATTGTGATTGCTGTTATCTAATGCTTCTATTGGAAAGTTTCCGATTGTTCTTGGTTGCTGTATTGTTGGCTTGGTATCATCTTATTTCTCACTCAAACCCCATCTCTCAAGAGGACATAAAGGGCCGAAGAGGATGCCTCAACAGAAGCAATGAAGACAACTTTCAAATGAACTTTGAACCTAACGTTCAAGACTCCAGCAATTACTCCAGTGAAGACATCACTGAAAATAAATATTGTACTATCAGGTATTTAAGCATCATACTAACATTTCATAACTCCCTCACTAACATGGAAGGTGATGTATTTACAGTAAATACTGACACACGCTCTATCAAAGAATCAATTGCCTCCAATAAAGGCAAAATAAAATTAGTTCGTAATTTTCTATCTAATTCTTCCCCATCGGATCTGAATGAAACATACATTTTAAGAAAATTAAATTTGTTTGAAACTGCATTCCCTAACTTTTGTGATTTATCAGAGGAACTTAGTATTTTTTATTCTTCTATACAGAGAGATGACACCGCAGTAACAAGTGACTATGAATTCTGTGTTACTGAAACAAATCGTTTGTTAACTGGACTCAGACGAATTTCTAGTCCAATTCAGACATCTCATTCTAACGCAATGACTTCTCACGATCAATGACTTCTCACTCCTAGTGAAATGTCTTCCGTAAATCTTTCGCGTATGGTATTATCGAAAATAGAAATTCCGAAATTCAGTGGAAAATCTGAGGAATGGAAGCCATTTATTGAGATGATCAGTTCTCTTATTGACAGTAATGAACAAATCCCCGATATTGAAAAACATTATTATCTAAGGAAATTTATAGTAGGAGAAGCAGCTCAGGCATCTGCATAAGATGAAACTTATACCAGTAGGCCTAAAATATTTGGATCTTGCGATGTATGTGAGCAGAAACACTCTATATATGGTTGTCTACAGTTCAAAGACATGTCAGTAGACCACCGACGTTTGCATTGTCAGAATTCAAAAAAATGTTTCAATTGCTTGTCGCAAAATCATAGATATTCAGAATGCTCTTCAAAGAGTAGATGCTTAAAGTGTTCTTCAAAGCATCACACTATGTTACACAGACCTGATCGTATTATTAATAATAAATCAGATTTTAAGCCTATAATTAAATCTGAAGATGATGGCCGTAGAGACTCGCCTAAGAAGTAATTTGCAAATGTTTCTTGTCATAACTCAGATACGAAAAGAGGCACTCGAGTTCTTCTCTCGACTACCACTGTGGAAGTTAAGGCTAATGATGGCAGTTGGATTAACGCTAAATGTCTCCTTGAAAGCGCTGCTACGCATTGTTTTGTTCGTGAAGACTTTGTAAACAAACTTCAGCTTCCGGTCACTCACACTCAAGTGACAGTGTCTGACATTAGTAATAAGACTTGCAACGTTTCAACGTAATGCTTAGAGACAACTATAATGGAAAATTTATGCAAAGATTAAATTGTTTTGTTATAAATCAAATAGGAGCTCAAGTTACCTCCAATTCATTTGATATAAGTGATTGGAAAATACCATGTCATGTAAAACTCGCTGATCCTACCTTTAACAAGAAAAGGTATGTTGACATTTTACTCAGTGCAGATATTAATTTGGAGAATTCTCATTGGGCGTCAAGCTAGAATTCTACCCGGTGTTTTCGCTCGTGAAACCAGATAAGGGTGGATAATGACTGGCAGAATTGAAACTTCTAACCATAATCTCTCAGTTAAGTGCAATTATGTGAGTAGACTTCATCAGCTCAATAATTATATACAACAGTTTTGGGAATTGGAAGAAAATTTTCATTCGAGAAAATTATGTTTTTCCGAAGGAGATTCGTATTGTGGAGAACTGTACAAATCTTCTACAAGCAGAAATCAAGATGGTAGATTCATAGTACATATGCCGCGTTCTGGTATCTCACCATCAGTACGAGATTCTAAAACCTCATGTATTAGAAGACTGTTTTCCATAGAGTTCAGGTTTGCTAAGGAACCCTCTACAAAGGAACAGTATCAAAACTTTATGGAAGAATATGAATCGCTGAATCACATGGAAGTCGTACTCATAGGGGAAAGTAATAACAAAAATGCAACTGTATATCTTACTTATCACCGTATATGGAAAGACGACAAATCTAAATCCAAAATCAGAGTGGTATTTAATGACTCTCTCGCAGATTAGAATGGTGTAAGCCTGAATGACACTTTGTTGTTTGGCCCATGCATTCAAACTGAATTATTCAGCGTCATAACCAATTTTCGGCTTCATGAAATTGCAGTGGTCGCTGATATAGAGAAATTCTACAGGCAAGTTCTTGTTTCCCCTATACAGACAGATCTTCAGAGGATATTCTGGCGACGGGGAACCACTGAACCCATCAAGGAATTTCGTCTTAAAATTCTCACATATGGATTGAAGCCTAGCAATTATTTAGCTGTAAAACTCTTCAAGAACTAGCTGTCCAAGATGGCAACAAATATCGCCCAGAAGTATCTTCAGCTCTGAAGAATAACTTTTACGTTGACAAATATCTCCAGTCCTTCGCTTCTCTAGATTACGCTAAAGACATAGTGTCAGACGTTATTCAACTCCTGCAAGAAGGCTGTTTTACTCTCACGAAGTTTTGTTCTGACTCTGAACAATTTCTGCAATCAATACCAGAAGCCAAAAGAGCCGAATCGCACCAGACGTATTTAACAGCATTAATACTATAAAACACTCTTGGACTACATTGGCAAGTTTCAACTGATATGTTTGTTTATGCTAGTAAACAACCTAGCCAACCGCCCTCCACTAAAAGGAATATTCTTTCAACCATATCGAGTATTTTCGACGCGATGCACTTCATTGCTCCAGTGATTGTCCAAGCAAAGAAATTCATGCAGAAATTATGGTTGTTGAAAATAGATTGGGATGACCCAGATCATCATGATTTCTTTTCTCAATGGCTCTCTTATGAAAATAGTTTACTTGATTTAAATTTAATAACATTGCCACGTGCTCTAGGTATTCAAGCTTCAACTTCCACTACCGATCTTCACATATTTTGTGATGCTTCTCAAGAAGCTTATGGTTGCGTTGCTTATCTTGTTCATGGTAACGAGCAACAAAATTATTTATCTCTGCCTTGTTCCAAATCTAAGGTTGCTCTTAAAAAGGAACTATCGATTGCCAGATTAGAACTCTGTGCTGCTCTGATGTCTGTTGAACTTAATGAAAAGCTTTTCAGAACTCTCCAAATCACTGTTAAGAAAGTGTGGTATTAGACAGACTCTCAGATAGTATTACCTTGGCTTGCTAAACCTGCTAAAACTTGGAATGTTTTTGTATCTCATCGAGTGCAGAAAATTCAAAATTCTTCATCTCGCTCAGATTGGAATTATGTGGGTTCTTCACATAACCCTGCGGATATAATATCCAGAGTATGTTCTCCTGTACAATTGGTGAATAATGCATTATATTGGAATGGACCTTCATGGATATGCCTACACTCATCTCAGTGGCCTACTCAGCCTCTTCAATTAACTCATATGGAAGTTCCAGAACAGAGGAGAGAAAAGTCCATTGCGTGTGTATCTACTGCTCTTCAAGATGATATCATATTGAGATTTTCTTCCTTTGACAGATTGATTCGTGTGATTGCATATATTCGTCGATGGAAATCATCTCAGCAATTTTCTCAAGATTTCAAGAATTTGCAGGCTATTCAAGGCAAATTGTGGAAAAGATGGCACCTTGAATATTTTAGCTGGCTAAAGACACGTCATAAATGGCAAACTCTTAATCTCAATTTGAAAGTGAATGATTTAGTATTACTCAGAGATGCTACGAAACCTAGTGTTTGGAAACTAGCTCGTGTTCTTAAATTACATTTTGGTGATGATAATCTCTCTCGTGTAGTGAAACTCAAAACTGATGCTGGTATTGATATTCGCCATATCTCTCAGGTAGCCCCACTACCCATGAGTGATTTTGTTGTCTTGAACAACAGCGTGTGACTTCTCACCCAGTGAACTCTCTTGCCGCGTGTAGTCAATTGCCGATAACAAGAAGACTTTCTCTCCCTGATCATTCATTCATCTCATGATTAGGTTATATAATTTTTATGATTGTATGTATTTTTTCTCTTTTATTGTAAAGAGGGCCAGTATGGTTACGTGACGTAAGAATATGAAAGTGATATTTGAAATAGTTCATCACGTAATCATACGTTTCTAGTCTGTTCTGATACGCATCACGTGGTTAGAGATTTCCAGAGCGTGTCGCAATTATTATGCGCCCCGTTCTGTGTCGTCATGTGTAGAACTTGCGGCAAAATACGCCTTCTGCTTATTTCATATTATTATGATATGAGCTAACTAAAACATTTTAATTTAATTGATATTTTATTGGAAGTAATTAAGCATGGGGAGAAATAAGTAGAAAATCATAATTATTAAAAGCTTCAGAATTGGGGTTTATATTCATTGCAATAAGATAGAGAAATTATACTTCAGAATAAAATAAGTACGACTAACGGGAACAATAACAGAGTCAAAGTGAACAAAGGGAAGGTTGTCAGTCACTAGAGCCAGTTCCTCGTATTAGTATTGTGTTTGAAAAGTAACTTATACAAAAGAAGATGAGATAAGAGCTGATTTTATTGTGTGAAGGTGGAGAAACCAACTCCGTATCGTACCAAGTGAACAATAGAGAGGTTTGAAGTTCTAGGAACGTACTCCTTAAGAACGCATGTAGCCGCGTGGGGTTTGACAACCAATCATCCTCCGCAGGAAGTCCTGTAGCGGAATAATATTTAAGGTTACTAGCCAATAAGGGTGAGGGACTAATTTATGTCTCTGACTAAATGCGAAGTTTCTTGGGAGGAGAAAAAATTCTGTTGGGGGAGAAGCGCTGGAGACTCCTGGAGAGTAGGTTTAAAATCTTAGGGGCCGGGTGGCCGACTTCGATTGTAATAGTCTAGATAATTTTGCAAGTCCAGGTCGTGAGCGACTGGCCATTCAATTCAGAGTTAGAGTCGGTAACAAGTTAATAATTCAGAATATATCAGTAGCAACTGAATCAAGTAAATATTTATCCAAGAAACTGAGCATCTAGTAAATTCACGGTTTAATTGTAGAAGATTGCAATTTAAGAAATTTACTGCACGAAAACTTGTATTGGAGATTATTAATTAACGAAGCAATTATAATAAACCCAGTTTCTACCAACTCTAAGACTTTAAATTAAAAGTTGCATTCCTATAACGCGTTGTCCCTGAGATTAAGGAGTTTCTAGCCGGGCATAATAATATAAAAGGTGAGTCTACGTGTATGGGAGTGGCAGCATCCAGGACACCAGGACTTCACATCACGACAACACGACACCAACTTCAAGTAAGTGGACATCCTATTCCAAATGGCGCAACCAACGTCTGAGGGTGTCGAGCATTAGTGGCCTAGAACACTAATGAAAACACAACGCGGGAAGCGACAACGAGACATCACAACCGGAGTTCGGCGGCACCAGACAGCGGCGAAGGAGGCATCATCCACCGCTACACGGCACGTCAACGCATCGCTCAAGTCAGCAAACTGTAAAGTACCATTGTTTTATTTATATGTGTATAGATAATTACAGTGCGGGGATTTCATACATGTATATTGTAGACAGATGTGAAAGCATAGAAGGGAATATTTTTATGTAGCTGAGGGTGCTTGTAATTATCGCAAATGAGATTACGGCATAAGACTATAGGTGATAGCATGGAGAACCAGGAAATGGAAGTTCAGGGCGATGTAGAGCCATTGAGTGTAAATATTACTGATAATGTGTCACTGGAGGGTCCTTCTGACCAAAAGAGTACTAGGCATGACCAGGAGATTGAAATTCAGGCAGAAAATCAGGCAGTAATGTTAATGGAAGTGGAGGAAATTAGGCCTAGCACGTCTAGCGCGGAGGCAGATAAAAATGACATGGGGGACATAAAATCTTTACTTAATAGCTTTATGTCGCAGATAAATCACTAATTGGAATCAGTAGGGAATCTAGAACAGAAAATGAAAGAAAACTTGCAGGAAGAACTAAAATCTGTAAATAGTAAATTGAATTCTATAGGGACCCTAGAACAGAAATGCAAAATGTAACAGAACAAGTAGCATCTGTGCAGACGGAATTAAATAATAATTTTCATGCAATCAAAACTGACATGCAGAAAATGGATGAAGGTTTTAAGAATATGCAGGAGAAAGTCAATAATTTTGAAGATTGTGTAAAGGGGTTGCAGACAGAGGTCAATAATAAATTCACTGAAATTACAGCGAATGTTCAAAATGAACTTAGGCGTGAACAGGAGAGATTACAGCAAACTTTAACTGAACAAAATACTACAGTAAATAGTAGTTTAGAAGCAACCTTAAATCAGATGAAGTCAGTTGTTGAAAAATCTAGTAAGACAGTGAATGATAAAGTTGATAGTTTAACATCACAAATGGATATTATGCAAAATAAAATTAGGGAGCTAGAGCAGAATGACTGACAGATAGAAACGATTTGCCAGAACAGCATGAGTGGCTCATCGAGCAGCGATAATGCTATTCCGGAGGAGAATAGAGTAAATGCAGTAAATTTAGCATCTACAAGTGCTATGGTGGTAACTGAGAATGTAATTGAAATGGAGAGAATGTCAACTCCAGTCCGGCATGGCAGTATCGCAACGCATGATAGCAATAACAGTACTAATAGTGGTAATAATCAGAATGTGAATACAGCTGTGCAGGGTATTCCTGTTTGCTTGCTCAATGAAATTCCGTTCCCTATTTTTAATGAGGATGAACATATGTACCATCAATATTACCTCACAGAACTTGACAATTATTTTAAATTAAAGTCAATCCCGCCCGAATTGAAAATGTTGATGGTAAAGAAAAGCCTGAAGGGTAGGTCATCTCAATGGTTAAAACTCACACTAGGGGAACAGATTGACTATGACACGTTCAAGAAATTTTTCATGCATCGGTATTGGAACGATAATGAAAAGAACAAAATTCGTAGCGAGCTGACAACGGGGAAGTATAATCCGCAAGGGGGCGTCACTATGATATATCATTTTTTACGCATTGCACAGAAAGGGAGAATGTTAGATCCCCCTCTTAAAGATTCCTAAGTTTGAGCATCGCTGCAAGTCATTACGAGGACCACATACGAAATAATTTGATCGTGGCCAGACCAAAGGATTTTGGGGAAATGGTAGACTTGCTAACCAAATTCGAGGCAACGGTGGCTTCACCTCATACACAGGATGGGGGTAAAAGTAGTAGTTTTCAAGTAGGACACAGTAGTAACAATCAAGCTAATACATCGCAAGGTTATAGGCCTAATTATGCATCTCATGGGCAGGAGGCATCGGCTGCGCCTCACTCCAGCCAAAATAATCAGGCTTACTATAGTAATAATGGGGGCAGATCAGGACAAAATAACTTTCAGCATAATAGGGGACAAAACGGTCAAGGTAACAGGGGATTCCAGAATAGGCCTAACTTTCAGAGGGGCAACAATAATAACAGGCAAATTAACATGTTTACGGTTGACAATAGGCCTAATAACAATTGCAACAATCAGGGCAACAGAAACAATCACAATGGTAATGCTCCGCATTGGCTGAGGAATAGGGGCTACAGAAATGGTTATTGGCGAGTCAATTTCTACAGGCGGCCATATAATAGGCAGAGTAACTGGCGAAATAACAATAATCACAACAATCAGGCTACAGGTAGGTCTGACAATGGTAACAGGGGCGGAAATATGAATCCGAAGGCCGGAGTTTCCAGCCGAATAATAATAGGAGTACGTCGGCATCGCCGCAAGGCAACGACGGAAACAGGCCGTCGGAAAACTAAGTTCCGAGATTCTTGTGGACTCTGAGATTCTCGATTGCCTCAGTCGTATAAATACAACTGACAGAAATGGGTCTACCAATTTTATGACAGCTCAAAGAGACTTAAATGACAGGACTAAAATTCCCTTGACAAAGACTGGACGTGACGTAATAGCTGAACCACCTAGTATTAAGGCAGACATATACGGCTTGCAATGTGATATTCTAATAGATTCTGGGTCAAGTAGCAGTGTTTGTAGTTTGGATTTCTATTATAGGCTAGAACAGATGGGAATAAGAATTCTTTCGCTTCCAGTGTGTGCAGTATTTTTTTCAGTAGCCGTAGGCAAGCGGCGCGAGAGAGTGAAGAAACAATGTTTATTACTATTTAAATTGGGGAGATTTGAGGTTGAAGTAATGTTTCTAGTAATTAATGGCCTTACCACTGATGTTATTTTAGGGTGCGATGCTTTTTCAGAATGGAACGCATTCATTGATTTTAAGCGACAAGCTTTGTTCGCCGTGGTGAATAATGTAGAAATAGAGGTCCCATTTATAGATGCCACTGACACAGGTGTTGTAGACAAGAGATTGGAAGTTGAAAAAGAAATGGATGGAGAGTTATTTTTTGTGGAACATATAAGCATAGGGGAACAAGAATTAATTGAAGTCAGCGCATATGAAAATGCTGATTCTGACTTAGGCCATATTTGCACACAAGGGTCACTGGACTGTGACGCATGTAACCTCCATGTAGTGTCATTGAGACATATTCACGGCGATTCTGGGAATGAATATAGGCCAAGATCACCGTTAGAACCGGTGTGGCGCGTGCCGGAAAGTGAAAGTCAGGAAATGTTAAACACATTACGTGACGAGTTGGAGCGATGTTACGGGTTAAATACCGTACAGAAAAACAAACTATGGCAAGTGCTTGTACGGAATGTTGACACTTTTTCAAATGATGCAGGCCTGTGTAATAACTACACTCACACTTTCACTGTGGTAAATCCACAACCTTATTATCATAAATGTAGAAGTGTTCCTATCTCTATGCGGGACGCCGCTGACGAGGTAATTAATAAAATGCTAGAGCAAAATATTATTGAGCCTTCTAAATCTGAATACATAAATGCACTCTGTTGGGTTCTTAAAAAAGACAATAGTTTACGTGTTACTTTAGATGCGCGGAAAATCAACTCCTACTCACAAAAAGACAATTTTAGGCCTGAACCAATAGATACGCTTTTTGGTAAAGTGAAGGTAGGAAAGTACTTTTCTGGAATTGACCTTACGTCATCATACTGGCAGATCCCATTAGCAGAAGAACTACGTAAGTACACAGGTTTCGTGCATATCGGGAAAATGTACCAATAAACCCGCTGTGCGTTCGGTCTTTCTACTTCCGGGAGTGCCCTGTTAAGAGCGTTAGACAATATTTTTTGGGGCTCGACTAAAGACTTCCTTGTACAGTACGTCGACGAATTCTTAATTTTTGACCATGACTTTGACGCCCATTTACGTCATATCGACTACGTTTTCACTAAGCTGCGAGAACACGGGATGACTGTGAAACCAGGGAAAACCATGTTTTTTAAGAAACAGACTGAGTTTGTGGGTTATGTGATATCAGAGGATGGCATTAGGCCTAATCAAGACAGGGTCGACAGCATAAGACAGATACCCCCCCTAAGACTGTCAAGCAGTTGCGCAGGTTTTTCGGCATATTGAACTATCAGAGTAGATTTTAAATTAATTACGCAAAGCAAGTTGCTCCGCTTAGAGAACTGTTACGCAAAGACGTGAAATTCAAATGGAACCTTATCGAACAAAAAGCGTTCGAGGAGGTTAAAGAATCATTTGCATATTCAGTGCTTTTGGGAAGGCCTAGGGACGAGTTGCCCTTCACACTTTTCACAGACGCATCAGAAAAAGGTTATGGCGCCGTGCTGAGTCAAATAGATGAGCTGGGCGAGAAACACGTGATAGCCACAGCTTCTCGAGGCCTATCTAGATTGGGGGCAAACGCTTGCGTCACCGAGCAGGAAATTGGAGCTATTTTCTTTGCGATTAATAAATTTAAGCAATATGTGTTCAATAGACAGATTATCTTGTATACAGATCACATCAGTTTAGGATTTATGAACAGATGTAAGCTTACCAGTTCAAAGATCTCTAGATTTGTCCATGAAATAATGTCATATGACATAGAAATTAGGCATATTGCAGGGGATCAAAATATCTTCGGGGACCTATTATCACGTCTGAATTTCACTCAGGGGCTACCAGAAACAATGGCCGCACCCAGCCATGAGTTGGCAATAATGAAACTTAAGGCATCAGGTAATCATAAGATTTCAGAGCGGTTTAAGAAAATTAAGCAACTGCAGGCATCCGACCCAGACTTAAGACGACTGACTGACGAGGCAAAAGAGATCTCGGAGTGCGCTGATGACACCATCGGTACGAGAGGAGGTTGTGCTGTATAAGCTTCTCGTTACAGAGGTTAGGAAATGGAAAATTTATATTCCCAAATGTATGGAGAGGGAATTAATTGTTAGCTTTCATGAGGCATTAAATCACACTGCAAAGCACAAATCCAAAATTTGTTTCTGGGAAAATCCAAAAATTTCAACTTGAGTCTTAAGTTCGCATAGAAAAAGCAAAAATTTAATTATTTCTTCCAAAGAACTGTCACTGAAATGTTCTAACCTGTCTAACAGTTTACCTAAAGGATGGGGAAGTTTACAAAAATCTTTACTGAGGTCAAATTGTAAATTTCTAACAACCGGCGTTGGGGTATGTTGAACTTCATTAATTACTACAGGATCATTGTTAAGAAAAGGGTTTGGGGAACCTCCATCAATAGCTGTAATTACTGCAGAGTGGTTAGCTTCAAAATTTCAATTAAAATTTTCGGCCAACTGTGATTTGATTTTATCCTTTTCCGATTAAATCTCCTTACTGAGTGAACTTAATGTCTGGCTATAATCAAGAGAAATGCCTGTTTGTAATAAATCAGAAATTATATTTAAGATATGATCCAATTTAGCTATAAGACGTTTTGCCTGCTTTTGTGAAATTCGCCCTTCATCAGCAAGTTCGCGACACTGTTAAAAAATTTCCTCCACTTTAGAAGATAGACCCTGTATTTCATTATCAACCTTGACATCATTTTATTAACTACGATCGACTGGAATCGACAAATTATCTCTTAACATCATAGATAAATTCGAAACTGAATCATCCAAATTCACTTTAATCCCACGGAGAAGTAACTCATAAATAATATCGGCATTCCAAAGAAATTCAATGGGAACCTGAATTCTGTTACTCATGATGAAAGATTATTTAAATTACAAACGGTCAGAAACTATTTTTTTTGTTAGGTTAGAATAAAGATGAAACAAAATATATCAGTGTTAAGTTAGAATAATGAATAAGCGGAATGTTTGCAGAGATCAGCGCCAAGTAAAAATAATAATAAAAATAAGTGAAGTTAATTATATCAAAACGGGTCTTGATGAAGTACAGAATGGTGAAAATTCTAGTAAAGTCTTATGGAATTCTTCAAAATTGAAACGCAGAACTACAATCAATGCCAGAGCAAAATGCAGATCCAGCCTACACTTAGGAACTAGACCAAAAATCGAAAAGTGATAAAACATAAGTTTCTACAAAAGGAATATTGAAAAAGCATAAAACATCTTCCAAGTTTTTAATAAAGAGAAGCAGAGCGCAAATTTAGAAAAATGGGAGTCAAAAACCTAACTACGCTCTGCGGTAACACTTATTTGCGCCCCGCTGCGGGTGACACTATTTACGTATACTGGAAGCAGAACATTCGAATATGAAGGTAGATTTGGTTTTGACCATTTTTAGCTAAACCAAGTAAACGCCCTGCTAAAACTTTATACTGTGACCCATTAACCCTAAATGTAATTCTGAAATAGATTAGATAAATTCTGGAAAACAACGAGGTGACTACAAATACCATTAAGAAGCAAATGTTCAAGTTTTAGTAACAAATTTACTTAATAAATATGGGGAGATGTGGTATTAATTATTCATATCTGTATGACTGTTCACATCTAATAAATATACATTTAATTAAAGAAATATTAATAAATAAGTTTAAATATTAATATGCACAAAATGGCTAGTTATCAAATTTAACCTGTAGCCAATAAATTACTCCATTAAAATACAAAGTCTATGTACATTTGTGGCATACAGAAAAGTATTTTCCAAATTATTTGTGAAAAGGTATTTTCTGGAAATGGCAATCACCCTGTATATAAACTCTGAATTAATAATTCTTGGCTTTATGTGAAAGTTAAACCTTATTAATAGATTAATTATTAAGAGCACTTCGTAGCATCAAAGTCTAATTCCTAGCTCTTTTAATGACTGAACCTGTTACTGAAAATCACCCTGTATTTTATGCATAACGTATGCCATAGCTTCTACTTTAAATTTCAAATGTTTCAACATGGTATTATGATTTGACAACTGCATAAATTATGTTAATGTACCAAGTTCCTGGCATTCTTTAGATATCTTGAAATGTTAGCAATTAATTTTGAAAAACTGATGAACGTGGTTTAAGCTTCAGGAGAACTGGAGAGATACTAAGCGGACGGACGGACAAAAGAAAAATGAAAAGCATTATATATTACTGAGTTACATTATGTGGGCGAAATTTCTAGTAGCCAAAAATACCGTGAAAATGAATCATATGAACTTTAGAAAAAACCAAACTATATATACTTTACGGCAATTTAGAAGTTCCAAAACCAGGTGAGATGTCTGATAGCAAAAGAATTTATAATTATATTGATAGCGAAAAGAACAATCTCACCAAAACAGCAGACACGATCCATCGTAGAACTGCTGGGAAACGCCCACCAAATCACAATTCATTCAGCTACATGCTCGCGCTGCCCGAGTCAACTCCCAACTGACGCACGTAACATCTGCTCTCCAGGCCCTCGCTTCCGCGTACCACGTTCAAAAAAACCAAGAGTAACCACTGTTAAACTCGGACGCATAAAACTCATTACCATTAAAGTTTTTAGTGTTTCAGAAAAACATACTAGGGTCGCTTCATATACTCTTGAGTCGGATTCACGGCTCATTATCCAGTGAGGCTGGTGTCCCTTGCACTGCTCTACCTGAATTCTTGCCCCTTTTCTTACTACTAGGCCTGCTTTCATTGCTCTCAGTGTGTGATCCAGTCAACATAGTCTGAAAAAACAATAGAGTATTAGAATTGTACATGCACAAGTTCTTTATTACGAACAATGTACAGTGTAGTTATGAGGAATGGACAAAGTGATTATCCAAGGTGTGGATATAATCCAGGACCAAGAATGTGCGTCTGGTCTGGGCAATGGATGACTTGTATTTAAACGGCGTGGATAGAATCCTGGCCCGGGAAGGACCAAAAAATGTAGGTTGTATCTCCACGGCGTGGATAGAATCCAGGCCCGTTGAGGACCAAAAATGTAGGCTGGTGAGCCTAACAGAAAATTGCGGAGGACCACTGGAATAAAAATGCAGAAAATGCAAGCTTGAAAAAATAGGAATGTTGAAGGAAGCAGGAATAATGTAGGATCAGAATCAATGTTTTATTCTTACACTCTTGTATGATCTGGCTTCCGTTATTTCTTGTAGTTGTATTTGGTATTAATCAGTATTTAATTATAATTTGCTATTTGCACTAGGTAGATTTCAGGAGTGATTTAAGGTTCACTTGTTATTAGAATATACCATGTTTTGTTATCTACAACAAACAATCTAAGTTTCTTTATTTTAATTCTATTAGTTACAGGTTTCTAGAATGATTGAGCTGTATTGGCTCAAAATACTACTGCAGTATACTCAGTCTGCTAGTAGAAAAAGAGAAGCTGCAATTGTTTGCCAAAACTTCTTAACGTGATAAACACGGAATTACTTTCTTACAAGCAAAAAATGCTAGACCATATCTTGGTCTTTATGAGATTACTATATCTTGTTCAATACTACTACGGCATCATATTTAGCTTGCACGTAGAGGAAAAGAGGAGCTGCAAGGATGCCAAAACTCCTTAAAGTTTATGATTGCAGAATTTACTGACATATAAACCAATCTGTTAAGTCTTTTAGACTTTTGTGAATTAGCTTGAAATAGTTTTACTTAACTTTTATAGCGAATGCATCTGATCAGAATGTGAATGCATTAGCCGGACTATGGCTAAAGGGGGATGTACAGTTATTGATGCTGTAGATCATCCTGAACGGTGGCCAGTAGCGAGTCCTTCCATTGCTACGAGCTACGCTCCACGAAGTTCTAGGGATGCCCTCGAATCCACCTCCAAGTGGATTAAGTAGTGGCTGCTGATGCTGGTTCCAAGATGCGTAGTTATATGCAGTTACTGTACAATAATATATTCAGACTTGTGGTCTGTTTGCTAAATTTGGGGTTATGCCCTTACGAAGCGACGATCAGTGATGAAGTGATAAAAGTCTAACGGCCAAAATTCGTTCACATAATCATCTTACAAAGAGTCAAGTTCTAGAATCTTATGGAAAGCTCTTCTCGTAGTTTCCAGAAGCGTCCTTCCAGATTAAGATCATATTTAAACATAACAACATGCTGTACCTATTCTGTAACATAAAAATATGTATGTGAGCATTTGCATTATAATTGTAATGTATAATTACAGAGAAATTAATAATTTTCTTGCGGTGAGCAATCGAACTATTCCCAAAGCTGTCTCTACAGACAAGTACAATAATCGATATGACGCTTCTAGGTGAGCTAATTTACTCTGACTGTAGCGCCAAGCAAATGCTAATGAGCTGTCACGCGACAATCGATATCAGTTCGACGTCGGCAATGCAGCTTTCTATATTTCAATATAGTTTTAATGTTGAATTTTGACAAATACTTAATAGTTATGCATGAAAACATAGAGGCATCATTCTATGCTTGATATGAGAGAGTATAGAATAGTTGCTTTCTTTATCCAAAATAAAAATTAAGAAATAAAAGGATGTCAAAAATTCTGGCTACAAATGGTTGACATTAGTGCCATCTAACGAGTGACTGATAAACTTATTTGCTTTAACATTGCTTAAATGTGCTATATTTATATTTTGATATTCTCTAAGCTCCATGAGCTTACAATACAATATACCAAAAAATCTTATATTGGTGATAGTAGTGCCCATTAAGATTTATTAGGGAAAAATAAATGACGCCTATTGCAGTGAAAGTTACGATTGGGTTAAACTAATACCACATAGGCTACTACACAAACAGTCTTGGTATTCCTTCGTTGTGCCTTTGATTCTTCACCTCTACCACTTCCTCGCCTTCAAATAAATTTTATTTAGAAAATATGGTATGTACTCGGGATTATATTTTTGCCACGTAGGTCTTTCGGGTCTTTCAATTTTTCTGCTTGCAATTTTATCAAACCATGATATTTTCTCTTCAGATGCATATGTTCAATTGAGAAATTCCAAGATGGCTTTCTTTGCATTGCAAACTTGTGGTACCCTTCTTCAACGGAGTCATATTTGTAGTATATGTTCTCTTTGTCTTTTTTTCTATACTAAAAGCATACAATATTTAGCCATCTAACGCTATTTCCATGGGTATCAATTTTCTTATTTTTTTATCACAGATTTATGGAAGTCATTTAAGTCATAAATGCCTTCCTGCTCCACTTCTGAAACATGACATTTGCTTTGCTTTGTCACCATTCTGACAACGGCATACCAACCCGAGCATTTTGTGTGTGGGCGGGAACAGTTTCACACTCCTTTTGGGAATAGCCAGTTTCAATGAAAGATTTGATCTAAATTGACAGCATATAACAAACATTTTATCGGCAGCATTCCTATTTCGTTCGCGACAACTGTCAGACATGAAGCAAATATTCTTCCGTCTTGGATTATTTTCAGACGATTCAACAAACATGATGCCACCTCTGATGTTCCACGGCCAGCTATCCCCTCATGCCACATCAAGTTCTCAGCATTTTTTAGACATTCCGAACACGAACAAGTTAGGTTGTCAGTCTTACGCAGCGGCCTTCTTTAACCCAGAATTGCTCCTAGTAATTATTTATGTTATTGGTTGAGTCGACCCATGGGCCAGTGCCAAAGTACAGTAGAACTCCATTTATCTGGACTAATTGGGACCGGACCCCATCCGGATAATCAAATATCCGAATAATTGGGTAAATCTCGAAAAAGGTAATGTCTTTAAAAAAAACTTAATTGAACGGTACTGTACTTACATAAAGTGTTACATCTTGGACATATTGGTCAAAGTCAGTCATTTAGCTGACAAACCCTCGATTTTTGTCGGCTAAAGGTTTTGCTTCATGGCAAAAAAATTGGTCCTGAAAGAAGATTTTTTAATGCTTACTGCTCTATTAACCATTTGAATACGGCCTCAAACCGATCCGGATTCTTGAAGTTCGGATAATTGGAGTTCTACTTGTTTGTGGAAATAAAATCGAAAATCTCAACGTCCGCATCGAGAATAGAAATTGCAGCCTTTCGGATTGTAGTGCCGAGTCTTTACCCGTGTTATAATGATGATGATAGTAAAGAATTTTATACAGGATAAGAATATGCGTAATAAATAAATATGTAGCATGTGTAAATGAAGATAATTTAATACGATAAATCTAGCTAAATGTTTCACTATACCGGTATAACTATTATATATGAAATACACATAATAAATTATTAATTAAATTAGACATATCCCATATCCAAATATTTACTTAACAACGAGGGCTTAGAGTCAGACAACGTTAACTCCAAAAATGACTTTTTCAGTTAAAGGCAGTTTTATTATCATAAGTACCATTACTTTCTATCACCAGATTCTTATTTTGATATTTCCAATAGTTTAAAAGTTTCCGGCAGATAACGTTTTGGTTTTTAGTGACAGTTTGGAGTCAGAGAACTTCAACTAGACTTAACGTTCTCTGTCCCTAACTTTTCGCTCGTTTCAAAGGCTTCAACTGGAGATAGCGTTCTCTGACTCTAACATTTTATTTCAAAATGCGGAGTTAACGCTGGATGTACATACTGCTGCATATTGAATTTAATGATTCACCCTACCAACTGCTGTCAGTTTATTTATTTACGTCCATGTCCGGGATGACGGTAGCGATTTAAGTTTTTTTTTCCCCACGTAAGCTTTAATTTTTTGCCATAGTTAATTGTTGACTGCTTACTTCTTAACAACAGCTGCAGTAGTTGTAAGGCTGTGTATAAATTATTTATATCACATTCACTTAGGATTGATTTGGCTGCAGTTCAGGTTTTGCGAGGTTTCAAAGCGTAATAAATTTTTGTAGTAAGAGAGAGTATTTTAACGGAAATAGTATGTACAACAGGGGAAAATTATTAGTTCACTTAGCCCTACGAGAATCATCTGGAAGATCATATGCAGATCAAAATTGTCTACAAAGTAGTCCTTGTCCATCACTAGATGCAGGCCTTTCTAGCATCTTGGAAGACTGGACATGCCATGATACATTACACGAAACTTCAAGTCCACTGGTAAGTTGTAGTTGTTACTATTATTTATTATTATTATTATTATTTTCCTTTCGATTAGGCCAGCTTAGGACCACCTGAAACAGTTGTCTTCTTCTTGTCTTTCCAAAACTTCTTTATCCTTTCGCGATGTTGCTGTTTCCTTTCTTCCGTCCATTTACTTCCCGTTTTCTTCTTCGGTTTCTCTGGAAATTCGCCATCAAATATTGCTTTCCTAAACTTTTCTCTGTTTGCAATATCCTCCTTTTTGATGTTGAGTAATTTCAAATCTTCTTCAACTTCCTTGAAAAATGTGGGTTTAGTTTTTTTACTTACATAGTGATCAAAAATTTGTTTGGTAAGTCTGTCTCTTTCCATTCTGAAAATATGACCATAGAATCTTAATCTTCTTTTCCTGAAAGCATGGCCTATTTTTTCCTGTTTGTTTGAATAACTCCTTTTCTGGTCTCAGTTTGTATATGTTTTTCTCCAAAATTGGTCGCATCATTTTCCTTAAGATTCTCTTCTCTGTTTGCTTATTCTTCTATCTGAGAAGGTGTTTACACACTCTGCTGCATACAGAGCTTCTGGTAAGATTACAGTTTTATAGTGTCTCAATTTAGCATGTTTGGATATTGATTTTTTGTTGTATATATTCATTGTTGCATGGTACGCTTTTTCCATTTTGTAAACTCGTGCTTTCATTCCCTCCTTTTCTATCGCTGTTGCCGTTATTACTTCACCAAGGTATTTGAACTTATTAACCCTCTTGATTATTTTATTTTGAGATATTGTAATTTCTGCAGGTGCATTTTTGATATTGGTGATCCATTCTGTTTTTTCATAAGATACTTGTAACCCAATCTTTGCAGCACTTTTTTCAAGTTCTTCTAGTTTGAACTTTCCTTCTTCCGGATTTTTAGCAAGTATGACTAGTTCATCAGCAAAGGCTAAGTGTTTTGTTACAATTTGTTTCTTTGATGGTCCCATTACAACTGAATTATAGATTCCTTTCTCTTCCAATATTCTGACCCATTCCCTCACAACTTTTTCTAGTGCACAATTGAATAGTATTGGGGAGAGTCCGTCTCCCTCTCTCACTTCAGTTCTAATTTCAAATTCTTCTGACATTTCCCCTAAGAGTCTGACTTTTGAGAAGGTGTCCGTCAATGTTTCTCTAACAATGTTAATAGTTTTGGTGTCTATGTTGAATTAATTTAATATTTTAAAAAGAGACACTCTATGAATCGAATCATAGGCCTTTTTGAAGTCTACAAATATTGCTACTATATCTCTTTTGTACCTCTTGTATTGTTGAATAAAATTGATTTTAAATTGAAGATTAATTCAGCGCAGCTTCTTCCTGGCCTAAATCCTGCTTGGTACTCTCCTAACTCTTTTTCTACAGTTGGTAGAATTCTGTTTAATAGTGCTTTTCTTAATATCTCATATACCACAGATACGAGTGAGATCCCTCTGTAGTTGTTCGGGTCTGTCATATCTCCTTTCTTGTGGAGAGGATGTATTACAGCATTTTTCCAGTCACTTGGGATTTTCTCACTTTTCCAAATTTCCTTAAACAGTTGATCAAGTTTATCCATTAGACTCCCTGGGGCTAATTTTAGCATCTCTGCTACTATGTTATCCTCACCACTTGCTTTGTTGTTTTTCAAGGAACTGATTATTTCTGTAATTTCATTTTTGTCTGGAGGTTCTGAAGCAGGTGCTAGATTGTTTGTCTCATTGAAATCAAAAGTTTCTTCTGGATCCGGACAATTTAGGAGCTTCTTGAAGTACTGGGCTAAGATTTCTAGATTGTCTTTATTGCTTAGCATTATTTTACCTTGTTCATTTTTAAAGTTACTACATCTGGGTTTGTATCCTTGCATCTCATTCCCAAAATTCTTGTGAAAATCTCTGCTGTTTTTTTGTGGAAATTTTCTTCTCTTAGCTCTAGCTGTTCTTTTTCATATTTCTTTTTCTGGTTTCGGATTATTTTTGCTGCTGTCTTTTGTGCTCGCTTATATTCTTCTTGGCTTATTAGGGACTTGTTGGAATGGCAAATTTGCCACTATTGTTCTCGCTCTTGTAAGGTTTCTTCACATTCTTCTTCTTCTTCTTCTTCTTCTTCTTCTTTCGTTTCACCCTCTTTGGGGTACGTTGAACCAGTCATTTCTTTGTGTGTTGTTCCATCCTTAGTGCCCAGTATTTCTTCATTCTTTCTGATATTCTTTTCCTCTCTTCTTCAGAGATAATAGGTTTCGACTTCAGTGTCGACCTGTCTTGGAACCTTGTATTTTCGTTTTTAGTTATCATTTTAGCCGTTCGATCTAATAGTGAATTTTCTGTAATTTTTAACTCAACTAGGTCTTTTTCAGTTTCTTTAAACCAGTTGGGTTTTGTTTTTCGGTTGCGGAAGAAGTCAAAGATTTGTTTGGTTAATCTAACAGAGTCCATTCTGAGAAGATGACCATAGAAATTTATCCTCCTTTTTCGCATAGTGTCTGAAAGTTTTTCAATTTTCTTGTAGAGGGTTTCATTCTTGATGTATATCATCTTATTATCCTGAAATTTAGGTCCTATGATTTTTCTTAAAATTTTCCTTTCCTTTAGTTCAAGTTTCTCCATCTGACCTTTGAAATTCATGTTTAGCGTTTCTGCCGCGTACAGTGCTTCTGGTTTAATTACTGATCTGTAATGTTTAATTTTTGACCCCCATGAAAGGGATTTCTTGTTGTATGTATCTTTTGTTAGGTGAAAGGCCATTTCAAGTTTGTTTTTTCTGGATTCCATTGTTTTGCATTCCACCGCATTCCAACTTATCCATTCTCCGAGATACGTGAATTCTTTTACTATTTCTATTTTTTGTTCTTGGATTTTGAGGTATTGACGTGGGTGTTTGTTGTTTGTCATGATTTTGGTTTCTTCAAAGGAAATGTGAAGACCTATTTTAGCTGCTTGTTTAGATAGTTCAAGTATTTGTTCTCTTGCTTCCTCCATCGTTTCAGCAACTAAGGCCATATCATCCGCAAAGGCAATACAATTTATTTTAAGGTTCTTTTTTTTGCAACCCAGTCTTATTCCACTCTTTATATTTTTGTCCCATTCTCTTACTACTTTCTCAAGTGCACAATTGAACAACAACGGTGACAGCCCATCTCCCTGTCGCGTTCCTGTTCTAATTTCGCATGGATCTGATAGTTCACCCATGAATATAACTTTTGAAAACGTTTTTGTGATAGTCACTTTTATAATATTAGTTGTTTTCTTATCCAAACCTATTTCCTCCAGGACTGATAGAAGGGATTCTCTATCAATGGAATCATATGCTTTTTTGAAATCAATGAAGGGGATTACGTACTTCTTTGCCCTTGATTTTTCATATGCCATAATGTGTTTGAGGTTTATCATTTGTTCAGAGCATGACCTACCCTCTCTAAAACCTCCCTGGTATTCTCCAAGTTGTGGATCCAATTGTGGTTCTGCCCTGTTTAAAAGTACTTTGGAAAGGATCTTGTATGTTACATCCAGTGACGATATTCCCCTATAGTTATTTGGGTCTGTTTTCAAGACTTTCTTGTAAATAGGGTGGACGATAGCTGTTTTCCACTCTACAGGGATCTCTTCCTCTTTCCAGATTTTATCGAAAACACATTGCAGGAATGTAATTGCATTTTTGTCAGCTTTTTTCCACAGTTCGGCCACTATTTGGTTTTCTCCAGATGATTTGTTGTTTCTTAGTTTTGAAATGATCTCGTGTAGGTCTTCCGTTGTCGGTGGTGTTGAGCCTGGCTTTTCAGTGTTATTCGGGACTGATTCAAATTTTTCGAGGATGGGTTCACAATTCAACAGTTTCTCAAAGTACTCCGCCAGTATCTTGCAATTTTCTGTGTTATTGTGAGCGATGGTCCCATTTACATCTTGAAATTGCAGAGTGGGTGCTCTGTATCTTGATAGTTTTTGTTTGAAAGTTCTGTAGATGCTTCTTGTATTAGTTCTGGTAAATTCTTGATCAATTTGGAGGAGAGTTTTGTTTTCATGTTCTTTCTTGACCCTTTTTATATTTTTATCTACCAGTTTCCTAATTGCAATGAAATGTAGTCTGCTTTCTTCTGTTTTCTGTGATTGCCAATTTTGCCAAGCCTGTTTTCTTGTCACATTCTTCATTCCACCAGATGTGTTTTTTTCCTTTTAGCTAGTGATAGTGTTGCGTTTGCTGCATCTGTAATTCATTTTTTGATATCCTCCCAATTACTTGACTGAATGTTGTTTACTTCTGTTTGAAAATCTGAAAGAATTTCTTCGTTTACTTTTAGTTCTTCTATTTTATACTTTCTCACAGATTTGGTTACCTGAACTTTGATTTTAGGAAGGAACTTGAGTTTAATTTGAATTAGATAGTGATCTGAATCAAAATCAGACTTTCTTACTTTTACATTCTGGATCAACAGTATGTTATGTTCAGATATTGCAACATGATCAAGCTGAAATTCTCCTAGTAGGGAGTTAGGTGATTTCCATGTCGTTATCTTCTTAGGATGTTTTTTCAACCGTTTTGTCATGAGTTTCAATTTATGGGCTTTGCACAGGTTTACTAGTCTTTTCCCATTGAGATTTGTGATTTTATGTGCTGGAACTTGCCTTTGATTTCTCTATCTTCCTTTTCCTTGCCAATTTGTGCATTAAAATCCCCTAAGAGAATCTTTATATGTTTGGGGTTTAGTTTAGATATTTCTTCTTCTAATTGTTGCCAGAAAGTGTCCACTTTTTCAGGGTTGCAATAATTATCTTGATCAATTGGAGCATGGCAATTTATTAAATCATAGTATTTATTCCCGCAGACAATTGTCAGAATTGATATCCTGTTTGATGGAGACTGAAATTCTATCACATTATTTATGTATGTTTTTTCCACAAGGAAGTCTGTACCAAGGCAGAGTAAATTCTTACTTCCTATTTTCTGAGCTGGTTTACCCTTGAGGGATTTGTAATATTCATAATCTAGGTTGTTTTCATCAGGAAACCTTGTTTCTTGTATTACACAGATTTTAATTTTGTACTTGTTTAGATGTTTTGTTAGTTCCATTAGTTTGCCAGGTTTCAAAAGTGAGTTAACGTTGAGGGTTCCAATAAAGAGCTTCTGTTTGAATTTCCCTTTGATGGTATCATTTCCAGAATGTTCCAATTCATTTACTATCTCTTTCATCTCCTGCCACGCAAAATCGGAGTTGGCAAGTTGCGTATCTTCATTGATACGGTGGATTTTTACCACTTGCGGATTAATTGTTTGAGAGAGACAATCCATGTCGACTGTTTGAGGTTAATGTTTTAATGCTGCATTTATTTAATTCAGCATTTGATAAAACCAAGGTTATAAGCCTTGGAGTATGTAGACAGCCGCACCAACTAGTTGAACAGACGCTGATCTCTAGCCGCTGGATACCTGTACAGACGCTAGTGGATTTCATGGTGGATTGCTTTTATATTATCACTAAAAGCAGGGTTGCCTCCACCGCCAGTTCCACCGTAACGATGATCTTCATCTCCAAATTCACTGCCGTTGAGGTCTTCACCGTTACCCTGGCAATGGACCCTCACATGGTACTATCACCCGGGCCAGGTGAACCAAGGTTTTTGAACGAGGTGTTACTCCTCCCCCTCCCCCTTTCTCAACCGGGCTTGGGACCGGCTATGGCGGAGTTATTATTATTGTTATTATTATTATATCATTACTACTACTACTACTACTACTACACATTAATATTACCTATGTACTAAATTACAAATTATTATATATAGCCTATATAATTGGCGTACAATGTTATAAATTATTATTGTATTATTTTATTATTAAAATTGCACTCTTACTGTTCAATCAAGATAATGATGTCTTATTTCCAGTGGCCTATTGCTGTTCCTATCACTACTCACTTGCCGTCTGACTCAGAAGAAGTTCCAACATATGTGCTGGTAACAGATAAAGATATTTCTGCATCTAACAGAGAAAGTAATGGACAGTCACAGAAAAAATAACGAAAACGTAATCCCTCAAATCCTACACTATTTTGACTCCAGTAAGCCAGTCTGGACCTTCTACAACAGTCCCTGTTCAGCATGACTTAGAATCTGTTACGATAACTAGCTTAAATAGATCAGCAGGCGATGGAGAAGTAAATATTGATCATCCTAATGAACATCAAGGAAAGAGAAAGAATAATGCTAATCCCAGCAACTAGAAAAAAATAAATGCAAGGAAAATACAGCTGCAGGCATGCCTCATGGATCAAGAGTTAAGGGTTTTATTAAAAACGACTGTTCAAAATGTCCTAGAACATGTAATTTATTCTGAAGAAGTCAGACTTGAAATTCATATGAATTATAAGAATATTGAAAGTGCTGACAATAAAAGACAGTATATACTTGGACTAATACATGTAGATGTACAAGAAAAAGCATGTATCAAAACAAAAAATAAATCCAAAAGAAAATGTTGTAGGTTTTACTACTTGGTAAAAGGTAATGAGAGAAGGCATATATGTCAAGGGTTCTTTTTAGCTACTTTTAATATTTCAAACACAATGGTAGACAATGATTTAAAAAAAGAGTGATGATTGAAATTTTGTAAGTAAGGAACAGACAGCAGAGAACTTGATGTGGCATGAGGGGATAGCTGGCCGTGGAACATCAGAGGTGGCATCATGTTTGTTGAATCGTCTGAAAATAATCCAAGACGGGAAGAATATTTGCTTCATGTCTGACAGTTGTCGCGAACAAAATAGGAATGCTATCGATTCAAATGTTTGTTATATGCTGTCAATTTAGATCAAATCTTTCTTTGAAACAGGCTATTCCCAAATGGAGTGTGACACTGTTTCCGCCCACACACAAAATGCTCGGGTTGGTATGCCGTTGTCAGAATGGTGACAAAGCAAAGCAAATGCCATGTTTCAGAAGTGGAGCAGGAAGGCATTTATGACTTAAATGACTTCCATAAATCTGTGATAAAAAATAAGAAAATTGATACCCATGGAAATAGCGTTAGATGGCTAAATATTGTATGCTTTGAGTATAGAAAGGAAGACAAAGAGAACATATACTACAAATATGAATCCGTTGAAGAAGGGTACCATAAGTTTGCAATACAAAGAAAGCCATCTTGGAATTTCTCAATTGAACACATGCAACTGAACAGAAAATATCATGGTTTGATAAAATTGCAAGCAGAAAAATTGAAAGACCCGAAAGACCTACGTGGCAAAAATATAATCCCGAGTACATACCATATTTTCTAAATAAAATTTATTTGAAGGAGAGGAAGTGGTACAGGTGAAGAATCAAAGGCACAACGAAGGAATACCAAGACTGTTTGTGTAGTAGACTATGTGGTATTAGCTTAAGACAATCGTAACTTTCACTGGAATAGGCGTAATTTATTTTCCCTAAAAAATCTTAATGGGCACTACTATCACCATTATAAGATTTTTGGTATATTGTATTGTAAGCTCATGGATCTTACAGAATATCAAAATATAATTATAGCGCATTTAAGCTACGTTAAAGCAAATAAGTTTATCAGTCACTCGTTAGATGGCACTAATGTCAACCATTTGTAGCCAGAATTCTTGACATCCTTTTATTTCTTAATTTTTATTTTGGATAAAGAAAGTAACTATTCTATACTCTCTCATATCAAGCATAGAATGATGCCTCTATGTTTTCATGCATAACTATTAAGTATTTGTCAAAATTCAACATTAAAACTATATTGAAATATAGAAAGCTGCATTGCCGACATCGAACTGATATCGATTGTCCAGTGACAGCTACAGTGACGCTACAGCCAAGGTAAATTAGCTCACCTAGAAGCGTCATATCGATTATTGTACTTTTCTGTAGAGACAGCTTTCGGAATATTTCGATTGCTCACCGCAAGAAGATTATTAATTTCTCTGTAATTATACATTACAATTATAATGCAAATGCTCACATACATATTTTTATGTTACAGAATAGGTACAGCATGTTGTTATGTTGAAATATGATCTTATTCTGGATGGAAGCTTCTGGAAACTACAAGAAGAACCTTCCATAAGATTCTAGAACTTTACTCTTTGTAAGATGATTATGTGAACGAATTTTGGCCGTTAGACTTTATCACCTCATCACTGATCGTCGCTTCGTAAGGGCACAGCCCCAAATTTAGCAAACAGACCACAAGTCTGAATATATTATTGTACAGTAACTGCATATAACTACGCATCTTGGAACCAGCATCAGCAGCCACTACTTAATCCACTTGGAGGTGGATTCGAGGGCATCCCTAGAACTTCGTGGAGCGTAGCTCGTAGCAATGGAAGGACTCGCTACTGGCCACCGTTCAGGATGATCTACAGCATCAATAACTGTACATCCCCCTTTAGCCATAGTCCGGCTAATGCATTCACATTCTGATCAGATGCAGTCGCTATAAAAGTTAAGTAAAACTATTTCAAGCTAATTCACAAAAGTCTAAAAGACTTAACAGATTGGTTTATATGTCAGTAAATTCTGCAATCATAAACTTTAAGGAGTTTTGGCATCCTTGCAGCTCCTCTTTTCCTCTACTTGCAAGCTAAATATCCTGCCGTAGAAGTATTGAACAAGATATAGTAATCTCATAAAGACCAAGATATGGTCTAGCATTTTTGTTTGTAACAAAGTAATTCCGTGTTTATCACGTTAAGACGTTTTGGCAAACAATTGCAGCTTCTCTTTTCCTACTTGCAGACTGAGTATACTGCAGTAGTATTTTGAGCCATTACAGCTCAATCATTCTAGGAACCTGTAACTAATGGAATTAAAATAAAGAATCTTAGATTGTTTGTTGTAGATAACAAAACATGGTATATTCTAATAACAAGTGAACCTTAAATTACTCCTGAAATCTGCCTAGTGCAAATAGCAAATTATAATTAAATACTGATTAATACCAAATACAACTACAAGAAAGAAGGGGAGCCAGATCATACAAGAGTGTAAGAATAAAGCATTGATTCTGATCCTACATTATTCCTGCTTCCTTCAACATTCCTAATTTTTCTAGTTTGCATTTTCTGGATTTTTATTCCAGTGGTCCTCCGCAATTCTCTGTTAGGCTCACCAGCCTACATTTTTGTTCCTCAACGGGCCTGGATTCTATCCACGCCGTGGAGATACAACCTACATTTTTGGTCCTTGCCGGGCCAGGATTCTACCCACGTCGTGGAAATACAAGTCATCCATTGCCCAGACCAGAAACCTACATTCTTGGTCCTGGATTCTATCCACACCTTAGATAATCACTTTGTCCATTCCTCATACCTACAGTGTACATTGTTTGTAATAAAGAACTTGTGCCTGTACAATTCTAATAAGCTATTGTATTTTCACCTTATGTTGACTGGATCACACACTGAGAGCAATCAAAGCAGGCCTAGTAGTAAGAAAAGGTGCAAGAATTCTGGTAGAGCAGTGCAAGGGACACCAGCCTCACTGGATAATGAGCCGTGAATCCGGCTCAAGAGTATATAAAGCGCCCCTAGTATGTTTTTCTGAAACACTAAAAACTTTAATGGTAATGATTTTTATGCGTCCGAGTTTAACAGTGGTTACTCTTGGTATTTCTGAACGTGGTACGCGGAAGCGAGGGCCTGGAGAGCAGATGTTACGTGCGTCAGTTGGGAGTTGACTCGGGCAGCGCGAGCATGTAGCTGAATGAATTGTGATTTGGTGGGCGTTTCCCAGCAGTTCTACGATGGATCGTGTCTGCTGTTTTGGTGAGATTGTTCTTTTTCGATATTAATATAATTATAAATTCTTTTGCTATCAGACATCTCACCTGGTTTTGGAACTTCTAAATTGCCGTAAAGTATATATAGTTTGGTTTTTTTCTAAAGTTCATATGATTCATTTTCACGGTATTTTTGGCTACTAGAAATTTCGCCCACATAATGTAACTCAGTAATACATCATGCTTTTCATTTTTCTGTTGTCCGTCCGTCCGCTTAGTATCTCTCCAGTTCTCCTGAAGCTTAAACCACGTTCATCAGTTTTTCAAAATTAATTGCTAACATTTCAAGATATCCAAAGAATGCCAGGAACTTGGTACATTAACATAATTTATGCAGTTGTCAAATCATAATACCATGTTGAAACATTTGAAATTTAAAGTAGAAGCTATGGCATACGTTATGCATAAAATACAGGGTGATTTTCAGTAACAGGTTCAGTCATTAAAAGAGCTAGGAATTAGACTTTGATGCTACGAAGTGCTCTTAATAATTATTCTATTAATAAGGTTTAACTTACACATAAAGACAAGAATTATTAATTCAGAGTTTATATACAGGGTGATTGCTATTTCCAGAAAATACCTTTTCACAAATAATTTGGGAAATAATTTTCTGTATGGCACAAATGTACATAGACTTGGTAATTTTAATTGAGTAATTTATTGGCTACAGGTTAAATTTGATAACTAGCCATTTTGTGCATATTAACTTTTAAACTTATTTATTAATATTTCTTGAATTCAATGTATATTTATTAGATGTGAACAGTCATACAGATATGAATAATTAATACCACATATCCCCATATTTATTAAGTAAATCTGTTACTAAAACTTGAAAATTTGCTTCTTAATGCAATTTGTAGTCACCTCGTTGTTTTCCAGAACTTATCCAATCTATTTCAGAATTATATTTAGGGTCAATGGTTCACAGTATAAAGTTTTAGCAGGGCGTTTACTTGGTTTCGCTAAAAATGGTCGAAACCAAATCTACCTTCATAATCGTATGTTCTGCTTCCAGCATACGTAAATAGTGTCACCTGCAGGGGGGCTCAATAACCAGGTAAGTGACAGCCTTCCTTATAACACACTGTCATATACCACCCCTCATAATTCCAGACTCTCAAGCCACAGAAGCCTCCAAACTCAAAAACTACAAGCAGAAGAGGGCAGTCATCAAAGGAAAGTTAACTAGATTCTACCAGTATGTTTTGTCAGTTCAAGTCGATCAAGACAATATCGAAGAAACAGTAAATAGACAATCACAGGATGAATCACTATTAAGGGAATATTATAGGAGAAAAATTCCTCCGACACTGGGATTTGAACCCAAGACCTTTGGCTATTCGCGCCAATGCTCTACCAACTGAGCAAAGCTGGAGTTAAACTCACAGCGCCAGATGGAACCTCTCTCCTATGACTGATTGCCCTAATGGTCTACCTCACAGACAGACAAGTTATGTCTGTAGAGCATTAGCGCGAATATCCAAAGGTCCTGGGTTCAAGTCCCAGTGTCGGAGGAATTTTTCTCCTATAATATTCTCATGTAATGTCCAACAGAGACAATAATCTGTGGTTCATGAAAGCTTATATATCTATACTATTAAGGGACTTTGAGGAAATACAGGACAAGATAGAAACATGTGACGCAGACCCTGAATGGGAAGGGGAAAGACAAGCTTTCGAAGAGACATACTACACAACTGTAGGCATGGCTCGTAAGAAAGTCAGAGCCTATGAAACACAATACTCACAGGCTAACATAACACAAGTTCAGCCTCAAGATACAACTCAGCCTAACACTCAACCTAATTACACACCTAGAGTTCAGCTACCAAAAATAAATTTGCCACACTTCAATGGTAAACACACAGATTGGTTACCATTCAGAGAACATTTCATCTCGCTTGTTCATAGCAACAATTCGCTTGATCCAGTTCAAAAGTTTCACTACTTGAGTATAGCATTCCAAGGCCCAGCCAATAAACTCATTGACACATTGCCTCTGACTGCTAATGGTTATGACACCGCTTGGAACTTGTTAAATGAAAGATTCCAGAATAACAAAATCATTTTGCAACAATTGCTACAATCGCTGATAGACTACAAGAAGATTCCAAAGGAATCACCCAGTCAGCTGATGGACTTGCTTGACCACTTTACTAGACAGGTTAGGTCTATAGAGTCAATCACACCAGAGCATCTAAAATGGGATTATATGCTCACTCATCTGCTCACATCCAAACTGCAACGCTCAAATCATAGAGCCTAGATGGCACAGTAGATCAACTAAACACATTCAAAGAAGTTTGTAACTTCTTACAGAGGAAAGGACAAGCCCTGGAGACACCAGATAGCTCTAGCAGGCCTAGAACTACACACAATACACAAAGCAAACCCGCCTACCAAAGACAAGTGAGCCCACTTACCTTTGTTGCCCACTCAGCCAGCAATTGTATACTGTGCAGGCTAGACCATCAATTACACCAGTGCGAAGACTTCCATAATCTCAATAACACACAAAAATGGAACTTTGTGAACAACCATAGACTATGCAGTAATTGTCTCAGAGCAGGACATCATGTCAGAAACTGCACATCCACATCTTGCTACAAATGCCAACAGCGACACCACACACTGCTACACCAAGACAAGGTTCGCAGCAATGACTACAGGCAGCATGTAACTACACAATACAATAGTAGATTGACTAACAGAAGCCAAAACCTCAATGGCAACAGACAACCTCCAGCAACTACTAGCAACAGTGCCACAGGCTCAGCATTTGCTAACAGTGCTCAGATAACCCCTAAGACTCACACATTTCTTGCTACAGTTGAAATACTAGTCAAAGCTCAGAATGGCAGTCTCGTAAAAGCCAGAGCACTATTGGATTCAGGTGCCACACACACCTTCATAACGCAAGATTTGGCTAATAGCCTACTGTTACAAACCAAGCCTACCACCATAGCTGTGACCGGTGTAAACTTACACACGTCCAACATTCTAGAAATTGGACATATACAGATAAGTGACGCCCATGGCAATGGCTATAGAAGACAGTTACAGTGCCTCATCATTAACCAGATTGCCAAGGACATACCTAGTGCACCTATAGATACCAGCAATTTGAGAATACCACAAGACATTGTACTGGCTGACAGCAGATTTCACATACCCGGTAGCATTGACATATTGCTAGGGGCAGATGTATTCTGGAACTTATTAATGGGACACACTATACCCATAAAAAATACAAACAAACATAGAGCATACATAAGAGAGACCAGACTGGGATGGATTCTTAGGACAAATACATTACGAACAGGGCAGAAGACAAGAACCACGTTGCCACATAAGCATAAAGGAACAAATACACAAGAACATGCAGAAATTCTGGGAAATTGAAGAAATTATCCAACCTGTAAGATCTGAAGAAGACACCATATGTGAGCAACACTTCCAAGACACAGTGCAAAGAGACGAAGATGGACGATACACCGTAACACTCCCATTCAAGAAGCCCACAGATAAACTTGGTGCCTCCAGAAGTGGAACCCTGAAACGCTTCTTCTTTAACGAAGCTAGATTACACAAACAGCCCAATATACTCCAACAGTACTCAGACTTCATGCAACAATATGAAGCCTTAGGTCACATGACCCAAGTAGAAGAAAGTTTCTACCAGGATGGCCCAGAAGCATACTATATTCCACACCAGTTTGTCCTAAAGGAAGACTCAGAGACCACCAAACTCAGAGTAGATTTCAATGCTTCATTCAAAACTTCTAAAGGCACATCACTCAATGATATTCTTTACACTGGACCCTGTGTACAACCTGATCGTTACACCATACTCTTGAAGTTCAGATGCCACCCATATGTTGTGAGTGCTGACATAGAGAAAATGTACAGGATGGTAATGTTACAGCCACAGCAAAGAGATTTTTAAAGAATCTTTTGGAGACATTCTAAATCTGCTCCAGTGAAGATATACCAGCTCAATATCATCACTTATGGACAAGCCTGTTCAGCTTTTGAAGCCACCAGAGTACTCAACCAGCTGGCCGAGGATGATAGGAATACATTTCCCGCAGCATCCAAATTACTATCTACACGCTTCTATGTTGATAACCTCCTTGCATCATTTTCCACAGAGCAAGAAGCTATATTAGCAGTCACAGAAGTGACTCAACTGTTACAGGCAGGTGGATTTAACCTAACACAGTTTTGTTCCAACTCAAAAGAGGTTTTGAGAACACTGCCACAAGAAAAGCTCTCTAAAGCTACACTTACCCAGTTAGAAGAGCAGAATACCATCAAAACACTAGGATTACACTGGAATCCATTACAAGACTTGCTACAGTACACAGTAAAGCTTTGCCAGAAACTACTACTAAGAGACAGATTCTATCTGCCGTCTGTACTCTGTATGACCCTCAGGGACTAATTGCCCCTATTATATCTACAGCTAAATGTATTATGCAACATATTTGGCTGAATGACAAAGGTTGGGACCAGCAAGCTCCTGTTGACATACAGAAGGCCTGGAATGAATTGTACTTACAGCTACATCACATAGAATCATACAGAATCCCAAGGAATGTCCTTATACACAAATTCAGTTATATAGAACTGCACTTCTTCAGTGATGCCAGCCCACAGGCATATGGAACAGCCTGCTACATAAAATATAAGGACAAGAGCCATAACACTTAAATTCAGCTACTAACAAGCAAATCTAGAGTGGCCCCACTCAAGCAGGTCACCTTGCCCAGATTGTAGCTCTGTGCAGATCAATTGGCAGCTGCTTATACCAAAAAGTGAGCTTATCCCTGCAGATCACAATATCAGCAAAATATTTCTGGACTGACAGTCTTATAACTCTACAGTGGATCACACGGCCTCCACACAAATGGAACACTTTTGTAGCTCATAGAGTAACTAAAATTCACGCTGCTACTGAAAACTGTCAGTGGAGATATGTACCAACACAGCAGAACCCTGCAGACATGATAACTAAGGCAGTTTCACCTAGCACATTACATAACCGCACTCTATGGTGGAATGGTCCAGAATTCCTAACACAAGATGAATGTCTTTTGCCAACCTCTGATAATGTATTACAGACAGAAGAAATACCAGAAACCAAGAAGACAGCAAAAGCCTTTATAACTACAAGTACACACAATAAATACTTGCATAGATATTATTCTTTCAGAAAGCTACTCAGGAATACAGCTTACATTCTGAGATTCAAACACAACTGTTTACACAAGTCTGATAGATTTGTTGGCCCTATCAGCTTGCAGGAGCTACAGAAAGCTCATGATGTTATTATACATGCTACACAGAAAAAAGCTTTCTCAGAAGACATAGCTTATATCAGGAAGAATATTTGTGTTTCAAGAAGCAGCTCACTACTTCCACTGCATCCATACTTGGATAAGGAAGACATACTTCGAGTTGGTGGAAGGTTACATCATGCTAATCTACATCACAATTCTAAGCATCCAATTATACTACCTGCCAAACACCATATAACACACATCATTGTCAGAGAAACACACTTGAAAAACCTGCATGAAGGCCCTCAAGGCATACTGTACACATTAAGACAACAGTATTGGCCCATTAATGGAGTGCAACCTGTAAAATCAGCATTGAAAGGATGTCTTACATGTTTTAGAAACAGTCCTGTCAAATCACAGCAAATTATGGGAACTTTGCCCCAAGCCAGAGTTACACCCAACCGAGCTTTCGACACCACAGCCATAGATTTTGTGGGGTCCTATTTCTTTAAAGAATCATGGGAGATGCAAAACAGTATACAAAGCTTATATCTGTATGCACATATGTTTATGCACTAAAGCAGTACACATAGAACTAGTGACAGCAGCAACTTCAGCAGCATTCATTGCTTCTTTGCAAAGATTTGTATCTAGAAGGGGTCTACCTTCACATTTATACCTAGACAACGGTAGGAACTTCGTAGGAGCTTCACGAGAACAAAGTGAACTCTATGAACAATTCCAGACAGAGCAAGCCAATACAGAGATCACAAATTTCACAGCAAATCTAAACATACAATTTCACTTTCTACCACCAAGGGCAAGCCATATGGCAGGACTTGTTGAGAGATCCAACCGCAGTATGAAGACTATTCTATACAAAGTGATGAAGAACACTATCTACAGGTATGAAGAAGCAAGTACATTGCTATGCAAGATCGAAGCCATCAATAACAGCAGACCACTGACTCTAATGAGCAGCGATTCTCAAGATTACATGGCATTGACCCCAGGTCATTTCCTCATTGGTGCTCCTTTGAATTCAATTCCCCATCCAGACCTACAGTCTATAAACCTATCCAGGCTGTCACGGTATCAGTTATTAGAGCAATTCATGCATTTGGACAAGATGGGTCAAAGAATACTTAAATACATTACCACAAAGGCAGAAGTGGAACGTTGAATCTTAAAATCTACAGACTAACCAATTAGTTATATTGATGGTGGATAATGTTCCACCAATGAATGGGCCACTGGCTAGGATTCTGGAAGTTCATCCCGGACCAGATGGCAAAGTTAGATTAGCAACCATTAAGACTGCTAACTCATTCTAAAAAAGACCAATTTCTAAGCTGTGTCCACTGCCTGCTCAGTAAGATTTTCTTTGTTTTTGACCCCCCCCCCAGTATGTAAGCTCATGGAGCTTAGAGAATATTAATATATAATTATATCACATTTAAGCAATGTTAAAGGAAATAAGTTTATCAGTCACTCGTTAGATGGCACTAATGTCAACCATTTGTAGCCAGAATTTTTGACATTCTTTTACTTCTTTATTTTTATTTTGGATAAAGAAAGTAACTATTCTATACTCTCTCATTTCAAGCATAGAATGATGCCTCTATGTTTTCATGCATAACTGTTAAGTATTTGTCAAAATTCAACATTAAAACTATATTGAAATATAGAAAGCTGCATTGCCAACATAATATATGTATTTATTCAATGCAATTGGGTTATTACCCGGTGGCAGCGATTCCTAATACAACAAATCTACAACTAAAACTATAAATATTAACACATTAACGAGTAACATACACATTTTAAGGAACATCACATGAACAAATAACATTTCATAAAAACGAAACAAACAAAAAACAAACCAAAAAACCATTACATAAGAAGGTAGACTAGCATTACTTAGTACACAAAGACCTTAAGTGATTCTTAAATTTCTTCAGGGAAGGGGGGGGGTTTCCCTGAAAAGCTGCTACAGGCAAATCATTCCATTCCCCAGTGGTTCTAATTACAAAGGAAAACTTTCGAACATCTATCCTATACCTTCTACACTTGATTTTGAGGGAATGGTCACCTCTTCCATAATATGATGGTTTTCCAGTCTTTTTCCAACGTCCCTCCATGCCCTAGAACCATGATAAGCTTTGTATAATGTACATAACCTATATATATCTTACGCCTGTCTTGCAAGAGTTCCCATCTTACCTCCTGTCCACAATAGTTGCCTCTTTTTATGAATTTTATTGCTTTTTCTGAATTTTTTCTAGTGAATCTATTTGATTAATTCTATATGGATCCCAGCATGCTACTGAATATTCCATTATTGGCCTTACTAGAGAATTGTAGGCTATTTCCCTTGATTTTGCGCTCCCTTTTTTTAGTACCCTCATTATAAAGTGCAGTGTTTTCCACGCCTTCCTTGACACCACATTTATCTGCTCGTCCCAACTCGCATTATTTGCCATATACACTCCCAGATATTTACAGCTCTCCACCTGTGGAATTCGTTCCCTGCCCATGTGATAATTTAACCGAATTTTATTCTTGCTTCTACTGAAAACTATTGATTTACTTTTACTGGTGTTGATTGTCATTTTATTCTCATCCGCCCATTTACGTATTGTGTTCAGATCCTCCTGAAGTTCCCTCTCCTTTATTTCGTCCCCAATTCTGTTATAAATGACACAATCGTCCGCAAACAATCTTATTTGACTTGTAGTATTTAAAGTTATATCATTTACAAAAATCAAAAAAGTAAGGGCCCCAGAACTGAACCCTGGGGCACCCCTGAACTCACTACACCCATCTCTGACAGCTCATTCCCCACCCTCACCCTTTGCGATCTCCCTTCCAAAAAATTCTCCATCCAATGGACAACACGCTTATCAATTCCTGCTCCAGCTACTTTCCGGATAAGTAGGTTATGTGGTACTACGTCAAAAGCTTTAGAAAAATCTATAACCACTGCATCAGTTCTTCCCCCTGTATCCACTTCGTCTGCTATATCTTGAAATAGCGACGTAACCTGACTTTCACATGAGTACCCTGATCGAAAGCCATGTTGGCTTTCGTTGAACCACCCTTTGCTTTCTAGCGTTCCCCTTATGTGTTCTGCGAGTAAATGTTCCATTATTTTATACACAACCGAAGTTAAACTCACTGGCCGATAATTATTTATTTCTGTCTTGTTACCCCCTTTAAAAATCGGGACGACTATAGCAGTTTTCCAATCCTCCGGCAATTCCCCGTTATTAATAGTCATATTAAACAAAAGCATAAGGTAGGTAATCATGGCTTCTCCCCCAATCTTCAGAATCTCCGTCCCCTAGATTTATGATTATTCAACAATTTTATTCTTTTCCGCAAGTTGACAGAATTTAGTTCAAAAACTGAATCATCCCCATCACAATTTCCCTGTACGAGCCTGTGGTCCTTCTTATTAAAAACCGACACAAAATGCGAATTTAATATATTTGCTTTTTCTGTGTCACTCTGAATGGAAACACCGTTTACGTTAAAATCTGGTATTGGTTCCCTATTGCCCTTCCGTCTATTTACGTACTTAAAAAAGGATCTCCTATTGCTATCTGTTCCTTGAAGAAATTGCTTTAGAAAGCATTCTTGCGCAATCAGCTTTTCATCCTGAAGTTGCTTTGTTAATTCTTTAAATTTATTGACGTGCCAATCTGATTTCTTTCTACTATGATAAGCGCGCCTTGCCTTTCTTTTGAGTATTCTAATAGCTTTTGTATAAAATTCTGGATCAGCATTATGTTTAATGGTTCTGTATGGTACATACTGTTCAATTGCTTCCGACAAAATTTTTTGAAATTGACCCATGCTACATTAACACTGGAGGCCGATTGTGAAAATTGCCTATATTGAGCCTTAAGTAATTCTTGAATACCATTCACGTCGGCTCTCTGGAAATTCCAGCTAATTATCTCCTTTTCCGACCGCCTTTGACCCTTCCAGTTTACTTCTAATTGAACTGCACTATGGTCGCTTATACCTGGCAGTACCTCGCACGCAGAGAACAGGGATTCCGGCCCGTATAAAAATATATCTAGTATAGCTGCTTGCCGAGTACTAGCTTTGACGGCTTGTACTAACCCATGATCCCACACCAGCAGGTTTACAAGGGTTTGAGCTTCTCCTCCCATTAACTGCCCAGTCCAGTTTAAATTTGGAAGATTTAAATCTCCTGCTATAATTATGGTTTTCCCTTTTACTGTTGAAGTTATCTCCACTAGTTTACGAAGCGTCCTATAATCTGGCTCACAAGGTGGTCTATAACAAGCTATTATTATAAGGTTGTTTTTATCATTTTATGCTCATTAATTTCAATTGCCATCATTTCAACTCCCTCTTCTATACAAAGTAGTCTACTGTTTATTTCTGATTTAGTGCAAATAAAAATGCCCCCTCCCCTTCCATTTCTATCTCTCCTATAAACTCTACAATCTGGTCTAAATACTTCCGAATCATAAATGTCAGAATTAAGCCATGATTCCGTACCGGGTTACATACATCTATTAAATTCCAGAATTCTACAATTTTATTCATGATACTACGGCAATTTACCTGTAACAGCCTCAAGGAATCAGCCCCTACCTGTGTAACTTCGTATCCCCTCTGCTTTTGTCATCTCCGCTCCATCTGCTCTAAGCTGCAACTCCATTTCTCTACTCTCGCAAATAACGCTGTCAGCTTTGACGTTCTTCTTCTATTTAGGTGAACACCGTCCCGTCCGAAGTCCCAGTCTTCTATCCAGGCATTGGGGTCCAAAAATTTAACGTCTAGCCTCTGCGCTACCCATGAGAATGCATCATTTACATGCATCACTTTCTTCCAGTTTACGCCACGTCGCCTCAGAACTCCACTAACGAATATCTTCGCCGAGGGAAATAGTTGCTTTGTTTTGGTAACTAAATCATACATGTCTCCCATTACATAGTCCACATTTCTCCCTAAGTCGTTGCTTCCAACATGTAATACAATTGTCCGATACCTGACTTCCTCCCCCTCAAACAGCTTCTCTATTTCTTTGGATAGTGCTTCCGTCCTAATGCCAGAATAGCACGCTGTTTTGGCATCTGGATTTCCTACGTACCTCACAATAGAATCTCCAATTATCAAATAGGATTTTTTCTCCCCTTCCACTCCATCTACCAGTGGCTCCCTTAGGTAGTGATTCTTCACTTCTTGTTCTAATCTCTGAATTTTTTCTTCCGCGGAACGCAGCTTTTCCTGTAATACCTGGACTTCTGCTTTCAGCTGCTCTATTTGCCTCATATTCGCATCAGTGGTTTCTTTACCCCTGCAGTTCATACATGCCCAATTATCCTCTACGTTCTGGTCCTTTTTAACTTTCTGACATCCAAAATGGAACCACCTTGCGCAGCTGCCACAGAGAAGTCCTGTCTTCAGAGTTTTATTGCAGCTCCCGCATCTTTCAGCAGCTTTTGCATCCTCCACAGGGCCAGGATTTACCTCAATTCCTCCTATTACTAGCAATATTCCCAGTAATAAAATGAGAAAATATCTCATTTTCGGAATGCTAGCTTCTTCCTGCCTGTTACCTGACAGCCTCGCACTTCCTCCCGACCACATTCCAATCCTCACCCGGTAAACATCTAGCTCCACACCCATTTCTGACGATGAATTATACTGTTATGTTGAACAGAAATATCACAAAACCATTGTAACTAAGGTAAATAAACAATCAAATCTCTCACAAAGTTTGTGAACTTTAAAATGTTCAATACAGATAAATAAATGAAAACTCCAATTCACAAACACTTCCACAGAGACACCTGCGTATATATTACCCTCTGAAGTATTAGATTCGTAAACGTTGAATTAATTTCCTCCTAAAGGTGTTATTAATGTGGAGTGAACAGATTCCAAGTCATATCCAAGTCTAAGCCTCCTGTATGTATGAACTGATATCGATTGTCGAGTGTCAGCTCATTAGCATTTGCTTGGCGCTACAGCCAGAGTAAATTAGCTCACCTAGAAGCGTCATATAGATTATTGTACTTGTCTGTAGAGATAGCTTTGGGAACAGTTCGATTGCTCACCGCAAGAAGATTATTAATTTCTCTGTAATTATACATTACAATATAATGCAAATGCTCACATACATATTTTTTATGTTACAGAATAGGTACAGCATATTGTTATGTTTAAATATGATCTTATTCTGGATGGAAGCTTCTGGAAACTACAAGAAGAGCCTTCCATAAGATTCTAGAACTTTACTCTTTGTAAGATGATTATGTGAACGCATTTTGGCCGTTAGACTTTTATCACTTCATCACTGATCGTCGCTTCGTAAGGCCACAGCCCCAAATTTAGCAAACAGACCACAAGTCTGAATATATTATTGTACAGTAACTGCATATAACTACGCATCTTGGAACCAGCATCAGCAGCCACTACTTAATCCACTTGGAGGTGGATTCGAGGGCATCCCTAGAACTTCCTGGAGCGTAGCTCGTAGCCATGGAAGGACTCGCTACTGGCCACCGTTCAGGATGATCTCCAGCATCAATAACTGTACATCCCCCTTTAGCCATAGTCTGGCTAATGCATTCACATTCTCATCAGATGCAGTCGCTATAAAAGTTAAGTAAAACTATTTCAAGCTAATTCACAAAAGTCTAAATGACTTAACAGATCGGTTTACATGTCAGTAAATTCTGCAATCATAAACTTTAAGGAGTTTTGGCATCCTTGCAGCGCCTCTTTTCCTCTACGTGCAAGCTAAATATGCTGCCATAGTAGTATTGAACAAGATATAGTAATTTCATAAAGACCAAGATATGGTCTAGCATTTTTTGCTTGTAACAACGTAATTCCGTGTTTATCACGTTAAAAAGTTTTGGCAAACAATTGCTGCTTCTCTTTTCCTACTTGCAGACAGAGTATACTGCAGTAGTATTTTGAGCCATTACAGCTCAATCATTCTAGAAACTTGTAACTAATGGAATTAAAATAAAGAAACTTAGATTGTTTGTTGTAGATAACAAAACATGGTAAATTCTAATAACAAGTGAACCTTAAATCACTCCTGAAATCTACCTAGTGCAAATAGCAATTTATAATTAAATACTGATTAATACCAAATACAACTACAAGAAAGAAGGGAAGCCAGATTCAACAAGAGTGTAAGAATAAAGCATTGATTCTGATCCTACATTATTCCTGCTTCCTTCAACATTCCCATTTTTTCTAGTTTGTATTTTCTGGATTTTTATTCCAGTGGTCCTCCGCAATTTTCTGTTAGGCTCACCAGCCTACATGTATTGTTGTAACATCTTAACTTTCATGTATATTCTCCAATATACTGTCGATACACAATGCTTTTGTTCTTATGATAAAACTGTTTTTCAGTCAACAATACAGATGTGCACATTGTGCAATTCTGTAGAATTATTGCTGGATACACATTAGTAGTTATAGCCGGGGCATGCCGGGTCCCAGATGGCGTCGCGACGCCCCAACTTCAATTTCAACTAATTGTATTTAGGCCATCCTGACCCTCTTGGCTATCATATGAAACCACCGCCATCCCTCTATTATCCCCCTAACCAAAGTTATGCCCAAAATAAGATTTTGTCGGTAAAACAGAGACCTGCAGTGCCAACATTGAAACAAAACAATAAAAAAAACATTCAGGTCATCTTGAAACCACCCCCATCCCCTCTATCATCCCCTATGCCCAAAATAAGATTTTGTCGGTAAAGCAGACACCGGCAATACCAAGCTAGAAAAAAATTTAAATCTTCTATCATCCCCTTATGCACAAAATAAGAATAGGTCAGTAAAACAGAGACCTACTATACCAATCATAAAACAACCGGCCCGGTCAGCCAGCAGAAAGAGAAATAATTATCATAACTTTTTGAGATGTGATATGGACATTTAGTATGAAAATAATTTTGAATCCATATAAGCTTATATGTATTAGGCGGGGGGCCTACACCCAAAACTATCAGAATTAAATTATTATTATTTTGTGAGATGGACATTTATTATTAAGAAATAAAGCTACCCCCAGCTTCGCCCAGGCCCCGACTGTATCTATCCCGAATATGAAAATTAAGCTGTGATAAGATTTTTGCATCCCTGTTCAAAGCTGTTTGCTATTACACAACATTATGCAACAATTCTAAATGTCAAGGTTTCCATAAATTATACACGTTTCCAGGAAATCAAAGAAATCTTGCAAAACAAATTTGCTTTAAACTAATATATGGTAATGACGTGTATTATAAAAGGATAGGAATTCATGGTTTTAAAAGAAATGACGCATTTGTTTTTTATATGCCTCGTTTCTCTTTTGAAATAAGAACAAATGAAACATGTTAGTAATAATTGTTTATTTGAAGATCATCCTTCACCAGTTCGTACATTGTCAAATTGTACGTGCTTTCTTGGGGTTCATCATTGTCCGCAATGGATTTCACTTCCTGCTGAATCATGGAATATTTCGATATAATATTCAGCAGAGAAGTACTGTTGAGCGTGAGAAAGTTTATTTCGTCAACAGATAAAATAATAAAAGTACCCTCGCAATGAATCAAACAACCTTTTAGATTTTTTTCTAGTCTTTAGTTGTACATTCTCTTCGACACATTTGTAGGGTAGTTTGGAGCACAAATGCTCGCAGAGTTTTGGGAGATGAATAAGGATAGAGCTAAAATAGTATGGAGTCAGTATTATACTTTTTCCACCACTTTTTCCAAGTTCAGCAGCCGCAGAATAGTTCATAGATGGGTAATACACAAAATTGAGGTACAAGGTAATTTTAGGGTTTAGACAGTATGTTCGTCGTAGCAAAGCATGTCGATGATGCGGCGTAACCCTTCTCTTGCACCTCGAATTAGCGATCTTCCTCATATCCTTTCTCCCCATGGTCAAGGCGTAAACTGCTCTGACGATGTAGAAAACAGCCTGTTTTATGCTGAAACAAAGGATGCATCGTGTCTTAGAGAGTTGTCTGTAGGACAGCGTTTATTGCGTTTTGCAAGATTGTTAAAATCGAGCCATTGCAGCATGGCTTGGGCATGTTTCAAGACAGAAGGAACGGCAGGGAATTTGTGGCAAGGTAGCCCACAGTTGTATTTATGTAGCAAATTGCCCGGAGGAGGACAAGATAGCTCTTCCAGATTAATAAATGTTCTCTTACAGATATTTTCCAGAAATTAGAATTTTTCTTGACCAAATGCGTACAGAGCATTGTAACCTGCCACTTCGTCGTTCAAAATAGTATTCATAGCAGCGTAGGGTATGAACCCGTCTGAGAAATATATTCCGTTCTTAGTGTCGTTGTTTTGTTCGAAAATCTTTGGATTTCCAGCGGAAGGACTGGTGAAATGGTAGGTCTGAATAACATTATCGCGGCTGCAAAGAGCAATTTCTTTAACGACGGGTTCCCTCTTTGCTCCCGAGAGGTACTCAAAATCGACCACCAGTGCTCGAACCATCTTGACAAAGACTAATGGTAAAACAGATTTGTACTCACCTTTTTATAGGCGTGAAAGACATCCTTGGCCACCTCGTTTTTTTTCCACACAAGGGTCCAAAGACTGCCCGAAACATGGAAACGACCTGGAGGTCTGGTTTTGTCCCAAAGATGTCCACAAACTCCTTCAAGTTCAGTCCTTTGTTCATACAGTGTACAAACATGCAGACGTACTGTCCACAGACTGATGAGTACTCCTCTTGTAGCTGTGTTTTATTGAATGTCCAGAAGGTGCAATTTCGACTAATAAACTGTTTTATTGAGGGAACTAGTGGCGGAAGGCCGTATGAATCGAAATACAACCCCTTTTTTAAACAGATTCCAACCCAGTGAGAGCCCGGAAGAGAGCTAGGATCGAAATTGATAACAAAGAAATTTTGATTGTTGTGAATAAATTTGGGCAAACGGTCGCTAGGATAAACTCCTGCAAATCCATCGACATGTCGCAAAGCGTGTTCAATTTGAAGGGAATTCATTAAAAATCCGTAATGATTTGTCTCTGGTTAATGATTTCGATACAGTTTTCGTATTCCGAATAAAGGATGCAGGTGATTGCCGAAGGGAGAGCTTTATCGAATTTTCCCTCGATTCTCAAATTTCCGTTATTGACAAGACTTTTATGTCCTTCCGAGGCGGCGCTATCCGGGTAAGATCAAAGAGCATCATGAAAAAACCTGCTATATACATATCGTGAGTGATTTGCATTCCGCTGTTGGAATGATGTATCCCGGAACCGCTAAATAGAGTATGATAAGCCAAAGTCGACAATTTTTCGTGATCCGTGGAAATTGAGAGGCCCTCCGGTGGGATCTGTTGTCCGTTCACAAACATGACAAAGGAATTTAGATTGAAATGTCGTAAATCATAGGGATTGGACGTTACCGTCCCCGTGATGCGCTGCTTTGTACCATGGCAAAGCGAATACGTTTTGGTATAGTGCCCAATATGGCATTATCCAAAGACACTGCTTGACTCCCCTGACTGAAAGTAAAAGTTTTCACATCCACCCTGGTGATATCGTAGCGAGCATTATGTCCGAGGGCCAGCGTTTTAGCGTGGGCCGTCAAAATACTAGGAGAAGCTCTAACTTTTTTCACATACAAAGCCGCATCTTGGAATTTAAAGTAAGCCTTGGTGTCTTCCTTTTCACCAATCATATAGAATTCCCTCTTTGACTTGGTTAATTTGATGGCAATTTTCACCCCAGGAACAAGAGTTGCGAAACGTTAAACAAATCCCCGTGCAGCTTACCAATCATAATCATGTTTTTGGAAGATTTTCCCTTTTCGAATCTCTCGAGCCATCCCTTGTTTGAGTCTCCCGCCACCAAAGTGCCATTATTTTTCTCATCGTCCCCCGTGAAACCGGATAAAGCATTATCCAAATACCAGGAAGCCGTCGTCAAATGATTTTTTGCTGCTTCCTGTCCGTAAGCTAAAAGAGTTTCAAAATAAGCCCTATAATTGTACAAGTCCTCGGAAGGAGTTAAAGAAGTACCGTTCAAACTGACGCTCAATTGACTAAACAGCGAATGCAATGCATTGTTTATACCGGTAACCCTGTCGTCGGCTCCTAAACTAGAACAGTCCCCTTTTACAAATTTCCCCTTTACCATTAACAAAATATTCAAGTCTGTATAGTGTTCGTTATCCGCGGGATGACAAACTCCAAGACGGACTGATCGACGGGAGCGATGGGTTTGCATATCGTAGTGACGTTTCCCAACACCGAAGACTGGAGAGGTTTCCTGGCAAAGATGTCGAACTCTGAATTGGTGCAGCTGAACATCCTGAACGTTATGACCGCTTTCGTCGTTTGTTCTCGCTAAATATATCCCTGGCCACCACCAGTTCCACCCTAGATTTTATCTTTTTCCTACCCTTTCCCTGCATTTTGTTGAGAAGACGATGAGTTGACTCTGTCAACCTGTTTGCAACGATATTCCCTACTTTTTCGTCACGTTTCTTCCTTGCAATGTCAGAAAGGATATTTGCCCCCGTTGAAAGAGTTTCACGTCCCACGACTTTGGCCCCCGACACGAGGACCGGACCGGTTTGATAATTCTAAAAAGACCACCGAGAAAACTTCCTATCCCCTGTCCGTGTTGAATGAAAGGGGAGCCCATGTACAAGGGTCCGACGAGATCGCCCAATCGTCCTCCCGTCTGATTGACATAGTACGATGTTAGTGGATCCATCTCGACTAAAACGTCAGCAGGTGGAAAGTCTCCTTTTAAAATGTAAGACGAGCATGGTGGGTTTTACGGAACTGCTAATACGTGCTAGTTCACCGTATTTGTCCGTCAATTCGATACCTATCGTCTGAAAACTAGTTTTCTCTACGGGAACGTAATAAACTTTGTCGAAAAAGTGATGTCCGTTGATTTTAGGGAATTGTATAATCCTTAAACATCTTACATAAGAATCGCCAATCAATTGAGGTTCAATGAGGCTACAATAGATAAAGATGGATTCCGTCTCCATTTCCGCGGGAACAAACTGTTTTTATCTGTACGCACGAGAAGCGTGTTCATATCGGTTGTGATCATTTTTATCATTGCTTTATTGACCAAGGAATAAGCTTCAAAAGTGGGCAGGGAATTTTTAATGGTGTCGAGGAGATCCCCTATACTGTAATAAATTCGGACGGGAAAATATATGACGTAATTCTTAGTTATTGCACCACTCTCGTCGCGGAGCGTTAAAGACATTTGTATGCTGTTTGAATGTTCGGAAACGTCGTTTGCTATCGCTCCCCAGGCATGTTCCCTCCCCAGTTTCTTAATCATTACAATTTCCGACTGATGACTAATAAGATTTGCATGAACTTCCCCCACCAACAACTCTTTGAGGGAATCGTCTTTTATCCTATCCCGGATGTCTACGTAGAGTTCTTGGAACGTTCTGTAGTTTCGTTTAGGAAACACTATTATACCAAATCTAGTGATTAAAGTGTTTTGTGATACAACGTCCAGACCCCCACTGACGTCATCGGCATTGAGCGTTACGTTTTCATAACCTTTAGGATAAGACAATTCACACAGGCCGCATAGCCATTCCCCCCTCTCCAGACAAATGTTTTGTGCTAGGTGGACCTGAAAGCTAGACAACGTGTTTGTTGTGAAAATATCGGAGGAAGAATCGCTCAACAGCGTTATGTAAAATTCATCGCTCATTGTATGTCCTTGGCGTTGATCCAGGAATCGAAATCCGAAGAGTAACCTCTCCACCGGACGAGATGTTGTTTAATGCCTCTCACCACGCGAGTTTTGAGGATTTTATTTAATTTATAGACGGTACGTTTGGTAATTTTGACAGGAGTGATTTCGTAACTGTAAAACTGACCCTCGATAGGAATGTTTTTCATGTCCACCAACTCGTAGACGTGTTGGGGAGCACGTTTTATGACTTTATCGATTTTAAACACTTCGGTGGAATAATTTTGTTCGAAACCCTTTGCAAACTTCATTTTCTCCTTTCCTATTCATACAGTCTGGCCGGCTTTGAATTTAACAGGGCGTGGCCTTACACGACTATGTTTCTCCTTCATTCTCTTCCATATTTTCAAAACCTCACGATCTGTGACTTTGCTAGGATCCATTCCCGTACTGGAATGAACGGTGTTGTTATAAGACGAAACAAACAAATGCAAGACATCGATGTACCTATGAGTGTTTTGGTAGGTAATATACTTGTACATTTTAGTTTTCAGGGTACGGTTAAACCATTCCACAACGGAACACTTGACGTCGGGATTTCGACACATCTGAAACTCTATTCCGTTCTTTTCGAGCAGATTTTGAAAGGACTTGTTTAGAAACTCTTTTCCCCTATCCGAGCGCACAATCAGCGGAATTCTTTTCAGGACGGATTTGAAAGCTGACGTCACATCCGTACCGCTCTTTGACTTCATAGGGACCACCCATGTGAATTTTGAGAAAAACATCAATGACGACCAACAGATACTTTATTCCATCGTTATGCTTGGCTAGATTTTGCACGTCGACCAAATCGATTTCTAACACGTCGAAAATGTTGTTGACCGTGTAGGGATTTCTAACAAAACGTTTCCGGGCACGTTTATGCAATGTGTAGGCATCTTGTTGCAAAAGCCAATCTTTGATGCTTTTGGTAGATCGGGTGGAAGCTTGTTTTAATTTTGGCAGAGTTGAAAAAGCCGTAGGTTTTCCCGGATCGTAAAACAATTTTTCCATCTTTTCTTCTATATTCTTTGACTGTAAGTCAACCAACCGGCAGGTTCTTCGTTAGCTTTAGAGGGAAACAAAGGAGCTATGATCTCTTTACACTTTTTACCCTTGCTAGACTTGATTTTACCAAACGACTCGTTATTTTGCAAATGTCCGTTGGTGAGTTTTAGGATTGCATTTACGTCTCTAAATCTTTTTTCGTCACTAGATTTTTATCCACGGTTTTCCTAGTTAACAATTCCCATAGACCGACGCTAGGTTTACACCACCTATCGTGCAACAAGAGCTTATCGTTATCGATTTCGATTTTGGAATTACCATCTTAAACGAGTTGGTCTTTCTATCCTTGTAGAGTGTAAATAGTTGGTTAGATACCTTCCTGCTACATCTCCCAAAACGCTACGCGAACGTGTCTCTATATGTTCAATTTCTTCCCTAGGAGTACGTAATTGTACTTCTTCTTCTTCCTCGCTACTACTGCTATCGTCTTTACTATCGGGACGAGGAGTCCTCTCTGGCGAGCTAGATCTCTCTTTTTCGAACACTTCTTCGGGACCTGAGAAGAGGAAAGGCGGAGCTCGTCGCCGCCTCCGTGTCGAATAATCTGGAGAAAAGATCAAGGTCTTGCGAACAGATATCTTTTTTTTCTTTTTACGATGCTTGTGACGTTTCGTTTCAACTGGAATAGGGACCTCTCTCGCAAGTTCGGCCCTTTTAAGAATAGGATCCTGCTTTTCTCGTATTTTAACCCACTCTTTGTAAGGATCTACTGTTTTTTCCTCATTCTAACACAACTACCTCGTTTCAAGCCTTCCAAGTACTCGGAAGACACCAATAGCACTTTTGAAACATTACGACCTAATTAAACTAGTCAGTCCTGTCAACACAGCAGATAGGAGAGGTAATAGGAATCCTCCCTTCTGAACCACCAGTTTTCGTTTCCTAGACAACGAAACCTTTTTATCGATCAACTTCCTGAGCAACTGCTTATGCTTTTTCAATTTACGCTTTGTACAGTCTGTAATTTTACAGCGTCCTTTCAAAACATTCAAAGCACACTCTATAATAGCTAATACGAGTTGTTTGTCTGAAGATTGCAATATGATTTTCCGAAGCCTCGAACTTGCTTTTCTCAGTACGTGTAGTATATGAAAGTTGGATTTGAACCATTTTATGCTGCACGGGCGTGTACATTCGAGTGAGATCGGGAGGAAATATCTTTGTTCTAAATCTAACAGATCGTTTGTGTTTTGACAAAAGTCTACGAGCAAATAGGAATAGGGCTCCCGTGTAGCATCTCTGTAGGCCTCGTAAAACGCTTTCCAGTCTTCGGGATAGACTTGTCTCGCCAGATATGGAACTTGATTTTTATCCCTCAGATTTCTAAAAAGAACCAAATATTTTGCGTTTAGGGAAATATCTCTGCTATGAGCGGTTTGGTGAAACAGGTTTTCAGTGAATAATATAATGCTTACGTTCCTGTGATGCGATCCAACTTGCGAGCTAACTTGTTTTGTGTAAGCTTTGGCTAGAAGGTCATCTAGTATAATTAGCGATGGCCTCGGTGATAGTTTGTCCTCGTCAAATACAGGCAAACCTTCGTGCAACGTGACAAGTCTGTTAAATTTATCTTCGGCGGATACAGAATTTATCTCTGAATAACACCACAACACTTGATCGAAATTTTCCACGCAACACAGTTCTTTCAAGTGATTAATCAACTTTATGCAAAACGTAGTCTTCCCAGAAGAAGATGGACCGGATAAAATTAAGGTGAAAGGATGTTCAAATTTTACACGCATAACAGTTCTTTCTCATGGGGTTGGGTCCGTCAAAACAGCAGTTGAATTAATGTTCCTCGCACCTTAAATACTCTCTAATGATTTCTAACTTTTTGACATGTTCGGGAAGCCTGTCGTAGACCCTGTAAATACTTTCAGCCGCACATTCTGCTAGAAACTCGCGACTAAGCAATGCCAGTTCATCGTCTGTATGTCTCATCAGATGCCTTTCACGAAAGAACTTTATAACCGATCTCCAAGCCGGTTGGTCCATCACTAATGGGGTGTCGCTTCCTTCCCCCTCTATTTATACCCGAAAGGGAAGGAGTTGTTATTTTCTAACCTACGTCGCTTACCGAAACAAATTCTGTATATTTTCTCCTCCGGCTCCGACACTATGCTGGGCCCGGCCTTTCTCTTGATCTTCTTCTCCGTCCTCACATTGAAGGGCTCCGACTCTCTATCGAGCACCATACGTTTGATCGTATCGAAATTTACCAATTTTGACGAGGAGTAATTTAAAGTGATTCCGCGCACTTTACAGACAGTTTTCGTCGTACTCGTGCTCGGAATCTCGACTTTGTAGGCATAGTTTTTAGAGCCACCGGAAACAAATTCTGAAATGTACGTTCCCTGACCTAGTTCGACTAATTCATCCGTCATGTCCCCTAAGTTGTCACCTGTGATGATAGGATCCTATTCGTCTTGTTGAGTATAGAAAATGCTGTCTGTATCACAGTACAGCACTCTCTTGTCCACTTTTTTCAAATGGGTGTAGGGTCTGAGTCTTGCACCCGTGGTCACGTAGGTACCAAGGACGAGGTTGGTGTGGGGTAGGGAAGGCGTTTCCTCCTCCGTATACCACCGCGTTACCCAAACGACTTGGTCGTTGGCAAAAATGAGTTTGCTCACCTCGATCCCGGGGGATCCTAGAATAGCGTAGAGTTCTTAGGGCTCGGAAATCAGCACGGTGCGACACCGATTTTCGTTTTCCGTGAGCTTCCCCCAAAAACTATTCAAACACAGTTTACTGATGGCTCATTTACCCTTATTCAAACAATCTTCTCACGATCCATCAAAATCCCTTCGGACTCGAAAAGCGACCGAATTTACTTTTCTTTGTCTTCTTCGGAGGAAACCCAAGCCGGATAGCCGCTCGATTCGGCCTTGATTTGCAAAAACATGTTAATATAGTTGACAAATAACCCACCCTCCATTGTCTCTTTATTGTATTCGGTTGTCTGATACTCATAAAATTCATAGATTTTTACAATTTTGTAGCCCTTTTCAACGGCTTCCCTCACTTCATCGACAACCCATGTGCCGGTGAGGACCCTTTCGGTTTCCTACGTGTGGTCGCACCTTTCCTGTTAACACGACTCGACACAGGTGCGGCAGAGGCAAAATATCAACTTTTTATTGCATCGATAGGGCAGCACGGGATGGTACAGGTTTTGAGGAGGAAGCACCGTACACTTGATCACTCCCTCCTTTTTCAACATCCCCTCGGCATTCGAACAGTCATCTCCTACATAAATAGTTGGATGGCCGATTGGAAATTTATAGTACTTACAGACCCACGAATATGGACTCATGACGTCCACATAGCGGATCTCTTCTCCCTCCCGTACCTTGTGGTACAGCCTCATGGCCTCCGTTCGACCCCCGTAGAGGCAGTCCCTAACTACCAGGATCGTTTTCCAGAGCGGGGAATTTATTCAGAATGCCATCGAAATCGCATTCCCACATGACGTGGACGGTGTAGCCGTGAGAGACGATGGCCTCAATCCTAGCCATCGTAGCCTCGTACCTCTCGGCTAGCGTTTCATCGATTCCGTATATGGAAACGTCTCTGTTGGGCATGCAGAGACAGCCGTGATAGTAGCAGCCGAGAAATTCGAAAACTTCACGCGTCTCGCTACAATAGCCGTCCACTTTGTACTCGGGTAGTTCGGGGAGTCGAACCTCTCTACCGTTACCGGCATGTTGGATGGAAACGCCCTCTCTGTTCATTTGCTCGTAAATAAACCACATAAGAGCTTTTTTCGAGCACTTGTCGGCCATCCTGTAGCCCCCCTTGGGAATGAGTCCGATGGTGTTGGGCTCTAGAAATTTCTTCCTGTACACTTTGTTACAAGCCGAAGCGATCCTGATGGATTCCAGGAAAACTTCTATGCCTGCAATGTCCCTAAAAAGATTTTTACACAAAACGCATGCCTCGCGGAGGACGGAAACGTCCGCTTGGCAATACTTTTTCAGCTCTTTTTTTCTTTTCAAACAGCCAGGGCAAATGAAATTTTTAGCCATTGCTCCGGTTAAGGAAACGATGGTACTGTAGTGTTTACGCTCTGTATCGTACAGCAAGTTTTGGCGGGGTTTATCGCCGTTGTTTCCGTCAAAGATGACGCTTTCTAAATTTAGGCCCGAATAAACAACAATTCTGTACTTGTCCTAGTAATAATTTTGAAATGCTTCCAATTCCGGGAAGCCTCCGGCTCGTGACAGGTCTATTTTTGTTTCCTTTAACAATTCGTAGACTTTGGCTTTAATTTTATAACCATCTCTATAACTTTTATAACCAGGATCATCTGTGACTTTAGCGATTGCCACGAGTAAGGCAAACGCAAGACAATTTATTACGGATTTGATCTGGACGATGCTTCTCTTCAAATGAGACGACACGTCTTGATCTCTACCTTTAGTTTTAAGGTATTTTTTATTCCTGCCGTGTCCCTCTGGTAATTTTACCCAATCAATTTCAACCCTTAGCGTGTCTGTGACTTTAAAATTTGCGTTTGATTGGCATACTTTCTCTAGGACAGAACCAATCACTTCAGAAGTGAGTTGGTCCTCCCGTCTGAAACATATGCCAATCAGTTTGTCTAACGAGTTTATCTCGTTAAAGATCGTTACGCCAATTATATCCGAGTCGCTAGCTTCCCTCAACGATTCATTAATGATTTGAGTTATAGAATTTTGTAAATGTTGAAGGAAAGCGCTCCTCTTCCGGTTTCTTTTCTAATTTCACAACGAGGTGAAGCCCCGATGCGTTAAAACGCTTATATTCCCTCGATACGCTATTTAAAACTTTGAAGGAGGACATATCGAAATTGCGATCTTACTTGGACAGAGGCACAGCAGCAGCAAGTCTGGAACACAGCGTCAGATTCAGTTGGATAAGCGGACAAGCTAGACTGACAAATGTTCAGGGCAACACGCCATTTATAGGGCGAGGGAGGACCTTGCGGAAGTCTTTAAAACCAGTTTAGAGTTGAAAGTAATCAATATCGGGTGTTGGTTTTGTTGAAATAGGGAACCCGTTATCAAGAAATGATACTATGGGTTGAAAACATCTTCCAGACATTTTAGAATGGTTAAATCTGTGTATTTGTTGAACCTTGAAAATTACCCCTTCATAAATTTAAATGATTTAAGGGCGTAGATCATGTCAGATAGTTTATATCTCTGAGTACGATGTAAATATGTCGAAAAATTGGAAGTGGGGGTGGAAACTACCCTCTAGAAGATTTAGAATGGCTTAAACTGTTTATGTCTGCAAAAACCTATGTGACGTTGAAAAACCACCCCTTTGTAAAAATAATTCATTTGGGGTTGTAAATCATGTCAGATAGTTTATATCACTCCCTACGATGTATATATGTCGAAAAACAATTTTAAATGGGTTAGATTTGGAAGTGGGGGTGGAAACTACCCTCTAGAAGATTTAGAATGGCTTAAACTGTTTATATATGCAAAAACTTGGTTGACCTTGAAAAACCTACCCTATGTAAAATTAACCCCTTCGGGGGTGTAAATCGTGTCAGATAATTTATATCACTCCCTACGATGTATATATGTCGAAAAAACAATTTTAAATGGGTTACATTGGAAGTGGGGTTGGAAACTACCCTCTAGAATATTTAGAATGGCTTAAAATGTTTATACCTGCAAAAACTTGGTTGACCTTGAAAAACCACCCCGATGTAAAATTAAATAATTTGGGGTGAAAATAAGTTTTAGAATAGGAGCTGTTTTCCGACTCACCCTGCTCCCCTTTCCACCGGCGCGGTCGCTTTCTCCGCCAGCCTGCCTGCACGCTCGCTTCCCCTCACCGCCTACTGCGCATTTCCCACGCGCATCTTCTCCCCGCTGCATGCCAACCACTACTAAGCGCCGGTAATGCAGCTTGCTGTGTTAAACAGGCCCCTTGCACCATAAATAATATTTCACAATTTTTTAAAACGAATATAAAAAACAATAAAATTTCACGAATACCCTTGTACCAAACATCATATTTCACGATCTTTAAACACCGATTTGAAAGAAGAAAAAAAATTCACAATAACAAAAGACCCTTGCACCATACATAATATTTCACAATTTTTAAAAATGATTATAAAAAACAAAATAAAATTTCACGAAATATAGAAAATGTCGAACAATTAAAAAAATACCCTTGTACCAACCATCATATTTCACGATCTTTAAACACCGATTTGAAAGAAAAAAAAACATTCACAATAACAAAAGACCCTTGCACCATACATAATATTTCACAATTTTTAAAAACGAATATAAAAAACAAAATAAAATTTCACAAATTATGCAAAATATCGAACAGTGAAAAAATACCCTTGTACCAAACATATTTCACGATCTTTAAACAGGTAAAATAATATTTCACAATAACAAAATACCCTTGCAACACCAACAAACATAATATTTCACAAATGATAAAAAAATAATAATTCACGATAAAAAAAAATACAAAATGCCAAAAACCCTTGCAACAAACATAATATTTCATGCCAACAGGATATTTCACAATTATATAAATATAAAAAAAATCGAAATTTACATAATATTTCCAAATTTTAAAAAACGCCGTGTTATGACAAAAAACATGGCTTAATTGATGCAGAATAATTCCCTTGCACCAACACTACTCTTTTCATAACAAACAAACCATCTCAAAATTAGAAAACACGATTCTTGCGTTAACACTCGCTAACGCAATAGATAACTAAAATATATCGGAACTTCCTTCACTGCTCAACTCGCCTTCGTGGCGTAATGGCTAAGTCTCTTGGCTACGATGCTAAGGGTCATGCGTTCGATCCCCGTCCGATCCAAAATTTAATGTTAGGAATAGGTCTCGAATAGGTAGGTAGGGTGAAGAGGAGGTGAGAGGAAGAGAGGAAAGAGACGGGAAAGGAAGAGAAGAAGAAAATAAAGGAGAAATAAATTATTTTTCTCTTTCACCATTTCCATACTAGATGTCGCCACCGTCGCTATTCTGCTAGTAGTTCTAATGCCGCCGCTAGGTTTCTCCCCACCCTAAACCCCTACTTTCCTCGCTGTCCCGTTAAGAGAGTAGTGGTGGGGGAGTCGGGTGAGTCGCAATATTATTTTTTCCCCTACATTTTTATAACATAATATGATTTTTTAAATCTTGAAAATAATTTTTAATTGGGCTAAAATACTAACTACCCCTCTACTGGGTGAATATTACTTCAGAAGGGTCTAACTCTTTGTGTAATATTTTGGTATTTTATGTAGGTCTCTTATTGTGCTAAACTTGGCCATAGGGGTGGTTGGGGTTCGTTAAATTTACCCTCGCATTACGGTATGATAGGTGAGTGATTATAAGGGCTTAAACAGAATGGTAACAGAAAATTGAATTTTTCATCAAGGTTTCGACGGAAGGATGGAGGCCTTCCCCTGTCTTACTGAATGCACACTATCGCAATTGGGAGTACTTTTATTTGTGCCTAGATTTTAGGGTATGTTAAATTCTATCTTTGTAAGCTTTTTAGTTTTTGTGGGTTAAGTCACATCCTTCCCTAGCAGAATTCTGAAATTACTAACGTCAAAAATATTCTAAAATATCAAAATCATAGAATTGCAAAACCCCCTGGTGTTCTTTGGTGATTGCCTTAGTAATGTACAACTGGATGAAAAATTAAACTTTTTTTTTAAGAGAAAGTGTGTTACATATTTTTTAAAAACACATCTCCTAGGAAATTGTTCTTCAGTAGGCCATTAGGTTAATAAAATCATTAATACTTATATTTTGTCAACGGATGAAGATCACACACACAGTTCACAGGAAGATTAAAAGCTACTAACTAATTCTGCTTCGTATTTATAGATGGTAACACGCATGCATACTGCATAACGTCAAGATTTCTTGTGAAATAATGACTTGCAAATGTTAGCAAATAGGATTTTCCTGTAATAACATTGTAATGCTCATTATGAGCAAACAGCTTCGACGTCAAGTATTCAGGTACAAAGCATATCACAGATCATAAAATAATTTCATTTCAGATTCAAAATTAATATTGATAGGCCTCGAAGGATTACAACATAACATTAATCATCACAGCTTAATTTTCATATTCGGGATAGATACAGTCGGGGCCTGGGCGAAGCTGGGGGTAGCTTTATTTCTTAATAATAAATGTCCATCTCACAAAATAATAATAATTTAATTCTGATAGTTTTGGGTGTAGGCACCCCGCCTAATACATATAGGCTTATATGGATTGTAAATTATTTTCATACTAAATGTCCATATCACATCTCAAAAAATTATGATAATTATTTCTCTTTCTGCTGGCTGACCGGGCCGGTTGTTTTATGATTGGTATAGTAGGTCTCTGTTTTCCTGGCCTATTCTTATTTTGTGCATAAGGGGATGATAGAAGATTTAAATTTTTTCTAGGTTGGTATTGCTGGTGTCTGCTTTGGGCATATGGGATGATAGAGGGGACGGGGGTGGTTTCAAGATGACCTTAATGTTTTTTTTATTGTTGTGTTTCAATGTTGGCACTGCAGGTCTCTGTTTTACCGACAAAATCTTATTTTGGGCATAACTTTGGTTAGGAGGATGATAGAGGGATGGCGGTGGTTTCATATGATAGCCAAGAGGGTCAGGATGGCCTAAATACAATTAGTTGAAATTGAAGTTGTGGCGTCGCGACGCCATCTTGGACCCGGCATGCCCCGGCTATTACTACTCACATTGTTCATGTATTCATGATATTTTTTCAATACTGTTCAATATGTAATAATTTTCTTATTAATAAAATAACACTATCAGTATAGTGTTACTTTCGAGTACAACGTTAACTCCTTTCATCTGATGTTACAGTTTAGAGTCAGAAAACGTTATCTCCGAAACTTATTTACTTTCATTACAGCAAACAGTGGAATTACAATTAATCATACGTCATTATCTTCCGGCAGAGTTGTTGTATGTGTGGTAAAAGTTTTAAAGTGTTATCTTCATAAATAAGTGAGTTATCGATAAATAAACAATGATAACAACCTTATTTTCTTCCTCCTGAAAAGTTGCGTTTTTGGAGTTAACGTTTTCTGACTCGACAAGGTTTAAACATTTTGCTATACATTATGTCAACAGCTCATCTTGATGGAAAAACCAACCTTTTGTGTTGTTTGGTAGATAGGCACTGCCCTGAAACAAGTAGGAATGAGTTGAGGGGATTGTTTTGAGTAATTACATTAGGTACACTTTTACCGCGTTGGAAATAACTTTATTCTTGTGGTCTTACAAATATGAAGTTAGGGCGGCGACTCCAAGCTTTCCCCCCCCCCCCCCCCGGATACTATTCGACACGTGTATGATAGATAACTAGGATTGTTTATGTTGTGGGAAAATCTTAATTTTATTATCTGCAATTAATCTCAGCTAACTTATGTCCTGTGTGCTGATTTCTCAGTGTTCTCAAAGCTCAGTAATGCAGGTAATACATTTATTGGTTTTCTCGCTTGTTGGTGATTCCCTCTTGTCTTTATATTAGCAGATCGCAGATAGCATAATGCTGATGGTCGGAATTCTGGCGTGCAGAATGGTCAAAATTATACATAATATGAATATGAAATTAATTATTTTTATTTTTTCCTGAGGTAATGAGGGGATTATAACACCTATAACCCCCGCCCCCGGTTACGGCCCTTGACACGGTCGTTTATCTTATAAATTGTTTGCTAGGAAAACAAGAATGTGTCTTTCTCTCACTATTCTACTTATACGCCGCGTGTATGATATTGACCAATAACGTTTAGCAATTCCTCGGATATAGACCAATCACGATCGTTTACCTTATAAAATGCTTGCTATTAACATGAGGAAGTTGTTTTATCGATAAAATCGTCTGTTCGTTACTGGACACGTAACCAACTTTGTGCACACGCTGCCATTTAAGCACCTCGAAAAAATATTATTTTTACAACATAACTTGTTTGGAAATTTAAACAATATAACTGTACATCGATTAAAAACGCAATTTAAATTCGGTGCAAGCCAGTTCGTGTGCTTTTATTCTGTTCTGCTGTTAGCTTACCTGAATTAAGTTAGGCGTAACTATAGATATATAAGCATTCATTAACCACAGATTATTGTCTCTTTTGGACATAACATGAGAATATTACAGGAGAAAAAGAACCCAGGACCTCAGTCTATTCGCGCCAATGCTCTACCAACTGCGCTGTTAAAATTTAACATTCATAAATAATATATAACAACCCTTATAAATACGTTTTTGTTAATCGTGATGATTATTATGATGGCGATTGCCGTGCTGTTTCAATGTTGAAAACTGAACCCAGGCCTACATTATAACTGACATGGTTAGAAGAGAATGCGATCAATAAGATTAGAAATACAGTTGTATCTGCACGATTATGGAAGAAACAGTTCGTATTCATTCTACCATTTCAATGCATGCATGCATCTCATACAAGAAGTCATGGGCGTACGGTATGGGGGAGGTTCAGGGTGGTTTCAACCCCCCTGAACATCCCCAATACCGTACGCCCATGGTACGTACGCCCATGGTACCGTACGTACCATATTTTTAAGATTATAACATTATGTAATGAAATATAAAAAAAACGCTGGGTAGGTTGTTACATATTTTACATTCTCATAAATATAAAAGGATTACTTAAGATTTATCGTAATTTATTTAAGATTCAAATTTCAAAAAGGCATGGTGTTCATACTTGTTCAGTTTAATAACAGTGATGTGCTACTAGTAAATAAAACTCCCTTCGGGTTCTGTAGCCTGGTTAACCATGCAGTGTGATTGTTCGGATATCAAGACGAGGAAAAAGAAAAATCCACGTGAGTATCTATTAATTAATGTCGTTTTCCAAGTATCTCGAAACTGAGAGGACAGGTTATCCATAGTTGCCCGTTGTGGTTATGTACCTTATTAAACTTTGCGAAAAAAAAATGTGGAATTTAATATGATCAAAACATGATTTATATGAATTCTAGCACTCAGTTATTAGTTCCCTGCTCATCATATATTATAATTGCCACTTCTTGCAAATTCATTAGGCCTATATAATAAATATTATTGCACAACTCGAATTCTCTCACCGAAATCCATCAATCTTTTCGTAATCAGGAGCTCATCAGAGAATCATCATGATGTAAACGGCATTAATGGGGCTTTTCCACCGGTGGATTTGCATATTTCAGAATTTAAAAACGTACCATATACATCATACATTATTTTGATAATTCGCCAAAATAGAGTTTTTATTTATAGATTCTAGTTTAAATGAGAAATGGACAGAAACCTCAAGAAAAAGATTTTCAGGTACACAAAGCAACTATTTAGTTATTTTAAAAGAGTAATAAGTTACAATGTGCACAAGAACATGGAGGCGAGACGACTTTACATTGAACCCTCTCCCAAACAAAATTTCACCGTACGACAATGCAATAAATTATTAATTCAAAACATATTAATACAAGAATGTGGACAGATAAAATTAGTTTAACATAATTCAGTTGCCTTGATTGATTTCAAAAATTGATAAATCTGTCAGCGTGAATGTCTCATTGCAGTTATGCACATAAATACAGTAGCCTGATTTGAAATATCGTAAAATTATTTTATTTCTTTGCTCCAGTATTGTTACAATGTAACAATGAACGAAATGGACAGTGCAACCTTTCAAAATTTCGTTCTTTCCTTGTTCTATTTATAGTGATTTCATCGCCCCCTTTACCTTTTTGGTATGATACGAGAGACTAAGCATGACATGCTCATCAGGATTGTGAAAATCTTTCTAGTAATAGCGTCACTACTCCACAATCATAGTCGTAGTTAGGAAAAACTCAAGGATCCGGGTTTTCCAAACACACCATTCGCAAATTGTAAATTTCACATAATTGTAAAAATATGTAAATATCACTTCGATTACTTAATATCTCCCATAGGGAAAGGTGGTATAATGACTGCGCTTAAAGGTTCCTCAGGCGGCAACCCTCTAATACAGTATCCCAACCCCACCCCTGACCGAAATCTCCATAAACATCTTGGGGTTGAAAAGTCGAATAGGAAAGAGGGAAATGTTGCGCGTGCCTAAACATAAGATGCGCATTGTTGCCACAGTTTAAAAGCCTTGCAGCTGATTTCCGCAAATTCGAATTACAGTCAAGCAATTAAATTATTTTGCTTACTCTAGACACAGTTAGAACAAAATTTAAGTAAATAAATACGTGTGTGTGTGACTGCGTACCGTATAATAATTCCTTGTGTTATTGCCGCTTTATAGAAAACCCAGAAACTAATTCATTACAGTATAAGAACGGAAATGCATGTTAGTTTATCCGACGGAACCTTAGAAACACGTGTTGAAAAGATTAAATACTGTTAGACATTGTCATTAGAATTATATTTAGAAATATTATAATAAATACACATTTTGCAAAGAACAGTTACTTACAAATAAAAGAATGACCTCAGTTATTGAACCCTTGCCAATGGCCGTCCGGAAGGGGGGGCAGGGTAGGCCGCTGCCCTCCCCTGGAAATTTTGTTTAAAGATAAATCTCTATAAACCAAGTGACTAAACAACTAATTGAAGTGAGTCTCATTTTCCACAAGATATGAGCAAGTAATTACTTCCCCCAAATTTGAAATAATTTATAGTCAAAATTTCATTACAATGAAGGTTAAGCAATTAAAATATTTAATTTTATATGAACAGTAGCCTATCTGTGAAATTGTAAAGGGTAGAAAAAGACTAGTAAATGTACTACGTACATCAGATTTTTCTTCGTATCCGTAGTCATAGGTCTAGCTACAGTACGCGTAATTCAAGGATGTTTTTGTTGTTGTTATTATTATATTATGATTATTATTGTTATTATTATTAAAGTGGTTATAGTAGTAGCATCATCATGGTGGTGGTGGCAGTAATTTGTTCATGCCCCCCTTGACAAAATTTCTGCGGTCGCCCATGCCTAGTTTATTCTTTTCTACGCAATCATGAGCATTACACTCGAAAATCTGCCTTCTCTTATTTGAAGTTTTTTTAGGTCTTTTTTTTTTTGGGGGGGGGTCGCGGAACTACTGGTACTCGGCAAGGAGTTATTTGCTGGTTCGGCCGGAGGGACAGCAACTTGGTTCTGATCCCAAGGTCTCCACATCTTAATTAAACTATGAAGTGACTAACTATTAAATACTTCAAAACTTATAAAATTACACTAAATAAGTTAAGTAAAACACTAACTTCTGTGAAGATACAGATAATTATACAGTAGGTTTAACCAAAATGCAGAAAAAGCACGTGTGCAGTGTCTAACTACTAATACGTACTGAAATCTTGAGAAACAACACAAGTGACATTGCCACAAGGCCTAACCTGGTGACAGGGACCACCGCATTTGTTTAGGGGTGGGTAGACCCTAATAATCTTTTCCAGATGAGGGAAGAGGTCCGACTTAATAGCGTTCCGCCCGCTTTGTAGCCGACTGAGGACTGTTTGGGCGCGAAGACTATACATTTCCGAACACTTAACATATGTTCTTATTTTATGAACACAAACATAAGAAAAATTCAACTGCATTGTAATCTGAAAGTTGTCAACGTATCGACCTTTCACAAAATTATGAAAGTCAAACAGCTGTAAAATTCGTCATGGGAATCAATGTTTCATTGGTTCGAAAATGTACCGCAGTAGGCACAATTCTAAACACCAATGGGTACTGCTTCGAACAGTGGTTTTTCAACGAACGAACTGCTTTCTTCCTAATATTATTTTCTTTATTATTATTTACCAATAATATGAGCTCAATAATGAAGTGTCACATTTTGAATAGGCAAATGGCAGGATTGGGGCATGTTGTCAGCATGCCGACTCCCACGGCGGTTTTTGATGGCTTACTGAATCGGAGCCGCTACTTCTTTTTGAATTAGCTCCTCGAGTGGTGTCACGAGGCTGAGTGCACCCAATTCCAGACCTCCCTACCTCATAAATATCCGAGAAGGTACCGGGGATCGAACCCAGACTTGCGGGTCCGTAATCAGCAACCACTAGACAACACAGGCAGTCTATCATAACATCAACATCAATAATAAAAATTATTGAACAGCTTAAGAACAATTGCTGCATGCTATTCTGTATTGTATAAATTGCTGAGATGTAATAACAATGCAGAGGATTTGTAGTGCATAACTCTGCGTGGAAATAACACCACTATTGAAAGACGTATGAATATCATCCTTTTACATTTGACTTCCTGAGATAATAATAATAAACTTGCAGAATGCTGTGATGGCAAAACAGCTTTTCCATGCAAGACATAAGCGAGCAAACTGCTGTTCGAAATTGTACCTAAAATGTGTTCGTATTTGTACTTCCCGCTAGTTTTTGCAGTTGCAAACTAGGCTCACGAACGACACATGTTTTGAAAATGGCTACGCTATTCATTGGTATGAGTTGAAAATTGGTCCTGAAGAATATATTCCAGTAACTCAACGTGGAATTATAAGCAATTTTATAACGTGCCATTTTTCAAGCATGGAGTTCTTACCTTCGATTGGAAAATGATAATTTATGGCCGAATGAGACAGCTTAAAACATCATTCTCATGGACACAGGTCAACAAAACAATTAGTATGGACGCTATATAATTAAAAACAGGTTGGACAATATTTACAACCCAAAAGTGGATAAAAATCTTAGTTCGTTCAGAACTGTACCATGTTTGAAAATGTAACACCTTACCCTGGAATTGGATTATGCAAGATTGATATGAATATGCCTACTGTAATATCCACAATGTTTTATTATCATACTAACGAAATACGGAATACTAACAAATCATATTTTCACAATTCAAAGGCAAATGCAGAATTGAATTGACCTTCTAATCACCTAGGCGTATTTTTGTTGCGAATAAAAACATTAATAATTGTAGGAGTAATCATTTTAACCAAGGTTATTTGGATATGAAAGAGCCGAGGAATTTTGTCCAGAGGCTCAAATGTTGGTTTGTAGTTCTTTTACATGCCGTAAATCTACGTCACGGATCCTACAGCTTAAAATCCCTTCCCGAGGACTCCCTGCCCATGATTTTTTAATCTGTAGCATTCCTCAGTTAGGCCATAATTAAAATTCACATATATAATGCAATAACAAGTGTATCACAATGAGTATCAAAATAATCCGCACAACGAAAGGATTTTGATGGGGATATTCGTATAAAATAATTTAATAATATTAATCACCTAAATGGAACAAGTAATCATACCATTTAGCATACAGTACCTTTGGAATAGAAAAATATTGAGTATCATGATTGTAACAGGAATTCCTTCAGAAGACTTACAGGAGCCTGGGTTTTTCTTGGCTATTGTTTAGGTATAAGCTGTATGGCACAGGTAAGTAAGGACAAAATACTTTTTTCTTTAGAAAGCTAGAATATAATAACATTTAAAAGATGTTTCAAATACAGAAATCCCTTATAACCTGCGAGTGTAAATTTGTAAAGGCGAAGACTTCAACAAAACTGGAAGCATCTTTTGTGCATGAAAATAAGGTGCCTTGTTAAGAGAACTAGAATAAATAGATGGGTAAAGAGGAAAGAAGGGAGATTAAGCAGGAAACCACGCTTTGTGGACAATATGAAATTATATAATAAATATCTATCAGGTAACTAGTACTAAGATGACAAATCCAAGTATTTCTTTTATTTCATTATGAAAGAATAACTTCATTAATACATAGTTTTTGCTGAAGCACACATTGTGAAACCCCATCTCGCGAATTTCTGTAGGGAATATTACTTGCAGGAAATAATTGATGGGAAATCCTCAGGTAAGCGGCAGCTATTTGCACGAATAAAGTGGAACGTGACATTACAATAGCGACTGAGTTTCGGGATGAAAAAAATTGTCCAGGGCCCTTTTTCATTAAACTTTTACACTCATATTAATGTTGTTAACCTTTTCGGTTTGTGAGGGGTTTTTTGGTTTATCTATTTGAGATTGAATAATTCCGGAAATAGATTAGTTGGTCTATCTTGTAAATTTATGTTGGTTCATGTTGTCCACATAAATACTTAACATTATCAGTTATTATTACTCTCCTGTTTCATAAGAAAATTTTCTAATAATATTAGTTGTGAGTTCAAGGCTCTTAATTATTAGTAAATATTGCTAATATTATTAGTAAACTATTTCATATACTGCAGAACTAATAAGATTTACTGATAATACTACGTGTTTTTCTATAACCATTTTTGCACCCATAACTTATTCTAAAACCAATTATTTCAGATTTCGGGACCATAAATTTGTGGAAAATGAATCACTCTGACTTAATTATAAATTTAGAACGAAGCTTACATGTGCTATCAAAGGAATTTATGTTATAACGAGTTTTTAAGATTTGAGGTTAGATTTTAGTTAGATTTTAGTTGAGTTAGATTTAGCCTATCTTGAATAAGGGCCTTGGCATATTTATTCATTTCTTAGAGCTACAGTGAGTCCCACGCAAGAGTTGGCCAACAGCATGGGTTCCTGCGGCGCTACCACACAACTCCAGCTCCCGAGCGATGGGGTGAAATATCTACGCTAATAAAGCCGTGATCGGTGTAATGATCCAGGTTCTCACATTTACAGTTAAATTACATTGAAAATAAACACGAACCTCATCACAAGAGATGTTGGAAATGTTCTCCTCTTGCATCCACACAATACTGGCACCTTTTTGGGAATTTTTTTTTCACGCGCATAAGTTCAGCTTCCGAGATAAGGTTAATTTCTCTTGTGATATTGTCTTTAAGTAATTCTAATTTTATTTTTCAAGTTTCCCCATAAATAATATTCACATACTGTTAAAAGAAATTAAAGACAATATCACATAGGCCTATCACAAGAGAAATGAACTGTGTCTCGGAAGCTGAACTTATGCGCGTGAAAGAAATGTCTTAAAAAGGTGCCACTATTGTGTGGTTGCAAGAGGAGAACATTTCCACCATCTCTTGTGATGAGGTACGTGTTTATTTTCATTGTAATTATAACTGTAAATGTGAGAACCTGAATCATTACACCGATCACGGCTTTATTAGCGTAGATATTTCACCCGATCGTTCGGGAGTTGGAGCTGTGCCCGCCGTGCCGCAGGAACCCGAGTCATTGGCCAACTCTTGCGTGGGACTCATTGTAGATATTATTTGTTACATTTATGAAAATATATGTAGGCTGTGCTGCTTCAAAATAGTATTGATAAAAAGACTAATCGCCGGTTTCTATAAACTCGCGAATTACCTATGGGTAAACTATCCAATGGACAGAATTGACACAAGAATAACACCACACAAACACAAATAATTTAAAGATAGCAATCACTGTCACGTGTGGCGAGTTTCTAGATAAATGTCCTCTGGGTAAATATGAAAATGGCAGAAAAATGTTCCTACAAACTCGGGCTAGATCTTTCCAAGGGTAAATCTTCGGGTTAATTTATCCTTTCATGGATGACTGGATAAAATTTAACCTTTCATAGGATCAATAGTAATATTTAAACAATGAGAATCAAAGCCTTCTGAATTAAATTAACTGTACAACTCCAAGGCCTTGCTCATTATATCATTGTAGGTTAAATGGAACTAATTTGCCCATGGATAATTTACCCATAGGTAATTCACTAGTTTGTAGAAACCGGGCATAAGAAGGGAAAAAACACAAACAATCCTGACATAACCTCCAAATCAATCAGCTGACTAATGAAGTTATAATATTAGTGAAGAGATTTTATGAGTAGTGTTCATATCTCTATGAAACAAGAATTTGTTAACCCGTCGCCTTGGGTGAGTTGGTAGCGTGACTGCCAGCCACCTAGGCGGCCCGGGTTCGATTCCCGGTTGGTTTGGGGATTTTACAGATACATAAATCTTCCTTCGTGGGTCAGGAATGGGTGTTGTGTTCTCATTCCCATCCCGCGAAAGGAACTGGCCCCCCTACGCGGTATCCACCGGTCTCGTGTCCCTCGGTCAGGCCGTCGTAGGGCAGGACCGGCCTCCTGGCCGAATTCTTTTAAAACAAATTAATAATATGAGGTAATATTATTAACTAATATTATTACCAAATTCTATATAATAGGGCCCATAAGGGAGGAACAAGATTTAATATGTTTATGGCTAGGGGAATAACCTTGCAACAACTGTAGCAGAAATAAACTCAATCATAAAAAATAATGAAAATCACCCAATGTTACAATAGTTTAAATGTTAGTATTTAAGACTACAGATGACAGATATAGCAGGTTCTGTGAACTGTAGGTGGTAAAATCCCGGGTGAAAGCACTGAATGATTTAAATTCATTTCTGATAGAAGTTGAGAAATAGTCTGTTGCCTAACCAATACGGAAAAATTGCAAAATGTTGTGGAATTATATTTAAAACTGGATATGGAATTATTTTCGAACTTTAAAAAGTTATAACTAGGGTTCGGATGTTTATGACATGTCATATTTTTATCCTGACCTCCATTCTCGCCACAAACACAAACTAAACATGAATTGCACATTTATTATCGTAATCGAAACATTTTTATTTTGCATATAAAGTCATATTTTGGTCATTTTCTTGGTTTTGGTAGTAATTTGATCATATTCGTAATTTATCGTCAAATTTCAGTTATAAATTCGATAAAGCAGCACAAGTATGCAGTATGTGCCCTAAAAAGTAGACTTACATTTTTCTCCGAACAAGGGTAACGAATATTTTGGTTTTACTGTAACTGAAATGTGAAGGGACAATAGCAAGTAATAGCAGGATTACCTCTTCCTTCCTGTTATCAACTTCCAATAGACGTGTTTTAAAAATATTTTCAGTTCACTTTTGCAGTGTTGTCTGGAAACATTAACAGATTAGAACTTCTTTAGAAGTAACTGTAAATCACCTGTAAAATTGTTAAAAAATTATTTTCTGACCGAATTAATGTGATGTAATAAATTATTGTCTTTAAACGTTTTAAATTGGAACATTTATTTTTAGAAAATACGATCTTCTATGTGATCATTTTTAGGATCTTTGAGTCATATTTAGTCATTTTAAGGTCATTGTTTTGCAGTCATATTTTCCACTTTTTTCAAGTCACAAAACATCCGAACCCTATTTATAACTATAACAAGATCATGCCCTCAGAATAGGACTGGAAAAAGCACTTTACCATAATATTTAACTCAGAAAGGGTTACTATAAGGAATTTCAGGGGTGAGTTGACGGGTGCAATTAAAGATGAATTATTGGATAAAGAAATAAGTGTAGAGGAATTGCAGGCTGTTATTATCAAGATGAAACCAAAAAAATTACCAGGGGTAAACGGTTATTAAAGGAATTTGTAAAAGAAAGCCCATAATGGCTAAACATTTTATTAAAACTATTCAACAAGATAAAGAAGTCGAATGAAATCCCGGATATTTGGAAAAGAGCAGTAGTCATACCAATATTTAAAAATAAGGGAAACAGGGATAGGCCTAATCCAGGAAGCTACAGAAGGGGTAGTCTATTACCAGCGATTTTCAAATTAAATACGGAAAATCTTACCAACAGATATTCGAAATGGGGTGAAATGCACAAAATCTTATCAGTTTGGCAAAATGGGTTTAGAAAAGAGAGAAGGACATACGATAACAAATTTATTTATTGAGCATTAATGGAGATATGTTTATTTTTTCAAAAGAGAGAAATTATATTCGTGCATTATGGACTTAGAAAAAGTATTCTATACAATCAATAGAAATTTACTATGAAAACATTAAGAATGAATAGGGTCAGTATCGCTTTCATCAATAATCTAAAAAGTTTATATGATAACATAGAATTTTTTTGTAAAATTAGATGACGCGAATAATACAACGGGATCAATAAAACAAAGTAAAGAGCTCAGGCAAGGATGTAACATGAGCCCTCGTCTATTTTTACTATCCATAGAGGATATATTAGAAGATTGTGTGTTGTGTGGACGCGGGCAAGCATTCTCCGGCAATAAACAATACCTAAATTCCAAGCTTAATCTTTACGGATAACCAGTGTTTAATACCTTTGTCTCAGATTGGATTAAAAAACGAAATAGACAAAGTACGAAAATTTTGCCTGATTGGGATATAGGCCTATAAATAAATACGAAGAGGACTAAAGTTTAATAGGTAAAAAGGCACTAGAAAGAGTTCGAAGAAATACTGGAAACTGGATGGGGAAAAATTGGAAGCAGTTAACAAATTAAAATATTTAGGAATAGAAATAAATCACATGGGATCTTGGGAGATGCAGAAAAGAGCGGCGTGGAAAGTAGCTTTTAATACGATTAGAGTAGCCAAAACCAAATTGCCGGACATCGACTTTAAATTACTTTTCAATATAAGTCAGTGGTAGAAGCAAAGGTGCTGTATGGGATTCGAAATATGGTGAGATATGGAAGCTTGGAAAACCATAGATAAACTTCGGGCGATATTAGCCAAATTGGTACTTATCCTTCCGCATTCATCATCAAACGAGACCGCCAGATACGAATTAGGTTTAGACAGCGGAAAAGGATTTATTTTAATTATAATCAAGAAGTTTTATAATTATATTTGGAATAACAAGAAGAAAACCTGCTAAAATGATGCCTAAAAGAACAAATGGAGAATGTGGTTAAAAATATAAATAGAGCATTTCCCAGCAGACTGGGCGCTATAAAATCTTATCTTGAATAGGTATGCTATGGGAGAAGTTAATAAACAGAGTAATGGACATAAAAGCTATAGTAAATATCATATTAAAACAAGCGAGAGACAGAAGTAGGCTGGTATTCTAGAGTATGTGGAAATGAAAAAAAAAATGGTGCAAGGCGAATTATATAACTAAATGCTCACAAAAGGAAATTATGGGATGGGCCTCATGAAGATTAGGAGGTTGGAAACTTAGAGGAATTAGGAAAAACTATGAAATTATAATATTGGACTGCCCAAAAACAGAAAATTGGAGAAGGAAATACATAAATAACGAAATATTAAAAGCTCATCCGAACGTCATATATAGCCGAATAATAAACAAAAATATTAAAATCACTGTGAGAATTGTAAGGCTATTAATGTAAAAAATTATGAAGGAGTGGGAAATTTCGATTGCAAAGGAGCAGGAGAAATTAGAAAATCGGTGTTGGATAATATTGTTTAATACTGTTCATTGTGCTTATTTATGTTATTGATAGAATTAACATTTTAGTACGTTAATTAAATTAGATTCAATTAGTAATTATATTGAAGGATCTATGTGTTCCTCTGGAGATATTACCAAATCCTTTCTTTCTTTCTTTACCTTAAGGCGGCCATTCACTATCGCTCCAAATGATCGTCATCCACTTGGATGTTGTCCACAGGACGACATCCAAAACTAGGTGGTCATTCACTGTCACTCCACCCGCGCCAGTTGCTTCGTGGAACAGACCCGCGCCAGTTGCTTCGTGGAACAGTAAGGTTGAACCTTGACTTTTGAAAAATTGGCGCCAACGATTTAAATAAAAATTTAAAATTTGAAACTCTTGCCTATGGCTAATAAAATGACTATATCCGTTTTACCGCAAAAATTACTTAGGGGCTACTTTACTCATTTCCATTTTCAATTTTTCTAGATTATCTCCATTAGGCCTACAGTATGCGACACATAAAAACCTTCCACAGTAAAGTTGTAGAAAAAATTAAAATGAACCTTTTTTGTTTAAAACAATTTTATACATCTAATAGATATTGAGATAAACAGCTTAAATAATAAATACAGCTTAAACGCAAATTTCATAACATACATATGAAGGGCCTAGTTCCATAAGGGCGTAAGGCACAAGGACATAGTTTCGAGAAATATTGATGTTTTTAAACAGTGTTACCACTCACAAATAGGTGGTTTAAAGTCTAATTTTATAACATACTAGCACGTGCCCGCGGCTTCGCCCGCGATAATTATTTCAAAAATTAAAAATTAAGAGCATAATAGTTAAATCATTATAATTATTAATACCTAAATCACGTGGACTACATACCACGATTAGATAGCGTCGCCTGGTAAAAGCGACCTCAGATTCGAGTTGCTTGGCCCAGAAAACCCTTGTATAGTTTCGTTCAAATCAAGCAATGTTTCACCATACAGTATTTAGGCCTATATTGAATATCCCTCTTCAGTGTTGGTTGAAAATTTAAGATGTCTACGGGCCTTAACATTCTAAACAAATGAATCGACCAGCGTGGGCTTACACCATTCAAGCGATCGCGATGCTTTTATTTCCACGGTATGACAAAAATAGCCAAAGACAACTGCAATTGATTTGACATTGAAATGTATTACTGAAATCTGAGGCTTCGACAGCGCGAATCACGTTTTCTGCCAGTTTTTCACTCATAACTCGCGAACGAAAGCTAAAATTAAAAATTCGGCTTCGAGGTGCATTCGCCCACCTTTCAGTCCATCTATCTTTAAAATTTCAGATCTCTGCGTTCAGTAGATTACGATGGGCATCGTGGACAGACAGACAAACAGCATGTGCCCGCATGTGCCCGCGGCTTCCCCCGCGATAATTATTTCAAAAATTAAAAACTAAAAATTAAGAGCATAGTTAAATCATTATAATTATTAACACCTAAATCACGTGGAGTGCATTCCACGATTAGGTAGCGTCCCCTGGTAAAAGCGACCTCAGATTCGAGTTCCTTGGCCCAGAATACCCCTGTACAGTCAGTTTCGTCCAAATCGAACAATGTTTGACCATATTTAGGCCTATATTGATTATCCCTCTTCCGTGTAGGTTGAAAATTTCATGTCTTCGGGCCTTGATATTCTAAATAAATGAATCGTCCAGGATGGACTTACAAAATCAAGCGATCGCCCGCGATAATTATTTCAAGAATTAAAAATTAAGAGCATAATAGTTAAATCATTATATTTATTAACACCTAAATCACGTGGACTACATGTCACGATTAGATAGCGTCGCCTGGTAAAAGCGATCTCAGATTCGAGTTCCTTGGCCCAGAAAATCCCTGTATAGTGAGTTTCGTCCAAATCGAACAACGTTTGACCATATTTAGGCTAATATTGATTATCCCTAAAATAATAATAATAATAATAATAATAATAATAATAATAATAATAATAATAATAATAATAATAATCCTCTTCGGTGTAGGTTGAAAATTTCACATTATGTTTGCGTGCCTTGACATTAAAAACAAATTAATCGACCAGCGTGAGCTACAACATTCAAGAGATCGCGATGCTTTTATGTCGAAGGTTTGACAAAAATAGCCAAAGCCTAGTGTAATTGATTTGTATTACTGAAAACTCATGCTTCGAAAACGGAATAAATACACGTTTTCTGCCCGTTTTTCACTCATAACTCACGAACGAAAACTAAAATTAAAATTCCGGCTTGGAGGTGCATTTTCCGACCCTTTAGTCCGCCTATGTATAAAATTTCAGATCTCTGCATTCAGTAGATTTCGCTGGGCATCGCGGACAGACAGACAGACAGACAGACACTTCCTTTTATTAATATAGATATTTTTGAAGGACAGGCTAAATTAGTGTTCTGCAAATTTACAAGGTAGAGAGTATTGGGATCTTTTACAACTAGAGGCACCTAAACATGTTAAACAGAAACTGAAATACTTTTACAGTAGCAAAATCTTTTTACTTTGTATCATATTATTTGTTTTTATTTTATTTTAGTAAAAACCTGTATTATACAGTGACAATTGCACGTTTGCCAATGAATACTAGTAGGCCTATGTTATACAGTCAAAATTGCATGTTTGCCAATGAATACCAGTATCCTCATTAATACAACAGATGATAAGCAAGACAATATATTTTGAACATGTGCGTAATTTCAGTTTTTTAACTGGGGTGGCAAGGTCTGCCTGGGGGTCTGGGGGGTATGGACATTTTTTAAAATTTGGCATTAAAATGATGTAGTTTAAGCATTTTAAAAGCTTTTTTACATATCATACCAGCATAAATGTTAAGTTTAATATAGAATCAAGATTGTGTCACGTTTATAAACTGTAATTTTTCACTTGTTTGCAAATCTATATTAATAAAAGGAAGTGTCTGTCCTCCGTCTGTCTTTCTGTCTGTCCTCCGTCTGTCCGCGATGCCCAGCGAAATCTACTCAACGCAGAGATCTGAAATTTTATACATAGGCGGACTAAAGGGTCGGAATGTGCACCTCGAAGCCGGAATTTTAATTTTCGCTTTCGTTCGTGAGTTATGAGTGAAAAACGGGCAGAAAACGTGTATTTATTGCGTTTTCGAAGCATGAGTTTTCAGTAATACAAATCAATTACACTAGGCTTTGGCTATTTTTGTCATACCTTCGACATAAAAGCATCGCGATCTCTTGAATGTTGTAGCTCACGCTGGTCGATTCATTTGTTTTTAATGTCAAGGCACGCAAACATAATATGAAATTTTCATCCTACACCGAAGAGGATTATTATTATTATTATTATTATTATTATTATTATTATTATTATTATTATTATTATTATTATTATTATTATTATTATTATTATTATTATTATTATAGGGATAATCAATATTAGCCTAAATATGGTCAAACGTTGTTCGATTTGGACGAAACTCACTATACAGGGGTTTTCTGGGCCAAGGAACTCGAATCTGAGGTCGCTTTTACCAGGTGACGCTATCTAATCGTGATATGTAGTCCACATGATTTAGGTGTTAATATAATGATTTAACTATTATGCTCTTAATTTTTAATTTTTGAAATAATTATCGCGGGCGAAGCCGCGGGCACATGCTATCTTTAAATAATAAAAAGACGTGTTTGTCTGTCTGTCCACGATGCCCAGCGAAATCTACTGAACGCAGAGATCTGAAATTTTAAACATAGATGGGCTGAAAGGTGGGTGAATGCGCATCGAAGCCGGATTTTTAATTTTAGCTTTCGTTCGCGAGTTGTGAGTGAAAAACTGGCAGAAAACGTGATTTTAGCGCTGTCGAAGCATCAGATTTCAGTAATACATTTCAATGTCAAATCAATTGCAGTTCGCTTTGGCTATTTTTGTCATACCGTGGAAATAAAAGCATCGCGATCGCTTGAATGTTGTAAGCCCACGCTGGTCGATTCAATTGTTTAGAATGTCAAGGCCCGTAGACATATGAAATTTTCAACCTACAGGGAAGAGGGATAATCAACAAGACCTAAATATGGTTAAGCATCGTTCGATTTGGACGAAACTCACTATACAGGGATTTTCTGGGCCAAGGAACTCGAATCTGAGATCGCTTTTACCGGGCGACGCTATCTAATCGTGGTATGTAATTCACGTGATTTAGGTGTTAATAAATATATTGATTTAACTATTATGCTCTTCATTTTTAATTCTTGAAATAATTATCGCGGGCGATCGCTTGATTTTGTAAGTCCATCCTGGACGATTCATTTGTTTAGAATATCAAGGTCCGAAGACATATGAAATTTTCTACCTACACGGAAGAGGGATAATCAATGTAGGCCTAAATATGGTCAAACATTGTGCGATTTGGACGAAACTCACTGTACAGGGGTATTCTGGGCTAAGGAACTCGAATCTGAGGTCGCTTTTACCAGGCGACGCTATCTAATCGTGGTATGTAGTCCACGTGATTTAGGTGTTAATAAATATAATGATTTAACTATTATGCTCTTAATTTTTAATTTTTGAAATAATTATCGCGGGCGAAGCCGCGGGCACATGCTAGTAACTGATATTTTTACTGCCGATTTTTGAGGTGGCAAAAAGAGAGGTTTGGAAATTATAGGGTGGCAACTGCCACTCCTTGCCACCCTGTAATTACGCCACTGATTTTGAATGAAGTTATGCTTCAGAAATGCATGTTCATTTTTTATAAACATTTGCTTGGATGGTAGCACTGCAGAAAATAAAAATAATTGATAAACACACCTCAATAACAGATAGGAAGTGTGCCTTACGCCTTTATGGAACTGTCATGAAGTAGAATTGTGATGCTTCCCATCACATTGTGCGTTTTCTTTATATATTTGTTCCTGTTGGGTTGGCACTCTGACCGTGCGCATGCGCCGGACGAGTCTGTTTTCGCTTCCTTGGGGGTGAGCTTTGGTGACGGTGAAGAGAGCAAGAGTCGCTGTGCAGATTGTGTAGTGTGTGGTTGTGTGCTCGCTTCACCGTTTGGGAGCTTTCGTCCGGGCTGGTGCAACAGACTCGTGAGTTGTATTTCTATAGGACATTTATAATATAATTCCTCCTCAATTAAAATTGGGTCCATAGCTAAATTAAAATGCTTATCATATTGTATGATCTAACGATTCAATTTTCAAGTGACAGTTAGAAGATGGGACGCCATCTTGTCACGTAAAAAAAAAAAAAAAAAAGGGGAAGAAAAGTGGAACAGGTGATTCTAGAACCTTCCGGGTTTCTATAATGTAAAGAAAACTACCAGTACAGCTAAGGAACATATTAGTTTTTTTTAATCTAGTTTCTTGTTGAGCTTTAGCGAAGTGCCAAGTTTTGTGGTAACTTCGTTGCTATTCAATTTGATATTTTAATGAAATGTTGCTACGTTTAATACGATGCTATGGGTTATTCATGATATTTTACCATTTAATAACTGTTGCTAAAATAGTACGGTAAACCCCCTATGGTACTGAAGTACATGTTAGCTCTTTTCTTAAATTATTTGATAAATGCTATTGGCCATTTATAATATTCTGCCATTTAATAGTGGTTGCTAAAATAGTATTGTAACCTCCCTATGGTACTGAAGTACATGTTAGCTCTTTTCCTAAATTATTTGGTAAATGCCACTGGCCATTTATGATATTTTGCCATTTAATAACTGTTGCTAAAATAGTACGGTAAACCCCCTATGGTACTGAAGTACATGTTAGCTCTTTTCTTAAATTATTTGATAAATGCTATTGGCCATTTATAATATTCTGCCATTTAATAGTGGTTGCTAAAATAGTATTGTAACCTCCCTATGGTACTGAAGTACATGTTAGCTCTTTTCCTAAATTATTTGGTAAATGCCACTGGCCATTTATGATATTTTGCCATTTAATAACTGTTGCTAAAATAGTACGGTAAACCCCCTATGGTACTGAAGTACATGTTAGCTCTTTTCTTAAATTATTTGATAAATGCCACTGGCCATTTATGATATTTTGCCATTTAATAACTGTTGCTAAAATAGTACTGTAAAACGCCTATGGTACTGAAGTACATGTTAGCTCTTTTCTTAAATTATTTGATAAATGCTATTGGCCATTTATAATATTCTGCCATTTAATAGTGGTTGCTAAAATAGTATTGTAACCTCCCTATGGTACTGAAGTACATGTTAGCTCTTTTCCTAAATTATTTGGTAAATGCCACTGGCCATTTATGATATTTTGCCATTTAATAACTGTTGCTAAAATAGTTCTGTAACCTCCCTATGGTACTGAAGTACATGTTAGCTCTTTTCTTAAATTATTTGATAAATGCTATTGGCCATTTATAATATTCTGCCATTTAATAGTGGTTGCTAAAATAGTATTGTAACCTCCCTATGGTACTGAAGTACATGTTAGCTCTTTTCTTAAATTATTTGATAAATGCTATTGGCCATTTATAATATTCTGCCATTTAATAGTGGTTGCTAAAATAGTATTGTAACCTCCCTATGGTACTGAAGTACATGTTAGCTCTTTTCCTAAATTATTTGGTAAATGCCACTGGCCATTTATGATATTTTGCCATTTAATAACTGTTGCTAAAATAGTACGGTAAACCCCCTATGGTACTGAAGTACATGTTAGCTCTTTTCCTAAATTATTTGGTAAATGCCACTGGCCATTTATGATATTTTGCCATTTAATAACTGTTGCTAAAATAGTACTGTACTGTAAACCCCCTATGGTACTGAAGTACATGTTAGCTCTTTTCTTAAATTATTTGATAAATGCTATTGGCCATTTATAATATTCTGCCATTTAATAGTGGTTGCTAAAATAGTATTGTAACCTCCCTATGGTACTGAAGTACATGTTAGCTCTTTTCTTAAATTATTTGATAAATGCTATTGGCCATTTATAATATTCTGCCATTTAATAGTGGTTGCTAAAATAGTATTGTAACCTCCCTATGGTACTGAAGTACATGTTAGCTCTTTTCCTAAATTATTTGGTAAATGCCACTGGCCATTTATGATATTTTGCCATTTAATAACTGTTGCTAAAATAGTACGGTAAACCCCCTATGGTACTGAAGTACATGTTAGCTCTTTTCTTAAATTATTTGATAAATGCCACTGGCCATTTATGATATTTTGCCATTTAATAACTGTTGCTAAAATAGTACTGTAAAACGCCTATGGTACTGAAGTACATGTTAGCTCTTTTCTTAAATTATTTGATAAATGCTATTGGCCATTTATAATATTCTGCCATTTAATAGTGGTTGCTAAAATAGTATTGTAACCTCCCTATGGTACTGAAGTACATGTTAGCTCTTTTCCTAAATTATTTGGTAAATGCCACTGGCCATTTATGATATTTTGCCATTTAATAACTGTTGCTAAAATAGTACTGTAAACCCCCTATGGTACTGAAGTACATGTTAGCTCCTTTCCTAAATTATTTGATAAATGCTATTGGCCATTTATAATATTCTGCCATTTAATAGTGGTTGCTAAAATAGTATTGTAACCTCCCTATGGTACTGAAGTACATGTTAGCTCTTTTCCTAAATTATTTGGTAAATGCCACTGGCCATTTATGATATTTTGCCATTTAATAACTGTTGCTAAAATAGTTCTGTAACCCCCTATGGTACTGAAGTACATGTTAGCTCTTTTCTTAAATTATTTGATAAATGCCACTGGCCATTTATGATATTTTGCCATTTAATAACTGTTGCTAAAATAGTACTGTAAACTCCCTATGGTACTGAAGTACATGTTAGCTCTTTTCCTAAATTATTTGATAAATGCTATTGACCATTTATGATATTTTGCCATTTAATAACTGTTGCTAAAATAGTACGGTAAACCCCCTATGGTACTGAAGTACATGTTAGCTCTTTTCTTAAATTATTTGATAAATGCCATTGGCCATTAATGATATTCTGCCATTTAATTATTTTGCTAAAATAGTACTGTAAACCCCCTATGGTACTGAAGTACATGTTTGCTCTTTTCTTAAATTATTTGGTAAATACCATTGGCTAATTATGATATTTTCACATTTAATTATTGTTGCTAAAATAATTCTGTAACCTCCCTATGGTACTGAAGTACATGTTGGCTCCTTTCCTGAATTATTTGGTAAATGCCATTGGCCATGTATGATATTTTGCCACTTAATGACTGTTGCTAAAAGAGTACTGTAACCTCCCTATTGTATTGAGGTACAGTTTCGTCCCCTTTTTCAATTATTTGTGGAGTGTTATATAGTAGCTGGTTCTTTAACATTTCCAAAACCTATAAATTGGCTGGACTTATAACCGTAGGGTTCTTATTACAGTGTAGGGTAGTTGCTGCCTATAGACCTTGGTGGTTGTAATATTATTTAGCCGTGGGTTATCCTTGTGGGAGTACTCATTTCTTGTTGAACGTGTGTTGGTATGGTCCTGTAGGTGGTATATTAAAGGTTCCGTTGTGGAATTAGCTAGATAGTAAGGCTGTTGGAATTGAAGCATTTTGCCCACGGTTATTCGCTGGGTTTTCTCTAGTTAAAAATTGTTATGTGCTTAAAACATTTCAGGTGGTATCTAGAGTTTTTTCTGCCCAAGGCGGGGGAGGGTCTACGTATTGTGCATACGTCTACAGTTTTGTGTAGTAACTTGTGGCTAACTTCTGTAAGACGTTGTGTACTCCAAAATTCTGGCACTGTATTTCCAAATCTCGCGTGCTCTGATCGTCGAGCTCTACCTGTACGCTAGCGAGTGTTTGCTCCTTTTGCTTCGCTCTGTTCTTGCTCCTTGCTTGTTAACCTAAGGCGCTGGGTAGCTATCAGATACCGCGGGGGAGGGAGCATTAGCATTTATAGAACCGTCCTCCTGGTAAACGCCGTTGTGGGTGTGTATAAAAATTTGATTGTGCTGCTAGTTGCATATTTAATATGGCCTTCCATCCCGTATTATCATGGGATCTTCTTAGGAAGGAGGAACTGATCTTTGAGATTAAGTGTAGGGGCGTTGAGCCGCCGGAGGCTGCTGATGTATTTCAATTGGTTTGCCTTTTGAAACAGCTTGGTTCGAAACCGTTAGTGAGTGAGATATTTCTGTCTCAAGAGGAGGTTTTCACAGAATTTAAATTATTGAAAGGTAGGATTTCTGAGATATCAGATACGGTACAAGAATTGCTTTCGGAGTCTGAATTATCTACCAAACAGAAACGCAGGTTACGCAATCGTGCCTGGCATATGGAAAACCGCATATTTTTGTTATCTTCCACTCAGTTTGATGGGATTGATGATGATCAGTTGAATAAATTGAAGGACCTGGTAAACTCCATCTTGACGTTGTTGGGAGCTGAGGATTCTGATAGCGCGACTACCCCTCTTGGCCCTTTGGTTGATCTCCCTGGCTCTTCGGGTGGAGATCTGGTGAGTCAGGCGGATTTGACCTTTCCCTCTTCTGCTATCCCAGCCCTTACTGAGGCCGCTTGTGAAAATATTACTTCTCAGATTTTGGTGCCCACTCCTGTGCCTTCCTTGCCGCTCCCATGTTCGGCCTCCGCTCAGACCTTTGTAACTACTCGGAATACTACCCCTATGGTTTCCACGGTTGCACAGTCATCGTCTTTTCAAGAAACATCTTTTGCTCCTTTGAAGCTTAAGCACCCATTACAAAACATGGTAGAAAATGTTAAACCGTTTGTTGTTGCTCAGGTTAATGAGGCTATTGACTTCTTGCGTTTCCTTGTTTTGTTTACACGTCAGGTTGTATCCTTCAAGGTTCCGGATCATTTGGCTCTGCAATTGTTACTTGGTATTGTCGTAGGAAGGCTTTTGGAGATACTTTCTCTCTCTTTAGCATCTGATGGTACCCTGGCTACATTTCATAGTCAGGTTTTGACCCAGTTCGTGCCCTCACGTTTAAGACAGGCCCTATTGTTGCAATATTATTATCGTCCACAGGGCAACGAAGAACCATTGTCCCAATATATTCAGGATATACGTTTATACGCTGAAGTTTTCCGTGTGTCAGATTTGGAGGAGCAGGTCGTACAGGTAATTCTTTCGGGCCTTTCTCCATCCACTCGGTCTCGGTTGACTTTTGCCGTTAGACCTAGAACCTTTTTGCAGCTCTCAGAATTGGTCGTACAAATCTCAGAAATTGAGTGTGCGGATGCTCGACGTCCTGCTGTTTCTTATAATATAGCGGGAACGCCTTCTCTCCAGACTCATGCTACGTCTACTAGGTCGGAGGCACGGGTGTGTCATTATTGCAATAAACCTGGACATATTAAGCGCGATTGCCGAAAACGGGCTTGGGATTTGCGTCAAGCTAGTCGCACTTCTGGGCAGCAGCGGCCTGATTCTTCCAATCACAGACCTCAGTTTAGATCTTGACTAGAACCCAAATCTGGATGCTGGGGGTCGGGTTCAGATGACGCCACCTTGGACCGTATGTTGTTCCAATCTATGGGTTGTAGGGGACGTGTTCTCCAACATTTACCTGTGTTGGAAATTAGTCTGAATCGTCATGGGTTTCATGCTCTTGTGGATTCTGGAGCCACCCATTCCTGTATTTCCTTGGATACCTTGCGTCTCTTGGGTATGGCTGTTAGTGATCTCTCACCATGTCATGCTGATGCCTTTGCGGTGGATGGTGCTTCGATTCACTTACTGGGCTGTATATATTTGACCTTAAGAATTTCCAATTTTTCTTGGAAATTTCGTTTTTGGGTCTTGTCCTCTACGGTCTTTCCTGTGATTCTTGCTTCTGATTTTGCTCGGTTTTCTGGGATGGTCTTGGATTTCTCTTTACGCTCTCTTTACTTTGGATTTGCCCCTGACAAACGTATTGGGTTTGTTATTTCATGTTCTCGGAGTGACTCGCCACCCTTGGCTTCTTTAGTGCAGGCGCCTCCGTTGATCAGTGAGCCTCTGTCCGATTCTGTCCAGCCGAATTTGAGTCATCTTTCTCTTCCTCTCCAGCATCAGATATTACAAATCATTCGAGATTACCCTCAAGTTCTTACTGATGTTTTGGGGACTACGAATGTTTTAGAATATGAGATTCAGTTTTCTGACACCACTCCTGTCCGTTTGCCTCCTTACAGACTCGCCCCTCCTAAGTTACTGGTTATGCGTGATAAGATTAAAGAGATGCTTAAACAGGGTATAATTCGCCCCTCTGTCTCTACATATTCTAGTCCCATCTTTCTTGTCCCTAAAGGGGAAGGGGATTTTCGACCTGTTGTGGATTTTCGTGCCTTAAATCAGAAAATCTGTATAGAGTCTATGCCATTGCCCGATATCCATTCTGCTGCACATTGGTTCGCAGGTGCGACCGTCTTTTCTTCATTAGACCTCAATAGTGCTTATTACCAGATTCCGTTGAAAGAGTCATCGCGCCGCTTGACGGCGTTTTCAACGGACTGGAATCACTATGAATTTTGCCGCTTGCCTTTTGGATTGGCCACTGGCGCGCAGGTCCTTTCGCGTCTGTTGGACAAAGTCTTTTCCGATATCAAATTCGATTTCGTCTATCACTATTTCGACGACTTGGTCGTCTATAGTAAAGACTTTTCTTCTCACCTGGTCCATCTTAGGGAGGTTTTCCGCAGACTCCAGGAAGCCGGCCTGACCGTGAAACCCTCTAAGGTCCAGTTTGCCAGGCCCCAGTTGGCTTTCATAGGTCATATTATTTCCCCTCAGGGAGTGGCCATCGACCCTGAGAGGACTGTCTCGATTAGGAATTTCCCTCCGCCTGCCAATGTAAAGGGAGTGGCTCGCTTCATTGGGATGATTAATTTCTTCTCGAAGTTTATCCCTAGATTTGCTGCCAGGGCGGCCCCTTTAAATAGTCTTCGTGGAAAGGATGTGCCCTTTGTTTGGGGTCCGGAACAGCAAGCTGCCTTTGAGGATTTAAAATCGGCTATTTGTAATCCGCCGGTTTTGGCGATGGCCGATTTTTCACGTAAATTCATTGTCCAAACTGACGCTTGTGGCTTAGGTCTAGGCGCTGTTCTCTTGCAGGACTTTCCTGACGGACGCAAGCCTATCGCGTTTGCGTCTCGTTCTCTATCGCCTCAGGAAAAACTCTTTTCGGTTTACGAAATGGAGGCACTAGCTGTAATCTTTGCCTTTGAGAAGTTTCGGTTATATGTGGAGCACGTTCCATTTATTCTGGAATGTGACAATCAAGCTTTGGCGTGGGTTCTAGCGCGCCCTAGAAAAACTGGACGCATTGCTCGCTGGGCGGTGCGCCTTTCCGCATTTAAGTTTGAGTCTGTGCACATCAAGGGATCGGAGAATATTCTGGCTGATTCTCTTTCCAGAATGTTCGAAGGGGATGTTCGGTCTGTTGATTCTGGTGGCGCTGCGACTAACTCTCTTAATCTGGTTCAGCAGCCTATTGAGTTTGAGGGTCCCCACCCTAATACTCAGGATATCTCTGTTGTGTCCACCTTGTTGCTTAGGGCTCCTCTAGCTTATGTCCAATTGGCCGAACACCAATACTTGGATGCCTCTCTTAGAGTGATCATCGATAGGCTCAAGGCTGGGGAGCAAGTCGCCAACTTTTCGCTGGTTAAAAATACCCTTCAGATTTCTTTGGGCAAGGGTCCCAATAGGAGGACACGTTTAGTTTTACCGATGAGTTTAGTGCCCATGATTTTTGAGTACTATCATGTATCACCCATGGGTGCTCATCTGGGGGTGAACAAAACTGTGTCTAAAATCCAACAGTGTTTTTGGTGGGCCTCCTTGCATTCAGATATCAAGCAGCGCATTAAACGATGTGAAGTTTGTGCTATGGCCAAACCTGACTTAAATTCTCGGGTTGGTTACTTGTCCTCCACGGTTGCTAATCGTCCCTTCCAGCGTTTGTTTGTTGATTTCTTAGGGAAATTACCACGTTCGAAGCAAGGAAATACATATTTGTTTGTAGTCATTGATGCCTTTTCAAAATTTTGCTGGTTGTTTCCGCTGCGCGATTCATATACCCAAAGAGTCATTCATTCATTGTCTAGTATTTTTCAAATATTTGGGGTGCCGCAGGATATTGTATCGGATAATGGGCCTCAGTTTATTTCTCATGCATTTAAGCAGTTTTGTTTCCGCCTTGGTATTCATCATGTGACTACTACTCCGCACTATCCCAATCCTTCGCACGCGGAACGCGTAATGCGAAACTTGAAAAGTGCTCTTATTTCATACCATCATTCTGACCATTCCCTGTGGGATGTTAACATCTCTTGGCTCCAATTCGCCTTTAATACGGCGAAGCATGAATCTCATGGGCAAACGCCGTTCTCCCTTTTGTGTTCCTTCCAACCTAATCACCCGTTGAGTAACTTGTGGAGACTCTGTGACTTGCTTCCTAATGTTTCTTCTCCTGAGGATATTCAAAAAGCTTGGCGCTGTGCTGCTCAAAATTTGGCCTTGGCTCGTAATAAACGGGCGGCTATCTATAACCGTGGTAGACATCCATGTAACTTTAAGGTGGGTGATATTGTTATGGCCCGGAATTATCCCTTAAGTTCTGCCAAGCAAAGGTTTGCTAGGAAATTAGCTCCCCGTTTTTTGGGGCCCTACAAAATTATCCAGGTGTTGGAAAATGGAGTGACCTTTTTGCTTTCTGATTTGGTGAATAAGTCTGTGAAGAGATGTCATGCTTCTCAGATGAAACCATTCGTGCAAGCCCCTTAATAGGTACATACATTATTCTAATGCTGACGTATGTAAATATATCTTTTGTGGTCCTTTTGTTAAGCGTATCAGCCTAGTATGTGGGTTTATTTCTATGTGGCCACTGTCTAAGTGAAATTTGTAATGGGAGTTGTGTGTATTTTCTATTTATTTATTTACCTTTTATAGGGTCATTTGTCTAACAATTTCCCATTTTGTAGCGCATGCTTATCTCTGCTGTTGAGAGCTCTAATGTGTGATAATTATTCAAGATATATATATATTTAAGAGTATGGTCGTTATATTTGACGTCGACCTTTTGTGTACCTTCTTATTAGCTAATATACTTCCTTAGCAGTAACTGGCAGTGAGAAAAAAAACTAGTGTATTTTACTTAAGATTCATTATTATGTTGTGTGTATTTGATATAGTATGTCAGTTCTAAGTTCTCTGGATCCACTTAAGTATGTAAGAGGAGGAATTAAAGATTTTCTGCTCACGTCTCTGTTGCGCTGTGCCTTTGGCGGTTCCCGGCGGTGTTGGGGTGCACAGCTCTCACATGTTTGTCGTTCGCCAAGTCGGGCGACGATTTTGAAGCAGCGATTTGTAATATCGTCAAAATATTTATATGCAGCCTTACTATTTAATATATATAAGTTGCTGCCTATTAAAAAAAATTATAAAGACTTAACTTATCAAGGATATAAACATTTAATAATTTATATGATATAAAGAAAGGAGTAAACAAGAAGAAACTATAATCAGTGTACACTTCTTCAACATCTAATTCCCTGTGAATTGATTTTATAAAGACTTAACTTATCACAAATATAAACATTTAATAATTTATATGATATGAAGAAAGGTGGAAACTAGAAGAAACTATGATCAGTGAACACCTTTTCAAGAATATTCACTCATATGTGTACTCTACATTGGACGGAGCTTCTGTCCTTTTCCCACCCTTTGATGTACTCGAACTGTGCTGCCTGACTTATGTTCCAGATCTTATTTTGAGAAGACACTTTCTGTACTCGGTGATGTGACCTGTTCTCTACGCTCTCTACTCCTTGCTCCTGGTGGTTCGGGCGTGACGTCCGCCCGATCTTCTCTCTGGTCTGACTCATTGGGGGAAAGCTACCCCTGCTTGATTTTGTCACCTACGGGTGGCCGGGGTCACTCCTAAAGCTTATTATTGTCACCTGTGAGTAGCCATCCGGCGTGCGTGTTGGGGGTGTCATGTGCACTCCTAGCCTGTGAGTATTTCCCTCTGCAAGTGTTCATCAAGTGGTAAGACCCATTACAGTGTTTGTGGAGGTAATTCTTGGACACCTTCTATTAGTGTCGGGTTGCGCAGTGTTTTAAGTAAAATAAAATCAAACGTAATATGAGGTAATTGTGTTTAAGGAAGAATTTGACATTTTTCCACTCAAGATAGGGTTACATACACCTTCGTGCTAAATTATTACACTTATTAAACGAAATAAATTGAAGAGTAACATGATTAAAATTGTGTTTACGCAAGCATTTGAACTATCTAGTCAAGATGTTGTTATGTACACTTTGGTGCTAAATTAACATACTCATTGAACAAAATAAATTTATGAGTACCAGGATCACCTTGTGTTTTCACAAAAAGAAAAGAGAGAACTATCTAGTCTAGACACGATTTAATTGTGTTTAATCAAAAATATGAATTGTTCCAGCTTAGCAGTTGTTAAATAAACTGTCCTCCCAAATTACTAGGAAGTAAAAGTATCTGCTTTTCAATTATATGAACTATTCTTCGTCAATCCTTGATTGTGCTTCAGTGATAAATAAAATTCTAAACATTAGCGTGATGGACTAAAATTGCATGTTTCAGAATTGCAGCAAGGTATATTGTGGACATTTGAAGATCTATCATGGACTTTCGTCGACCCTCAACAGAATGGAGGAATGCTTGTATGGGTTATGTTTGTATGGGTTATGTATTGTGTCACTTGATAAGGGTCATAGGTTATGCGGTTTTGAAAATACCTATTTTGGACATTTACCTATATTTATAATTATCACTATAGTGTTAAGGTTTTCTTTGGTGCAAAAGGGGGAGCCTGTGATGCTTCCCATCACATTGTGCGTTTTCTTTATATATTTGTTCCTGTTGGGTTGGCACTCTGACCGTGCGCATGCGCCGGACGAGTCTGTTTTCGCTTCCTTGGGGGTGAGCTTTGGTGACGGTGAAGAGAGCAAGAGTCGCTGTGCAGATTGTGTAGTGTGTGGTTGTGTGCTCGCTTCACCGTTTGGGAGCTTTCGTCCGGGCTGGTGCAACAGACTCGTGAGTTGTATTTCTATAGGACATTTATAATATAATTCCTCCTCAATTAAAATTGGGTCCATAGCTAAATTAAAATGCTTATCATATTGTATGATCTAACGATTCAATTTTCAAGTGACAGTTAGAAGATGGGACGCCATCTTGTCACGTAAAAAAAAAAAAAAAAAAGGGGAAGAAAAGTGGAACAGGTGATTCTAGAACCTTCCGGGTTTCTATAATGTAAAGAAAACTACCAGTACAGCTAAGGAACATATTAGTTTTTTTTAATCTAGTTTCTTGTTGAGCTTTAGCGAAGTGCCAAGTTTTGTGGTAACTTCGTTGCTATTCAATTTGATATTTTAATGAAATGTTGCTACGTTTAATACGATGCTATGGGTTATTCATGATATTTTACCATTTAATAACTGTTGCTAAAATAGTACGGTAAACCCCCTATGGTACTGAAGTACATGTTAGCTCTTTTCTTAAATTATTTGATAAATGCTATTGGCCATTTATAATATTCTGCCATTTAATAGTGGTTGCTAAAATAGTATTGTAACCTCCCTATGGTACTGAAGTACATGTTAGCTCTTTTCCTAAATTATTTGGTAAATGCCACTGGCCATTTATGATATTTTGCCATTTAATAACTGTTGCTAAAATAGTACGGTAAACCCCCTATGGTACTGAAGTACATGTTAGCTCTTTTCTTAAATTATTTGATAAATGCTATTGGCCATTTATAATATTCTGCCATTTAATAGTGGTTGCTAAAATAGTATTGTAACCTCCCTATGGTACTGAAGTACATGTTAGCTCTTTTCCTAAATTATTTGGTAAATGCCACTGGCCATTTATGATATTTTGCCATTTAATAACTGTTGCTAAAATAGTACGGTAAACCCCCTATGGTACTGAAGTACATGTTAGCTCTTTTCTTAAATTATTTGATAAATGCCACTGGCCATTTATGATATTTTGCCATTTAATAACTGTTGCTAAAATAGTACTGTAAAACGCCTATGGTACTGAAGTACATGTTAGCTCTTTTCTTAAATTATTTGATAAATGCTATTGGCCATTTATAATATTCTGCCATTTAATAGTGGTTGCTAAAATAGTATTGTAACCTCCCTATGGTACTGAAGTACATGTTAGCTCTTTTCCTAAATTATTTGGTAAATGCCACTGGCCATTTATGATATTTTGCCATTTAATAACTGTTGCTAAAATAGTTCTGTAACCTCCCTATGGTACTGAAGTACATGTTAGCTCTTTTCTTAAATTATTTGATAAATGCTATTGGCCATTTATAATATTCTGCCATTTAATAGTGGTTGCTAAAATAGTATTGTAACCTCCCTATGGTACTGAAGTACATGTTAGCTCTTTTCTTAAATTATTTGATAAATGCTATTGGCCATTTATAATATTCTGCCATTTAATAGTGGTTGCTAAAATAGTATTGTAACCTCCCTATGGTACTGAAGTACATGTTAGCTCTTTTCCTAAATTATTTGGTAAATGCCACTGGCCATTTATGATATTTTGCCATTTAATAACTGTTGCTAAAATAGTACGGTAAACCCCCTATGGTACTGAAGTACATGTTAGCTCTTTTCCTAAATTATTTGGTAAATGCCACTGGCCATTTATGATATTTTGCCATTTAATAACTGTTGCTAAAATAGTACTGTACTGTAAACCCCCTATGGTACTGAAGTACATGTTAGCTCTTTTCTTAAATTATTTGATAAATGCTATTGGCCATTTATAATATTCTGCCATTTAATAGTGGTTGCTAAAATAGTATTGTAACCTCCCTATGGTACTGAAGTACATGTTAGCTCTTTTCTTAAATTATTTGATAAATGCTATTGGCCATTTATAATATTCTGCCATTTAATAGTGGTTGCTAAAATAGTATTGTAACCTCCCTATGGTACTGAAGTACATGTTAGCTCTTTTCCTAAATTATTTGGTAAATGCCACTGGCCATTTATGATATTTTGCCATTTAATAACTGTTGCTAAAATAGTACGGTAAACCCCCTATGGTACTGAAGTACATGTTAGCTCTTTTCTTAAATTATTTGATAAATGCCACTGGCCATTTATGATATTTTGCCATTTAATAACTGTTGCTAAAATAGTACTGTAAAACGCCTATGGTACTGAAGTACATGTTAGCTCTTTTCTTAAATTATTTGATAAATGCTATTGGCCATTTATAATATTCTGCCATTTAATAGTGGTTGCTAAAATAGTATTGTAACCTCCCTATGGTACTGAAGTACATGTTAGCTCTTTTCCTAAATTATTTGGTAAATGCCACTGGCCATTTATGATATTTTGCCATTTAATAACTGTTGCTAAAATAGTACTGTAAACCCCCTATGGTACTGAAGTACATGTTAGCTCCTTTCCTAAATTATTTGATAAATGCTATTGGCCATTTATAATATTCTGCCATTTAATAGTGGTTGCTAAAATAGTATTGTAACCTCCCTATGGTACTGAAGTACATGTTAGCTCTTTTCCTAAATTATTTGGTAAATGCCACTGGCCATTTATGATATTTTGCCATTTAATAACTGTTGCTAAAATAGTTCTGTAACCCCCTATGGTACTGAAGTACATGTTAGCTCTTTTCTTAAATTATTTGATAAATGCCACTGGCCATTTATGATATTTTGCCATTTAATAACTGTTGCTAAAATAGTACTGTAAACTCCCTATGGTACTGAAGTACATGTTAGCTCTTTTCCTAAATTATTTGATAAATGCTATTGACCATTTATGATATTTTGCCATTTAATAACTGTTGCTAAAATAGTACGGTAAACCCCCTATGGTACTGAAGTACATGTTAGCTCTTTTCTTAAATTATTTGATAAATGCCATTGGCCATTAATGATATTCTGCCATTTAATTATTTTGCTAAAATAGTACTGTAAACCCCCTATGGTACTGAAGTACATGTTTGCTCTTTTCTTAAATTATTTGGTAAATACCATTGGCTAATTATGATATTTTCACATTTAATTATTGTTGCTAAAATAATTCTGTAACCTCCCTATGGTACTGAAGTACATGTTGGCTCCTTTCCTGAATTATTTGGTAAATGCCATTGGCCATGTATGATATTTTGCCACTTAATGACTGTTGCTAAAAGAGTACTGTAACCTCCCTATTGTATTGAGGTACAGTTTCGTCCCCTTTTTCAATTATTTGTGGAGTGTTATATAGTAGCTGGTTCTTTAACATTTCCAAAACCTATAAATTGGCTGGACTTATAACCGTAGGGTTCTTATTACAGTGTAGGGTAGTTGCTGCCTATAGACCTTGGTGGTTGTAATATTATTTAGCCGTGGGTTATCCTTGTGGGAGTACTCATTTCTTGTTGAACGTGTGTTGGTATGGTCCTGTAGGTGGTATATTAAAGGTTCCGTTGTGGAATTAGCTAGATAGTAAGGCTGTTGGAATTGAAGCATTTTGCCCACGGTTATTCGCTGGGTTTTCTCTTGTTAAAAATTGTTATGTATGTCTGGTTGTCGCATTAAAGCTGATTATTGAAATCTGTTCGTTGTACGTCGTGTCTTTCCTTCTCCTTGGGTGGAGTCCGATCGTAGCGGACCTCAGGTAATTGTGTACCTTTGACCCAGTTAGCTTCCTTGCTTGTTATTCTAAATATTTAGTCTTTGCCTCTCGTTTTTGAAGAATTTGTACAGTTATTGCCTTTGACCTTTGCCATTATTCTGTTTACCCTTTGAAGTCCTGAGTGCTATAAATAGAAATTTCTTGAGATCCTTAGCTTTGTCAAATCAATATAAGGCTATTCATTATTTCACTTCTAGTATTGTAGCGATTATATCACCCCTTTTTCTGCAGTCTATTGTAAAGGTTACCTTTCTGCCCTTACCCAAGAAAATATCATTTCAGAATGAATGTGCAGTTTCACATGTCTTTTCTTATAACTGAGCAGAGGTTTAAGGCACAAGTACAAATAGTTCATTGAGTATTTATTAGATATGAGGAGAAGGCATAAATGTTAAAAACTCAAAATTAAAGATTTGTGCCTTACGTCCTTAAACACGAAATATATACAGCTTAAACGAGAATTTCAGAACATACATATCAATTAAAATATTAACGACATTTTGTTGTCCATAGTAACATAAAAACTATAATCTACTTATTGCTGTAAATGCAGTCAGTTTAGCTCAGTCGTAATGAACATACCAAAACCAATTACAGCGACGAGGTATAGGCTAATAGGGAAGAGGTCCTGGGTTCAAATCAAATTTCGTGGCCACCCAAATTTACCGTAGGCTCTTGTAAAAACGCATTCATGAAACATTTTGCTTCTATTGTTCGGCTACATCTCAACGCATCCTGCATTTTTGCCTTCGAGATTGAGGAAAGCATGCAAACCGCAAGTTATTAAGTGCCAGTATGGTACTTTATGAGATTGTGTGGGGAAGGGGAAATGTCTGTCCGTGTGACTTTACGCGCGATAACTCAAATACGCTTTATTGGATTTTCATGAAACTTGGTATACGCATCTATATCGTCCATGGCAAGAACCCTATTGACATTGGACAAATTCGGTTGACCGGTACCGGAGTAAAGCCCAACTTAGTGCCTATTTTATGGTAATATATTAGAAAGCATTTATCAAATGCAAATTAGTTATCATGACAACATATTGTTTTACAGTATTCATATAATACGGCTTTGGAAGTTGGAATACAGTTAGCTTTGACAAATAACATTATTCCTTCACATACGGTTATGAAAGTAGATCGTTAAATTGGGCGAGGTAATTGAGATGGTAACGTCTTGGACTCACATTTTGATTGTTCCTGGTTCAATTCCCGTAGCCGGCCAATTTGACATATCTTTTCCGTATTTTTATGTGAGTATGCGATTGTCAAGATATCACAAATCTGTATAGTTCTGCTGATGCTGGACGATTCTAGCTGATTAAAAAACTAGACCTTTGTTCTCCCTGAAGCTCTACTTAATGAGTGATTGAATCTGGAGCTTACCTCGGAAATCAGCAAAAAAAACTTATTTTCTGCATATCATAATTGCAAATATAACTGATTAAACAAAAGCATACTGGCACTTTGTTACATCAGTTTACCTGATGTTATTATTATTATTATTGTTATTATTCACAGTAAAAGGATTGAACATAAGGATCGTCCCTGATGTTTTCTTTTCTAGATACTGTACTTGTTAGTTTTATGAAATTGAAATAAATAAAATTTAATTGTCTCTATAACTTACTTTCTTCTGTGCTAGCCTTTTAACACGTATATACGAGAAAGTTTGTGCAACATATTTTGCACCGTTTATTAAGTTTGTTGTGATAATCGCAGTTAGTAACTTGCCATAGGCACGGAAACTGTTTATAGGATTCGATTACTTCGAGTAGAGTGTCTCCCCCCGACATGGCGCTGAAATTAGAAAACACGTCTGCACTGGAGGACACCTGAAGACAGAATGAGGCTATTTGGATGTGGGTTTGGCCACTCACTAGCAGATTTGCGGGATGGCTTGGAGTCACTCCACGTCGTTTTCCGCATTCATTGTACGATGGCTTGATGGACGGATGGAGTGAACGGATGGATTTTTGCTCGACTGGATATCCAACCGGTCCATCGCTCCACGCCAAATGGACGACAGCCTTCCCATTCATTATGAGATTTTGGACTGACATCACTCCATTTGGACGTTTGGAGCGATAGTGAATGGCCGCCTGTCCATAAAAGGAAGAGGTAAAACTAAAGGCGGCCATTCACTATCGCTCCAAACGTCCAAATGGAGTGATGTCAGTCCAAAATCTCATAATGAATGGGAAGGCTGTCGTCCATTTGGCATGGAGCGATGGGTCTGTTGGATATCCAGTCGAGCGAAAATCCATCCGTTCACTCCATCCGTCCATCAAGCCATCGTACAATGAATGCGGAAAACGACGTGGAGTGACTCCAAGCCATCCCGCAAATCTGCTAGTGAGTGGCCAAACCCACATCCAAATAGCCTCATTCTGTCTTCAGGTGTCCTCCAGTGCAGACGTGTTTTCTAATTTCAGCGCCATGTCGGGGCGAGACACTCTACTCGAAGTAATCGAATCCTATAAACAGTTTCCGTGCCTATGGCAAGTTACTAACTGCGATTATCACAACAAAAATTAATAAACGGTGCAAAATATGTTGCACAAACTTTCTCGTATATACGTGTTAAAAGGCTAGCACAGCAGAAAGTAAGTTATAGAGACAATTAAATTTTATTTATTTCAATTTCATAAAACTAACAAGTTCAGTATCTAGAAAAGAAAGCATCAGGGACGATCCTTATGTTCAATCTTTTTACTGTGAATAATAACAATAATAATAATAATAATAATAATAATAATAATATCAGGTAAACTGATGTAACAAAGTGCCAGTATGCTTTTGTTTAATCAGTTATATTTGCAATTATGATATGTAGAAAATAAGTTTTTTTTGCTGATTTCCGAGGTAAGCTCCAGATTCAATCACTCATTAAGTAGAGCTTCAGGGAGAACAAAGGTCTAGTTTTTTAATCAGCTAGAATCGTCCAGCATCAGCAGAACTATACAGATTTGTGATATCTTGACAATCGCATACTCACATAAAAATACGGAAAAGATATGTCAAATTGGCCGGCTACGGGAATTGAACCAGGAACAATCAAAATGTGAGTCCAAGACGTTACCATCTCAATTACCTCGCCCAATTTAACGATCTACTTTCATAACCGTATGTGAAGGAATAATGTTATTTGTCAAAGCTAACTGTATTCAAACTTCCAAAGCCGTATTATATGAATACTGTAAAACAATATGTTGTCATGATAACTAATTTGCATTTGATAAATGCTTTCTAATATATTACCATAAAATAGGCACTAAGTTGGGCTTTACTCCGGTACCGGTCAACCGAATTTGTCCAATATCAATAGGGTTCTTGCCATGGACGTTATAGATGCGTATACCAAGTTTCATGAAAATCCAATAAAGCGTATTTGAGTTATCGCGCGTAAAGACACACGGACAGACATTTCCCCTTCCCCACACCATCTCATAAAGTACCATACTGGCACTTAATAACTTGCGGTTTGCATGCTTTCCTCAATCTCGAAGGCAAAAATGCAGGATGCGTTGAGATGTAGCCGAACAATAGAAGCAAAATGTTTCATGAATGCGTTTTTACAAGAGCCTACGGTAAATTTGGGTGGCCACGAAATTTGATTTGAACCCAGGACCTCTTCCCTATTAGCCTATACCTCGTCGCTGTAATTGGTTTTGGTATGTTCATTACGACTGAGCTAAACTGACTGCATTTACAGCAATAAGTAGATTATAGTTTTTATGTTACTATGGACAACAAAATGTCGTTAATATTTTAATTGATATGTATGTTCTGAAATTCTCGTTTAAGCTGTATATATTTCGTGTTTAAGGACGTAAGGCACAAATCTTTAATTTTGAGTTTTTAACATTTATGCCTTCTCCTCATATCTAATAAATACTCAATGAACTATTTGTACTTGTGCCTTAAACCTCTGCTCAGTTATAAGAAAAGACATGTGAAACTGCACATTCATTCTACTTCATGACAGTTCCATAAAGGCGTAAGGCACACTTCCTATCTGTTATTGAGGTGTGTTTATCAATTATTTTTATTTTCTGCAGTGCTACCATCCAAGCAAATGTTTATAAAAAATGAACTTGCATTTCTGAAGTATAACTTCATTCAAAATCAGTGGCGTAATTACAGGGTGGCAAGGAGTGGCAGTTGCCACCCCATAATTTCCAAACCTCTCTTTTTGCCACCTCAAAAATCGGCAGTAAAAATATCAGTTACTAGCATGTGCCCGCGGCTTCGCCCGCGATAATTATTTCAAAAATTAAAAATTAAGAGCATGATAGTTAAATCATTATATTTATTAACACCTAAATCACGTGGACTACATACCACGATTAGATAGCGTCGCCTGGTAAAAGCGACCTCAGATTCGAGTTCCTTAGCCCAGAATACCCCGTACAGTGAGTTTCGTCCAAATCGAACAATGTTTGACCATATTTAGGCCTACATTGATTATCCCTCTTCCGTGTAGGTTGAAAATTTCATATGTCTTCGGACCTTGATATTCTAAACAAATGAATCGTCCAGGATGGACTTACAAAATCAAGCGATCGCCCGCGATAATTATTTCAAGAATTAAAAATGAAGAGCATAATAGTTAAATCAATATATTTATTAACACCTAAATCACGTGAATTACATACCACGATTAGATAGCGTCGCCCGGTAAAAGCGATCTCAGATTCGAGTTCCTTGGCCCAGAAAATCCCTGTATAGTGAGTTTCGTCCAAATCGAACGATGCTTAACCATATTTAGGTCTATGTTGATTATCCCTCTTCCCTGTAGGTTGAAAATTTCATATGTCTACGGGCCTTGACATTCTAAACAATTGAATCGACCAGCGTGGGCTTACAACATTCAAGCGATCGCGATGCTTTTATTTCCACGGTATGACAAAAATAGCCAAAGCGAACTGCAATTGATTTGACATTGAAATGTATTACTGAAATCTGATGCTTCGACAGCGCTAAAATCACGTTTTCTGCCAGTTTTTCACTCACAACTCGCGAACGAAAGCTAAAATTAAAAATCCGGCTTCGATGCGCATTCACCCACCTTTCAGCCCATCTATGTTTAAAATTTCAGATCTCTGCGTTCAGTAGATTTCGCTGGGCATCGTGGACAGACAGACAAACACGTCTTTTTATTATTTAAAGATAGCATGTGCCCGCGGCTTCGCCCGCGATAATTATTTCAAAAATTAAAAATTAAGAGCATAATAGTTAAATCATTATATTAACACCTAAATCATGTGGACTACATATCACGATTAGATAGCGTCACCTGGTAAAAGCGACCTCAGATTCGAGTTCCTTGGCCCAGAAAACCCCTGTATAGTGAGTTTCGTCCAAATCGAACAACGTTTGACCATATTTAGGCTAATATTGATTATCCCTATAATAATAATAATAATAATAATAATAATAATAATAATAATAATAATAATAATAATAATAATAATCCTCTTCGGTGTAGGATGAAAATTTCATATTATGTTTGCGTGCCTTGACATTAAAAACAAATGAATCGACCAGCGTGAGCTACAACATTCAAGAGATCGCGATGCTTTTATGTCGATGGTATGACAAAAATAGCCAAAGCCTAGTGTAATTGATTTGTATTACTGAAAACTCATGCTTCGAAAACGCAATAAATACACGTTTTCTGCCCGTTTTTCACTCATAACTCACGAACGAAAGCGAAAATTAAAATTCCGGCTTCGAGGTGCACATTCCGACCCTTTAGTCCGCCTATGTATAAAATTTCAGATTTCTGCGTTGAGTAGATTTCGCTGGGCATCGCGGACAGACGGAGGACAGACAGAAAGACAGACGGAGGACAGACACTTCCTTTTATTAATATAGATTTGCAAACAAGTGAAAAATTACAGTTTATAAACGTGACACAATCTTGATTCTATATTAAACTTAACATTTATGCTGGTATGATATGTAAAAAAGCTTTTAAAATGCTTAAACTACATCATTTTAATGCCAAATTTTAAAAAATTTCCATACCCCCCAGACCCCCAGGCAGACCTTGCCACCCCAGTTAAAAAACTGAAATTACGCACATGTTCAAAATATATTGTTTTGCTTATCATCTGTTGTATTAATGAGGATACTGGTATTCATTGGCAAACATGCAATTTTGACTGTATAACATAGGCCTACTAGTATTCATTGGCAAACGTGCAATTGTCACTGTATAATACAGGTTTTTACTTAAATAAAATAAAAACAAATAATATGATACAAAGTAAAAAGATTTTGCTACTCTAAAAGTATTTCAGTTTCTGTTTAACATGTTTAGGTGCCTCTAGTTGTAAAAGATCCCAATACTCTCTACCTTGTAAATTTGCAGAACACTAATTTAGCCTGTCCTTCAAAAATATCTATATTAATAAAAGGAAGTGTCTGTCTGTCTGTCTGTCTGTCCGCGATGCCCAGCGAAATCTACTGAACGCAGAGATCTGAAATTTTATACATAGGCGGACTAAAGGGTCGGAAAATGCACCTCCAAGCCGGAATTTTAATTTTAGTTTTCGTTCGTGAGTTATGAGTGAAAAACGGGCAGAAAACGTGTATTTATTCCGTTTTCGAAGCATGAGTTTTCAGTAATACAAATCAATTACACTAGGCTTTGGCTATTTTTGTCAAACCTTCGACATAAAAGCATCGCGATCTCTTGAATGTTGTAGCTCATGCTGGTCGATTCATTTGTTTTTAATGTCAAGGCACGCAAACATAATGTGAAATTTTCAACCTACACCGAAGAGGATTATTATTATTATTATAGGGATAATCAATATTAGCCTAAATATGGTCAAACGTTGTTCGATTTGGACGAAACTCACTATAGAGGGATTTGCTGGGCCAAGGAACTCGAATCTGTGATCGCTTTTACCAGGCGACGCTATCTAATCGTGACATGTAGTCCACGTGATTTAGGTGTTAATAAATATAATGATTTAACTATTATGCTCTTAATTTTTAATTCTTGAAATAATTATCGCGGTCGATCGCTTGATTTTGTAAGTCCATCCTGGACGATTCATTTATTTAGAATTTCAAGGCCCGAAGACATGAAATTTTCAACCTACACGGAAGAGGGATAATCAATATAGGCCTAAATATGGTCAAACATTGTTCGATTTGGACGAAACTGACTGTACAGGGGTATTCTGGGCCAAGGAACTCGAATCTGAGGTCGCTTTTACCAGGGGACGCTACCTAATCGTGGAATGCACTCCACGTGATTTAGGTGTTAATAATTATAATGATTTAACTATGCTCTTAATTTTTAGTTTTTAATTTTTGAAATAATTATCGCGGGGGAAGCCGCGGGCACATGCTGTTTGTCTGTCTGTCCACGATGCCCATCGAAATCTACTGAACGCAGAGATCTGAAATTTTAAAGATAGATGGACTGAAAGGTGGGCGAATGCACCTCGAAGTCGAATTTTTAATTTTAGCTTTCGTTCGCGAGTTATGAGTGAAAAACTGGCAGAAAACGTGATTCGCGCTGTCGAAGCATCAGATTTCAGTAATACATTTCAATGTCAAATCAATTGCAGTTGTCTTTGGCTATTTTTGTCATACCGTGGAAATAAAAGCATCGCGATCGCTTGAATGGTGTAAGCCCACCCCTGGTCGATTCATTTGTTTAGAATGTTAAGGCCCGTAGACATATTACATTTTCAACCAACACGGAAGAGGGATATTCAATATAGGCCTAAATACTGTATGGTGAAACATTGCTTGATTTGAACGAAACTATACAAGGGTTTTCTGGGCCAAGCAACTCGAATCTGAGGTCGCTTTTACCAGGCGACGCTATCTAATCGTGGTATGTAGTCCACGTTATTTAGGTGTTAATAATTATAATGATTTAACTATTATGCTCTTAAATTTTAATTTTTGAAATAATTATCGCGGGCGAAGCCGCGGGCACATGCTAGTATGTTATAAAATTAGACTTTAAACCACCTATTTGTGAGTGGTAACACTGTTTAAAAACATCAATATTTCTCGAAACTATGTCCTTGTGCCTTACGCCCTTATGGAACTAGGCCCTTCATATGTATGTTATGAAATTTGCGTTTAAGCTGTATTTATTATTTAAGCTGTTTATCTCAATATCTATTAGATGTATAAAATTGTTTTAAACAAAAAAGGTTCATTTTAATTTTTTCTACAACTTTACTGTGGAAGGTTTTTTATGTGTCGCATACTGTAGGCCTAATGGAGATAATCTAGAAAAATTGAAAATGGAAATGAGTAAAGTAGCCCCTAAGTAATTTTTGCGGTAAAACGGATATAGTCATTTTATTAGCCATAGACAAGAGTTTCAAATTTTAAATTTTTATTTAAATCGTTGGCGCCAATTTTTCAAAAGTCAAGGTTCAACCTTACTGTTCCACGAAGCAACTGGCGCGGGTGGAGTGACAGTGAATGACCACCTAGTTTTGGATGTCGTCCTGTGGACAACATCCAAGTGGATGACGATCATTTGGAGCGATAGTGAATGGCCGCCTTGTATCCCGCCTTACAGAGCCGGGACCTACCGGGAGAGGGATTATCTATTGATCACATATAGGCCTATACCATTTTGACCAGAAAAGAACATAGAGGGCCTCCAAGAAAAAGTGATTAGCTCAATGCCGGAGCCATCGCCGAGACAACACGAACACATAGAAATTATTTAATCACCTTTGGTTATGAACGGTTTTGATCTTGACTGAAGGTAAACGATAAATTAATCTTTAGCGAATTGATTAGAATCTAATAATCAAAGTTTTAAAATAAATTTTATAGAAATCTCACATTATATTACAAATGTCATTAGAATATTTTTTTCTGAAAAGCTAACCTCATATTAATTAGTATTTGTGTGTTTTATACATTGCAGTAGGGCCTATTATAAACAACACTGCAGTTTTTATAGTGCTTAAAATACCTGATTTGAAGCTGAAGTTCAACAAAAACACATAATGTTATTTGCTTATTATTGACAGGGTCAATCGGTACTATACAGTTCTATTTTCAGGAAATTTAAATATAGAAGATTCACAACATTGGCGATATACAAATAAGTGTATGTAAGATAGCATCCTAATTTGATATTACCACCAATTTTACAATATTTTATCTGAAATACTAAAAGTTTATTCTTCTTGTTGCAAGAGCATATTCTCCTAGGGAGAGATTATAAATTAGGCGAAGAGTCCACCGGAATTCAAATAACCTTAATACATCGTTTATTGCTTTCGCTTGTTCTATACGCAGTAGCCTTAGGCCGGGCGCAAGTTGAGACGCAGTTTGGTGAGGTGAGGTGAGGTGATTCACCATGAATTTTGTGAAACACAGAAATAAATACAACAGCGAATGTTCGCACGCAGGGTGAATTGACGCAGTTTCAGCGCGTCCGTGAGCTGCGAAGGTCTGTGACCATGCTAAATTTCTCACTAGTGACTACGAACTGCGCGGGCTGAGCGCAAGTTGAGACGCAGTTTGGTGAGGTGAGGTGAAGTGACTCAACGTGAATTTTTGTGAAACACAGAAGTAAATACAACAGCGAATGTTCGCACGCAGGGTGAGGTGACGCAATTGCATCGCGTCTGTGAGCTGCGAAGGTTTGTGATCGTACCACAGTTTTTTCACTAGTGACTACGACCTGCGCGTGAAAAGTTGTGTTTGTCCACCATGGAGGAGAAATTAATCGAAGCAGTGCGGGCAAGAAAGATTTTATATGACACGTCCCATGCTGATTACTTGAAAGCAAAATTAAAATTGCAGATTTGGGACGAAATTTCTAAGGAAATAGGATTGAAATGTGGTAAGTTTTTATAATTTTGCTTACGTAAACAAGATTAATTATTTATTTATTAATTAATTTATTTATTTATTTAACCTGGCCATAAGGCCATAAGGCCTTCTCTACCACTCAGCCAGGGCAAAAACATGAAATACATAATGATTATAATAATAATAATAATGACTAATAATAAATTAAAGAATAACTGATATACATGAATACAAGAAACGTACATTAAATACAAAGAACAAATTCGAACATAAGTACTTGAATAATATGAATATGTAATACAAATGACTAAAATAAAAAGATGAAAGAAATCAAATAAAAGAAGTAAAAAAGATGGAAGAAATAAAATAAAAGAAATAAAAAAGATGAAAGTCTAATCAAATACATTCTTAGTTATTACAAAATATAATGAAAATTAAAATATATATTACTAATTAGCATCAATTCCTAAATGTTATTGTTATTATGAGGGTACAAGGGAAATCGGTAGTAGTCCGTGTTATTTGACTTTGAGGTAGTAATGCCTTCTAGTAAATTTGTAATGTTGGAATTAGTTTAGGGATAAAGCGGCAATATTATAGGTAAAATAAATTATATAAAGGATCGTATTCCATGCAGTTGTAGAGGTGAAATATTGATGTCCGCTCTTCTCTTCAACTCATCATAATTATTGTTTATCAGTTTGTTTTTATGGTCTTTTCAATCAAAAGCGTTTCTTGCACTAATTTCTATACAATGTGTTCAATTTGTTCTTCTATAAATGCCTCTTTTTTTACCACTGCCGTTTTCCGCTGTACCCTTTATCTGTTTTATAAAACATTTTATATACAGTAGACTTCCTGCGAAGATATATATATATATATATATATATATATATATATACATATATATATATTCTAAACAGATATATGTCATAACTAGTATGGACTGTAATAATGCATGACAAGAATTAATTAGTTGGGAAGTTTCAGATTTGTAAGTAAAAATAAAATGAAGACATATTCTTGAAATGCATTTTCAACGTTTATAAATGTTTTATAATTATGTACAGTAAAATAAATACATTTCTCCATGTTAAGGAACAGACGATTTGAAATGATACATTATCTCAGAATGATTTTATTTACTACGAACTACCAATTAGTTCTATCACTTTATCATGATTAACTTTTTCACGATTTTCCGTTCAGAGTTGGGGTTTAAACCATTCCTTAAAGAAACTTAGTATCTAACCGGAATTTGAAAAGTAACTTTAATTGAAATTTCAATGCTTGAGAAAAGAAATGGTGTTACAGTGACGTTACAAAATAAGAACATTAGACAACGTAAGTTATTACATTTATTAAAAGGTATATATGTATTATGTCTTAAAGATGAATTTTATATCGTCATTATTATGAGACATAGGATCCGAGGCACCTTATGATTGGAACTAAGTTAGGTTGATGTGGCATGGAATTGCGATGAGTCATCGTACTGGATACAGTCTCGTTGAAGACACAAAGATAAACTTATTACCGCTTTAGGTAAAACCGAGGCTTCTTGTATAAGGGTAGCTCAATCCCTGATTTCGAAAGTTATTTGAAACTTTAATGTTTATAAAGGACAATTTTGGGTGTGTAAACAGAAGTTATGCAGTGTTTTGATACAAAATAGTGGGCTAAAAGCGATGCGTTACATAGTAAATAAATTTAAAAACATACAACAAATATCGTACTAGCAGTCGAAATATTTATATGCACCATTAACATCCTTGCGATGTCGAATTCGTCCTTAAGGATGAATTCTCCGTGTGTCTTTCTTTTCTTTAAATAATTACTTTTTGGAAGCTTTTCGTGTAATGTTGAAATTAATTGTTCTTCGAGTTCATCTAACTCTGAATCTGAACTTAGTAATGATTCTATGTACATGGCAGCCATCGCGCACATTGCTCACTGTTTCGTAATCACGCAGTTGTGATAGAACTGCTTCCCAACTTTCGCTCTCCCTGCGCGCAGTTGATTGAATCCTGCTTCCCGGCGTCACCTCACCTCACCAAACTGCGTCTCAACTTGCGCCCGGCCTTAGTGATATTTAGATCCCATTTACCATTAGATGAAGAGATGATTTGTGTTTTGTCATAGATCATTCTTCTCCTTTGAAAATAATAATTAAGGAATCGCGCACAATGTGCATTATCTTACCCTACTGACAAACACCCAGTCCTGAACCCGGGGAGGGGATCTTTCACTACTGAAAAATCCCCGACCCGGCCGGGAATCGAACCCGGGCCGCCGGAGTGGAAGGCAGGCGTGCTACCGACTCGCCCACGGCGGGGGACTTCTCCTTCGAAAATGAAGCCGACAAGCAAACAGCAGCTACTTTGTGAGATTTACATCTATCTCGTGGGGCTGAGAGAACACGCTGGATCACGTCAGCGTCTGAAAACCGATTGTTCAAAGTATCCAACACCCGGTTACACTAGGCCTATAACTCAATCAGTACAGCAGGGGAGGCTAAACCAAGGGCAAAAGTCACTTCAGTTTATTGTCATGAGCAGGGCCCGGATTTTGATGACATGTCATCTTTTTACTGGAACATCATGGACGTTGCCAACTAGTGCAGATATCCTGATGACTTCTAGATTATAAAAATGGTCATTTTAATGTAAATTTTTGGTCATTTTTCTCTATTTTAATTTTGAGTTCCTTTTTTTAGAATTGAATGTCATTATTTGGTAATTTTTCAGCCATTTTAAGCCCCTTTTTTCACATTCAATTTTAAGGGAAGGGAAGTCTTTTGTATTCAATTGTGTGTTGTTTCTCGCATATGCATTATGTGCATTTATTTGCATTGAATATTATCGTAACTCTAAATAAAATCAGGTAAACTGATATAACAAAGTGCCAGATTACTTTTGTTGAATCAATTAAAATTTGCAATTATGATATGCAGAAAATAAGTTTTTTAATCAGATTAAAATCGACCAGCGTTAACAGAACTACAGATTTGTGATACCTTGATAATCCCGCACTCACATAGAAATAAAAAATAAAATAAAAAAATCCACGTCAAATCGGTCGGCTCCGCGAATTGATCCAGGGACCTCCAGAATACGTTATCATTCGGCCAACTCAGTCGGTATGACGGTCTAGTTTGACAAGGATATGTGAAGTAATAGTGTTATTGTCAAATCTAAATGTATTGCACCTTGAAATTCTTAAAATATATCAGCATTTCACAAAATTAAAGTGGCAAATAACTCCGCTAATTATTTCACGGTATTGTATCTTCTGTGTATAACAGTATTCATGTGTACTAAATTTCAACTAGATCAACGAAGAAAAAAACATCTGACTGCATTGCATACAAAGCCCTCAATTATTAAAAATTCGGCATTGTATCTCAACTGTTTGTTGATAGATAAGTTCGATATGAATTTTATTTGATAAATTCAAGTAATTTTCATAAATTATATAATTTTTCAACTGAAGGAATGGTTTGTTTGGATTTTTATTGTCCGCAAATATTTTAATAGTTACACTATCAATATTTTACAGCTGGTGCCCGCGGCTTTGCCCGCCATTATTATTTTACTCCAGGATTTTAAAAAAATTTACACTGGCAGTTTAATAAAAAATTTTGTGGTTCAGAGCTATAAAAATTGTAAGTAAAAATAAAATTAGAATATTTGTTCATTGTGTACATTTCACTAAGGCCTTATATAGTAAAGAAACTGTTTTCCGAATGTTGTACTATTCGTGAATGTTTCGCTGATAAGTTGGCCTCAAGCCAATCAAAATGCTTGGAACTGTAGGAGAACAACGATTACATTATAATAGATGTGACTGTTAATTACTCGTTATTTCGGTACCGGTCAAATTCACAAGACTTCTTTCCTTGTACGTCATAAATGCATAGGCCTATACTAAGTTTCATATAACTTCGATAAAGCGTATTTGAGTTATCGCACTTTTTTATATATTTCCATTAAAATAGGCACTAAATTGGGCATTGCTCAGATACGGGTCAACCGATTAGGTCCAATATCAACAGGGTTCTTCACATAGACGTTATAAATGCGTATATCAACATTCATAAAAATCCGATATAGCGCGTACAGACACACGGACAGACAGAGAGAAATTTTTCGTAATCCACACAATCTCATAAAGTACCATTCTGCACTTAATTAACGTAAATAAATATAAAACTTGTTGTAATTTGGTCACAGAAAGACGGTGTTAACCGTTTGCATTTAACCGTATTTACCGGTTAAGTAATTACAAACCTATAATTGAACAATAACATAAGTGTAGAATAGACACAAATGTGATGAATAAAGTAGCATTTACATACAAATTGTTGAGTCTTTTTTTTTAATTTAATTTTTTACTCTTTTTTTTTTTTTTTTGTATTTTTGCGGTCATTTTATAGCTCATTTTTAAATTATATTTAGGTGAAAAAGAGGAATATGATGAACATGAAAATGCATCTAATATGTACAAAAAGGAAATAAGATACGTATTTTTAAAACATTAACGCTTGGCCTAATCTTAAAATGTAAATTATAATTGGGCCTATGAATGAAGAAATAACTCTGTAAAATGTGTAAATTTTGAACCTAAACTATCAGATACCTGACGAAACATATTTCAAATTAACTTTACAATAATTTAAGGCCCACCCAAAATCTCTACACATTTCGATTCCAGCAAGTCTCTGGTGACAATTGCCCTTTCTGAAAGTGACCAGACGTCCCGTTTTGACCGGGACAGTCCCGTTTTTGAACCTGGTGTCCCGGTGTCCCGAAAGTTTTTGTTGGGACGCCCATTTGTCCCGTTTTCGTAGAATAGGAAATTTATTTTGTATTTCGGTTGATTAAGATATTTAAATCTGTTCAGGTCAGGATAATTACTTTATGTTCATCCTTTTTAATCTAAGAAAGATTGTTTCTGGTGCGCATCGTCATCGTTCGTTACGAGCAACAGCCATTGAAACAGTCAATGTGGCAACGCCGCGCCGCTAACTGCATTTCTTTCCAATGCTTGGCTTCAGGTTTAATTCTTTGTTCATTTTCAGCCTTACTAATAAAAGCTGCTTATACCTGCGTTGAACGGTTGATTGGTTGTTCACCGTGCAAGTTCTGCATAAGCCGCATTACCAATAATAGATGTGTAACTGCCGAGTTTACACAGTGTTTGTACGTCCAACGTCATCAAATACGTCACGCTTTTCATGACGTTCCTAGCCTCAGGCTATGAAAGGACTGCTGAACGCCATCTATCGGTGTAGCGGGCAAACAACGATGGATCGTCTGCAGACTAATTGTAGTTTCAGTATTTCATTATATTGTTTTCAGAAAGCTGTAAACATGGGTACAAGTATGGAAATATGTCCCGCAAACAAGGAACAATGTTTATAATTCCGCAAAAGTAGCCCAGAATGTTTCATAACAAGTTACCTTAAGAATGGATGCATAACCTCAAAATTCAATCTCAGACATCTACGAAGCGACCGGCTGTTACGCATATCGGCCATCTTGATTATTTACGTCAAGTTTAAACAAGGGGGCCAGGCTGTGTAAAGGTTGCACACATTCAGCCTTATGCAACAATTATTAGTACACTTTCTTTCCTCAGCTGTGTATATTCCTGGTATAAATGTTACAACTGGATTATTAGTAAGACTGTTTCTTTCTTGCTACAGTTGTAGTGTGTTGTTTCAGTTGTTATGATAGGATATTCAAGATGCCGAAACGCAAATGCATATTTACTCCTGCCTTGCAAGAAAGGTAAGTGTGTTAGGGATTGTAATTTACAGCGAATTTAATAAAGTTTAAATCCCTATAAGTATGTCTAGATAAAATAATAATTTTAAACTTAATTTATTTCGTAGGTACACTTTCATACACAAAACGCGGACCGATTGGGATGTTCGTTGCAGCGTTTGTAACACAGAGTTTTGTGTGTCCCATGGAGGGAGGAGCGACATCGAACACCATATCAAATCTGCCAGGCATAAAAAAGCAGAAATTACATCTGCATCATAAAAAAATATAACTTCGTTTTTCGGCCCAACTTCAGCCACGAATTGTGATCTGCACTTGGCTGCCATTGAAGGGGCTTGGGCATACCATGTGGTTGAAGAGAATCACAGCTTCCGTTCTAATGATTGTGCGTCCAAACTATTAGTAGTACGAAATTGGTTTGAAAATAAGTTCTCTTGCTGTTGCACAAAGTGTGGTGCAATTGTTGTGAATGTTCTTGCACCACACTGCAGTGAATTATTGAGAAAAGAATTGGAGGAAGTAAGCTATGTAACAGTTTTTAAAGATGATTCTAATCATGGAGAGACCAAGATTTTTCCTGTTATGCTCAGGTACTTTTTACCATTGCAGGGTGTCCATGTTCGTATTCTAGAACTTGATGAACGTCCCGGCGAAACAGCTGATATTGTTACCGCGCATTTGACTGATGTGTTTGAAAAAAACAACATAAGTAGCAAGATAATTGCATTCTGCGGTGATAATACCAATAGCAATTTTGGTGGTGCAGCACGTAAGGGGACCGTAAATATTTTTTTACAAATTGAAAATGGCACTGCACCGTGAAATCCTTGGAGTTGGTTGTCACACATGAATAAAATATGGACATCAGAAAAAACACAAATGAAAGTTGACACTGAAAGCATTGTTGCTTGCCAAAATTAATCTCAAATATAGTTGTCTTGATTTTTTCAATTATCTGAAGCAGATTGAGAATCTTCTGAAGAAAATTCATTCTTCAGACAAGTATGTCTAAAATTACAAGTTTCAATTATGTGGGCATAAATGCACTTCCTGATAGAATTGTACTCTTCTTTTAATAATTTCAGGACAAAAGTGAAAAATCGGCTTACTTTCAATCCTTTGTAAATTCTTGGTGTTTTTTAATTTAGGCTTTAGCACTATTTGACTTTTATGTATTGTAAATTAATTATATTAATCTATGACCTGGCAAATTGTAATATACTTAACGCTCAATAAATATGAATTATAAATTATCCTACAGTACTAAGAGCAGTATAACATAGTTTTATCTATGATAATTACCTATATTGAATCTGCTAATAAATGAACAGGGTTATATTGTGTTGTGTAATTCAACAAAATTATGTCTTAAATAGGTAAATAAATGGTTATCTCTATTTTCCCGTATTTTAAAATTAGAAAATATGCTATTTCCCTGAATATAAAGTACAGATGAACGATTAAGCCTTACAGTAAGAACGTTTTTAGTCTTGAACATTGTAAAACTCAGTGTTGATAAGTGTCCCGGTTTCACCTTCAGAAAATATGGTCACTTTACCTTTCAGTATAGGGCTACTTTCTCCTATTTCCATTCTCTCACGGATATGAATAGACCCTATCTGTCAGTAGCTATTTGTGATAGTTGCATTGAGTAGTGCTTAAGATTTCCAAGGACCGCCGGCTTGGTCTTGTGGTTAGCGTCGCTGACTACAGACCCCTCAGCCCGGGTTTGATCATCGGTACCTGCTCGGATTTTTCTGAGGTATGGAGGTCTGGCAGCCTCGTGATTTAAATTGAGGAGCTACTTGATAGAGAAGTAGCGGCTCCGGTCATGAAAACCACTATTAACGGCCGTGGGTGTCGGCATGCTGACCATATGCCCCCAATCCTGCCATGACGCAGCGGTTGGGCGGTAGGCCAAGTCCCTTCGGGGATGTAGCGCCACGAAGTTTAGTTTAGTTTATGATTTCCAAATCATCTGTCAGCATTGGTTTTACCGGGCTATTCCAGGCAATGTTTTAAATATTCTGCCTGCAGACAGAGTTTGAAGGGCAAGATTACATTATTTTCGGAAAAGGTATTTACTGTACTGTATGTCTCTTTTCTTTCCGCAGAGTACAGTTTACCTCGTGAAACATAGAGCACACTTTTATCTGAAGGTGAGCAGATGAAATATTAAGAATGCAGAATGATTATAATTTAACATTATACAGTATCAGTGTTATTTGAACAAAGACTAAATTATAAACGATTCATATAATTATATAATAAATTGCTAAGGGACATTAAATGAATGGCAAAAGACAATAGAAATTCAAGGTTCAATCTTATTTCAATATATACATTATTTTCTATCTATAATAAAAAGATTAAGTGTTTGTCGTTCTGTCTGTCTGTGCTTGATGCCCAGCAAAGTCTACTGCATGCAGAAATCTGAAATTTTAAACATAGATGGACTTCAGGGTGGCCAAATGCACCTCGAAGCTCGATTTTTAATTTTTGCTTTCGTTCGCGAGTTATGAGTGAAAAACTGGCAGAAAACGAGAATTTTTAGTGCTATCTGTTAAAATAGGCATAGCGGTTTATTTGGTTGGACACCAAAAAACTTGTTAAAAGGAATTTAACCAATCGGCGTATGCAGGATTTACTCCGCACTGGGTTATCAAGTAACCCAAATCCCATACGCCGTATGCCTTTAACAGTTAATATTTTCTGCAAGTCTGGTGTGGTCGTCTTTAAGACAGGATAGTCTAGGACTGTCAAAAAGTACATGTGATTTTCTAATAAAAATTTTATTAAAAAATAGAAATAAATCACTTATTGACACAAATTGCATGAAAACGGTTTATCTCCAACTTCTGAGATAAATGAAAATAAACTACTGTATACCCTCTTGAAGCCTTGGTAGGCTATGGTAATAAGCTTCAAAACAGTAAAACATAAAACAAGACAAATGAATAACTCTTGGTTTAATATAACTTATTTAAGAGAAGATTTGCTGATATAAATGAAGCCCTTGAATTAATAAGGTTATGATCAACTTGAACTTTTAGATGCCATCAAGGAGGCTTTGACAATACATACAAATGTGGGTTTAAGGAAAGAAAGGAACATAGCGAACTTATCTTTTCTTTGATGGCAAAGAGATTTTCCTTCCCTTTCAGTGGTTTCATGCGATATGCTGACTTCCAAGCAAGGCAGCATCGATGGATGACCACATTAGACTCACAGCTTTGCCTTCCAACCCTGGTTGAGGGCAGGAAGAAGAGAACCAGGCGATGGCTGTTTCCCTTGCGAAATGTTCATGTGGTTTCCCACATGCAGTAGTATAACCTTGCCAGACTCCTGTTCCGTCTCCAACCGGACAGGGATGTCTCTAGTGGCCAAGTGCATCAACACTGATTAAGATTTGGTTAAACAGTGTTTACTTACACACGTTTAAGATTTTAAACATGATTAAAAAGGAATGTGGTGCACCATTCCTAATTTCTGCTTACGGGGCAGTGTTTAGCTGACGACTTGTTTAAACACAGAGCATAAAATCGGAAAGCGAGCGTAGTATAATGAACGCGTTCTTTTGTTGACGAAGCCATTACCTAGAGGAAGAAGAAGAAGAAGTTAACAACAAGAAGACACCATGGAGGAGCGAGGATATGCTCTGCTCTGCCTGTGATCTAGGCAAGCATATTATGTATCGGCGAGTCAGTGAGACTATAGCATTACTTACATCATGTATGATTCGAGCTGCAGTTCTGAGCATATTTCCAATGTCCACTACAACAATATTGAATGATCAGGTAGCATAATACCTCAATACAGTTAGTAGTCGATTCATATCAGAAACAGGATGATTTATTTCTGTTGGGAATTGCAGTACCTGTGAAACTATTTGTTTAGACAGGCGAAATCTCTCCACGAATTTCCTGACGGAAAGTTCGCTGCACTATTAAATTTCTACGCTCATTTTCATTCCGTTCAATATATTCCAGATATAATAACTCTCTTCAAAGTCATCATCTGCACCTTGTGTTTTCTTTGGCTTTTATAATATTATAAACACTTGAATTTCAAAAATACACTGCCTAGGCCTTGTTTTTCTTTTGTTTTGCTTTCTTATATTTTAAAAACATATATACACTGTACCGTTTAACATGTTAAGACTTCACTGCCACTACGTTATATATATATATATATATATATATATATATATATATATACATATATATATATATATACATATATATACATATATACACATATATATTTTTTTTGCTTCCAGAATTTTTTAAAAACTGAAATACAGTGTTCCGTATACGACTTTATAGAATTCGCTGCTACGGCTTTGTGTCTCTGTATTTATTTCCTTTTGTAATATTTTAAAAACGTAAATACAGTTTACCGTATAATATTTTAAAAATCCACGTCCACTGTCTTTATATAATATAATAAACTGTCATAATGATTCAGAATGCAGTCTATTGAATAAAACTTCATGAATTCTCTGTCAATACCATAAAAAATTATTCACCAAGAATTATACAGGGCAGTAATAACTGTAATATCCTTTTATATATAAATATATATATATATATATATATATACACACACAGGGTAGTTTTACTTGTAAAATCAAAATAAAAAATGAATGTCACAATAGAAGAGATACATCAGTACGACACAAAATCAAGAAAGAACTTATACACAATAGGGCACAACAAAAAAGCATCGGAAAGGGATCCATATGTAATCGGGGTAAAATTTTATAACAAACTACCAGACAGTATAACACAGTGTACCGGGACAAAATTGGCCAATAAAATAAAATAATACCTATGCCAAAAAGCACTCTACAGGATAGAAGAACTATGAAAAGCATGTATCTCTATTAAATAATTCAGATTGTAAGTTTCGGACATGTCCAACATCAATAATATCTATTTGATACCTGGACGAAATAAAATTAAAACATTTCTTATTATTGTTATTAATGTTTGTTATTATTACTATTACTATTATTATTATATTATTATTACTATTACTATTAATTTTAATATTACTATTATTATTACTATGATTATTGACAGTGAATTCTTAAAATTTCATACAGTACCGGTACACTAATTAAACTTAAAAAAATATTAGGATAAAAAAATAGTTAGTCGCGACCGGGGATTGAATCTGGGACCTCCTGCACCACAGCTCAGTACTATAACCACTCAGCCACGAACGATGTTAGGAACAACGCTTGAATGTTGGCCATGTGAAGCGGCCAGGCTTCTCTTGTGTCGCGCTTCGAAAGTTAATATTGTCTTTTTAGGTCTATGAGATGTGTTTATATAATATTTATTCTACTGTTCAGTTCGGAAAAATGGTATTATGATACTAATAAGATTAATATCGAGATCTAATTCGTCTGAAAAGAGAAATATGAGAAGAAGAGAGTCTCATCTATTGTTTCCAAGTCGACCCCGCCATTTCAGCAAACTGCTAATCATTGTTTAGCCTCAGTAACCTCCCGATTTTGACTGTTTAAGTTTAAGCAACGGTAATCGGCGATTTCGACACTAATCGAGGTTGATGCTCCATAACTTTCCCTAATCATAGGTTAGGAAGAAATTATAAACGCTGATTACACTAATCATTGTCGGTTTACTTGGCCATAGGTAAGCTCCCAAACCAAGCGCAATGCTGAAGAGGGCAGCTGAAAATCTGGCGGCGGGCAGGCTGGTGTCGGCTTCCTTCTGGGTGAGAAACGATGTTCATGCAGTAGGAATCTTAGTAGCCAGAATTCCGTAGATGGAGAGAAGTCTTTTCAATACAAGTACTGAATGAAAATAGTCTTTCGTAAGGCACGTACTGTTCGTTGCACATATACGACTTGACTTCAGAGTAAAGATCACAAGAGTTTCTAATTCAAGATTGCTTTAACTCGCAATATATAGCAGTAATAAATGCTATTCACTTGAATGTAGAACCGAAGAAATATAAGCACTAGTTGAGTATGTGTCCTTTGACCTAATTGCTTATACAAGATGGCTGCCTAGCCATGTGAATGTAATCTTGGTAACTTCCTTTATGCTTGAGTACAGAGTTCATATTCATCACTTAGAATATTTATAGAATTTGATAAGAATAATAGTTACTTATTCTGTGCCGATGTGCACAAAGTAAAAACTATGCAGAATCTTTGATTGTAAATGCAGACTGTATCGCTTAACAGTACACTACACTTTTCCACTTAACTGCTTTAGACAAGACGTTCACTACAAGACGAGGGAAAAACCAAATATCGGGTTCTAAATAGGCTCCTCCCATCTCCTCCCATACTCGCTATCGGGACCCGCCCGGGAAGGAGGGGTTTAGGGCGGGGACTAACTAAATGAAACAGTGGGAGACATCTAGTAGGTAATGGTGGAATTAGTAGTAGCGGCGCAGAGACATCTGGCGGAAATAGCAGAAACACAAGAAAATTAATTTTCTCCTTTTATCTCTTTTCTCCTCTTCTCCTCCTCTTCTCCCTATTACCTCCTTTCTCTCCTTCACCCTACCTACCTATTTGGGACCTATTCCTATCCTACTAATTTTCGCACCTACGGGGATTCGATCCGGGGACCGCAAGCGTACTAGTCCATCGCCTTGACCACTATACCACGAGGGCTCGTTGCAATAAAAATCGAGAAAACTTTTAGCCTTTAGACTACAGAGACGTGTAATACACGACGAGTAATAAGAATGATAATGTTCAACCTCTACCTTCACGTGGTGAGTCCTGTTACGCTAAAGAGGCTCTGGTGAACATATGTCCTAATGGTGCCTTGGTAATTCGTAAATATAATTTGTAAATACTTAGGTGGGTATATTTGGTACAAGGGGCATCTCGTATTTTGAATATTTGGTACAAGGGTAATTCGTAAATATAATTTGTAAATATTTAGGTGGGTATATTTGATACAAGGGGCATCTCGTATTTTGAATATTTGGTACAAGGGGCACTCTCGCATCGTGGGAATCGACTCGAGTGAAGGCGGGGACACGGTCGGGAGTACGTTCGGGAACGGTCGGGGCGAGAGCCGAGCGAGAGGTCGCCGGCCGGCCGACAGCTGCTGTCTCCATGGCAACGGAATGCGGGATGGGCGGAGCCTATTTAGCACCCGATACTTGGTTTATGCCCAAGACGAGATTTGTTGAGTGATCGTGAACTGTATAGAGACTTTATAGAGCGTGCACTATAGACGACTACAATAGAAGTGTAATTTGAAGTAACTGACATGAGAGTTGAGTGATTTTTTCTTCTTGTTAACGAGCGGTGAGCCGTGCTTGTAGAGAGAGTGCTGAATGGCGAACTGTAGACTTACTATAACTGCTTGCACGACTGAACTAGTGTTACGACTCTACTCGATGCGACTAGACTTGACTGCACTGTTGCAACTAGATAGACTGAAATTAATGCTACTAGTAGATGAGACGAGAGAGTACTGTAAGACTTGTAAAATGACACTGTTACGAGTGAAGGTAGGCAGACAACTCACTCACTGCCTTCTGAATGAATGTATTCGTCCGCTATTAATGGAAGGGTCTAGAGGGGGTGGGGAACATTGAGTTGTACAGTATCTCGAACATTCCAGATGATTTTACCCCAACCCGTGTGTCACTGCGCAAGAAAATAGATCACGTCAGCCAGCAATAACGTAACTAGTCCAACTACTTGAGAAATTATGCAACTAGGAGAGAGCACAATGTCACACACAAAACTAAAGAAAAAATTATTCACATGAAATGTGAACACTGTCGAAACATCGGTTTTCAGTAATAGGCTACATTTCATTTCCCAAATCAATTGCAGGTGGCTTTGCTTTTTTTTGTCAGAACTTGGAAATAAATGCATCGCGATTTTTTCAATATATCGCAAAGAATTATAGATGGCTTCGATTCTGTCGGTCTCCTTAGCCGAGGTACCTAATGCTGCCTTAGATCCGTTATGAAGGAGGCATGAATGTTTGTGTGTAATAGGAAACATGGAAAACAAGGAAACAAAACTTTAAACTATATAAATAATTCAGGAAAATGTCAAGGCACGCAGACATCTGAAATTTTCAACATAGACAGAAGAGTGGTAATGAATGTAGGCCTAAATCGGAAGATTGATCCATTTGGACGGAACTCTCTATGCAGGGGGTTTCTGTGCCAGGAAACTCGAATCTGAGGTAGTTTTTCCCATCTAATCGTGGAATGCACTCCAAAGCCGGATTTTTAGCTCTTTCGTTATAATTATTATTCGTTTTACATATAATGTTTTAATTATTTTGATCTAAATTCTTTAATTAATTATTGTGGGCAAGATCTGGAGAAGTACAATGGTGCCTCATATTCATATGCTGTTGGTGGGGCGGTGATCTTCAGTGGATTAACATGGACGATGCCTACCAGAATGTTGATAGCGTATAAATCTGACTATTCCACCCGTAAGTAAAGCGATTTAACGCTTTTCTCTCTAACAGTTTCTGAATTAAAACAGTTAAATCCACTCGAACATTTGAAATGAAATAATCCATAACTTAACTCTGATTGTGAAGATCTTACGGTTTGTGAATGCCCATCTCTTAAACTACCAGCAGAAGTGAAATATTTGGGGATTAAGTTATTACTAACCACCATTTAAAATGGAATAAACACATTTTATATATGTGTAAAGAAATAACTTACTAAACACAGTATAAGTTATAAATTTGTAGATCTCCGTAACTGTATGGCTATTAATAGGCCTACTCGAAGTGTATTTGGTGTAATGAGAAGTTCACCTATACGACAAATATCAGAAGGAATCCAGAAAATTCAATATGGTACGACGTTTTATTCATGGTTATGGTACGATCTAATCTAAGCAACTTTGTTAGTTACATTAAAAGCTCTTATACAGTCAGTCCCACGCAAGAGTTGGCCAATGACGCGGGTTTCAATGTTGCGGCGGGCACAGCTCCAACTCCGACCAGAAGGATTTATGTGCTATCTTAACCCTTTGCAAACCAATAAGGCATGAGACAAGAATTTCCATTGAACAACAAGATGTCAAGATTGTGTTATTTTCCTTATTTCAATTTATTTGTCAAAGTTATTAAGTGCCAGTATGGTACTTTATGAGATTGTGTGGGGGACGAAAAATGTCTGTCCGTCTGTCTGTCTGTCTGTCTGTCCGTCCGTGTGTCTGTACGCGCTCTAACTCAAATACGCATTTTCGGATTTTCATGAAACTTGGAAAACACATTTATAATGTCAATGGGAAGAACCCTATTGATATTGAACCAAATCGGTTCACCGGTACCGGAGTAATGCCCAATTTAGTGCCTATTTTAATAGATTATGGCGCCTTTCTAATAGAAAGGCGCCATAATTCAAATACGCTGTATCGGATTTCCATTAAACTTGGTATACGCATTTATGACATCCATGAAAAGTACTCTGTTAAATTTGAACCTAATCTGTTGACCGGTACCGGAGTAAAACCCAATTTAGTGTATATTTTAAAGGCGCAAAAGCTCAAATACGCCTTATCGGATATTTATGAAACTTCGTATACGCATTTATACTATCCATGGAAAGACGTCTGTTGATGTTCAACCAAATCGGTTGGTCAGTACCGGAATAATGCCCAATTTATTGCCTTTTATGTTAATATATGAGAAGTCGCGATAACTCAAATATGCTTTATTGGATTTTCCTGAAACTTTGTATACCCATTTATAATGTACATGGGAAGACGTCTACCGATATTGGACCAAATCGGTTGTCCGGTACCGGAGTAAAACCCAATTTAGTGTCTATTTTAAAAACGCGGTAACTCAAATACGCTTTACCGGATTTTTATGGAATTTGGTATACACATTTATAGTGTTCATGGGAAGAGGTCTACTGATACTGGATGAAATCGGTTCACCTGTTTCGGAGTAATGCTCAAATTGGTGCCTATTTTATGATAATATACGTATTCGAAAGAATTTATATAAAAAAAAAGCAAATCATTTATCATGACAACATAGTCAATTGTTTTACTGTGATATTTTTCGGCTTTGGAAATTAAAATAGAGATAGCTATGACCAAAAACACTATTGTTTTACATGCGCTTATAACTTACAACTAGACCGTTAAACTGACCCAGGTGACCGAGATGGTAACGTTTTGGCCTCACGTTATGGAGTTCCATGGTTCAAATCCCGAAACCAGCCAATTTCACTTTCTTTTTCGTATTTTTATGTGAGTGTGCGATTGTCAAGATATCAAAAATCTGTACAGTTCAGCTGATGCTGGAAGATTTTAATCTGATTAAAAAGAAAACTAGACCTTTGTTCTTCCCTAAGCCCTGCTTAATTAATAAATCTGGAGCTTAACTTGTAAATCAATTAAAAAAACATATTCTGCATATCATAATTGCAGTCATAACTGATTTAAAAAAACATACTGGCACTTTTTTACATCAGTTTACCTGATTTTATTTTATTATGCTTTCCAATGGGGCATATAAGTTATTTTTGAGGTTATTTTTTAAAAGTGATAATGTTTTAATTTTCTTATCATGAACCCCTTTAGATCCCATTTTGAAACTTGGTACATCATTTAACATTGGTATAACATATTTCCTAGGATTTTTTGAAAATTTTTAAAAATGTACTTTTAGAAAAAATTCAAAGTCAAAATTTTCACTTTGAATTTGGAAAAACAAATTTCATTAGAACCATTATGTGTTACATATCATTGAAGGGCTTGTAAAGAATGCTAAATAGGTAACTTCCCCATCTTTGTAGGTTAATTAGAAGAGTTGCTATATTAGTTGAAAGAGATGTTTTTGATGTGATTTTTGTTATTTTTTTAGTACTTTACATGCTGTATTTTCAAAACGGATTGTAATGTTTAAATAAAAGTTTGTATTTCTCTTAATATGCGTGAAAATTACCTCTCTACAAAATTGCATTCAAATCTTGAATGGTGAGATTAAATGTAAATTAAAAGTGTGTTGATTTGACACGGAATGACCCAGTAACGGGTCACGTGAGCTAGTGGCAGCCATTATTGGACGTGTCTTAAAAGGTACTGGCCGCCAGTAGAGCGCTGGAATGAAGTATCTGTTGAGGAATTACTTTTGTGATTTTTTATTTGCGAAATGTTTTAAAAACCCAAGGTCATTAAACCATATAGATTGCGCATTCCGGGATAGACCAATCACAGCACTTGAGTGCGTGACGTCACGCGTTTCCAATATGGCAATTCCCGGCTTTTACTCCGTCTAGAAATACACGGCATGATTAAACTAGAAACCTTTAATTAACCCTTGGTCGCATTCCAGTGAAGTGCAGAAATAATCTACACACAACAGCCCTACTGATGGTTAAAACAGAACCTTAGAAAAGCTGACACAAATGTCTTTATTTCATGTTATACTCATCACCAATTACTCAAAACTCATGGAGAGAGAAGCGAATTTGACTATGCGACAATTCTTTTATTTTTGTATCCCGAAAAATCTTTAAGCGAGAAAGTATTAGGGAAATATTTGAATTATATTATAAATTAAGCATCGACTTTATATTTTGAATAGTTTACGAGTAATTGAGTGGTAATTATTCCGGGCGCTTCAGCTGTGTGAATGATTTGGGATGATCATGGAATGTCGAGGGTGAAGCAAATTTGACTATGTGACGTTTTTATTTTATTTTTGTGTCCAGAAATATTTAAGTGTGTTACTTTTAGTGAGATATTTGAATTTTATTATAAATCCTTTATACCTTGAATGGATTACGAGAGCTAATTATGCCAGACACTATCAGACTAGTCAGTATTCCGACACCCACGGCCGTTAATGGTGGTTTTCATGACCAGAGCCGCTACTTTTCTATCAAGTAGGCTAGCTCCTCAATTACAAACATTAAAACAGTACTTTCATCGCAGAGCATTTAAACGATTTAAGCCACATTTCGAAAGCGACACGCCAGAAGATATAAATATTGGCATATAACTTATCATAAAATGACATTGCAAGCAACTCTTGTCATCAACATAACCTTCAAAAATACGATAAGGCCTAATTTCCATGTCATTTGGATACCTCTCCAATAATGCTACAAAAACATTTATATAAAACCAACTAATGTCATTATATAGATCTCTTATGATTTAGCCTTCGAAACTCAAGTATTCCCTATAGCCTTGTATACAGAGAAAACTGGTTTTGGTCAAAGTTGTTGGATGGTGTATAGAGAATCTTTGATTAAAATGTCTCCTGACAAGTTCTTGGTGAAGTTCTTGTCCAATGCATTGGATGGTGGAATACCAGCCTAAAGAGTAACCAATGCGCACGAGGACGTAGGAAAAATAACATTGTGCTAAAATGTTATTCATAGAATGTTATCGTGTTTTCTATAAATTAGCAGAGAATATTTTTTTTAGTACCTGTGATTGTGTGTCCGATGAAAAAACACTCGCGAACATCCAAAATCTTGGAGCACCAGGAACGTCAAATCGCACCTGCTTGCAATCCGCACACTAACCATTAATCAGGCTTTCGGACTACACAAACGGATAGTTAACGCATGCAGTAGTCTGAATTTGTCCATGTTCGGAAAAGTTCGGGTATGGTTGTCTAACATGGCCGTACGGTGAAATTTTGTTTGGGAGCGTTCAATGTGAAGTTGTCTCATCTCCATGTTCTTTCACACATTGTAACTCAATAATTATGTTAAATAACTAAACAGTTGTATTGCGATCATCAGGGCCCGGATTTTGATGACCTATAAATTCTTAAAAAATGAACTATAAAATGACTGAAAAAATACTGAAAATTACCCAAAATTTTTTTACGGAAATGCTTTTTTAATCGTCAGGTTTGTGTCTATTCTTGTGTTTTTTACACATTTAAATAGGCTTACAATTAGTTAATTAGCACTTACGGTTAAAAGCAATCAGCAAACATAGTTTTTCAGTATCCAAATTGAAATTATAACAAGATGTAATTAATTATGCCTATTTAGAGTTCTCATAATATTAAATGTAAGTAAATACACAAAGACTCATTATAATGCTAAAAACAACACAAAATAAAAATATAATGACTTGAAAATTAAAAATCACCTGAAAATATGGAATGTGGGAATAAATGACCTAAAATGGCCAAAAAATGACCACATAATGACAATCAATTCTAAAGATGACCTAAAAATGAAAAATGTTAAAAAATGACTATAGGAATTACCATTTTAAAAATCTAGTCGCCATTATCAGAATACCTGCACTAGTGGGCAACGTCCATGATCTTCATGCTTAATGTTCACATTGCATCAAAATCTGGACCCTGGTCATCATTAATACACTATAATTAATATGCAGCACAGTCTTTGAAACATTTCTTGAGGTTTCTGTTCATTTCTCGTTTATACTAGAGCCTAAATGAAAAAAATTATTTTGAGAAAAAGTATCATTATGCTTTATTGGGCATCTACTTTATAGATGTACAGGGCACATTTTTAAAGGCATTTGTAAGTCTACCGATGACTTTACAAACAGGTTGATGGATTTCGGTGGGTGTATTAGAGTTGTATATAATTATTATTGTATCATGGATTTGCAAGAAGTGTAAATTAAAATGTATGATGGTCAAGGAAAACACCCGCTGAACCCCACGACCCAATACCGTTCGCCCAAGTCGTCCAATATCCAATATGCCGACACCGGCAACATAGAACAGAACTTTTTATTAGGTAATACCTATTTCACAAGACGTTTGCTTTTTGGGCGATAACATAAACTCAATCGAGAGAAATGCAGAAAGCCTTTTCGTTGAATAGAGGGATGTTGGAATGGAAATTACTAATGAAAAACTAAGTAAATGGTCATGGAACGTCAAAATAATGTTCCACAAAACATTAGCACAGCCGGTAAATTGTTCGAACAAGTGGAAAAAATCAAATTTCTGGGAGCAATAATTACAGACATAAGTAATATTAAGGCAGAATTTAATTGCCGGCTAAAATCAGGAAATGCTTGTTTCTATGCAGTTTAGAAACTTTTATCTTCTCATCTTCTGTCCAGAAATCTGAAAATAAAGATTTACGAGACTATTACCCTGCAAGTTGTAATATATGGATCTGAGAGATGGTTGCTTAAAGGATCATGGGAGAGGCAAAACAGTATATAAAGCTTATATCTGTATGCACATATGTTTATGCACCAAAGCAGTACACATAGAATTAGTGACTGCAGCAACTTCAGCAGCCTTCATTGTTTCTTTGCAAAGATTTGTATCTAGAAGAGGTCTACCTTCTCATTTATACCTAGATAACGGTAGGAACTTCGTAGGAGCTTCACGAGAACTAAGTGAACTCTATGAGCAATTCCAAACAGAACAAGCCAATACAGAAATTATAAACTTCACAGCAAATCTACACACAATTCCATTTTATGCCACCGAGGGCAAGCCATATGGCAGGACTTGTTGAGAGGTCCAACCGCAGCATGAAGACTATTTTATACAAAGTGATGAAAGACACTATTTAGAGCTATGAAGAAGCGAGCACACTACTATGCAAGATTGAAGCCATCATCAACAGCAGACCACTGACACCGATGAGCAGCGATTCTCAAGATTATATGGCATTGACCCCTGGTCATTTCAACATTGGTGCTCCTTTTAATTCATTTCCACATCCTGACCTACAATCTATAAACCTATCAAGGCTGTCACGCTATCAATTAATAGAGCAACAGTTTCAACTCTATCTGCTCTAGATGGGTCAAGGAATATCTAAACACATTACAGCAAAGACAGAAGTGGAACACTGAAATCCAAAACTTGCAAACTAATCAATTAGTTATACTAATGGTGGACAATGTTCCTCCTATGAATTGGCCACTAGCCAGGATTATAGAAGTTCATCCTGGTCCAGATGGTAAAGTGAGGGTAGCAATAGTCAAAACTGCTAATTCAATTTTAAAGACACCTATCTCTAAGCTATGTCCACTGCCTGCTCAGTAAATTTTTCTATTTGTTGGGGCCGCCCCCCAGTATGTAAGCTCGTAGAGCTTAGAGCCTATTTAAGCATATTTAAAGCAATATAATGTTAATACAAGTCGCTAGATGGCGCTAATGTCAGTCAGAGAAATCAGAATTCTTGACACACTTATACCTCTTTATTTACATATAAGTAAAGGAAAGTAGCTATTGTACACGCTATTGTATTATGCAAAATATGTTTCCTAAACATTCATTTCCTTTAATATAAGCTATTCGCATTTAATGTTAATACTAACTAGCAAAAGAAAGCTACTTTACCGACATCGATCAGATATCGATTGTCGATCAAGTAATCAATTAGGGGAGAGTAGCCTATATTGTACCACTTTTTACGTTTTATTTTTTACAGCTGAACTGGTAGATTACTAAGTAACCAATTGAATACCATCTTGATCTGTATACTTTTACTTACGAAATGCGATAGGAAAAAGTTTGGAACTTAATAAATCGTGCAGTGTATTCATTTTTGTGAATGTCTGCAAGTGGTACAATTTAGGATACTGGTTTCCTAATTTGTACCAGTGGGTTCCTAAATTGTACCACCAATTTTTGTTATTGTTATCACTTATATTGTTGACATTTTCATAATTAATTAATACTAAAATACTAATATTACTAAATGTTACCAAGCATTACAAAATTACTACTAATGTTGAATTAATTAACACTAAAACTAAAAACATATATTGGAGTTTAGATAATGTAAGTAGCGTATTTTACTTCCCTCCATCAGTCCATAAGTCTACTTACGTAAGTAAAGTAAAGTGTTCCCTATTACAGGCCCTGGAGGCCCAGAGGATTCCAGGAGGTTGAGGCTCCCAGATTACTAGAATCGGCACATGAAGGTGGTAAGGTTGTCAGGCTTACGCACCGGCCGCCTTTACCCCCAGGATTGCTCCTGGTTCTAATTTCTGTTAGAGGCTGAGTCGACCCCCGAGCCATAGTGCCACCAGAAGGATTAGGCCAATTAAAAATCTCCAACGACCTCATCGGGGATCGAACCCGCGACCTTCCAGTTTGTAGCGCAGCGCCTCAACCACTACGCTACGGCGTACCCCAAATCTACTTACAGGTATTGCAAAAAAAAATTTCAAACTTTTCAGACATAGTTAGCTCAAACATCATTTCTTCAAATTTCACAATGTGTTCCTCCAACTCCAGCTCAATTTCGTCAGAAAAGATTTTACTTCTTTCAAAAATTTTTGTGTCCCCATTTGCGTTTTTGTTTTTATTTTCAGCATGCCTCTTTATAGTTGGTTTGGGAACATTATAAATGCGAGCACACTCATTTAAACCGTGATCTCCGATCAGATATGCAGCCACAGCTAAATGCAGGTCATCAGGGCTCCACTTTCCATACAGTCCTTTTGTTGCCATACTGCAAAGTAAATTAATAATTTAATTAATTATTTGCATAAATGAAAATTGATTAAAAATTCCTATGAATATTTATAATTATCTAAATAATTTATTTAACAAGAAGCTTGACCACAGTTTTAATATGAAGCACTTATTAGAACTAGTTTCCTAAATTGTACCGGTACGATATAGGAAACTTGCGCTGGTACAATATAAGCAACTCCGCCATTTTTCCTTTGTTGCATCATCCCAAATTAACCTTTAAGTTTATAAGTCCAAAACTACACGAAAAGTAAGATGTATTAACACACATTCAGCCTATAAACAATACAGTTTGTTTTCACTTACCTTATTACAGTTCTTCTCTTAGCCACGTACACAAAATATTACATCAAAGCTGCACAAAATAAAAATTTCTCCACAAAGGAACTGCTACGCATCACACAACAAGCTCAACTGAGAAGACGGTGTGTAGGAAGACGTAGTTCCACCCTGTGCACACTAGATATCACATGCTACCAAAGCACTAGTTTTACAGAGGTGGTACATATTAGGAGCCTGTACAATATAGGCAACTCTCCCCTACATACCTAGCTCTAAAGACAGAATAGCTAATACTTAAAGTTCTATATCCATAATTTTTACAAGTCCTTACGGACAGAATAGCTACAATATAGATTAACATAGGAAATTTATTAATTTCTCTATATTTATCTATTGCCTAATACAGCAAATTCTCACAGCTAATTTTTATGTGTTACAGAAAGAGTACAGCATATTCCTTTCTCTAACAAAGGCGTGATTTAAGATGGAAGCTTCTGGAATGTTCTAGACCAGCCTTCCATCAGATTTATGAATAAGACTTTTTGTAAGATGATTATGTGAACGCATTTGCAGCCGTTAGACTTTTATAATTTCTTCATCAACCTTCGCTTCGTAAGGGCGTAGCCCAAATTTAGCAAACAGACCACAAGTCTGTATATATAATAGAACAGTTACTCTACACATAGTATCTACAAAACTTCAGCATGGGAACAACGCCGATAGACAACACATAGCCAGTTTGGAGACTGGACATTGGAGCAGCCCTGGAATCCCGTGGAGCGTAGTTTGTAGCCGTTGGAGGACTCGCTATTGGCCACCATTCCAGAGGATTTTACAGCAACTACACCATGAACCATCATATCTATAACTGTACTATTCCATATTAGCCACAGTCCGGCTAATGCACTCACATATTCATCAATGAAGTCGCATTAAAAGCTAAGTACCAACTACATAACTTATTGTAAACTAAACAAAATCCTAGTATGGCTTAGCATTCTTGCGTATGCTTTAGTAAATACTGCATTTATAAATTTATACGAGTTTTGGCAATCTCGCAGCTCCTCTTTTCCCTACGAGCAGTGTAATTGAACTGCCGTAGTAAATTTGAGCAAGATATAGCTCAACCAACATATTGTACATTGTTAATTTGTTAATAAAATTACTACTGTTGCTTGTTGAGAAAAGAATATCTTCTAAGTGAAGTATATAAACCATAAGTCTCATCCTAAAATTTCTAAGTGATATAAAATAAAACTAAATATTATTAAGCACAACTACCACGAAGAAAAGAAGAGAAGTAGAAGATAATCCTGACTACCAGAGAAGAATAAAGTAAAAATTATCATTCCATTGTACCTTCTACCTACATCAGTCCTATATTTCAAAAGCATAAGCTTACTTGGTCCTCAACGGGCCTGGCTCCCTACATTTTTTGGTCCTCACTGGAACCTGATCCTACAAATAATAGCATTCTTGATTCTGTTAGGCAAACAAGCCTACGAATCTTGTGGTCCTCCGTTAATAGCAAAAAATTCTGTTAGGCACACTAGCCTACAAAATATATATATATATGAGTATATGTATATATATAGTGTTTGTAATGCTTATTCCTTTAATACTGGGGGAGGGGAGGGGTGGGAAGAGGGGGTGGAGGAAGGGGTCTTAGGTATTCCAAGCTGTTGATATTAATGAGTGATTAACATAATTAACATTGAAATGATGGTAATAAATAGTTATAGGGCCAATCCCTTCGTTTTTCGGATATCTTTTTTCCATTTCGAGATACTTTTTCTAACTTTTATCGGCCGTATCCCGGTTAATATTGGGTCTACATATTCGTTTTACCAACCAAAGTTTAGAAAATTGAATGTTCTACAACTTTATACTGCACTATGATGCACAATATATGCTTAATTTACGAGATATAAGCGAAAAACTTAAGAAAAGTCCAAAAATTTCGAGGTGTTTGCCCCGCCCCCAAGTTAGCACATGGTCCTCGAGGTCGAAAACTAAGGATAGACATCCTAGAGTACCCCCAAATGACCTGTAAAAATTTCATTAACTTCGGAATATTTTCCAGCTACCCCCCTAGTTCTAAAAGGGCTTCAATTACAAAATTATTGAACAACTTCAGTACTAGGTTAACATTCTGTCTGTCTAATTTGATGGGGAAAGAGCCTTCAAAGGAATAGAATTGCCAAACTTCAAAAGGCTGTTGCTCTCACAAGTGACAAGTTTTCTGATTGCAGACAATGAAGCTGTTTGGAGAGTGTCGCTTGAATGTACATCATCGAACACAGGAAAATACATACACTGTTCAGCATTTTTTTTTTTGGTTTAGCCAATTATTTCTTACACTTTGCAATAAATGGACAGGATCAGTAACGTAAAATAGAGGCCTGGAATTGTCAGCAGGGTGTGGGTAAAGTATGTTAATACTAGGTGGTGATACAAACTGGGACATTGCTTTCCGATTTATACTGTTGTTATCTGTGACAACACCGATCACATTAAAACCTAGCTTTTCAAGACCCTATATTGTATTTCTTATTACAGAGTGAAATTCAAGATAATCCTTTAGAAACTTAAAACTGCCACCTTTGGACCATTCCTGTAATTCCCCTTACAATTTGGAACCGAGCAAGTATATGGCGTGATTGCTGACGATAATCCAGTTGTAATGTTATACTAACAGAACATTGGTCACATGAAACGCCTTCACCATTTTGCTACATAGCATGCTGCCACGGAATGTAAACACTGCCACTTTAAAACCATTCTGTCTTTTATTCCCACATTCCATATTTTAGGTCATTTTTAATTTTCAAGTCATTATATTTTTATTTTGTGTTGTTTTTTGCATTATAAAGAGTCTTTGTGTATTTACTTACATTTAATATTATGAGAACTCTAAATAAGCATAATTAATTAGATCTTGTTATAATTTCAATTTGGATACTGAAAAACTACGTTTGCCGATTGGTTTTAACCGTATGTGCTAATTAACTAATTATAAGCCTATTTAAATGTGTAAAAAACACAAGAATAGACACAAACCTGAAGATTAAAAAAGCATTTTCGTTAAAAAAAAATTGGGTAATTTTCAGTATTTTTTCAGTCATTTTATAGTTCATTTTTTAAGAATTTATAGGTCATCAAAATCCGGGCCCTGATGATCGCAATACAACTGTTTAGTTATTTAACATAATTATTGAGTTACAATGTGTGAAAGAACATGGAGATGAGACAACTTCACATTGAACCGCTCCCAAAAAAAATTTCACTGTACGGCCATGTTAGACAGCCATACCCGAACTTTTCCGAACATGGACAAATTCAGACTACTCACAGATATAGAGGAATAGATCGGCAGCGTGAGGGGAGGGACTGAAGCCAACGCGTTCGCTGCGTCGCCATATTGCGATCACCAACAATCTGACGAAAGGAAGGGAAGCGGGCGCGGGAATCAAACAAGAAATACTTTTTAAATCTGTTTTAATTGGAATTTCACAATCCAGTAAATAAATTAATAAATACAGTTTTATTGTCATTCGGCCATTACAGCAGTAGACGTCACACTTATGTACTAACTTATAAAAAACTCAGGTAAACTGATATAACAAAAGTGCCAAAGTGCATGTAGAACTTAATAGTCTTAAGTCTGTATACAGAAGATGCTTCTATAGGATTAATGTTAATGTTGTTATTGTTAATTTATAGTCACATATCTTTTACATTTATTCAGCTTTGGCTGGTAAATTATGACTCGTCAATTTGAATTTACTTGGCAAAGTTACAAACTAGGAATATTCTAGCTTCTCTTTCTCTCGAATCTCTCTCGAATCCTATGCCCCCATGTTGGGGCGAAGGGCCTCAAAGTGGAGGTTTCTATTTACCTATGTGAATTTTGTTACGCTTATTTTCCTAGAGAGGGCAGAGGGACAGGTGGTAAGCCCATCGCCTCTAAACACCCTTCCGGAAAATTTTAGCTTAGGCCTACACAATATTACTTGTACAGTAAATCACGATTAAAAATAAGGAAAATCTAATACTAATGTAATTATTTTTCTAATGCTATTAATGAGTGCTTGAAAATGGGATGATTTGTTTTACTATTTTTTTAAGTGAAACTTCTTTAGCTGCGATAGGAGTAAATCGAGAGCTAACCCAAAGTTGCGTTATGGACAAAATCGTCACGAAAATGTTACGCTCAAAATCGTCACGTAATTAGTGGGTCCGTGACGGAACGGACTGTACAGAAATCAATCAACTCAATGATTAGGCTTATCCAAATTTAAAAAATCATAAATTTTAAAGTCTAAAAATCCTAAATTAAAAAATAAAAAAACCCAAAATTAAAAAATCGAAAATCTTAAATTTAAAAATCTAAAAATCCAAAATTAAAAATCGAAAACTAAAAAAATAAATGAATAAAAAACAAAGATATTAAATTTAAAGATTCCAAAATTCCAAAATTAAAAAGTTCAAAGATTCAAAATTTAAAAATCCAAAATTTTAAAAATAAAAAATCCAAAATTAAAAAATTAAAAAATCCAAAAAATAAAAATGATCCAATTTTTTTATAAATTAAAAAATAAAAAATTCTCAATTAAAAAAATTAAAAGATAAAAAATTTAAAAATTCCAAAGATCCAAAATTAAAAAGTCCAAAAACGCAATATTTAAAAAGCCCAACAATCCAAAATTGAAAAAACTAATAATCCAAATTTAAAAATCCAAGAATTAAAACAAGTTTCACTTCTGTCGCGTGGCGTTCCAAGCACATTTTTTTTTATTTATTGTAATTATAAGTTAACCTCATATTCAAGGAATTCTCTGATTGAGTAATATGTTCTTTGCAAAAACCAGTTTTTAATTTTAATTTTGAATTGGATGCTATTTAATCCTTTTGTTTCGTTTGAAATTTTATTGTATGTTTTAAGCCCATGTATTGTGATGTATGCTCTAGGAGGGTTAATCTATGGGAACAGAATTTTAACAACTCGGTTTCTGGTGTTGTGTTCGCGAGTATGTTGTGTGTTGTATTGGTCAAAATTAATGTGTAGATGAGTTAGAAGCTCTAGTAAATATATTGAAGGAAATATTAATATTTGTAGATCTCTAAAGAGTGGCCTGTATGATTCCCTATATGATGAATGGGTCATAATTCGTATGTTTTTTTTTTATTATTACTTTTAAGATGCTTTCTCATTCGCTGCAGTTTCCCCAGACAATATTCCATAAACCAGTATTGAATGAAAATAGCTGTAATAGACCCAGTTTAAGCTATAGTAATTTGGCAAGCTTATAATTGAATGTTAATTTGACCTCCAAAGTAGTATAGTACATATTTGAAAATACAGGGATTCCCAAACAACCCTGTGGTTCACCATTTCACTATAAATTCGGGATTATGTAGGAAGAAAAACAATTTTCCGTAATGAATACGTGGTACTTACGCGGACACTTTGGTGATACCAATATGGCGTCGGCTCTGCTTCCCTTGCCCCTCTTCACCCCTGACTCGGCTTCACTGCCACCTGCAGTTAAGGATACGACGCTGCCGATCTATTCCTCTATATCTGTGAGACTACTGCATGCGTTAGAGGTAAATCATTTCCGTAACATCTCTGGGATCTGTTATGGGTAGGTTGAGTGCGAGTCGGGATTCTAGCCCTCTGCCAATCCCCCGCTCCTTCCCCCAAACACTTCACCAACGAACAAGTGTCAGCGCGCAAGAGGCGCCTGTTTCAAATAGCAATGGTCACTCTACAATGCTTGTTATTTCTCATACTGTATTTAGTTTTTTGTCGTAACTGAAATAAAACTGTCGTCTTTGCTAGCTGTTGTTCAAACAGTTTTCACCTCTGTTTATGCCGTGAGCCTATCTATTCGTATTTCCGAAGTGCCAACAGCCAGCCACCTTTTACGGATGTAAGGGGGTTTAAGCCGAAAATACGAAATATGAAAGAAGAAAAAATCGTAAAATCGTATACGATAATTACCAAATGAATTAATTAAATGGTTCTTCTTAATATCATTATACAGTAGAACCCCGATAATTCGAGCTAATTGGGGCTGAGGCTACCTCGAATTACAAAAAACTCGGATTATACGGAAATATCACTAAATCAATGGGTAAATCATAAATAAATGTTTAATGAGCACAATAATGGTTTTAAAATAAATAAATAAACAATATAGTAGGCCTACATACATGTGTTACGCCTGTACGTATATTGGCAAATATTTCCAATTTGCTACATCAGCATCCTTTAAGGATGGACCCTTATTAATGGAGTGGAACGGGAAAGCGATGCTACTAGGAAAACACTTTTAATTACGATTGTAGGGATTACTGTAACAATACAGTATTCTTTTCTGAAAGGATGGGGAAATATGCGCTGTACAATTGATTGACACGAGGTCCCGACAAAGAAAAATCGAACCTAACGGTTTCTGTCAATCTGTAATAGAAATACGTTAGCAGTCTGAAGCCAAGGTTATTTCTGTGTATTAGGAACGAAAACCATAAGTGGGACAGTTTTACCTGCATTTTTGTGCATGGAAAAATTGAAAGAAAGCTCAAAATGTAACACATTCGGAAGTGTGTAAAACTTACTTGCGGACACCGTATATAAACGGGAAAATTTTTAAAGTTTTATGGAAAATTTTAATTTTGTTAAAACCAGCTCGAATTACACGGAACCTCGAAATACCGGGGCTCGAATTACCGAGGCTCTACTGTATTCGATAACTTAACATCGGCTTAAAAATAGCATTTTTTTTTGTGAAGAAAATATATTTCGTACTTTCAGCTTAAACATTTGGAATTTAAAATGCACATGAATTAAAATGAAATACTTAAAATAAAGAAGTATTTTCTAAAACAAATAACATGCATTATTATTGTAGATGTTAAATTCATTAACATTACAGCCTATTCAACAATAAGGTGCAACAGCTTAAAATATCAACATGTTAAGGGGTAAACCTATTCACAAAATAGCTTAAATGAAGATTTGAAATTTGTTATGAACATATTCTATTGAACTGAACATGTTAAAATTGTTCACACTCAAGATTTATCTTTCTAATATTAAAAACGCTGTTAAGAATTTACTAATGAACTTAAACCGAGTGTAGGGATCCAGGCCCGTTGAGGATCAGAAATGTACGCCGGTGTCCCTAACAGAATTTGCTATATAATTTTCGGAGGACCACTGGATTATAATCCAGAAAATATATGTGCTTAGTAGTGTAGGAATATTGAAGGAAGCAGGAATAATGGAGAGAGAGTATTGCTTTATTCTTCTTTTCTTGTAGATTGCTGCTTTTCTTCTTACTCTTAGTTGTGATTGGCATTAACCAGAGTTTAATTATAATCTGCTATCATTGCTAAGTAGATTTCAGGAGTGATACAAGGTTCATTTATTATTATAATATAATATGGTTTGTTTTCTACAACAACAATCCAAGTTTCTTTATTTTTTGTTCCAATAGTTACAATTCTTTAGAATAATTGAGCAGTATTGGCTCAAAATACTACTGCAGTATACTCTGTCTGTCAGTAGGAAAAGAGAAGCTGCAATTATTTGCCAAAACTTCTTAACGTGATAAACACGGAATTACATTGTTACAAGCAAGAATGTTAGACCATATTTTTGGTCTTTAATAAATTGTTCAAGATTTACTACGGCAGCATATTTAGCTTGCACGTAGGGGAAAAGAGGAGCTGCAAGGATGCCAAAACTCCTTACAATTATGCATGCAGAATTACTTTATAATAACATAAAGATGCTAAGCCTTGCTTGGCTTTTGTAAATTAATGCAATGTTTGGATTGGAATTACTTAACTTGCATATCGATTACATCTGATGAGAATGTGACTGCATTTAGCCGGACTGTAGTTAAGGGATGTACAGTTATTGAAGCTGAAGTTCTATGTTGCTGTAGATCATCCTGAACGGTGGCCAGTAGCGAGTCCTTCCATGGCTACAAGCTACGCTCCACAAAGTTCCAGGGCTGCTGCAATTCCAGTCTCCAAACTGGCTATGCGTTGAATATCTGCGTTGTTTCCATGCTGTAGTCTCGTAGGTGCTGTGGTGTAACTGTACTACTAATATGCAGACTTGTGGTCTGTTGCTAAATTGGGGCTGTGCCCTTACGAAGCGACGATCGGTGAGGGAATGAGAAAAGTCTAACGGCCAAAATGCGTTCACATAATCATCTTACAAAGAGTCAAGTTCTAGAATCTCATGGAAGGCTCTTCCTGAAGTTTCGAGTAGCTTCCATCCAGAATAAGAGTATTCTTAAAGCTAATAACATGCTGTAATTATTCTGTAACATAAAGAATCTGCATGTGAACATTTACATTCTAATTGTAATGTATAATTACACAGAAATTTGATAATTACAATGCGGTGAATAATCGATCTGTTCATAAAGCTGCTCCTACAACCAAGTACAATGATCGATAGGACGCTTCTAAGTGAGCTAATGTATTCTGTCTGTAGCGCCAAGTAAATGTTAATGAGCTGTCACTCGACTTATCGATATTAGTTCGATGTCGGCAATGCAGCTTTCTATTGCTAATTAACATTAATTACTGTATTTACTGCTAATAGCCAATAATAACTGGAATAAATATGTAGAATTATTCCTCAGTTAATAATATTATGGCCCATAATAAATATTTGTTTTATCTGAACGTAGATAAATGAATATAAGTGTGCTAAGAATTCTGTTTGCTAGTAACTGGCATCAGTGCCATCTAGTGACTTGTGTTAATACTTCATTACTAATATTTGCTATAAAAGTATAGTAAATAGGTTCTAAGCTCTACGAGCTTACATACTGGGGGGGGGGGGGCCCAAGAAAAGAGAAAAAATTTACTGAGCAGGCAGTGGACACACCTTAGATATAGGCCTCTTTAGAGTAGAATTAGCAGTTTTGACTGTTGCTACTCTAACTTTACCATCTGGTCCAGGATGAACTTCTAGGATCCTAGCCAGTGGCCAATTCATAGGAGGAACATTGTCCACCATCAATATGACTAATTGATTAGCTTGCAGGTTTTTAGTTTCTGTGTTCCACTTTTGTCTTTGTTGCAAAGTATTTAAGTATTCTTTGACCCATCTGGTCCAAATGCATTGTGACTGTTGCTCTAACAATTGATATCGTGACAGCCTGGATAGGTTTGTAGACTGTAAATCTAGGTGAGGGATAGAATTCAAAGGAGCACCAATGAGGAAGTGACCTGGGGTCAATGCCATGTAGTCTTGCGAGTCGCTGCTCATCGGCGTCAGTGGTCTGCTGTTGATGATGGCTTCTATTCTGCATAGAAGAGTGCTGGCTTCTTCATAGCTGTAGATAGTGTCTTTCATCACCTAGTATAGAATAGTTTTCATGCTGCGGTTAGATCTTTCTACCAGTCCTGCCATATGGCTTGCCCTTGGTGGCAGAAAATGGAATTGTATGTTTAGATTTGCTGTAAAGTTCATGATATCTGTGTTAGCTTGCTCCGTCTGGAATTGTTCATAGAGTTCACTCAGCTCTCGTGAGGCTCCTATGAAGTTTCTGCCATTATCTAGGTATAGGTGGGAAGGTAGTCCCCTTCTAGATACGAATCTTTGCAAGGATGCAATGAATGCTGCTGAAGTGGCTGCTGTTACCAATTCAATATGTACTGCTTTGGTACATAGACATATGTGCATACAGATATAAGCTTTGTATACTGTTTTGCCTCTACCATGATCCTTTAATAATAATAATAATAATAATAATAATAATAATAATAATAATAATAATAATAATAATAATAATAATCTTTATTGGTCCAAGATCAAAATAAATTTGAATAGGACTTCATCATAAATGCAAGTAAATTAGACACAATATAGCATCAATTGGTACAATATAGTATAATAAGATTATGTTAATTAAAAATTAAAATTGTATATTTACATTGGTTTCAAGAAACTCGTCAACAGAATAAAAAGGATTCAATAAGAACCAATTACACAGTTTTACCTTAAAAGTGTTGAAAGGAACAACTCTAGTTGAGATAGGAAGCTTGTTATAAAAATCTATACCCTTGTAGAAACTTGTATCATTGGTCATCTGTAGTCTACATCTAGGAAGATTCAATTTAGAGTTATTATTTTCTTGTATTGAAGTTATGCACATCTGATCTCATCTCAAGACTACTAATATTCTTATGTATGTTGACCAGACTGGTATAAATAAAGATACTATAAACTGTCATTACATTCAGCTGAATAAATAAAGGCCTACAAGGTTCATTACATTTCTTATTAAGCATAATTCTTAGTGCCCTTTTTTGACATTTCAGTATTTCATCACAGCCAGATGAATGACCCCACAAATGAAGTCCATAAAGTATATGGGTATGCAAGAGTGCAAAATAAACATTTCTTAAGGTAGAAAGTGGAACGCAGGTTCTCAATTTGCGAAGGAGGAAGGTGGCTCTGGAAATTTTAATACATACAGAGACCGTATGAGGTTTCCATGATAATTTTGGGTCTAGCAATAAGCCAAGTAATTTTACAGATGAGCAATCGTTTGAAATTTCTCTTAAACTAAAATTCATAGTTTTAGTTTTGGTGTCATTAAGCAAAAATCCATTAACAGAAAACCAATGCTTAGCAATATCAGTACTTTCTATGGTTAAAAGATCCAATACTTCAATATCACAGTGACTCATCCTAAGGGTCGTGTCGTCAGCATATAATACAGGTGATTCAGGTATATTATATATTAAATCATTGACCATTACTAAGAAAAGAAAAGGACCAAGTATCGAGCCCTGAGGTACCCCATAGTGGATATTAATAAGACCAGAACATTTATCACTGACAGATACATATTGAGATCTACCTGAGAGATAAGACTGCAGCAATTTCACACTTTCATCAGTTAATCCATAAAACTTAAGTTTCATTACCAGAAGCTCATGTACAACACAATCAAAAGCTTTCGAAAGATCGCATAAGATAAGACGGGCAAAATGTTTGTTTTCGAATGCATCAATTATATACTTCACTAATGTTTCAAGCGCCAGGACTGTTGATTTCCCAGATCTAAAACCAAATTGCAAATTTGACAATAAACTATGATGCTCAAAATACATTGAAATTTGTTTGTACATTATAAGCTCAATTATTTTTGAAATTACCGGTACTAGACTGATTGGACGATAATTACCTAATACGGAGTAATCACCATTCTTGTGAAGAGGTATAACTTTAGATATTTTGAGACATGAAGGAAAATCACCTTGTGTGAGACTTAGATTAATTAAGAAGGCAAGGGGAGCAGCCATTACATGAATAATTTGTTTGACGGTATAGTTGGATAAACCATAGATATCACAACTTCGTGATGAGGATAAGTTATTTACCGATTCAATAATATCATGCTCTGAGATTGTTTTCCAGTTAAATTTGACATCATTTCCAACCGGAGGAGCATTCTTACAAAGCTCCATTGCACTATAAGCATTATAGTCCACGGAGGAAACAATGTCCTTAACAGCTTGTACACAATAGGAGTTGTATGCGTCCGGATTGATATCCACCAATGACCTACCAACATTACCTCTTTCTATGTTTACTAATCGCCAACTGGCTTTACATTTATTATTCGACTGGTTAATAAACTGAGCGTATGCAGTACTCTTAGCTAACCTAAGCTTCTTTATATATTCTCGATTTTTTTGTAAATATAGTTGTTTTACAAAGTCATTGTTAGTTTGTCTATATAAATTGTAAAGTTTTAAGACCTCATTCTTAAAGTTTTTTAGCTCATGCGTGTACCAACTAATACTTTTCCTTTCATTTGTGAGCTTTACACGCCTAACAGTAAAGCATGTATTAAAAGCTTCAGTGAAAACAGCCATAAATTCTTTGTAAGCATCATCCACACTAATAAGATTATCTTGTATAAAATTCCAATTTGAACTGAACATAATGTTATTAAAACTCGCATAACCACATTCTGTAAAATTCCTAGTTAAAATAAACTTGGATTTCGTCAAATCTTTCTTACCCTTTAACTTTAAAAGTACACCTAAATGGTCAGCAATAAGTAAATTAATTACCTCAACTGAATATCTGCTAGTCCAGTATGTGGTGAAAATGTAATCTAAACAAGCTTCAACTCTCGTAGGCAGCAAGCTGGTGCAATATAAGTTGAACGACCTGATTAAAGTGCAAAAGTTATTAATAGAATTGTTGGTTAAATTAAGGTCCAAATTTAAATCCGTACCAAGAATAATGTCGGTATTAAATTTACTTATATAACTTAACAATAGAGATAGGACCTACAAAATCTATGGCTGTGGTGTCGAAAGCTCGGTTGGGTGTAACTCTGGCTTGGGGCAAAGTTCCCATGATTTGCTGTGCTTTAACAGGGCTGTGTCTAAAGCAAGTAAGACATCCTTTTAATGCTGATTTTACAGCTTGAACTCCATGAATGGGCCAATACTGCTGCCTTAGTGTGTACAGTATACCTTGAGGGCCTTCATGTAAGTTTTTCAGATGTGTGTCTCTGACAATAATATTAGTTATGTGGTGCTTGGCAGGCAATATAATTGGATGCTTAGCATTGTAGTTTAGATCAGTATGGTGCAGTCTTCCACCAACTCTAAGTATGCTATCTTTATCTAGATAAGGATGTAATTGCAGTAGTGAACTGCTTCTAGAAACACAATTATTCTTTCTAATATGAGCTATGTCTTCTGAGAAGGCTTCTTTCTGAGTAGCATGTATGATAACATCATGAGCTTTCTGTAGCTCTTGCAAGCTGATAGGGCCAACAAATCTATCAGACTTGTGTAGACAGTTGTGTTTGAATCTCAGAATATAAGCTGTATTCCTGAGTAACTTTCTGAAAGAGGAATATCTATGCAAGTATACATTGTGTGTACTTGTGATCATAAAGGCATTTGCTGTCTTCTTGGTTTCAGGTATTTCTTCTATCTGAAATACATTGTCAGTGGTAGGCCAAAAACATTCATCTTGTGTTAGGAATTTTGGACCATTCCACCATAGAGTTTGGTTATGTAGCTTGTTAGGTGAGACAGGTTTAGTGATGAGATCTGCAGGATTCTGCTGTGTTGGCACATGTCTCCATTGACAGTTTTCTGTAGCAGCTTGAATTTTGGTTACTCTGTGTGCTACAAAAGTGTTCCATTTGTGTGGAGGCTGTGTGATCCATTGTAGAGTTATAAGACTGTCAGTCCATAAATACACTTCTGATATCATGATCTGTAGAGATAAGCTTACTTTTTGGTATAAGCAGGCTGCCAACTGAGCTGCACAGAGCTCCAGTCTGGGCAAAATAATCTGCTTAAGTGGGGCCACTCTAGATTTGCTTGTCAGCAGTTGAACTTGTATATTGTGGCTCTTGTCCTTGGATTTTATGTAGCATGCTGCTCCATATGCCTGTGGGCTGGCATCACTGAAAAAGTGTAGCTCTACATAACTGAAGTTGTGTATAAGGACATTCCTTGGGATTCTGTATAATTCTATGTGCTTCAATTGTAGGTACAATTCATTCCAGGCCTTCTGTATGTCGACAGGAGCTTGCTGGTCCCAGCTTACGTCATTTAGCCAAATCTGTTGCATAATACATTTAGCTGCAGATATAATAGGTGCAATTAGTCCCTGAGGGTCATATAGAGTACAGATGGCAGATAGAATCTGTCTCTTGGTAGTAGCTTCTGGTAATGACTTCACTGTATACTGTAGCAAGTCTTGTAATGGATTCCAATGTAATCCTAGTGTTTTGACTGTATTCTGCTCTTCTAACTGAGTAAGTGTAGCTTTAGAGAGCTTTTCTTGTGGCAGTGTTCTCAAAACTTCTTGTGAGTTAGAGCAAAACTGTGTTAGGTTAAATCCACCTGCCTGTAACAGTTGTGATACTTCTGTGGCTGCTAGTATAGCTTCTCGCTCTGTAGAGAATGATGCAAGGAGATTGTCAACATAAAAGCAAGTAGATAGCAATTTGGATGCTGTGGGAAATCTGTTTCTTTCATCCTCGGCTAACTGGTTGAGTACTCTGGTTGCTTCAAAAGCTGAACAGGCTTGTCCACATGTGATAGTGTTGAGTTGGTATATATTCACTGGAGTGGATTTAGAATGTCTCCAGAAGATTCTTTGGAAGTCTCTTTGCTGTGACTGTACCATTATCATCCTGTACATTTTCTCTATGTCAGCACTCACAACATATGGGTGACATCTGAACTTCAAGAGTATGGTGTAGAGATCAGGTTGTACACAGGGTCCAGTGTATAGAATATCATTGAGTGATGTACCTGTAGAAGTTTTGAATGAGGCATTGAAGACTACTCTGAGTTTTGTGGTTTCTGAGTCTTCCTTTAGGACAAACTGGTGTGGAATATAATATGCTTCTGGGCCATCCTGGTAGAAACTCTCTTCTACTTGGGTCATGTGACCTAGCGCTTCATATTGTTGCATGAAGTCTGAGTACTGTTGTAGTATATTAGGTTGTTTATAGAGTCTAGCTTCATTAGAAAAGAAACGTTTCAGAGCTCCAGTTCTAGAGGCACCAAGATTATCTGTGGGCTTCTTAAATGGCAAGGTTACTGTGTAACGTCCATCTCTGTCCCTCTGCACTGTTTCTTGAAAATGCTGCTCGCATATGGTGTCTTCTTCAGATCTTACTGGTTGGATAATTTCTTCCATTTCCCAGAATTTCTGCATGTTCTTGTGTATCTGTTCTGTGATGCTTAAGTGGCAACGTGGTTCTTGTCTTCTACCTTGTGCATAATGTATTTGTCCTGAGAGGATCCATCCTAGTCTGGTCTCTCTTATGTATGCTTTATGTTTGTTGGTTTTGTTGATGGGTATAGTGTGTCCCATTAACAAGTTCCAGAATACATCTGCCCCTAGCAATATGTCAATGCTACCGGGTATGTGAAATCTGTTGTCTGCTAGCACAATGTCATTAGGAATTCTCAAGCTGGTGACATCTATAGGTGCACTGGGTATGTCTTTGGCAATCTGGTTAATGATGAGGCACTGTAACTGTCTTTTGTAGCCATTGCCATGGGCGTCACTTATCTGTATATGCCCAATTTCTAGAATGTTAGACGTGTGTAGGTTTACACCGGTCACAGCTATGGTGGTAGGCTTAGTTTGTAAGTGTAGCCTATCAGCCAAATCTTGGGTTATGAATGTATGAGTGGCACCTGAGTCCAATAATGCTCTGGCTTTTATGAGTCTGCCATTCTGAGCTTTGACTAGTATTTCTGCTGTGGCAAGAAATGTATGAGTTTTAGGAGTGATCTGTGCATTATTAGCAAATGCTGAGCCTGTAGCATTGCTGCAGGTAGTAGTTGGAAATTGTCTAGTACCATTGTGGCTTTGGTTTCCGTTCTGTTTGTTGTTAGGCAATCTACTAGTGTATTGTGTAGTTGCATGTTGCCTATATTCATTGCTGCGAACCTTGTCTTGGTGTAGCAGTGTGTGATGGCGTTGTTGGCATTTATAACAAGATGTAGATGTGCAGTTTCTGTCATTATGTCCTGCTCTGAGAAAATTACTGCATAGTCTATTATTGTTTACAAAGTTCCATCTCTGTGTGTTGTTAAGGTTATGGATGTCTTCGCATTTGTGTAGTGGGTGCTCTAGCCTGCACAGTATACAATTGTTGGCTGCATGGGCAACAAAGGTACGTGGGCTCACTTGTCTGTGGTAGATAGGCTTATTCTGTGTATTGTGTACAGTTTTAGGCCTGCTGGAGCTGTCTGGTGTCTCCAGAGCTTGTCCCCTTTTCTGTAGGAAGTTACAGAGTTCTTTGAATGTGTTTAATTGATCTACTGTGCCCTCTAGGCTCCATGCTTTGAGCGTAGCAGGGTCAAGTTTAGACGTGAGAAGATGAGTGAGCATGTAGTCCCATCTAAGGTTCTCTGGTGTGATAGATTCTATTGACCTAACCTGTCTGGTGAAGTGGTAGAGCAAGTCCATTAATTGACTGGGTGATTCCTTAGGGATCTTGCTATAGTCAATCAAAGATTGTAATAACTGTTGCAGTATAATTTTGTTGTTCTGAAACCTCTCATTTAGCAAGTTCCAGGCGGTTTAATAACCATTAGCAGTTAAGGGTAGTGTGTCAATAAGTTTATTGGCTGAGCCTTGCAATGCTATTCTCAAATAGTGAAACTTTTGAACTGGATCAAGCGAATTGTTGTTGTGAAATTAACTATTCGATTAGTTAGTTTTATTACTGATAAGTCTATTGATTTGGTTGAACATTTCAAAGAAACTGATTAAAATTGCTACGCAAGGAATAATTTAAAGTATTTACTCACATAATTTGAGCACTTTTTTTTGCTCAGTTTTGGTCACCAAAAAAAGGGTGGTGCTTAAAATATGCGTACTTTTTAAATTACAAATTATTAAGTTTATTACAAATTAAAAAATACAAATTGATACAAAATTATTACAAATACAAATAATATACACACAATTTGTACAATTTGAAAAGAGTATTATTTGCCCCGCATGGGCATAGCTCGTGTTCGGGGTCAGTTCAGTCATACTAAAATTATATTTTGAAAATTATATAAAAAAAACATACATATTATAGTTTTAGGTAAAAAATAAGAATAAAAATAAATAAGATTGCTTATATGAAATAAATGCATGAACAAAGATACGAAAAAATAAATTACAGTAACATAACAGAGTTACAAACAAAATACCAAATGTTAAAAATTAAAAATTTACAGTTGAGAATGATTAACATAAAACAGTGGTAAAAGTACAATTACAAGTTAGATTTAATCAAATCGAGTACTCTTTTTTTAAACAATTTATTGTTTAGTGGTATCATATTAGGGTTTCTTCTAGTAAAATTGTTGTACAGCCTTGGTCCTTAAAGAGGTCTTATCGTTTCTCAGGTCTACAACCTAAGTAGAAGCTCTTCATCTCTTATAGTGGGATATTTCCCACCTTCCAGACCACGAAATGCCCTACTGTAAGTTTTTTTCATTTTTAGAGCGTCTTTATGTTTTCTCCATTAACGTACTAAAATGCGAACTGTTCTGCGAAACATTAAACTTTTACTCTGTATCTTTGTGCTTTTAATTTGTACAACGCTGTGTAATTATTATTCTTCCGTTTCTTGAAATTTCATCACAAGTGCACTGTATTGTTAAAAATCAACTGTAATACCATAGTGCCATCCCCTTCTTTTGTGAAGCAGGTAGAGCAGTTTTGCGAATGAACAATACCTATCATGGAATGCGAGAATTTACCTTTATGACAGGACAACAAATCCCAAACACAGGTTTGTAACACTTCAGCAGGCAACGATAGACTGACTACTGAGCATCTACCCTGCGCATCCCACCCCCTTGACTGAATTGATAGGATCGCTCACTGTGCAGCTAAGGGCGGTATTCCACTATCCAATTCATTGGACAAGAACTTCACGAAGAACTTGTCAGGCGACATTTGAATCAAAGATGCGCTAGTACACTACATCCAATATCTTTGATCAAAACCAGTTTTCTCTGTATAGGGAAAGCTTCAATTTCGAAAATTAAATTATTAAAACATTCTTTATAATGGCATTAGTTTATTAGTTTTATATAAATTTTTTGTAGCATAATTGCAGAAATATCTAAATGACAAGGAAGTCAGGCCGAATCGTTACTTTCTTTAAATTGAAGGTTATGTTAACGATGCCACGAGTTTAGGTTCGCTTGCAATGCCAATATTTATATCTTCTGGTATGTCGCTTTCGAAATGTGGCTTAAATAGTATAAAATATGCTCTGCCATGAAAGTACTGTTTGAATGTTTGTAATTTATAATGCGGACTGTGCCCCCCCTTTGGGCACAGTTACATATGTTGGAAGTTTAGGACATATGATTTTGTGAAGTAGACCTGGCTTCGACCATTCTTGCTAAAGTAGTGACGCTACTGTTTACCATCCAAGGGCTGGGCACCCATTATCACAAAAATGAACACTGGACAGATTAATATGATTTACTGGAAAGAGATTTTGAGTATATATATATATGACAAAAGGTATTTTCTGGAACAATTTTATTAATAGCTTTAACAAATTAGAATTACAACATTGTAAGATAATATATTCTTTGTAAGGACGACCTTTATTTCTTGAATATAACCTTTTTAATGACTAAGCATAAAAGCTATATATATATATTTTCTTGTTCCCTACAACAACCTTGAGCGCGGGCGATGCACCACAATAATTCTAAAATACCCTTTGCTAAAAAAACAACCCGTCTCTTGAAAAATCCCCTAAAACCCAGACTAATTGCAATAAATAAGTACTACACGTTCCAGAACACCCTGTACATAATGGCTAGTATTCCCCATGACTAGAAAAACCCAGTAATCTTTAGATTATCTATAACGTCAATGCATAGGGCAATCTCAATCTCTTAATGGCGTCTGTGGTGGAATACTACACGTAAAAAAACCTACTCTAAATCATGCTAATGTCGGATGTCTGCCAAAAATACTGAATTACTGTTCGGAAAGGCAAAGAACGTGATTAGAAGTTACACAACGGACGGACGTGATATTATTGACTGAAGAAAAACAGAAATGAACACAAACAATATTACATGAAATTTAGATGGTGTAGGCGTAATTTCCAAAATCCAAACTTGACCGGTAAATAATTTATTTAAAAAAATGTACAAATGTACAGAACGAAAATTTAGATAGCTGAAAACGGGTGAGCACAAAATAGATTTAAATTACTGTTAGCATTTAAAAGAATGTGGATAGGTCTCACCCAATTATGCCGTACTCTTCAGACATCGTGTTTCCACGGCAGCAACGCCCACCAAAGCACTCAAATTCAAGTTACATGTTCTTGACGCGAGCACTGGATCCCAACTGAAGGTTGCTTGTACCAGCCTCTACTCCCTAGCTTTCAACAGATGGCAGTGCGGTCTAGAAGCGCTTTTAAGAATTACCGAGAACCACGGTGTTTAGAGTGGGTCAAAACATTTAATTTTACATTCTGAAGTTAAATGCAGTTGGCTAAATTACTGAATGTTTTAATATTATCAAATGAGCCGTTTTTCACGGCTCAAACTCCCCTGTCTGCCCAAAATAAAGTCGAAGACTTTATTTCCCCAAATTTTGTTTAAGCTTGAATCTAATACCCCTTTCATTTTTAACCTTTTAACTGGATATGCTATCTAATAACACAGCACTCTGAAAAAAAAACAACAAAACAAACACAAAAAGCACAATCTTTAATCTTTCGACTGCCGAAATGTTTCCATGCCTTGCCCGATGCCCCGCAGCAACTTCAGAAATCCACCTTCGCTCTCATTTCTTAGAAGAGTTCCATCCATCTTGGACCACTCCACTTATTTCCCCTCCGGGCGGGAGATAAGCACCAAACATCAACTGAAGAGAGAAGACCAAGAGCATGTCCAGGCGCACAGGAACTGAGGTCACAACTGACCACCACTTCAGCAGGAAGCATCCAATCTGCACCCAACAGGCAGCATATCTGAGGGAGCCAACCAGGTCGAGCGGCATCCAGCTAGCAATCCCCATCACCAGGCAGAACACGAAGAATGCAAGAGGCTTCGGCCAGAGATGAGAAAAACAGTTGAGGGTGGAACAACTTGTCTGAATAGGCGGTCACCATCGACCGTCCAAATAGCGGAACCATCTGAACTCAGGAGCTGCCAGACAGATCTTCAAAAACAGCAAAACTCCGAATCGACTATGTGCAGAGGTGTGGAAATCCAGGAGGGCATGCCGCCAAGGGACACAGAAAATAGGAGAAAACTTCAGTGAATAGATGGAAAACAGCTTAGAAAAGACAGGAGCGAGGTAATCGGGTTTAAATTACCAGCTCATAGTAATTTTATGTGATAAAGGATCCTGCACAGTAAGTTACTTCCAGCAGTTTTCAACTATGGCAACTTGACTACTGCATGTCACAGGAAGATAGCCTCTGCATCAATACTTTACTGCACATCAATAGCTTAGGTGACTTTTTGCTAAATGCTTGCTCTTGAAGTAGGCTTCAACTTTATCCAAAATGCATGACTGCTTGGGTAAATATGATACTGTTGATGTGTGATTTTTTATGCCATTTTTAATTTGCTGTCACTGGAGCCACTATGCATAGATTCTTCCAGAAGACCAATTGCATGGATACTACTGACAGCACGATTTCTTTGTTTAGACCTTTTGCTGTCTACCATACCATAGCATGAGTTCCATAAAACCAAATTTCCACCCCTCCAACACTCGGCTCTTCCTCCTAGTGAATTTGCTCCTTCCACTCTCCCTGCAGGCCTTGGCTTGTTGGTGCAACAACATGTTTCTGCAACCCACACTGCAGCTCAGCAATGCGCCAACTCATAGGTGCTTCTCTTTTGATTACAGGAACCATTAACTCCAGACGTCTCCGGAGCAGGAACCACCAATGGGCCGGCACAAGACAGGACTCGGTCAGCCAACAAGTAGAAAAGAAAGGCAGAACAGACCCCCATCTAATTCCAGTTACCATTTTCCGGGCCGAAATACACGGCCTACGGGCATCATCCTTGGGCTGAGCACAACCAAACTGCAACATAAAATCCATACGCACAGTACACGTGCGACAAATACATAGCATGCACAATTTGACCATTAAGAGTAATTTATTTATACTTTCCTCTTTATACTTTATACCTTTTTCTTTAATAAAACAAATCCCAAAAAATGAATTGAGATCCAGTGTACATATTTACTACCCGATTTTCCCGAACAAAGAAATCACGTTCTCCACTTTCCTGTACGTACCCTAAAATCTGAATACGTACCATGTTTAGATTTACTTCAAGGCATTCACTAATAGAACAAAATGGAAAAAGCTAAGGTATGTAATTGGGGTCCCAAAAATAAAGAAACTAAAGATTGACGTCTAGGGAATTCATCACGAACTGCAACCCGACAACGGAACAAAATCGAAACGTCCAGCTCAGTGGCTTCCGGAAGTACCAGTGAGCTGCCCACCCCGAAATATCTTAAAACGCAACCTCCTTACAGGAATTAGCAGAAGCACTTCAAAACGTATTCGTGGATCCATCCTTCCTCCCAGCAAGAAGTAAGAGGGAGCCCCAAAATACCAAGCAAAACCCTACATTGAATTAAGTAAACTTTAGCAAAATTATAGTTTAAATCAAACCCTTTCCAAAATGCCAAAACCCAATTTTGGTTTTATGATATTACCCCAAAATAGCGATATGCCATAACCCTGATCCAAATGTTAAAAATTTTGAATACAGCTAAAGAACAACTCTAATTCTTCTTCAAAATTTTTTTTAATAGAATATCCAAGACAGATGGGGTATTTGGCAAAATCATTATACCTTTCAGCACCCCCATTGTGAACAATGTGCACAGGACACTGTTGAGTTTCTTTAATACTAACAGAGTCATTCGCAAAAAATGTTTTAGGCGAAATTCCAAAACCTCTCATTACATTCCCAGCTAATTGATATCTAATTTTGTCTTTTTCCAAAGAAATCTCCTGGACAAGTATCCAAGGCAATTTACTATTTTCCGACGACACATCTAATTGTAATAGATCCTGTATTCTATTTGACATGTGGTCCAATTTTGCCTGAAAACGTTGTGCCTGCTTTTGAGATAGGCCACCTTCCTCACCTAGTTCCCGACATTGCTCGAAAATATCTTCCGTGTTAGCAATAAGGGCCGGTACCTCTAACTGTGGCTTAATATGTTGTAAGTTCTTAATATCAACAGGAATAGTCAAATTATCCTTCAATATCTTGGTTAAATTTGGAACGGAATCGTCTGGATCCACTGTGATACCTCGGACTGATAATTCATAAAGAAGATCGGCTTTCAACAGAAACTCAAGTGGTACGTATGTTCGGTTACTCATGATGAATCGAGTTACAAAATTTTAAGTTAATAGAAAAATGAAAGTTAGGTTTCAGAAAAATAATATAAATTAAGTTTCAACATTTAAGTTAAGGATGGAAAAATAACTGTTAGGTTTCGAAAAACCAATATCAATGAAATTAAGTTTCAGAAATAATACTAAGAGTAGAAATTGACTGTTAGGTTTCGGAAATCCAATATCAATGAAATCAAGTTTTCAAAATTTAAATTTAAAAATGAAAATGGCTATTAGGTTTCAGAAATAGCACAATGAAATTAAATTCAAAAATTTTAAATTAGGAATCTCAAATAAATGTTAAGTTTCTGAATTATAATATCAATGAAATAAATTTTCAGAATTTAAAGTGAAAATACCAAATAACTGTTAGGTTTCGGAAATCTAATATCACTAAAATTAAGTTTCAGAATTTATATTAAGCATAGAAAATGACTGTTAGGTTTAAGAAATCTAGTATCAATGAAATCACGTTTCAAAATTTAAATTAAATTTGAAAATGACTATTAGGGTTCAGAAATATGTCAATAAATTAAGTTTCAAAACTTCAGTAAAGAATGCAAAATCGTGGTTAAAGTAGAAGAATAATATCAGTGAGGTTAAATCTCAATAAGAATAGCCACACGATCCAGAACTCCAAAATTTACTCAAGGTGAATTTAAGTTACTTCAAAATAATACAGCTATCATGAAGAATGAAAAATGGCTTAGTGCAAAATTCAAAAAGAAATCCAAGTCCTCAGGTAGCAATTTTCTTCTTTTTTTTACTTTAAGTTAGGGTAGAACTAAGCAATGAAAAATCACTCGCGTAACAAAATTTGAAAAATTTTGAAAGGTCAATGCTTTAGTAAATTTTGAAAAATCAATGCCTTAGCAATTTTTTTTGAAAAGTCAATGCCGTAGTAGTTTTGAAAAATCAATGCTGTAGCGAATTTGAAAAATCAATGCTTTAGCAAATTTTGAAAAGTCAATGCTGTAGCAATTTGAAAAAATCAATGCTTTAGTAGATTTGAAAAATCAATGCTATCACAAGTTTGAAAAACTGAACTACTCAACATGCCAGTAGCAAAATTGTACGTTAATATACTCCCAATATCATAACGTTTAATACAAAACAGGAAAAGCTGAACTACTATAAATGCCGGTACAAAATGCAGATCCAGCCTAACCTTAGGCATTGGATCAAAAATCTAAATGGTTGAAATACTGTTAAAAATTCCCCAAAAAATCCAAATTTGAAAAAGGCAATTCTCGGAAAATGTACTGAATGGAAAACAGAGCGCAAATTTAGAAAAATGGGGTCAAAAACCTAACTACGCTCTGCGATAGCACTTATTTGTGCCCTCCCCTTTGGGCACAGTTACATATGTTGGAAGTTTAGGACATATGATTTTGTGAAGTAGACCTGGCTTCGACCATTCTTGCTAAATTAGTGACGCTACTGTTTACCATCCAAGGGCTGGGCACCCATTATCACAAAAATGAACACTGGACAGATTAATATGATTTACTGGAAAGAGATTTTGAGTATATATATATATGACAAAAGGTATTTTCTGGAACAATTTTATTAATAGCTTTAACAAATTAGAATTACAACATTGTAAGATAATATATTCTTTGTAAGGACGACCTTTATTTCTTGAATATAACCTTTTTAATGACTAAGCATAAAAGCTATATATATATATTTTCTTGTTCCCTACAACAACCTTGAGCGCGGGCGATGCACCACAATAATTCTAAAATACCCTTTGCTAAAAAAACAACCCGTCTCTTGAAAAATCCCCTAAAACCCAGACTAATTGCAATAAATAAGTACTACACGTTCCAGAACACCCTGTACATAATGGCTAGTATTCCCCATGACTAGAAAAACCCAGTAATCTTTAGATTATCTATAACGTCAATGCATAGGGCAATCTCAATCTCTTAATGGCGTCTGTGGTGGAATACTACACGTAAAAAAACCTACTCTAAATCATGCTAATGTCGGATGTCTGCCAAAAATACTGAATTACTGTTCGGAAAGGCAAAGAACGTGATTAGAAGTTACACAACGGACGGACGTGATATTATTGACTGAAGAAAAACAGAAATGAACACAAACAATATTACATGAAATTTAGATGGTGTAGGCGTAATTTCCAAAATCCAAACTTGACCGGTAAATAATTTATTTAAAAAAATGTACAAATGTACAGAACGAAAATTTAGATAGCTGAAAACGGGTGAGCACAAAATAGATTTAAATTACTGTTAGCATTTAAAAGAATGTGGATAGGTCTCACCCAATTATGCCGTACTCTTCAGACATCGTGTTTCCACGGCAGCAACGCCCACCAAAGCACTCAAATTCAAGTTACATGTTCTTGACGCGAGCACTGGATCCCAACTGAAGGTTGCTTGTACCAGCCTCTACTCCCTAGCTTTCAACAGATGGCAGTGCGGTCTAGAAGCGCTTTTAAGAATTACCTAGAACCACGGTGTTTAGAGTGGGTCAAAACATTTAATTTTACATTCTGAAGTTAAATGCAGTTGGCTAAATTACTGAATGTTTTAATATTATCAAATGAGCCGTTTTTCACGGCTCAGGACATACATTGGGTCTGCTCAATAATAAGTAAAAAATGCAGGCTATATACAGAAGGCTTGATTTTTGATGGTGAATCGTAAAACAGTATAAATAATGGCATAAATTTATTAGTTTATAAATGTTTTTGTAGCAGTGACCCCGCAATTGAGAAATATCTAAATGACAAAATCAGGCTGAATCATTGTTTACATTGGTTATGTGAGACGAGTTTAGGTTAGCTTGCAGGACTTTTTAAAATATATTCCTATTACTATAGCATGTAGTACCGGCACATAATTTTTGAAATGTGGATTAAATACTGAATAATCATTTATATAGGCCTACTTGAAGAAAATATGGTATCAAACTATTTTGGTGCCGTTTATTTCTCAAAACAGTCGATGTTTAGCCGCCATTTTGGACCCCTTTGCTATGAATGCCGCGAAATCTTTGATCCAATGTAACGACATGCAGAAAGTCTTCAAATGCTCGTCCAATACGGTTTCCTTGAAGCAACGGGCGGCCATTTTCTTTTTTCTAGACGATTTGATCAAATAACTTGGATAGTGGAATACCGGCCTAAGAAACCCAGAGATGTTACGGAAAAACTATCCGTTTGTGTAGTCAGAAGGCCTGGTTACGGTTAGTGGTTAGTGCGCGGATTGCCAGCAGGTGCGATTTGACGTTCCTGGTGCTCCAAGATTTTGGATGTTCGTGACTGTTTTTTTCATCTGACACACAATCACAGGTACCAAAAAAATTATATGTAGGCTGTTTCCTTTATCTCTGCTAATTTATAGAAAACACGATAACATTCTTTGAATAACATTTTAGCACAACGTTATTTTTCCTACTTCCTCGTGCGCATTGGTTACTCTTTAGGCTGATATTCCACCATCCAATGCATTGGACAAGAACTTCACCAAGAACTTGTCAGGAGATATTTTAATCAAAGATGCGCTATTACACAATCCAACAACTTTAACCAAAACCAGTTTTCTCTGTATACAAGGCTATAGGGAATACTTGAGTTTCGAAGGCTAAATAATAAGAGATCTATATAATGACATTAGTTGGTTTTATATAAATGTTTTTGTAGCATTATTGGAGAAGTATCCAAATGACAAGGAAATTAGGCCTAATCGTATTTTTGAAGGTTATGTTGATGACACGAGTTGCTTGCAATGTCATTTTATAATATATGCCAATATTTATATCTTCTGGCTTGTTGCTTTCGAAATGTGGCTGAAATAGTTTAAATGCTCTGCGATGAAAGTACTGTTTTAATGTTTTTAGGCCTAATTGAGGAGCTACTTGATAGAAAAGTAGCTGCTCTGGTCATGAAAACCACCATTAACGGCCGTAGGTGTCGGAATACAAACCACATGCTCCCCAATCCTGCCATCCACCTGTGGTAGATGACGCAGCTGTCGGGTGGTAGGCCTAGTCCCGCCAGGGATGTAGCTCCATGGAGTAGTAGTAGTTTTTTATTTGTAATACGGTACATGCATTGGGTCTATTCAATATTAAGTAGAAAATCCTTTACGGAAAGCTTGAGTTTCGGAGGTGAATCGTAAAAAGTGTATATAATGTCATAAATTTATTAGTTTATGAATATTTTTGTAGCAGTATTTGAGAAATATCTAAATGATAAATCAGGCTGAATAATTTTTTTTTATATTGAAGGATATGTGAGGCGAGTTTAGATCGGCTTGCAGGGTTTTTTCGTAAATAAATCCCTATATTACTATTGTAGCATGTAGTACCGGTATGCCATGAGTAGTAAGTGGTGGCGTATAATCCAAAATGGCCGCCAACCGACGCCGCCCCCAGCGTCGCGACGCCATGACGTCATGGGTATCATATGAAAGCCCGCGTTGTGCCCTTTCGTCCTATGGGGTTCCGACGTCTCCGACGCCTCTTCCAGACGCCTGAGTTGTGCCCTTTGTACCGGCGACGCCATGACGTCATGGGAGTGGATTCGAATAATGTAATTACGCCCTTTGGCTCTGTGCTATTCCCGATTCATCCAGACTCCTTGTTTAGGATTTAGGCCCTATGGTTAGTATTCCCGTTACGCAACAGGAACAGTCTCTATACTTAAGCCCTTTGATCCGTCACAGTCCCGTGATGTCATGGTAGTCGATTCGAATAATGTAATTAAGCCCTTTGGCTCTGTGCTGTTCCCGATTCATCCAGACGCCCTAGTTGTGCCCTTTTGGCAAAAATACGTCATGGGTGTCATACGAAAGCGTGAGATGTGCCCTTTCGTCCGGTGCTGTTCCCGATTCATCCAGACGCCCTAGTTGTGCCCTTTTGGCAAAAATACGTCATGGGTGTCATATGAAAGCGTGAGATGTGCCCTTTCGTCCTGAGATGTTCCGACGCCGCCCCCGACGCCCTAGTTGTGCCCTTTTGGCAAAAATACGTCATGGGTGTCATATGAAAGCGTGAGATGTGCCCTTTCGTCCTGAGATGTTCCGACGCCGCCCCCGACGCCCTAGTTGAGCCCTTTTGGCAAAAATACGTCATGGGTGTCATATGAAAGCGTGAGATGTGCCCTTTCGTCCTGAGATGTTCCGACGCCTCCCCCCGACGCCCTAGTTGTGCCCTTTTGGCAAAAAGACGTCATGGGTCGTTTCGAACAATTGAGTTACGCCTTTTAACACTATGTTATCCATATTCATCCCAAATGTTGTAATTAGGCCCTTTGGACCAAGGAGAGGTTAAAGACGTTATGGTAATCGATTCGAACAATTGAGTTACGCCTTTTAACACTATGTTATCCATATTCATCCCAAATGTTGTAATTAGGCCCTTTGGACCAAGGAGAGGTTAAAGACGTCATGGTAGTCGATTCGAACAATTGAGTTACGCCTTTTAACACTATGTTATCCATATTCATCCCAAATGTTGTAATTAGGCCCTTTGGACCAAGGAAACGTTCTTGACGTCATGGGAGTCGTTTCGAACAATGTAATTATGCCCTTTCGCACTATGCTATCCAAATTCATCCCTACGGTTGTAATTAAGCCCCCATGACCAAAGGGAATGTTGTCAGGTCACGGGAATCGTTTCTAACAAAAAAAAGTTACGCTCTTTCGCACTATGCTATTCCCCGATTCATTCATTCATACACCTTTTACCATTTAAGCTCTTTGGTAGAAAATGTGTACGCATAGAGGCGCTGTTATGCAATTAAGAGCCAGGAGGTAAATAACAAGTGTTCCTACTATACTTACAGATACTGTAAGAGGGACCTATGAAAACAACATGCCTGTAGAGCGCATTCCCTAACAATGTTTTGTTATTAAAAGATAAATAAGTTTATACTTACATAACCTTTTATATTTCATCTTCTATACAGCATCTATTCTCCTTCCAGATGAACAGTGTTATTATTAACTATATGTAAATGACTGTGTGTAAGGATTAGGAAAACGGTTAAGGTTAAATTTCATTTCAGACCGTCACAACCTTTTTATTGTGTATCATAAGATTGTCACGCTCCTGTGAAATAATGTGTATAAACAAAGGGCTTCACAGTAGTAGTGCTGCATGGTTTATTTCAACATACTGGGTTTACAAACACGATGACAGAATGGAATTTCATCACAAGGAAGTGATTGAAACACACACACACACACACATCCGCGTCAGTACTTGTTATGTGTAATCAATACGACATGTATAAAAGAGTTTTAACATGTGATCTCATACACTCTATATTTCCTAAGTGTCTATAGCTCTACGTGTGATTGAAAGTGATAGTGATTCAACTGCTTCTCCTTCCAGAAAAAAAAAACCATTAGCATCAGAGGTATGTTTTATTTAACTTCAGGTTTGTTTAAAAAACACGTAATGAATATTGTCTATGATCCATGACTTTAAACTTAAAACAATTTGCTGTGCACATTTTGCTTCAGGAAAAGTATGGAATTTACAGACAGTAATACATTTAGGTAGAATATTTAAATTTGGACAATTGAAATCAAATAGATCTTAGACCTCAACAGACGGAATAATGTTGTGTAGAAATTGTTTCTTCTGACAACCTTTCACAAATACATGATCACAATTGTTGAAAATGTTTCTTACAATATTTTCCATGTGACCATAATCTACAAATCCATGATCGTATTTTTATCCATGATGAAAATGTTCTAAGTAATGTTTTGTCATATCGTTTACAACACGGTCTTCAGGGCTGTTGAATAATAGATGTACACTGTTTTCACATTTCAAATCACAAGAAAAAATTCTTTTACAAAAAATTGACCTGTTGATTGTTCGACAAAACCCTGTACGTCTGCAACTCGGCCACCCTCTACGACCAAAAGAAAACAATATATCACTAACATAATTCATAAGGTTTGGTCACTATAAAGTACATAAATCATAACCTTTTGTTCTTTTTCTTTAACATCTAAAGTAATATTGAACACTACTGGTTGTGAGATTGAAACACACCTTGCCCCATAAGTAGTGTTATTGAATTTCTCAATTATAGATACCATCTGAAAAGAAAAAAGGTATTTAATATAACATTTTTATACACTATGTCAACAATAAACTCTAGCTGATAATGACTAACAACTTAGTAACAAAATAGTAAAACATCGAAACTGATAGAAATAGGAAAACAAACAAACATGACGTTACTTACTTCGTTAATTGTAAAAGAAAAGACAAAGTCTATGTTAGAAGAACAGATACTGATGCTGCCGACAAGTATGTAGTCTACAGTATTCACAGAACGAACGATGAAACAGTGTTTAATGATGGGACAATAAAGTCAACCTTTTTATAGCGATATTAAGTAACTGTTTCCCCCTCTTTGAACTTACATTCGTTTCTTGTTTGAAATAGATAGACTTAGATGCAGGAATGCGATTTCCTAGGATAGCGTCATAACATATTTTCTCTAACCATTTCATCATATACTAGAAATAGATTTAACCCTCTTTCTCTTCAGAATAACAATATAACTCAGTCGTCAAATGGTGAAACTATGTTATATTCTCCTCTCGTACCCTACAGCTATCTATAAATATAATAGTGAAAGTATTTGCTATCTTAAAGTAATCTTCGAAACCCATGTAGATCAACATGTACAAAATTAATTTGAAAATGTCGACATGTATACTTAAGTCGCTATGAAAACTAAATGCTTTATACAAATCATGGTTGAAAAAGGACAAAGCATGCCTTTTCATACTGTATAAAACACAACTTGTGATTAAAAATTATACTATTATTACTAACATGTACCAAATTAATTTTAAAATATCGACATGTAAACTTAAGTCGCTATGAAAACTAAATTATTTATACAAATGTCTTACATGTACAGTACAACTGGGAGAAAATATTACTAACATGTACCAAATTAATTTTAAAATATCGACATGTAAACTTAAGTCGCTATGAAAACTAAATTATTTTATACAAATGTCTTACATGTACAGTACAACTGCTATGAAAACTAAAATATTTATACAGCTCTTGGTTGAAAATCTGACAATACGTGCCATTTCATACTGTATAAAACACAACTTGTGATTAAAACAAAAACTGTTTTCCTTTTAGGATGTTGTAACAAAGACTTTGAGATGTCGTTAAGTAAGTAGGTAGACAAGTATGACAAACACAGCAAATACGTTACGACATTGTACACGCAAGTCTTTATGAAAACTAAATTATTTATACAAGTCATGGTTGAAAGCTGACAAAGCGTGTCTTTTCATACTGTATAAAACAAATCTTGTGTTAAAAAAAACAGTATAAAGTATTTAAATGTAGAAAATATTACTAACATGTACCAAATTAATTTTAAAATATCGACATGTAAACTTAAGTCGCTATGAAAACTAAATTATTTTATACAAATGTCTTACATGTACAGTACAACTGCTATGAAAACTAAAATATTTATACAGCTCTTGGTTGAAAATCTGACAATACGTGCCATTTCATACTGTATAAAACACAACTTGTGATTAAAACAAAAACTGTTTTCCCTTTAGGATGTTGTAACAAAGACCTTGAGATGTCGTTAAGTAAGTAAGTAGACAAGTATGACAAACACAGGAAATACGTTACGACATTGTACACGTAAGTCTTTATGAAAACTAAATTATTTATACAAGTCATGGTTGAAAGCTGACAAAGCGTGTCTTTTCATACTGTATAAAACAAATCTTGTGTTAAAAAAAAACAGTATAAAGTATTTAAATGTAGAAAATATTACTAACATGTACCAAATGATTTTTGAAAATGTCGTCCTTGTACACGTAATTCGCTATGAAAACGAACTTATTTATACAACTCCTGGTTAAAAACCGAGGGAAACGATTCTGCATTACCTTTGTTATTCACATAGTTTGGAGAATGACATTACACATCGTTATGAAACTAACTTATTTATACAAGTCATGGATGAAAACCGACAAAGCGTACCTTTTCATACTGTATAAAACACAACTGGTGATTGAAAATGTACAACTTTATTCAGATGTAGAAAATATTAGTGCTTTCACAGCACAACTTGTGATTAAAAAACTCAAGCGTGTCTTTTCGTAGTGTATAAAACACAACTTGTGATTGAAAAGTACAATTGTATTCACATGTCAGAAATAATAATGTTATAACAACACAACATGTCCTAGATTAATTGAAAATGGCATACATGTACACATCACTTGCTATGAAAACTAAAATAATTATACAACTCAAGGTTGAAAACTGATTGAAAAGGTACAACTTTATTCAGATGTAGAAAATATTAGTGCTTTCTCAACACAACGTGTGATAAAAAACTTTACAATATTATTAAATGTACCAAATTAATTTTGAAAATGTCTACCTTCTACACTTCCATCGTTATGAAACTAACTTATTTATACAAGTCATGGATGAAAACCAACAAAGCGTACCTTTTCATACTGTATAAAACACAACTGGTGATTGAAAATGTACAACTTTATTCAGATGTAGAAAATATTAGTGCTTTCACAGCACAACTTGTGATTAAAAAACTCAAGCGTGTCTTTTCGTAGTGTATAAAACACAACTTGTGATTGAAAACGTACAATTGTATTCAGATGTTGTAAATACTAATGTTATTTCAACCCAACATGTGCTAAATTACTTTGAAAATGTCATACATTTACACTTCACTTGTTATGAAAACTAAAATATTTATACAACTCACGGTTGAAAACTTACAATGCTTGGCTTTTCATCTGTATAAAACACAACTTGTGATTAAAATCGCTATGAAAACTATAATGTTTATACAAGAATTGACAAAGCGTGTCTTTTCATAATGTATAAACACACAACTTGGAATTGAAAATGTACAATTTTATTTTATAACGAGAAACTACAGAAAACAGATGGCTCAGATACACTTAAAGCGTGAACCCAACTTAGAGTGTAAGATTTATTATATCACAGCTTTGGTTAAGCTATGTTAGGTTAGGAAAGGTTGGGTTAGGGTATGTTCACAGCTTTGGTTAGGTTAGGATAGGTTAAGAAATGTTAGGTTACGATATGTTAGGTTACGGTATGTTAGGTTATCTAGGAGGAAAGAAAAAAACTCGTCGCATAACCCAACTTATAGTGTACGATTTATTATATCACCGCTTTGGTTAGGTTAGGTTAGGAAAGGTTAGGTTATGTTACGGTATGTTTGGTTAGGTTAGGAAAGGTTAGGTTATGTTACGGTATGTTTGGTTAGGTTAGGAAAGGTTAGGTTAGTTAGGATCACCGCTTTGGTTAAGTTAGGTTAGGTTTGGAAAGGTTAGGTTAGGTTACGACATGTTAGGTTAGGTTAGGAAGGGTTAAGTTAGGTTAGGTTACGGTATGTTAGGTTAGGTTATCTCGGCTGAGGAAATTAAAAAACTCGTCGCGCGCGACGAGTTTTTTCTTCAATTTCCTCCGAGATAACCTAACCTAACATACCGTAACCTAACCTAACTTAACCCTTCCTAACCTAACCTAACATGTCGTAACCTAACCTAACCTTTCCAAACCTAACCTAACTTAACCAAAGCGGTGATCCTAACTAACCTAACCTTTCCTAACCTAACCAAACATACCGTAACATAACCTAACCTTTCCTAACCTAACCAAACATACCGTAACATAACCTAACCTTTCCTAACCTAACCTAACCAAAGCGGTGATATAATAAATCGTACACTATAAGTTGGGTTATGCGACGAGTTTTTTTTCTTTCCTCCGAGATAACCTAACATACCGTAACCTAACATATCGTAACCTAACATTTCTTAACCTATCCTAACCTAACCAAAGCTGTGAACATACCCTAACCCAACCTTTCCTAACCTAACATAGCTTAACCAAAGCTGTGATATAATAAATCTTACACTCTAAGTTGGGTTCACGCTTTAAGTGTATCTGAGCCATCTGTTTTCTGTAGTTTCTCGTTATAAAATAAAATTGTACATTTTCAATTCCAAGTTGTGTGTTTATACATTATGAAAAGACACGCTTTGTCAATTCTTGTATAAACATTATAGTTTTCATAGCGATTTTAATCACAAGTTGTGTTTTATACAGATGAAAAGCCAAGCATTGTAAGTTTTGAACCGTGAGTTGTATAAATATTTTAGTTTTCATAACAAGTGAAGTGTAAATGTATGACATTTTCAAAGTAATTTAGCACATGTTGGGTTGAAATAACATTAGTATTTACAACATCTGAATACAATTGTACGTTTTCAATCACAAGTTGTGTTTTATACACTACGAAAAGACACGCTTGAGTTTTTTAATCACAAGTTGTGCTGTGAAAGCACTAATATTTTCTACATCTGAATAAAGTTGTACATTTTCAATCACCAGTTGTGTTTTATACAGTATGAAAAGGTACGCTTTGTTGGTTTTCATCCATGACTTGTATAAATAAGTTAGTTTCATAACGATGGAAGTGTAGAAGGTAGACATTTTCAAAATTAATTTGGTACATTTAATAATATTGTAAAGTTTTTTATCACACGTTGTGTTGAGAAAGCACTAATATTTTCTACATCTGAATAAAGTTGTACCTTTTCAATCAGTTTTCAACCTTGAGTTGTATAATTATTTTAGTTTTCATAGCAAGTGATGTGTACATGTATGCCATTTTCAATTAATCTAGGACATGTTGTGTTGTTATAACATTATTATTTCTGACATGTGAATACAATTGTACTTTTCAATCACAAGTTGTGTTTTATACACTACGAAAAGACACGCTTGAGTTTTTTAATCACAAGTTGTGCTGTGAAAGCACTAATATTTTCTACATCTGAATAAAGTTGTACATTTTCAATCACCAGTTGTGTTTTATACAGTATGAAAAGGTACGCTTTGTCGGTTTTCATCCATGACTTGTATAAATAAGTTAGTTTCATAACGATGTGTAATGTCATTCTCCAAACTATGTGAATAACAAAGGTAATGCAGAATCGTTTCCCTCGGTTTTTAACCAGGAGTTGTATAAATAAGTTCGTTTTCATAGCGAATTACGTGTACAAGGACGACATTTTCAAAAATCATTTGGTACATGTTAGTAATATTTTCTACATTTAAATACTTTATACTGTTTTTTTTTAACACAAGATTTGTTTTATACAGTATGAAAAGACACGCTTTGTCAGCTTTCAACCATGACTTGTATAAATAATTTAGTTTTCATAAAGACTTACGTGTACAATGTCGTAACGTATTTCCTGTGTTTGTCATACTTGTCTACTTACTTACTTAACGACATCTCAAGGTCTTTGTTACAACATCCTAAAGGGAAAACAGTTTTTGTTTTAATCACAAGTTGTGTTTTATACAGTATGAAATGGCACGTATTGTCAGATTTTCAACCAAGAGCTGTATAAATATTTTAGTTTTCATAGCAGTTGTACTGTACATGTAAGACATTTGTATAAAATAATTTAGTTTTCATAGCGACTTAAGTTTACATGTCGATATTTTAAAATTAATTTGGTACATGTTAGTAATATTTTCTACATTTAAATACTTTATACTGTTTTTTTTTAACACAAGATTTGTTTTATACAGTATGAAAAGACACGCTTTGTCAGCTTTCAACCATGACTTGTATAAATAATTTAGTTTTCATAAAGACTTGCGTGTACAATGTCGTAACGTATTTGCTGTGTTTGTCATACTTGTCTACCTACTTACTTAACGACATCTCAAGGTCTTTGTTACAACATCCTAAAAGGAAAACAGTTTTTGTTTTAATCACAAGTTGTGTTTTATACAGTATGAAATGGCACGTATTGTCAGATTTTCAACCAAGAGCTGTATAAATATTTTAGTTTTCATAGCAGTTGTACTGTACATGTAAGACATTTGTATAAAATAATTTAGTTTTCATAGCGACTTAAGTTTACATGTCGATATTTTAAAATTAATTTGGTACATGTTAGTAATATTTTCTCCCAGTTGTACTGTACATGTAAGACATTTGTATAAATAATTTAGTTTTCATAGCGACTTAAGTTTACATGTCGATATTTTAAAATTAATTTGGTACATGTTAGTAATAATAGTATAATTTTTAATCACAAGTTGTGTTTTATACAGTATGAAAAGGCATGCTTTGTCCTTTTTCAACCATGATTTGTATAAAGCATTTAGTTTTCATAGCGACTTAAGTATACATGTCGACATTTTCAAATTAATTTTGTACATGTTGATCTACATGGGTTTCGAAGATTACTTTAAGATAGCAAATACTTTCACTATTATATTTATAGATAGCTGTAGGGTACGAGAGGAGAATATAACATAGTTTCACCATTTGACGACTGAGTTATATTGTTATTCTGAAGAGAAAGAGGGTTAAATCTATTTCTAGTATATGATGAAATGGTTAGAGAAAATATGTTATGACGCTATCCTAGGAAATCGCATTCCTGCATCTAAGTCTATCTATTTCAAACAAGAAACGAATGTAAGTTCAAAGAGGGGGAAACAGTTACTTAATATCGCTATAAAAAGGTTGACTTTATTGTCCCATCATTAAACACTGTTTCATCGTTCGTTCTGTGAATACTGTAGACTACATACTTGTCGGCAGCATCAGTATCTGTTCTTCTAACATAGACTTTGTCTTTTCTTTTACAATTAACGAAGTAAGTAACGTCATGTTTGTTTGTTTTCCTATTTCTATCAGTTTCGATGTTTTACTATTTTGTTACTAAGTTGTTAGTCATTATCAGCTAGAGTTTATTGTTGACATAGTGTATAAAAATGTTATATTAAATACCTTTTTTCTTTTCAGATGGTATCTATAATTGAGAAATTCAATAACACTACTTATGGGGCAAGGTGTGTTTCAATCTCACAACCAGTAGTGTTCAATATTACTTTAGATGTTAAAGAAAAAGAACAAAAGGTTATGATTTATGTACTTTATAGTGACCAAACCTTATGAATTATGTTAGTGATATATTGTTTTCTTTTGGTCGTAGAGGGTGGCCGAGTTGCAGACGTACAGGGTTTTGTCGAACAATCAACAGGTCAATTTTTTGTAAAAGAATTTTTTCTTGTGATTTGAAATGTGAAAACAGTGTACATCTATTATTCAACAGCCCTGAAGACCGTGTTGTAAACGATATGACAAAACATTACTTAGAACATTTTCATCATGGATAAAAATACGATCATGGATTTGTAGATTATGGTCACATGGAAAATATTGTAAGAAACATTTTCAACAATTGTGATCATGTATTTGTGAAAGGTTGTCAGAAGAAACAATTTCTACACAACATTATTCCGTCTGTTGAGGTCTAAGATCTATTTGATTTCAATTGTCCAAATTTAAATATTCTACCTAAATGTATTACTGTCTGTAAATTCCATACTTTTCCTGAAGCAAAATGTGCACAGCAAATTGTTTTAAGTTTAAAGTCATGGATCATAGACAATATTCATTACGTGTTTTTTAAACAAACCTGAAGTTAAATAAAACATACCTCTGATGCTAATGGTTTTTTTTTCTGGAAGGAGAAGCAGTTGAATCACTATCACTTTCAATCACACGTAGAGCTATAGACACTTAGGAAATATAGAGTGTATGAGATCACATGTTAAAACTCTTTTATACATGTATTGATTACACATAACAAGTACTGACGCGGATGTGTGTGTGTGTGTTTCAATCACTTCCTTGTGATGAAATTCCATTCTGTCATCGTGTTTGTAAACCCAGTATGTTGAAATAAACCATGCAGCACTACTACTGTGAAGCCCTTTGTTTATACACATTATTTCACAGGAGCGTGACAATCTTATGATACACAATAAAAAGGTTGTGACGGTCTGAAATGAAATTTAACCTTAACCGTTTTCCTAATCCTTACACACAGTCATTTACATATAGTTAATAATAACACTGTTCATCTGGAAGGAGAATAGATGCTGTATAGAAGATGAAATATAAAAGGTTATGTAAGTATAAACTTATTTATCTTTTAATAACAAAACATTGTTAGGGAATGCGCTCTACAGGCATGTTGTTTTCATAGGTCCCTCTTACAGTATCTGTAAGTATAGTAGGAACACTTGTTATTTACCTCCTGGCTCTTAATTGCATAACAGCGCCTCTATGCGTACACATTTTCTACCAAAGAGCTTAAATGGTAAAAGGTGTATGAATGAATGAATCGGGGAATAGCATAGTGCGAAAGAGCGTAACTTTTTTTGTTAGAAACGATTCCCGTGACCTGACAACATTCCCTTTGGTCATGGGGGCTTAATTACAACCGTAGGGATGAATTTGGATAGCATAGTGCGAAAGGGCATAATTACATTGTTCGAAACGACTCCCATGACGTCAAGAACGTTTCCTTGGTCCAAAGGGCCTAATTACAACATTTGGGATGAATATGGATAACATAGTGTTAAAAGGCGTAACTCAATTGTTCGAATCGACTACCATGACGTCTTTAACCTCTCCTTGGTCCAAAGGGCCTAATTACAACATTTGGGATGAATATGGATAACATAGTGTTAAAAGGCGTAACTCAATTGTTCGAATCGATTACCATAACGTCTTTAACCTCTCCTTGGTCCAAAGGGCCTAATTACAACATTTGGGATGAATATGGATAACATAGTGTTAAAAGGCGTACCTCAATTGTTCGAAACGACCCATGACGTCTTTTTGCCAAAAGGGCACAACTAGGGCGTCGGGGGGAGGCGTCGGAACATCTCAGGACGAAAGGGCACATCTCACGCTTTCATATGACACCCATGACGTATTTTTGCCAAAAGGGCTCAACTAGGGCGTCGGGGGCGGCGTCGGAACATCTCAGGACGAAAGGGCACATCTCACGCTTTCATATGACACCCATGACGTATTTTTGCCAAAAGGGCACAACTAGGGCGTCGGGGGCGGCGTCGGAACATCTCAGGACGAAAGGGCACATCTCACGCTTTCATATGACACCCATGACGTATTTTTGCCAAAAGGGCACAACTAGGGCGTCTGGATGAATCGGGAACAGCACAGGACGAAAGGGCACATCTCATGCTTTCGTATGACACCCATGACGTATTTTTGCCAAAAGGGCACAACTAGGGCGTCTGGATGAATCGGGAACAGCACAGAGCCAAAGGGCTTAATTACATTATTCGAATCGACTACCATGACATCACGGGACTGTGACGGATCAAAGGGCTTAAGTATAGAGACTGTTCCTGTTGCGTAACGGGAATACTAACCATAGGGCCTAAATCCTAAACAAGGAGTCTGGATGAATCGGGAATAGCACAGAGCCAAAGGGCGTAATTACATTATTCGAATCCACTCCCATGACGTCATGGCGTCGCCGGTACAAAGGGCACAACTCAGGCGTCGGGGGCGGCGTCGGAGACGTCGGAACCCCATAGGACGAAAGGGCACAACGCGGGCTTTCATATGATACCCATGACGTCATGGCGTCGCGACGCTGGGGGCGGCGTCGGTTGGCGGCCATTTTGGATTATACGCCACCACTTACTACTGCCATGTTTTAAATGTGTATTAAATACTGAATAAACATATATACGCCTACTTTCAGAAAATGTCGTTTCAAATCAACTATTCTGGTCTCGTTTTCTTCTCAAAACAGTCGACATTAAGCCGCCATTTGGGTCTCCTATGCTATGAATTCCGGGAAATCTTTGATCCAATTCAAAACGTCTTCAAATGATCATCCAATACGGTTTCCTTGAATCAACGGGCCGCCATTTTCTTTTTTCTAGACGATTTAACCAAATAACTTGGATAGTGGAATACAGGCCTAAAACAGGGTTTCCCAACCCGTGGGGGGGGGGGAGGGCTTGGAGCGTGAGGCTCTTCTTAGGTGGGAGTGCAACAATTTGAAATTCATATTTTTTAATCGTTTAACTTGAACTAAACAAATACACAGACACAAACCGTAATTAACAAGAATAACAGAACAGTGTGAATTTACATTTTATAATCATATAAATTGTAACTATATCTTCCCTGTGATATTACATAGTCATGTCTTGTCCTCAACACGTTTATAATAATTTGGAAATCCAAATACGAGATACGAGTGATCTGCGTTGTGCTCTGTCAAACATAAAACATAATAAGTTATATCAGAGCTGGTGAAAGCAAAACAGTGCCAATCATCGCACTAATATTCAGTTTCTAACTCTACATTGGACATTTGCGTTTCTACATTAATAGCTATTTATGTATCGGGTAAGAAAAATAACGCTTTAGCGGACGAATCTAGTATATGCTGAAATACTGTATGAGTCCGATCAAGTTTTTGCGTACGTGGTGCATACAATATTTTTTAGTTAAAGCTCTCTAAATTATATGAAACAAAAATATCGTATAATTAATTATAATGGAAGATAGTCAGCCATTTGTTAAGGTCATATTCTCAAGGCCATCTGAATCGCCGAACAACAATGAACAGTACGTACCAATACGAAATGCGGTATAGATGCATGATATATTAGTCGCTTTTTGTAAACAGTAATGCATAAGATCTAGTATTTATGAAAAGCTGGTGGAAATGTGACTGACAATCCCGAGGAAATTTCATTCCAAGCCAGAAACATTGAATTGGAGCTCTGGCCAGCAACATCACGTCAGCAATAAACTATGAGGAGGAATATATTGCAAACAATCCATGGTAAGCAATGATTCTCTTGTGAACGAAGATGTGAAAAGTTGCTGGCTTATATTTGTTGTTATATGATGAAGTAGATTACCGTGTGTTGTGAAAAACGTTGGTAAAGTTTTTGATTATCATAAAGAAACACGTTGGCTTAAATGTATTGTTTTATGAGCAATTATATACTTAAATCCATGTTAAGTTGGTGTGACTGGTCAATGTCATCTGGATTTTGTTTATAGATTGCCATGACGACTTTAAAGTACTTGGCCGATAAAACTGCATTGTGAATGCATTATGAATGCAGTTTGAATGCAGTTTTCTGCAATTTTATCGGCCTTGGTTGCTAAAATGCAAATTTTTTGCGTGTTACCAGTGCGACAAGCAGCTGTTTTAAAGAGCGTGTACTAAAAATTTGTTATGATCTGTGCTGAGATTCAAATAACATTAACAATAATTAGGATAAATGAGAATAATAAAAGAGGTGAGCAATATCAATTTTATTTTTACAGGTATTATAGGGATCTTTTAAAGTTCAAAAGTACTTACAATCACGTTCTTAGGCATTCTTCTCCCCATAACTATCAAAGGGGTCGTGAGGATTTCATGATTTTCGAAGGGGGTCGTCAGCTGAAGAAAGGTTGGAAACCACTGTTTTAGAAGCTGTTTTTATGCTTTAGAAATATGTTAGGCGTGTCTGTCATTTGTTTGGAGAAGTTAGTCATTACAAGCCGTGCATTAAGTGTTTGGAACTTCCGTAAGAACATAACTTATAGTTCAGACAAAGTATTTCTAAATTCCCACTGCACTGATATTCATGATATTTAGTCTGCTGGTAAATATATTTTCATCAAGCGTAGTTAGCATGGGCGCCCATACCCGGCGCCAGGAGGAGGGGGCGCCTAGCTCTCAGGGATGGGAAAGGAAATAAAAAAATAATTAGTCAGGTGTTTTTCTTTTAAGACAATTATTTGAAAGTCAGTAGAGACATAAGTTTCCAAGTTTTACAATATCGACAACATGGAAGCAGAATGCACAGTGGACTAGGAAAGGAAGCCAGGACCCCCAAAAATCAAAACCTAAATGTTTATTTCTGTATTTAAAAAAAATATTTATTAAATTAAGCAAGTTTTGTGGGTGTATTAAATGTTATATGGCTGTTATTTTGTTTTCATAACATATTGAGTAGGCTATTATTTCCATTGTTAAATGTGTTATTTAACTTTTCTTATAAAAAACTTAGGTAACGATTTCTTATTTAAGTTGGCATGTCTTAGAGTATGGTAAAGAAATTTGCTAACTACATTTTTAGTGCTAAAATAGCGTAAAATGTGTTTTTCATTAGTTCAATACTTAAAAATTTTCTGGGGGTGGACCCTGGAGCCCCCTTTCTTGGGGGTATTCCATACACCCAAACCCCCCGCCACTTCCGACCCTCCCCGAAATTATCTTCTGGCTTCGTCATTGTTGCACTTGTATTATAATATAATTAATATAATATTACAAATTAACATAAAAATTTAAGGGGCAAAAAAAAATATTAATTAAAAAAATTGCTCCCCCCCCCGGAAAATATATGTGCGCCCTTGGTAGGTTGATAACTATGCTATTTCCAAATTAATTCAGTGCTTGTAAACAGATAATGGTATAGAAACAAAAGAACTAAAGGTTTTCATACGTGTTAGTAGGCAGTATTTGTACCTAATAACTAGGGCCTGGATTCTTATGTAATTACATATTCTATTCCCTTACTAAAACTGAAGAATATCGGCTATTTGAACTTCTGATGTGACTATAGTTGGGTTTCTTTTTACATATTTTTACATATTCACAGTAATATTACATATTTTATATATTATGTAACGAGTGTAACATTTTTGTACATAAAATCTAGGTAGTCATAAAAAATAAAGATTCAATTTTGTTTGTCTATTTTTCAGCGAATAATAAAATGATTAGTTAATTTTCTTTCGTAAAGAAAATATTCAGTGGCCGAAGGTAGGGACAAGTCTTCTAACTTTGTGAATCCCAACACAATTGGAAAATACGACCAAGACAAGAGTGCATCAGACAAATTTTATAAGACGTGAGATGCGATTCCACCTATAACGAAAAGCAGAGAAACGTGAATAATGAAGAACTACAGCTAACCAGCCCAACGGCTGATGACTAGAGAAAGAGAATAGAAGGAGGTGTTGTTCTGTCTTTGCGCGATGCCCAACCAGATCAAATGCATGCAGAGATATGGCATTTTAAACATAGATGGACTGAAGGTTGGCCGGATGCACCTACAAACAGGATTTTTCATTTTAGCTTTCTTTGGCGAGTTATGAGTGAAAAACTGGCCGGAAACGTTCATTTTTTGGGCTATCAATATTTCAATTGTAAAATGATTTGCACGTGGCATTGCTATGATGGATTAATTAGTTTATAATGTTATGGGACGATTTCAACTCGCAGATTTCACAGCACAGTAAAACGAATCATACATATTAAGCCATACGGACAGATAATTAATATAGTTTATCCAGAAAATCTATAAGAAAAAATTAAATTGTTTTTGTACAATACAGGGTCTATAACATTACTTTACTGTAATTTGTACCACCACCAACCAAGTAAGCTAAACTTTGAAAGTAACAATATATAATATAGTAATTCATGCAATTTATGTAAGAACTACGTCAGCGTTAATAAAGAAAACGTTTTAACTATTATTATTGAATATATTATTTTAAAAATCTAGCAGTTGAATAAAAATTGCGGGCGAAGCAGCGGGCACCAGTTAGTACATCGATATTCATCACATTAGAACAGTAATACATTAATATTCTTTGCATTTGGTTAACTTAGATCAGAGGTAGAGTTGGGAATTTCTGTAAAATAATTTCTTCCTTCACAAGTCAAACTGACACATAATTATTTCCTTAACTTAGTGATTTATTACTAAGTACATATTTACTAAGCTACGTTCGCACAGCTTTCGCATGCCGAACGTGAGTTATATTGGATTCAGGATCTCTTAGCAATTAATCTGTCCTTTACCCTGTTAAAAATGTCATTCTCCTCATCCTCTATAATCCGCCGGTCTCCTTTAAGAACATACAGGAGGTCGAGCCGGTTGACCATTCCTTATATGAATAGAAAAGGATTTTCTCTGAACAAATTAGCAAGTTATTTTATTCTTATTTTTATTATTATTATTATTATTATTATGCTTTAAGCATATACATAGAATGCAATTGAACTCGTCCTAATTACAGTCAACCAACAGAGATACCATATCCAAAATTGAATAAAATGTAATAAGTCAATGGATTAATCCCACAAGAAGATAGGCCTACTCAGTTCCCAAGAATTTACTAAAACTAATAAATGGATTGACTATTAACAACTCATAGCGACATACTTATCACTGAACTGTGTAGATTATTAAATAATTTCAATCCTGTTACTCAATAACTATTTTCCGTCTTGATTTGTCTACAAAATGGAATCTGTGAAATGTTTTCATGGCGCGTGTTATATCCAGTTTTCCTTACCTTAAAATCATTGTAACTTCTTTTAATAAAGATTATAAGTAAGTAAATATAGACTATAAGTTAATTACTGTACTATTATTCATTCAGGTACGCCGTAGCGTAGAGGCGCTGAACTACAAACCGGAAGGTAACGGGTTCGATCCCCTATGAGGTTGGATTTTTTCAACTGCCCTAATCCATCTGGTGTCACTATGGTCCTGGGGTTGACTCAGCCTCTAACAGAAATGAGTGCCAGGAGCAATCCTGGGGGTAAAGGCATAATTTATGTCTTAGTAGATTGATCGTGTGATTAATTAGGGCAGATATAGTCGTGTGAGAGTTAAACTACAAACGGAAGACTAGTTAAAAGGCAACGTAAGACGAGCTATTATAATGTCAAAAAGTTCGATTACAAAGGCTACCTAATGGCGGCAGATTGATTTCAGATTGAATTTAATTCCTATACGGCTGCTTTAAGCCTGAAACATACGTTAGCGATTCATAGGCCTACACTTAATTAACATTATTGCCCGTGTATATGAGTATGAATTAAGGTAGGGCCTAAGTATCAAACTTTAGACCTTTGTTCTCCCCCAAGAACTGCTTAATGTATCGATCTGGAGTAAAACTCGGAAATGGATTGCATAAAAATAACTTATTTTCTGCACAGGCCTATCATAATTGCAGTTATCACTGACTAAAAAAAGCATTCTGCCACTTGCTCGCGATTATTAATTCAAAGGCTTATAGTTTTAAAATCACTTATTAAATAAGAAAGTAATTAAATATTTTTATTAACGTTCGCATAGTTTTTACATAAATTGTACGAATTACGTAATTATATTTTTTATTATATGATTATACGTAGTAAATTAATAAAACAAATCATAGGTTCATGAACCATGTCCCTACAGCGGGAGAGGTTAAACTAAGAAAAAGAGAAAAGAGATCCTTGAACTTTACACTTATGTGCAAATCATTCATAAACAATTATTAAAAAGATTGTAATTTAATTAAAAGCTAAAATCTGGCTTTAAAGTGCATTTCACGATTAGA